>JARQOD010000001.1:642117002-642299103 GCA_033576555.1 Oophaga sylvatica
GGACCCCTGTTTTCTGGGGAACCTATGCATTGGGTGGGACTCATTTTGTAGGAGGAATGGGGCGGTGCGCCGAAAGACAAAAGGGTTTTTCTTCTTTGCGGAGAAGGGAATTTTTTGGGGGGTTCCCCCCGTGCCTCTTTGGCAAAAGGTCCCGAAAAACGTTTTTCCCAGGTTGTGTGGGGACACAACCGGGGAGTAGGTATTCCGTTCCCCGGTCCGTCCAATTTCCGTGCCTGCGGAGGTGGGGTTGGTGCGAGAGTTGGAGGTTTCTGTTTCTTGATATGGGTCTGGGGCTAATATGGTGGAAAACGCTCGGTTTGCCCAGTGCAAGGTATCAATGAGTGTATTGGCCAAACCGATCCCTATATTTCTATTACGCAGACCTCTCGGTCAAGGTACTTTGTACAACTGTTCATAACATAGACCTTCGAGTGGGGCAATACTAAAGAACAGTTTCTTGTTTGTGTTGGAGGGTCTTCCTACTCCTATTGTGTTGGGACTTCCCTGTTGGCTAAACATAACCCAGTATTGATTGGCAATCCAGAAGAAAAGCCAGTGGGGTGAATTTTGCAAAATAACTGCTGAACACGGTCATCGGGGCGTCCGTGCCAGGACTTTGCCATCCTTTTCTGGAGGACTTTGGGGAGTTGTTCCAGAGGAGGGGTGTCAAAAGTTACCTCCTCATGCACCTATGCGCTCAATAAAATTGCTTTCCTGTGCCTATCTCAATTTCCCAGGGCCAGAAAGACGATGACCCGTTCCTATCCTTCAGAAGGAGTGGTGGTGTCGCTGTGTGCTCTGAGCTTGAGGAGGAGGTGTTGGAGGCTCAGGGGGACCCCCTGTAGGACCTCCAGGGAAAACTGTTTGTTCCTAATCATTAAGACAAAAAAGTTATCGAGGCACATCATAGTTCTGCTTTTAGCAGGACATCCAGGGTAAAGGCAACATGTGATCTCCTTCTCGCCGGTTTTTGGTGGCCTAACTTAATAAAGAGGTAATAACTTTTGTCGCGCCTGTGGAGTTGTGCTCCTCTAAGACCCCACATACCCTCCATCTGGGGTTCCTGAGGAGGAACGATTCTCGTCGTCACTTTGCTTCAGTTTGGAGAGGATCTGATGGTCCTAGTGCTATGGGGAACTGTTTCAAGCGGAGGTCTGATAGGAGGAGAGTTTCTGGTCCGGACCTAGGATGAACGATCGGTGTGGTGTCTACCAGATAAAAACCAAAGTTCCCTCCTGGAAACTGGGTCCCAGGTTCATCGGTCCATACAGATCAGTTCTATAATTAATCCTGTGGCATTTCGTCTGGACCTCCCTCCTACGTTTAAAATCCATAATGTATTCCACAAATTGTTGCTTAAATACGGGCCCATGTTATACCGTCACTCTACCTCCTCCTCCATTGGTGGTCAATGGTAACTTAGAATTTCAAAGTGTTTAAGATCATTGACTCACGTCTGAATCGCCGGTCCCTTCATAATTTGTGTTCATTGGAAGGGATATGGTCCTGAGGAGAGGACGTGGGTCTCTCGTCTGAATTAACGCAGATCGATTGGTTCGGACCTTCCACACGACTAACCCGGACAGACCTGACCCTAGGGTCCCGGAGGCCCCCGTAGAAGGGGGGGTACTGTCATGGTGCATCGCCACGAAGATTTGTCGCGATTGCACATCGACTTCTCGCATCTGAGTTCTGTTTTTCTTTGTGTTTGGTAATGAGGGAGTTAATTTTATCTACTCTTTGCTAAGACTAGTCCACCTTCGCCCGGCTGCTTTGATTAGTTCAATTAGCTTCCTTTATATAGCTGCCAGTCTGCTGGTTTAGATGCCGGTGAAAGCATTCAACAGACTGCAGATAGGATCGGTTCTAAAGACTTAAGCTAAGACTCTTTTGTTTTTCCCTCTCTCCTTGCTTATAGTTTATCTCCTAGACTTTGGTGTTCCCTCGTGTTTTAAATGTTGTATGCAAGACATATTTACTTTATCCCCTGTCTTTCGTTTGTCTATACTGTTTGTTAACCTTTACCTTCCATTCCCTATGGTGGTAATCAGGGTCCTTCTAAGGACTAGATTACAAGTGGTCAGGGATTTATAGGAGACAGGGTTTACGCTGGTGGCCTGGACCTCTGTACCATTTAACAGTACCTCCATAAGAGGGACTAGTCAGGACCCCAGTTTAGGGTCAGCATAACCCCCGTCCACCTCTAGCCAGAGACAGCGTGAAAAGGATTCAGTATTGACCCACAGGATATTTGTCAGTAAACAAGCTTATATACATGTTAATGTTACCTATTTATATGTTATATAGAATTGTCCCACTTGATAATTCTGACATTATATATTTATACATCTGCTAGACAGCGTGACAAAAACGAGAAGAATTAACTGGGTAGAAGGCAAAATGAGCAATTTGTAAGTAACACAGTGCAATAATACGACACTGCAATATACTTTTAATTAAGGGATAAAAACTCTGGTCGGATGCTTCCTTCATGCACAAATTTGAGTACACTGTTTAGGTCACTTAACATTTACTGCTCTTCCTAACCTTCTGAGATGTTTTCTTTTGATAATATGTGTGTTTTTTTCCCTTGGTATTAAAGAATTATGTAAAAATATCTAATCCTTCCAATTTAATTTTATCTACTGGAATTTGGCAGGCATCTGCTGATGAATATCACATGTCTATGGGCAGGTTGAGGCCCGTAAGCATTTTGCTCTGGTATCTGAAAAACCAATCCATATCATTCTATTCCAAGTGCCTTTCTGAAGGAAGCAAGGCTGTAGATTAATTTAGCGGCATCCATTTGAAGATATTAGGTCAGTCCACAAAATCTGTATTAGGCCGTGCACAACACTATAACATTTTCTGCAAAAAGGAATTACAATACTTTTGAAAAGTCAGCGCTGCATCCATCATCATCTCTGCCATATGTTCAGATAATAAATTGTTTTGTAAGCTTTCTGAATAGGCAGATGAGATGTCCTCCTGAGGTGCCGCTCCAGAAATTATGTAGACTAATAAAAGAGAAGGGAACATCAAGGCTTGCTCAGAGCAACCACAAGATTCTCTGTAGGTGGATGGTGATCGTAGTAAAATTACAGGTTTATTTTGTAAAAAAACACAGTAAAGGTTACAGCAAAAAGCAAACTAAATTGAGTAAGATAATAGAGAAGGACAATAGTGACAGGAAATGTGAAACGGCTTTGTTGAAGGAAATCACTATAAATAACAAAGGATGCTCTGATCGTTTATATGGGGCATCCTTTCTGTACGGAAATAGAAAGGACACGATGAGTGTCTGCCTCTGCCACAAGGTTTGTGCAGAAAATGTTGTATAGCTTTACTCTTTTTACCTTTACGAATGAATCTGCTCATGGAAGAGGGATAAGTTGGTCCTTTTCGTTACAGAGATGTTCTTTGCCCTGCATGTTTGGAATCCTTTGTTTTAAGGCTAGAACTCACCTTTGTTTTGGCATCACACTAGGCACTGTGCTCTACCCTGAGCACTACTACCATTTTTGTCCTCCAAAAAAGACAGAAACTTCAAAGTTGGAGACCAGATGAGTACTCAGTCTGTCTTATTGTAGTTATTGGCTTCTTCAAGACTTTTGGGATTCCATCTGAAACTCATTTTTGAATGGTTTATGAATGTTAATCTTGCTTGATGAAATTAAGGATACACAACATATACCCAATTTTTGCAGATATGCTCTTGTGAGTTTCAGAAGTTTAATAATCTTAAAGGGGTTGTGTACTACTCAACAGCTTCTTTCCAATTCTATATTTCTCCCTATAAAGTAATAACTATTCTCACCACTGATGCTGGTTGCCTTCCCATGATGATGGACTGGCACTCTCCTGGACTTGCTTTACGTTGTTATGTCACTCAAGCATTGAATTAATCATCTTTCTTTGGATTGACAGCAGGCTTATATGGCAAAACAACGTCAGACGAGCTCCGGAGAGTGCCAGTGCCAGCAACTGAGGTTAGTATAGGCTGGTGTTTTTTTAAAAGGGAAATATAGGAATTGGTAACGGCTTGTCCACAAAGTGGACAACTCCTTTTAAAAGGCTTATCCAACCATAAAACCCCCCAGACATTTGTAGATGTTATAAAATAGCAAAATAAACTAGCAGTCATTCCACTTTTTTTGTGAGCAACTGACATGTTTTCACTGTAGCCATCCAGTGGCCTCTGCAGTCAGGTCCATACTATTGGCATCATTGCTTAGTGATAGAAGCCGTAATGCCAGTAGTAGAGCCCGTGATTGCGGAAGCCTTTAATTGGACGTGGTGCTCACCTGCCAGCCACTTGTGAACAGAGACATGCCATGTCCTGGAGCCTTGTTCTACTATATATTCTATGGCGAGTGGCCACCTCTCTGGTTGAAAAACTGGCCTTGGAACCCTTGTTCTTGAATGCAGAAACCATATGTACCCTTTTCCTTTAACAATGGGATCCCAGAGGTTTTTCCCACTTTTCTCCATTGTTTTTATGACTTTTGGAACCATGTTCCGTTATGAAGTCTTGCAAAAAAATTGTAATCTGTATATATGTGCTTGGATGGATATCATGTTTCACGTGTGCATTGGTGGAATGTGTATCAGTAGTTTGCCTCACTATGATGTATCTGCTTTTTAGAGATCCTGTCCAGATCTCACTTTTCTAAAGTGGAGTCTGCCTAATCAGAGTTTGCCATTTAATTTATTGAAAGAGCTGACAAGGCTAACAAGGTTAAAGTCTGAACAAAAAACATAGCTCAGTTTTATCCATCTGTGTATTAAATTACAAGCCCTGATGGTGGATAATAGAATTGAGAAGAAAGTCTAACAAGACGATAGGCAGGGAAAACTTATTGTTTAGACGGAAAGACACATTGTGGCTCTCTAAGTCTCGTTGATGTACAGTTTAAAGCGTAAGCCGTTAGTTCAATAAAGACCTGTCTTGGTTAGACGGCGTGCAGGTAATTTATGGCCTGCATCATAGCCAAACTGGATTTTATGCTATAATGCTGTAGATGATTTGGAAGACGTAGTGGCCAAAGACTGTTTTTTGACCAAGAGATGCCAGCTGATAACCAGGTACAGATATTACTTTAGCTGCTGTAAATATGTCCACAATAAATGTTCTGTAGAGGTTATATCTAGTAAACCAAGTTTAATGAAACAAACATTACTTAAATATTATTTATAAATATAGCAAATACAATTTGTATTCCTTGTTTTAAAGGTGTTCCTGGAATTTAGAATATCTGCCCTAGAGTAGCGAATCTTAAGAAATAAAGAAATGGCCAGTACTTGTTAAATCCCATGCTGTTCTAGGGACCATACCTCTGGTGGTCCTCTCTTCTCCAGCAGTGATGACTTTCTACTAGTCACGTGACTGCTGCATCCAATCACTGGACTCAACAGCAACTTTTGCATGTAGGGCACATGACTATTGAGGCCATCTATTAGCTGCAGCGGCACATGAAAGATGGATGGGACATCACCACTACACAGAAGGCTTGCTTAGTACCAGCACTGGAACACTGGGGATTCATGTTACCGTAATTGTCAAAAATACTGGAAAACCACTTTAAATTTTAATTACTTCTTGATGAAGTCATTTTTAATCATCAGTTTTGTTTTTATTCTGGCAAAACCATAGCTTGTGTGAGATGACACAAGGTCTTCCGGGGTGATACAGAAAAAAGTCACATGCACTTAGTAGACATGGTGTCAGCACAAATCGTAGCTGTAGATCTGAAAAGTGCATTTGTGCGTCATTATTGGTGCGTGGTATTTGGCTTCAGAAGATGTGATAAGGTCAATTAGTGTTCATAGAGAAAGAACGCCATGGGATACAGAGGATTCACCCAGCTAGAGAATTAAAACTGTTATCATAGGAGTGTTTTATATCCAAAAAAGTCACTCATTTCATTATTTGAGTTGTTTGGGTTCACGTTTCACTTTAAACATCTCTAGTTTTGTATTGTGTGAATTGTTTGTTTTTGGTTTATGCAATAGAGTATATAAGGATTGTGTAAATTCCTACCAGTAAGTGTGACATATACAATGTAGATTTTGTTAGGGAAATACATTCAAATTCATTAATTTAATGTCTTTTAATGGTATCCTTAATATCCTAAAGAAAGTGTAATGACGAGGCTTGCCAAGGTTTTCTGCACCAATCATCCTGTAACTGTATGGCATGTGCCCACGATCAGTAAACCGCGGGTCGACACTGTGTACTTACGCAGCGTCAAACTCACAGCGCCAATGTTACAGCATTGTGATGAGATTTCAAGAAATCCAATGTCCACTATGTGTCCACAGACGCACAGTGATCCACAGCGAGACGGACATGCCGCACGTCTTTCCAGACCGCAGCATGTCAATTTCTCTTGTGGAGATACAATCTCTCCAAGAGAAATACCACCCATAGAATGTATTGAACCGGTGAAACCGCACGGTTCAATGAACACTATGTGGATTCACCTGCATTCAATAGACGGCATTTCTTTGGACGCAGCAACATGCACTACATCCAAAGCTTGCTACTTTCAGATCGTGTGCACCCGCATAAGGTAAACATTTCTCCCCAAATGTGTGATCCTCCTAAAGCTGCCCTGCACTCTACAAAAGTGATCTAAAGAGTGATATAAATGAGTCATACTAGTTTGTGCCACTGATTTCACCATGTGTAGACAGTATGGACATTACGGTATTTCCCAAGTGTAGTGTTCAAAGCTTTGTAATCAAAATCTACCTTTGTATAAATGCATGCTCCATCCAGGAGGCAGTTACTGGTTAACCTTTCACAAGAATCACATTCCAAGAACCCACTAACTGTGCAAGGCCTTGGCTTACATTATTTTTGCTCTAGCAGCCAGTGTCTATGACTTGTATATATTGTATTATAAATGTATTTTATAATCACGTTTTACAATCAGTAAATTCAGGGTGTCTTCCGTATGATGCAAGTTTGCTCATCTGGAATATAAATTAGATGGGAAAAGGAGAAGATGATGTTAAGCGTTTATCATCAGATGATTATCTAAAGACTTGAGGATTTCTTTAGTATAGATGCCTTCAGGGGAGTCTTTCTGTTATCTTAATGCTTAGTGTCTCATATCTAGATTCACATTGTATTCTTCTATCACCTATGATGATAACCTGCTATTACGGCCTATGCCACTTAAAGTATAATTACACTGGAAGGAAAGTATCATGGTTTCAGGTTCTCGATAGATGACTGGGACTTGCTATAGCTCTCATTTCTGTTTACTAGAAGTCATCCATTATTACTTGAGTCCAAATGGCTCATGGTTTCAATTGTCACAGAGCCTAGATTATGTTCCTTTCATGACATATGGATGTCATAGAGGGGTCCACTCTCTAGTTCCACCTCCGTGAGGTAGAGCAGAGAGCTTGTGTCATCCTGGTATTACAAAGCTGGTTATTGATTGGAGGCAATGCGTGTTGACGAGATTGTTCTTCAGGAGCCTCATACTGTATGCAAGTTGTCTCTTATGAAAGGAAGACTTGAACTCAAGTGCCATTTATTGGATGTAGCAATCCTAAAAGTCAATATTGACCCCATGAATTAGGGTAAAAGCCAAGCTAGACACTATACTTGCATATGTTTTGGGGTGTTTGATAGTGCAAAGCAAATGGTTTGATTTGGCTAGATGAGTAGCCTCTGATGGCAGTCTCAGGAGCCTCAACAACACTTATGTTGGAGGAGCAACCCATTTTAAGGGGGCTCCTCTTATTTTACATATCTTGGTTGGGGAAAAAATAAATGGACTAAACCAGATTATAGACCCCTTTGTATAGTTTATTTAATTTTTCCATATATTAATAATTTATCATGCTGAGATCTTCTAGCTAATACAATAGCTCCATTTCAGTTTTATAGCAGTAGGGGAGTTCTGCTCCCGAATACAGAAAAGGGGCTTCTAAACATTGCCGTCTCTTAACATTAGACACGCAGCTAAAGGTAGAGCCTCGCGAAGGTTCAAGGTGAAATGGGTCATGTTGGGAAGTATGTAAATGTTGCCCTGGACTGGAAGACGTCTGTCTGAGCTGAGAATTTTAACTTTGCATTTCCGAAACATCACTTTTCAATCTGCTGCAGGCAAAGCACTTTATCTGAAAGCAGAAACATGTTTTTGTTGAAAAAGAGTAAGGCGATGGCTATCTACCTGTCAGGTGCATTAGTTAAAAACCATCAAGTCCTCCATCATTAAGCATTGTACTAAAATTGTATTTCTACAATGCTTTTCATTTTTATTTTCAGCTTTATTTCCACAAAAAAAGAGAATTCAGAAAAATATTACATACCAATAAAATACTTTTGATAACAGTTTATTAAAATTAAGAAATATCTCAGCAGTGATAATTGTGAGATCCTAACACTAAACTATAAAAATAATCCAGATAATAAAAAGGTAAGACTATAACTCCTGAAGATGTAATACTGGCATGGGATCTTATTGCTTCCTTGGTATGAATGGTAGTGCTGTTTTTTTTTCTTCAGCATTGATTCATGGCTCTAATAGAAGTTTTCTCTGCGTAAAGGCCCAGGAAAACAAATGAACCAGCAGCATTAAAAATTCTTTCATATAAAAAACTCTAATAATGTGTAAAGTTAAAAATAATCTAAAGTCCAGATTTTTCCTTTCTTTTTCTTTCTCTTTTTTTCTCTATTTCTTTCTTAATTTTCTTTCTTTCTTTAATTCTTTAATTTCTGTCTTTGTTTCTCATTCTTGGTCTTTCTTTGTCTTTATCTTTCTTTTTTTACTCTCTGTCTTTTTTTTTGTCTTTCTCTTTGTTTTCTTGGTTCCTTTCTCTTTTTTCCTTTCTTTTTCTTTTACTTCCTTTTTTAATCTATACAGTGATACTGTAAATATGTTTTTCTGTCCGATGTATGAAAAATCTAGCTTTATTGTTTTGCCAACAGCTCAGCATATAATAAAGGTGCATTTAGACAAGCTGACAATCGCCAAACGGGTTGTAAAAAAAATCTCAGCTGATTATCGGCTATATAGACATGTTGGCAACCACCTGATGAACAAGCAAAAAACTTGTTTTTCTGGTGATTGGATTGTTTCTACCAGCATGAAAATCATCACAAATGGCAGGGCATCATCCCATGTAAATAGGCAAAGTGCTTTCAACAACATGATGCGGTCCAATGCGGTGCGGTCCGATAGGTGTCGCAGGTCCGAGTCCAGCGCCTCCCATCTTCATGCGATGTTGTCATCCTCCTTGCTTCGTGTCGCTCTCCTGAGCAGGCGTGCTGATCTGCCCTGTTGAGGGCAGAGACAAGTAATGCAGTGTGCAGGCACCGGGAAAGGTCAGAGAGGCCCAGAGCCTGCTCACTGCAGTACTTTGCTCTGCCCTCAACAGGGCAGATCAGTGCACCTGCGCAGGAGCGCGACATGAAGCAAGTAGGATGATGACATCGCATGAAGATGGGAGGCGCCGGACCCGGACCTACAACACCCATAGGACCGGACTATATCGGACCGCCCCCTGGTGAGTATAATAAAACCTCTTTTTCTTATCTTTCAAGTAGGAACCGGGGGGCTTATCTACAGCATTATAGAATGCTGTAGATAAGCCCCGAAAGCCAGTGGCCGCATCTTATAGCGGCAAAACAAGGTGACAGGTTCCCTTTAAGATGTACTGAACAACGCAAAGACATTATAAATGACACAATTATAATGTAAAAACATCAACTTTGACGACGGGAAGCTTAGAAAAGTGATTAGTAAAAAAAAAGTTAGGTCAGAATTGGGTCCCGGGGTTACTTCTGGGTGTTTTTGATTCAGATAATTGTAATATATTTTTAGGCATTAATTTTCGTTAGGAAATTAGTAGACATAAAGGAGAGTAAAGCATCAAGAATAGGGAAACTGTACATGGAGAAGTTCTCATGGATGAAGCGGAGCACAGAACTGCTACACACAACTAGACATGATTGTACCAAGCCTTTAAAGAGAACCTGTCAGCACGATTTCCAAACATAAAGTCATGGTTATATTGATTACATTGACATCTTTGGTGAAGGAATCCTCTTTGTGGTTCTTCTGTAATCGCCATTTGAAGTTTTCTGCTAATTAGATTTCCGTGCACAAGGACCGGACTGTACACAGATTTTCTCCTCCCCTGCCTGTGATTCCTGCCTCTCTGCCTGTATGTGAATGTCAGGACATTGCTGAGATTTTAGAGGAGGCTGGTCATTCACAGACCTGAGGCAGGCAGAAATTCTGGGGAGTCACAGACAGGGAGGAGAAGACCCAGTGTACAGTCCCACCCCCGTGCACCGAAATCTAATTTGCAGAAAACTTCAAATGCTGATTAAAGAACCATAAAGCGGATTTCTTCATCAAAGCTATCAGTTCAATCTGTATTTCAGCCCTTCGGTATTATAACTGTGTTATTCTCACACAATGTAGGTATGGTACTATTTTAAGTCCATGTGTATAAATCCTATAAGTTTTCAACACCCAACGCTAGGTTAGAAGAGTATCCCCAAGGTAGACATTTATGGCATATCGACAGGATATGCTGCAAGTAAGCGATCGATGTGTCCCAGCTCCTGGGATCCGAATATGTGATATAATTTGGTTCCATGATCGTCCTAATAGACAGACTGCTTTATCCATGTGGAGAGGTGGCCAGGTTGGAATCACTTCTTTAACATTTACGCTATATTTTTGTACACTCCTTCACTGACCATTTCTTTTCCCTGCTCCATAAGCATGCGGTATTCAATTACAGAAGTGCCGTAGATGCCTTTGATCACTATAATATTGTATTTGTGTTTCTAAACTCCCGTAAGAGGCTCCGTAATGAACAGTAGAAGAAATTATTAATATAAAGTCAGCAGATTTAATAGAATGAGGCAAATACAAACTTCTGAAGCAACCAGTCAAGTTACAGCCAAGCATAATATCAGCTTGCTAACAGAAGGTCACTTGAAAGCTTTTTGTCGAGAAGCATGATTAGGTTTGTTGCTATGGTTACTGGGGTGAAGTGGAGAATGAATTTCCATAGGAATGCTTCCTAATACTATTTAGTACCCAGTAACAATATGTCTGTGTTGGCATTGCTTCAGAGAGATCAAACCAAGGGTCACCTTTGTTCCTTGTTTCCAATGGCATTCACTGTCACCGGCTGTTTAGTTTTAGCAGAGATACAAAATCGTCAGGCTCTGATGGTTTATGCTTATTGGTAGCAGAGAAAATGTCATAGACTGCGTTCATGGGGGCAAACATCACCATGTATTCCAAAGTTGTCTTACGGTGCTGTAGCTTGGATTCTCTGTAATAGAAAATATATAGTCTTTAGTTTAATAAGAAATATGTAATATTGGAAATCTCCAAAATCACAGTATTTCAGTTCTACCTCTCCCTAGAAAAATGACAAGAGTTGTAGTGAGAGTCGATCCCCAGGCCACCCTCAGAAAGCAGGCGCACCCATTATAGCCAATGTACCAGTGCACATTTCACATGGATCAATGATTTGCTTGGAAAAATATCGCAGCATGAACGACTGTGGTCTACTTTTATCCAGCATAGTGTTTGTACGTGGCAGGAAGCTCCTGCAGTTGTCTGATAGCTGGACGAGCACACGGAGCTGCACCCGGAGCAATTTGTGGACGTAAATGGCGCAAGTTTTTCTATGGCATTTTGATCCTGGCCTTAATTAGCTTAAAAAGTTAACTTAAACTTAAATAGTTCTGGTAAAGGAGGGAGTACATTGTGGTTGACACTGTTAACAGCGAAAAAAGGTTTTACTATTGTGAGAGATGTACTATATTTGGATATATTTTTGTAAATCAAACTTTTTTCTTTCCTTGGGGCTTTTTCCAGTAGAAGTAGACACATAGGCTACATATTTGTTACACTTGGATAGTCTCAAACATATCTAGTCCATTTTTCCACAGGCGCACGTGGTTCTTGAATTTTGCACAAAGTGAAAAATGGTCTTTGCTTTTGTCTTTAACCGGTTTTGTGCCTTTTTAGAACAACAAGCTGCACGTTCTAGCATGTGTTGAATTGGTCTAGAAAAAATTTGCAAAAACTACATTGATGTTTAAAACTGAAATTTAACTAAACAAAATGACAATTTTAAAAAAAAGTGCAAATACTTTCATGAATTTCCTGCAAATCAAAAAGTTACTATTTGAGATTTATTCATGCAAAAATAACTGGTAGAAATACAATAATGAATTGGGCCCTGAGTTTTATTTCGCTATATCTTGGCAGATGTGAGAACTTTTTATTAACATTCTGTACCACATATGTGAATAGTAAAAGAAATCTTTTATTCTGCCAAAAATAACTGGTTAAAACACTGGACGTTTAAACATATTATTTCAGTTAAATAAAGGGCATATTTTTTAATGGTAAGGTAATTCTTACCTGCGAGTTACTTTTAAAACTTTTCTATTCTACATGATAGAACAGGAAACTACATGTCGAACAAGGCATGATTTTGCCCGTTTCCATCTTCTTTTATTCTGATGCTTAAAAGTAATTTATTCAGGGCTGCGTTGTTGTCTAGGGACAAGTGAAATATCACACAACAAGAGGAACAGTTGAATGCTCTGTTAGATTTCGTAGCCGTTGTTGGGGATCCTGGAATCATTGGAAAGCTCAAGGCTCAGAAGACAGACCTCTTTTGTTAAGTTACAAATGTCTTCTCTGTTAACAAACCTATGTGTAGACTATGGGTAAGGTATCACATTCTAGAATAATTGTTGGAACATTTCAACACGAGCAATTTTAAAAATATAACAGATTTGGGGTGGCTTTCATGTAACGTATATTTAGTATTAAAGCATGGCAGAATTTATGTCTAAATTAGTTTGATTTGTAAGTTTAGAAAGACTAACATTAGCATCAACAACTAGTTAAAAAAAAGTCTAAATTTTCAGAATTTAGCCATCATGGAAAAGTCTTAGAAAATTGATCATTATTCTAAAAAGAAACCTTCAATGAGCAAGAATTCTCTAACAGACTGAAATCTGTCATTGACTGTTTGCTTAGTTTTCCATTGGGAATGATGATTCCTCTTCTGAAATGTGCTATTTCTCTGTTCAAAGAGAGTTGAATGTGCAATATTATGTCTCTGCTAGAGCCATGCATATTAATTAGGCCTCTCCTGGTGACATCTCTTGTGTAATTTACTTGATTAGCCTGGCGTCGTCAGCCAAAGCTGTAGTTACCACTAATTGCACAGTGGCTTCTCTATCACTACCTTATCAGCGGAAGCTTAAACTTACCGCGCCTCCTGTTGTGGGCGAAGCCTGAACGAGCCAAACTCATTTTATGACAGTAGACTGGACCATGCCGTGGTGCACATTTACAATCAGTGGGCTTCTAGGTAAGTAGGCAGCATGGGAGGATGAATATTTCCACTATTATTTGCAGGTTGATTGTAGATTAAGCTGCATCAATTTAGCCGTCCGCTAATGAAAATCATAAATAATGATTATTATCTTTAACTTGGCTCCTTGGACAATCTATTCGAGGCATTATATAGGGCCTCAGCCCAATGTAACTCAGTGCACGATGTATCTCTATCTATGACAAGAAATCATTTCAGACCTTGCACAATTTATAGTGATCATCCTCTTTTTCTTTATTACAATCATTAAGGACCATTATGTCTAATGATTTTTATAAATTGAACAAGATTAGCTTGGTCACATTCCCATTTGCAGTCATTTTCAGGAGAACAGTTAGGGTTTTTTTCATTAAATCAGCATATAATATTGTATTAACTGTACATTTACCCACAATTCCCAGATATGATATAGGTTTAAAAAATATCTTGTTTGCAAATCACTTTTTCTGCAAAAAGATTGAAAAATCCATTAAATGTGTGGTGCATTACTGGACAATCCCCCAAGGTATAAAAAAGCTATACTAACCTCCTGGACGGGTGCCGCTCCTCTTCTCTGTGTTCCTCACCCATTTGTGGACATAACTTAGGTGACTGTTGCAGCCAATAAGAGGTCACTCAATAAGAAGGTTTCTTCTGCTCGGAAAATACTGCGAATACTGCAGCCAATCAACCACCTCTAATCGGCTGCAGCTGTCACGTGACATTGTATGTGTCATGAGGCCGGTGGGGGACACAGGGCTAAGAGCAGCATCAGTGTTCTCAGAGGTACAGTAAGTATAGATTTTTTTTTACCTTATTTACCTGAGGGCCTTTTTTTTGAGGGGACAACCCCTTGAACACTAGTTATACATAGTATTATTTTACAGTTGATAAATCCTAAAAGCCCGGTAGCCAATTGTCAGAATATATACTGTAGCACTAATTTAATAGAAGAAAAACATCCAGCTCACCGATATATGCATATTGTGGTAATCGGAGCATGGACCCGCTGTGTCAGGGCGTGAAAATCCAAATAAAGGACAATGGAGTGAAGAAATAGTCTTTTATTCACTGAAAACGCATTCCATAGAGGATAAAAACATCAGCACAATAGATGGCAAGTGACGATATCGAAGCATTGATTAAGGAGCCTAGTCTCCAGAAACGCGTTGATATGGTCACTTGCCATCTATTGTGCTGCTGTTTTTATCCTCTATGGAATGCGTTTTCATTGAATAAAAGACTATTTCTTCACTCCATCTTTGAGCTGGACATTCCTCCTTTATTAGCACTAATTTAATGTCAATCCAAAACTTCACAGGTATGAAAGCAGGTCATAGCGCAGCATGTATGAGCAAGTAAAGGTGTTGCCACTTTTCTCTGTACATGTTCTTCGACTTTTTGGAATAAAAACCTGCAGTCGACAGCACTAAGTCTGCAAAGTATTAGCATTCTACAAGCTTTATATAGTGTTAACATATTTGACATAAGATGTATTCCATCATAGAGGAACATAAAAGTCACATAATTCTTGTGTCTTTTTTAACAGACATTTGAACAGCGTAATGTATTGCATTGAAAATTGTGTTGAAAAGAAAAGTCAACACTTCTTAATACAATGAATCTGGAATAAAGGTCAGTTTGAGGTACAGGTTTTTGTGTTGTGACTCAATTGCTGTACGCTACGGTACTTTGTCAGGGACATATATTTAGTGGCATAAAGTGTATCCAGTATGTCATGTGAATAGTCAGCATTGGATTAAGAAGGGGTTGTTACAATGAGTTTTAACGTAGGCCAATTTAGGAGGGTCCAACACAAGTTTATATTTTTTACCGTAAGGAATACCACAGCACGTTACCTCTTTTTGTTGCCAAAAAGACGTAGACCGAAACAACCTTTGTGTCTACCATAGGGTGAAGCTGCTCCTGGTAGGAGTTTTATTTCTGTTCTTGTAACGGAGCAGATCCTAAATATAAGCCTAGTCTTACTTCAGTTCCGTCCATTGCAAGCAGTTGGTAAAAACATTCATGGGCGTTGACAACCTGTATAACTATTAGGTCATACTAATATCCACATTGGTCAAGAAATAGCAAACAAATATAGCGAGGTTCCCAAAGTCCATCCAACTAAGTATTATTCTAGATAGACTGGTAAGATCAGTTCATGAGTCTAGTTTTATAAAGACCGCTAATGAAAAGTGTCTCCGTTAGCCACAATGTTGCTTTATACTTTCACAGAGTATTGATTGAAATTGTAAATCATTTCCTGCTAGACAGTAATTAAATTTTCTGCTTTCTACTTTCATATTCTAGTACTACAGTTACATTCTGCAGTGCTTAAAGAAATGATCATTTGTAGTTTTACTATAGGTTTAGGCTAGGTTCACATTTATACCGTGCTCTAAACTGAGCACCAAATCACATGGAATCAGATTTAAGACCAATCCCCGACAGAGCTATTAGGTACAATGCGGCAAAAGGAGTCATCCGTTTCGGCAGTGTCTATCTTCTTTATGTGAACACATTAACATAGTCTACTACACTCTAATGTGAACATAGCCTGGCCATTTTTGGTGAGCACGGACCTAAAAGCACAGTTGTATTTTAGGTGTTGTATTTTACCTCTACCCTCAGTGTGGGAGCTTTTCAATGTGGCCTTCTAATCTCTGTGATGTGGGAAGCCCCATGTTGCTTCTTACTAGTCAGGCTTCAGCATTTTTAGTTCCCAAAATAATATTGTGATAGGTTTCAAGAGATTAAAATGCCACGCCGTGACTTTAGTCCTTTCTAGTCTGTAGAGTTTATTGTTTGAAAATAAATATGTCTGTCATGATTATACCTTCAGCTGCTCCTCTCATAATCTTCTTAAGGTCTACAAATCTCCCTAGAAGAAGGGAGTTTACTGAGATCCCTATGTAATAAAACAAAGGTAAGGTAAGACAAATTTATCTCAGTAAATCAAGGCCTAAGGTGAAGACTTAAAAGGGCCTTATCGCTTATTGATTACGGGATACAATATGGCACAGCTTTACACTTATAGACTACTTCTTCCCTCAGCCAGGCTTCTACAGAAAATTAGTGGTTACGGTGAGACAGTAAAGCAAAGGTTAATGCCGCTGAGACACACCGGGAACATAGAACACAGCAAGACTGTTCAGTATTGCCATGCCGCACACAGCTGTCACAGCGGCATTGATAATAGGCTACAGTTCGGAAAGTGTATGTCAAATCTGGACTTATCTTTTTTGACATCTGTTGATGGAAGGTCTGTTTTCTGTTTAATCTAGACAGTGACCTTGATATTCTTCGCAAGCTGCAGAAGCCTACGGATGCTTTTTTTTTTTTTAAGGGAAAAAAAGGGTTGGTTCCTGAGCACCTGTCATGGCTAATTACAAAACATGGCCGATCATACGGCTAGTAGCGACCTAATTAAATTGGATTTGGTGACGGTGTATAACAGCTGGCCTCTTTGACTATTACAGGAGCGTTTACAGGTGCACTGCCAGATCTGTGTTGTGAAAACCTATTTCCCAAGCAGAAACTATCAGTCAAATCTATAAGTAAATCCAAATAAAAGGCTCTAATGTATAATGAAAGACCGAGACAACATGATGCATCTGCTGGAGATGATCAGCCTGGTGCTGAGGCGGTGTCACACATACTAATCACACACACAGACGCTGCAGGTAATAATAATCAATGCCACCTAATGCCACGATATTGTGTGCTACTTCCTAGAGCTGCAGCTTCCCGAGTCATGTGGAATGAGAGAACACTAAAATGATATTATTAATAGAAAATAATTATTAATGCTAATATGTCTATGTCACCAACATTAAGGGCTGGATTTTTCACACTTAAGGGTATGCCACACTAAACAATATCGCTAACGGGATCGCTAAAAAACGTCACTATTTAGCGATCCTGTTAGCGATGTTGTTCAGTGCGGCAGCTTCCAGCGACGAGCTTCCTGCTGTGATCTCGCTCGTCGCTGGAATCGCTCCGGACCCTATTTCTCGTCGGCGCTCCCGCTGGGTAAGTATCTAATCGCTGTGTGGCACCTTTTCTTAGCGATTTAGCGGTACTTTTGTACCGCTAAAGTCGTTAAGAAGATCGCTAACGGCGATAGCGTCGTTAACTATATCGCTAAATGTGGCCGCATTTAGCGATATAGAAACAATCCCGCTAGCGATCGCATTAGTATGCGTCGTTATCGTGATCGCTAGCGGGATTGTTTAGTGTGGCAGTACCTTTAGCGTTGTGTTAAGGTGAACACCAGCTTTACAAAGGCCATCTGTCACCTGACAAATGCTAATTCCTTGGTGTGATCAACCATAAAATGTCCTAGCCAACAGAAGTGAGTGGCTGATTGTGACTTACTGTATCATATGCTAATTACAGCTTCTATGCCATGTAGTCAATTAGTAGATGTTAGTTCCTACTGTGCTGGATCATTCACTTTTGATCTAACATCATGAGCTTTGTCGGGTGACAGGTGCCCATTCAGTATTTGTTACAAAGCGCTGACATTGTACAATGCCTTAACAGCAAGTTAACTACTGTATATCTACTGCTTAAAATTATATTTTCTATCAGTTATTTATCCATTCGCACCTACTGTGTAGTATAAACATATACTTCATGCAAGGTTGTGGAGTGTGTCTTTGGAAATCTGTGACCATTCCTCCAGATGAGCATCTGTGAGGTCAGACACTGATTTTAGACAAAATGGCCTGGTTATTAATCTCCATTCATCTTACAGGTGTTTGTTAAAGGGAACCTGTCACCCACCCAGGACCTATTAAAGTAAAAGAGCCACCTTCAGCTGCACTAAGGCTGCATTCTGTGAAGGTGTCTCTTAGGTTTCTGATTGCTAGGAACGTTGAAATAGACAGTTTTATAATTTGTCCGACATACCGCTGTCAGAGGTGTCAATCATCTCCCTCTTGTTTCTGGCCCCCGCCTCTCCTTCTTGCAACGTCACCAGCGCTGCTGTAGCGGCCGCCCCAGATACTGCCCCGCAGTGTGTTATGATGTATTCACACTGCGGGGCTGGGAATCTGGCACCTGCGCAGTGAGGAAAGAGGTGGAGGAAATCGGCGGAGGGAGATGAGGGACAGGCGCAGAGATCCTCACTGTGCAGGCGCCAGATTCCCAGCACCGCAGTGTGAATACATCATAACACACTGCGGGGCGGAATCTGGGGCCGCTGCTACAGCAGCGCCGGTGACATCGCAAGAAGGAGAGGAGACGGGGGCCGGAAACAAGAGGGGGATGATTGATACCTCTGAGGCCGTTGACACGGGGAGAAGACATACCTCCCTGACACAATAGCGGTATGTCGGACAAATTATAAAACTGTCTATTTCAGCATTCCTAATGATCAGAAACCTAAGAGACACCTTCACAGAATGCAGCTTAGTCTTGGAAGGGCTCTTTTACTTAAAAAGGCCCTGGGGGGGAGGTAAGGTCCATTAAGGTTGAGGTCAGGTCTGTGTGTGATAGTCGAGTTGTTCCACCCATCTCCACTTGTTATGAATGCGGCAGCTTTGTGCACTGTGGCACAATTATGTTGGTACAGAAAAGGGTCTTCCCCAAATCATTACCACAAAATGGAAGTGTACAATTGTCCAAAATGTCTTGGTTTTCTGAAAATATAATTTTTACCTTCCCTGGAAACAATAAACCTAGGATAACCCTGGAAGAGCAACCCCCTAGCGTTGTTCCTTTTTGACCAAACCTTAAAGTTGTTACACAGCAGTCATATACTGGTAGGTAATGTTCTCATGGCATTCGCCAAACTTACTCTTTCATCAGTCTGCAAGATAGATGATTCATCACTCCACAAAACACATTTCCATTGTTCTAGAATCCAGTAGCAGTGTTCTTTACACCACTCCATCCATTGCTTGAGATTATACTTGGTGATTTAAGGCGTGAATGCAGCTTCTCGGTCATGTAAACCAATGCCATCACGCTCCCGGCGCTTATGCTCATGTTAATGCCAGGGGAGATTTGGAACTCTGCAGTTATTGAGCCACAATATTGTATTTTAGACACCTGTGGCAATGGGACTGAATGAAATATCTGAATTCAATGATTAAAAAATATACCACTATTTTTTGTCCATATTGTGTATGTTGTAGGCCATATACATTGCGTTATCTCATCAGTAACCTAAATTGTGTACAATTTCATATTTTTTAAGAGTTTTTTTCTTTCTTTTGTGGTCAGCTTTTGTGATTCTTAAAGGTATTTAATAGCTGACCGTGTCATACACGGCTCATTGAGTAGCCTGTCGCGACATTCAAACCTTGTATGATCAGCATTTGTTACAGTGAAATTTGGAGGATTTTCTGGAGAAACTGTTAAACCATGGTAATCTCATGTAATTGCAGAATAGTGCACTTTTAATCATCTGTGTTTTCTTTGCTTGGTTGATGATAGTGACTAAAACATTCATTAAAATAGACTGGCTAGGTATTATGTCTAAGCATACAAACCACAGACAGTGGAAACTCTCCAGCTTCATTAACGATAATCTCAGTAACATTTTTCATTGTGCGTTAGAGATATCATCTTCTATCTACAGACAACTAATTTACAGATGGACCGCCCCAATTACATCTGTGTACAGTTCATATATATCCTCAAGAATAGTGTGGTGGCGTTAGAAGTAATATATTGGGAAGGAATGTATCATTTATATGTGTTCTGCTTCCTGAGTTGCCATTGTTTGGCAGCACCCTCCACCAGGTCAATTTATCAGTCTCCTTCCCCTTCTCCTGGCTTTCTATTGGCAATCAATCAGAGAATCACCCTCCTCAGTATCTAGCTGGAAAGTTATATAATTACCTTTTACTGTATATAGCATACATCTTCCTTAGAACTGTACACATCTTCTCTTGAACATTTGGGATATCCATCTGCACCAAGGACACAAAAAGCAGTGCCAAACTGACTAAGTATTCTGCTGTCCACGAGTTTATATTCCTCCAAGTGTAGCCCTGAGCTTAGCACATGTCATCTGTAATTCTGCCACAGAGATTTGTATCCAGCTCACACTGATCTTTGCAGCTACAATCTGTGCTCAGCATTGAAAAGATTTTCCACCTCCTTGAATATCATCCTTACATGATATCCATCTATTCGGAGATATTGAGGTTCTCCTGATTTGCTCCTTCCAAAACATGTCTAAATGTCATCTTCATATTTCTTTCCATGTTCATAAAGAAACACTCCTCCTGATATTGAATCTTCCCAAATGAGCATTTCTTTCCACAAAGGACAAGGATTGCTATACAACTTCTTCATTAGGTTATGATGAAATGGAGGAAAATTCTGGAAGCAACCTTGAGATCTCTGAATTGAGGAAGTTCACCTATATAACATTTAAAAAGTCCATATTAATACCATATCGGGATTTTGTTTCCATTTATGGATGTTTTTTTCCTGTCTACAAAAATGGATGTTAAATGTGTGTCTGCTGAGGCCCTTATGGTCACTAAAATGATAGTCCTGTACCTCTGCAGTGGGCATGGAGATGGTGTATTGATTTTAAATGGAGCTGTTCCACACTTGCTCAACAGCCGACTGATTGAAGCCTCTCCTCATTGTGGCAATGAACAGAGTTGGAACGGGTGACATGGGATCTCCATTCTAGTCATCATAATGGTCCCAGTGATTTTATAAATAGGTGATACATTTCCATTGTTGGATAACCTCTTTGTGACAGGTTAGTCAGGAGGTCCGAGGTCATGTATCAGGAGGACTTGTAGTACAAAGGATGATACAAAAGTATGGTCAGGTAACAATGCGCGGTAAAATACCAGGAGGGCTTGTAGTACAGAAGGGTGATACAAAAGCGTGGTCAGGTAACAGTCCGGGATCAATTACCAGGTGGACTTGTAGTACAGAGGGTGATACAAAAGCATGGTCAGGTAACAGTCCGGGGTCAATTACCAGGAGGGCTCGTAGTACAGAGGCGTGATACAAAAGCATGGTCAGGTAACAGTGCGTGGTGAAATACCAGAAGGACTTGTAGTACAGAGGGGTCATACAAAAGCGTGATCAGGTTACAGATTGGGGTCAAATGCCCAGAGGGCTCGTAGTACAGAAGGGTGATAGAAAAGCGTGGTCAGGTAACAGTCCGGGGTCAAATACCAGCAGGTCTCGTAGTACAGTGAGGTAATAGAAAAGCATGGTCAGGTAACAGTGCACGGTTAAATACTAGGAGGGGTCGTAGTACAGAGGGGTGATACAAAAGCGTGGTCAGGTAACAGTCTGGGGTCAAATGGCAGGAGGGTACATCAAAAGCAGAAGGGGAAATCCAAAAAAGTAGTCACAGCAAAATCCAGGGTCATCAGCAAGATCAGAGTCAGACACAGAGCAAGTGAAAACACACCTACCTAAAGCAAATCTACAACTGACACAGACTAGCTGGCCAGCTAAATGCCATGCAAATGATTAGGGATGGGAGGCACCTGAGGAAACACCTACAGACTAAACCAGATAGAGCAGCAGGGCTGTCAATCAAACTGTTGACAACCCAGCACGCCTCAGGAATAGATTGGATAACTGGACTGTCACTTACAAAATTGACAGTCCAGCACACTCCAGTTCCCATAGGGCAGCTGAGCTGTCACTCATACCGTTCCTTGACCACAGTTAATGTAGAAACCGTGACACCCTTGCTACTTTTACGCTCTTTTCTTATTCTGCATTTACTGTAAATATATAATAGCCAGGAAATGTATAAAAGTCACCTCTGTTCATCTGTGGATTAAAGGAAATATTTAAACCAAGCACAGGTGCTCAATACAGCCTTGGCGTGGCTGAGTAGTTCAGTGCGTCTTCCCACTTATTTGTTTTAGCGATTCTCTGGCTGATATAAAGCCAGAGCTGTCAATCAAGGAAAATGGAGGCACGACAAATAGAAAACATAACGGTGAGAAGGTGGACTGAACTGTTTGGCCTCACCGAGCATCTGTGCTTGGTTAGAACAGTTATTTTTTGCTGGCACACTCCCTGTAAGAACAGGCCATAAATGCTATCTACAATTGTGTTTAGGGGAATATTAGAATAAAATAAACTTTCCATAACCAGTACTAATGGACAATCAAATGTGGAAAAACATCAACAATTAAAGAGGTTTCCACTACATTGTGTAGTGGGTAGATTGATATAAACCTTGAAAATAAGGCTTTCTTCAAAAACTTTGCATTTCCAAAATGCCTGTGAGCTGCTCTGCCTCTGAAGTCCGGTGATGTCACATCAACTTCCGGAATTGGAAGCAGACGCTGCATCACCAAGGGAGGACCTAGGCTCCCTGAGTGTGCTGTGGGCGGAGCTTCACCGCACGTCACAGCCCAACATTACGCGGGCTTGCTGCTCTCTGTTAATGAAAGCAGTGCAGGAGAGAGCCCACGTGATACTGGGCTGTGATGTGCGGTGAAGCTCCACCCAGAGGTCCTGTCACTCAGGGAGACTGGGTCCCGCCTCGGTGATGCTGGGTCAGCTTCCAGTTCGGAAGTTTATGTGACATCACCGGACATCAGAGGTAGCTGCAGCCGGGGGTCACATGATAGGGATGAGTGGACAGTGATAGCGCCGCTCACAGGCCTTTGGAAACGCAAGGTGTTTGAAGAAAGCCTTATTGCCAAGGTTTATAACGATCAGCCCACTACACATTGTAGTGGACAACCTCTTTAAAGCTCTTGGTAGCTTGGAAGGATGGACACTTTACTGTCACTTTAGCTTCCATGTATTATATGGCCCCTGAAGATGTACAGATTCTAAATAGAAAATAATGTTTTCTAGTCCAGGAGCATGCTCATACTGTAAAAATACCTTGTTTTGGGGGTAACACACCTATAATTATGGTGTCATAAAGAGTATCTTATAGTAAAAACAGGAATGTAGGCGGATTGTCGCAGACACGTTTATAAGCATTTCATAGACGTTAACTGTCACTTCTCTGAGCCAGAAGAAGCAGAAAAAGGAACATGCTGCTTATGTAAGATGCCATATGTGTATTGCTTTCATTGATTCTGCCTCTGTTTTGCTCACTCCAAATTTCTCAGTGAAAGAAAGATGTCTTGATTTTGGCCATGGATTACGTACAACACAAATGGGCTAAGAAACACCACAGTGTTAGATACATGTGAGATGGATGGATGGATGGATGGATAGATAGATAGACAGACAGACAGATAGATAGACAGACAGAGACAGACAGACAGATAGATAGATGGATAGATAGATAGTCAGATGTAGGCAGAGTTTTGTGCTTCCCATTCTTATCCAAGCAAGCAATGTGGAGACACGAGATGTTCTCTGGCCAGTGTATCTTGGGATAGGCCGGCCGCTTTCAGCTGATTGCCGTGCACTGGGCCACATCACAGTTTATAGGAAAAGGCCACAGGATGCATTGAGATAGGGGTACGGTGTCAGCCAGGGCTGGGAATTAGTCCCCGTCTCGAAACAGGATAAATTGGCAGATATTGCCCAAGGACTAAAATTCAACTGCTAAACTTAGATACAGTGCCAAGCATGTCTTGGCTGTGAGAGAGTAAATGTTAGCTGGTATTTGCTTTAATCTAGTGACAAGTTCCTCACTGGGTAGATGGTGTGAAATAAACTCTCAGATACTTGTTTGAGGATTAGACAGTTTATTACTGCCTAGTTATTATCATTAACATGTCAGCCTGGAACTCTGATCTAGACCTATGTGTGAGTAGGTGAGTATCCACAAGGTGCCATTCAGTTTCATTCTCTATATTTCCAATCACAGAAATTAACAATTTTCAGTGTAAAAATGTTAAAAAACAACAACAAACTTTCTTTACTCCACTGAGGTCCACCACCTCCATGTCTGTGCATCTGTGGCCACTCCCTATTGTTCTCCCATATGTGCTACTGTAACATGGAAGACCCTAGTGGTTCTGTAGTAACCACCTGAAAAATGTGGCTCAGCAAGTGCAAGGCTACCAATCTGTATGGTGGTCATTGTCCCCTTCACTGGTCTCTTTATTCTGGTTCTTTGGACACATCCATTTAACATTTCTCTCAAGTGGGTGAGTTTGGTTCTCCAATCGACCTGGGCTCACTTTCTGCAAAATAAGGAGACACTGCTCTCCAACCTACTAGACCTTACAATCAGCAACTGGTAGGTGGACTCCTCACCACTCTTTTCAGACTCCTGTAGCATGGAGATAATAGATAGACCGACCTCGTTCGTAATACATCTACCTTATTTGACACTTACTATACTGGGCTCGGTAGCCATTCCACTATGTTAGAAGTCACGTCACTCTTATAGGTATCCACCCTAGTTTTTTTTAAACTATACATATATTCCTCCCAAGGCGACATCACTCCTTGGTGGCCCTTAGTGGCTCAACCAGTGTAATTACCCCACATAGGAGATCTCCTTTAAGACTGTTGTGATATATCAGTTAATTATATAAAAGATGAGCTGATATTTGTAGTAGATTATTTGAAGGGAAATAGAAATCTCTTGCTGTAATTTTGTACATTGACAATGTCATAAAAGGTACAATCCTAGTGTGAACCCGGCAATAAGGACAGCGGACTCCACAGTGTTCTTTGAAGCATATTTGTGAAAACGAATCATGCTTAATAATTGGAAATACATTCCCGATTGTGTGTCCGTAAAGCTGCATATACACATCAGCAATAAGACAGAAGAAAAACACGTGTTTTAATAATAGCCGAATGTGCTCTTGATCCCTGAGCTAATACAGTAACCACTAAAGAAACAACAGAAATACTAACAGCAGAATAAAAGAACAGCAAACTGCTTTACTTGCAGAATCTGTGATGACTGCCTTGGAAATGTATGTGTTCTCATTCTATACAATACAGTCTGCAAAAATAGAAGACTAGACATCCACCTCATGTTCTCCTGATTAATGAGGCTTAGGTACTACCGTAATTCTGTTGGATTTCGGTAGATGTCTGGACTCTACGATTCACATTGGACATATCTGAATGGGGTATTTCTACATATTTGGCTTAATATAGAAAAACTGGGCCCGATTCCTCAAGACTGATGATTTTCATGAAGGTTGTGATAAAGGGGCATGTTGGAGTCAGATGCTTCTAGTTCATTAATAAGCAGTCACCCAGGCCCCGTCTCACATAGCGAGATCGCTGCCGAGATCGCTGCTAAACAGCGATCTCAGCAGCGATCTCGCTATGTCTGACACGTACCAGCGATCAGGCCCCTGCTGTGAATCGCTGGTCGTGTCAGAAATGTCAGGACTTTTTTTTGATCGCTGGTCTCCCGCTGGCAGGCACGCATCACTTCATGTGACAGGCGGGAGACCAGCGATCTCCTGGTAACCAAGGTAAACATCGGGTTTCCAGGCGCGAGGCTGTGCCTGGAAACCCGACGTGTACCTTGGATACCAGCGTGCTGCTGCAGGGGAGCTGGTAACCAAGGTACACGTCGGGTTTCCAGGCACCGCGCAGCACCTGGAAACCCGACGTGTACCTTGGTTACCAGCTCCCTGCATCAGTGCGCTGGTATCCAACGTACCCCGTGGGTAACTAGGCGATGTTACCCGCAGTGTCGCTGTCCTGATCGCTGCCTGAACTGCCTGTTTGGCAGCTCAGCAGCGATCATGTAGCGACACACCAGCGATCCTGATCGTTGTCGGGATCGCTGGTGTGTCGCTATGTGAGACAGGGCCCTTAATGAATCAGGAGCATCTGACAAGTGGTGTTTACCTCCATGCATTGGTGGTAATACTTCTTGTATTGTATAAGCAGTGGAGTAAGTATAATTTCTGTCATCATTAATAAGACGAGGTGTGGTGTTGTAATGCAGGTTGTCAGATACAACACAAGGTGGGAACAATCAATGAGCTATTTCCTCATATACAGCGGGAGCATATAATGTGTTGTGAATGGGTTTGAGATGAGTTCTGAGCAGAGGCTCCCTCTGGTGGTTACAAGCGGTACTAGTGAGGATTGTGAGGACTGGGAATCAGGTGTTACTGATTGGTCTTATTTAAGGAATCATTTTCCCATCAGGTTGCCGGTGATCAATTGTTCTGGTCTGAATCCTTCTTTCCAGTTTCCCTTGTAGCCTGCTGTGTCGTGTCTGCATCTCCTGCTATCAGATAAGACAATTTCTTATTTTGTGTTTTTGCTATATTTTTGCATTTGGTCCTGCACTTCTGTGGGGGCCTTCTGGGTCCCCTCCGGGGGCTTTTGCCCTCTCAGTTTAGTTCAGCCACTGTGTTTTGTACTTTTGCTTTTTCCAGTTTTTTCAGTGGCTGCTGTTTTTGTTACACCAGAGAACTAATTTAGGTGGTAGAGGTCGTGTGATCTCAGGTGATTTTGAAATTAGTAGAGTTGGTGTTTTTCAGGGTTTTCTGGGATTGCAGTAAGTACCCTTCCTGTCCTTTTCTATTTAGATAGTTTGGGCCCCAGCGTTTGCTCATACTATTTTCTTTCTGTGTCAGTATTTCCTCTTGTCTAACCGCCATTACATGTTTGGGGCTTTCTATTATCTTTGGGGTTCTGCTCCGGGCAGATAGCTTTCCTATTTCTATCTTTAGGTGTAGTTAGTTTCTCGGGCTGTGACGAGGCGTCTAGGACCAACGTAGGAACGCTCCACGGCTGCCTCTAGTTGCGGTGGTTAGTCAGGGTACTGCAATCTCATAGATTCCAACTGCTCTGGTGTATTTCCTTTTTTGCCTGCACTCCTCTGCTACCGTAACATAACAGTATCACCGGCCATAAAAATTGTATGGTACTCACAGAAGGGAAAAAATATTTTGAAGGAAGAAAAGTTCTCAGAGATATTTTTCTGTTTGTTGCATTTTTTTTTTTTTTTTCCCTCTGTATCTCTGGGTGCTGGGGAGGATCTTTTCTCCCAATGGAGTTTGCACAGTTGTCTGGCCGTGTGGATCAGCTTGCCACTGAGGTTCAGAGTATTGCTACCTATCTTGCTAGGTTGCCTGTTGTGGAACCTAGGATCCCCATGCCAGATTTGTTTTTAGGGGATCGAGCTAAGTTTCAGAATTTCAAAAATAATTGTAAATTGTTTCTTGCCTTAAAATCTAAGTCCTCAGGAAACGCAGCGCAGCAGGTTCAAATTATCATCTCTCTCCTGCGCGGCGATCCTCAGGATTGGGCTTTTTCCCTGATACCTGGGGATCCTGTTTTGAGTGATGTTGATGCATTTTTTCAGGCTTTGGGGTTATTGTACGATGAGCCTAATGTCACTGATCAAGCTGAAAAAGCCTTGTTGGCATTAAATCAGGGGCTTGATGACGCTGAGTTATACTGTCAGAGATTCCGTAGGTGGGCAGTCCTGACCAAATGGAATGACGATGCTTTGGCGGCCCTTTTCCGGAAGGGTCTGTCGGATAATGTAAAGGATGTTATGGTGGGATTCCCTGTCCCCTCTGGTCTCAATGATTCTATGTCATTGGCGATTCAAATTGACAGACGTTTGCGTGAGCGGAGAAGTATGCGTGGAGTGGTGTTGCCTTGTGAGCCAGCTGCTGAGTCCATGCAGTGTGATGGAGTGGTGTCTGGGGCACAGCGTCATGAGTTTCGAAAGCGCAATAGGTTATGTTTCTACTGTGGTGATGCCTCTCATGCTATTTCAGTCTGCCCTAAGCGGGGAAGACGTTTTGCACGCTCAGTTGTCTTGGGTAGTGTTCAGACTAAGTTTTTATTAACTGTCACTCTGATATGCTCTCTGTCCTCATTTTCTGCTCAGGCTTTCGTTGATTCTGGAGCAGCTATTAACCTGATGGATTATGATTTTGCTAAACGTTGTGGTTTTCCTTGATACCCCTACAGAAGTCTATTCCTTTACTGGGGATCGATTCTACCCCTTTGGCTGAGAATAAACCCCAGTTTTTCTACTCAGGTGATAATGAGGGTTGAACCTGATCACCAGGAGTGCTGCAAATTTTTGGTTCTAATAATCTGCATGACATTATAGTGCTGGGTTTCCCTTGGTTACAGTCTCATAATCCTGTTTTGGATTGGAAATCTGTGTCTGTAACCAGTTGGGGCTGCCAATGTGTTAGTGCCAACACTCCTGTTTTTTCTGCCTCCCCCCAGGCTGAGGATGTTCCTGACTTTTTGTTTGATTTTTCTGATGTGTTTAGTGAAAGTAAATCTGCATCCTTACCTCCCCATAGGAGCTATGACTGCGCTATTGAATTAGTGCCAGGTAGTAAATTCCCTAAGGGTCGCCTTTTTAACTTGTCTGTACCTGAACATGACGCTATGCGGTCTTATATCAAGGAATCATTGGAGAAGGGTCATATCAGACCATCCTCTTCACCCTTAGGTGCCGGTTTTTTCTTTGTGGCCAAAAAGATGGTTCATTAAGGCCGTGTATTGATTATCGTCTCTTGAACAATATTACTGTGAAATATCAATACCCGTTACCCTTGATTTCTGACCTGTTTTCCAGGGTGAAAAACGCTACTTGGTTTACCAAGCTTGACCTCAGGGGGCGTATAACCTTATTCGCATTAAGCACGGGGATGAATGGAAGACGGCATTTAACACCCCTGAAGGGCATTTTGAGTACCTTGTGATGCCCTTTGGGCTCACTAATGCTCCTTCCGTCTTCCAGTCCTTCATGAATGACATTTTCAGGGATTTTGTGGACAAGTTTCTGATTGTTTATTTGGATGATATCTTGATTTTTTCTAATGACTGGGACTCTCATGTGAAACATGTTCGAACTGTATTCCAATTTTGAGAGAGAATGCTCTGTATGTGAAGGGATCAAAGTGTCTTTTTGGCGTACAGAAGATCTCATTTCTGGATTCATTTTGTCCCCATCTGTTATTGAAATGGACCCGGTCAAGGTTCAGGCCATCTGTGATTGGTCCAACCTACTTCATTAAAGGCTCTTCAGAGATTTTTGGGTTTTGCCAATTTTTATCGTAAATTTATTGGTAATTTCTCTGTTATTGTTAAACCATTAACTGATTTGACCAGAAAGGGTTCTGATGTGGTGAATTGGCCTCCTGAGGCAGTCTCTGCGTTTCAGGAACTTAAGCAGAGATTCACTTCTGCTCCTGTTCTACGGCAGCCTGATGTTTCTCTGCCATTTCATGTGGAGGTTGATGCCTCTGAAATTGGGGCAGGTGCCGTTTTGTCCCAAAAAGATCCAGAGACCTCTAAAAGTAACCCTTGTGCCTTTTTCTCTCGAAAATTTTCTCCTACTGAACGTAATTATGACGTGGGTAATCGGGAGTTATTGGCCATGAAGTGGGCTTTTGAAGAGTGGAGACATTGGCTGGAGGGAGCCAAACATCAGGTGGTGGTCCTTACGGACCATAAGAATCTGGTCTATCTGGAATCTGCCAAGCGACTCAATCCTAGACAGGCCAGGTGGGCCTTGTTTTTCACACGTTTTAATTTTGTGGTTTCCTTTCTTCCTGGCACTAAGAATGTTAAGGCGGATGCCCTCTCGAGGAGTTTCCTTGCGGACTCTCCTGAGCTATCTGATCCCTCTGTTATTTTGAAGGAGGGTGTAGTTCTTTCCGCCATCTCGCCCAATTTGAGACTTGCTCTGGAGGGGTGTCAGGAGGATAGGCCCGAGCGCTGCCCTGTTGGAAAATTGTTTGTCCCGGACCAATGGAAAAAGAGTGTGATGTCTGAGATTCATTGTTCCGCATTGGCTGGGCATCCCGGAATTTTTGGTACCAGAGACTTGGTTAGTCGGTCCTTTTGGTGGCCTACCTTGTCTCGCGATGTCAGGGAATTTGTGCAGTCCTGCGGGACTTGCTCTCGCTCCAAGCCTTGCTCTCGCTCTAGTGGTTTGTTGATGCCATTGCCTGTGCCCAAGAGACCATGGACCCATATCTCTATGGATTTCATTTCCGATCTTCCTGTTTCTCAGAGAATGACCACCATCTGGGTAATTTGTGATAGGTTTTCCAAAATGATACATCTTGTGCCATTAACTAAGTTGCCTTCCTCCTCTGAATTGGTGCCGTTGTTCCTTCAGCACGTGGTTCGTTTACACGGCATTCCTGAGAACATTGTGTCTGACAGAGGAGTCCAGTTTGTTTCCAGATTTTGGAGGACTTTTGTTCTAAACTGGTGTTCAATTGTCTTTCTCCTCGGCATTTCATCCTCAGACCAATGGTCAAACTGAGAGAACAAACCAGACATTGGAGACTTATCTAAGATGCTTTGTGTCTGCTGATCAGGATGACTGGGTCTCTTTTTTGCCTTTGGCTGAGTTTTGCTCTTAATAATAGGGCTAGCTCTGCCACTTTGATGTCTCCGTTTTTCTGTAATTCTGGGTTTCACCCTCGATTTTCTTCAGGACAGACGGAGGCTTCTGTCTGTCCAGGTGTTGACTCTGTTGTTGAGCGTATGCAGCAGATTTGGGACCAGGTAGTGGAGAGGTTGTCCCTCTCTCAGGAGAAGGCCCAGCGGTTTGCTAACCGGCATAGGACTGATGGTCCTCGGTTTAAAGTGGGGGACTTGGTCTGGTTGTCCTCAAAGAATATTCCTATGAGAGTAGCATCTCCTAAATTTAAGCCTAGGTTCATTGGACCTTATAAGATCATGGAGATTATTAATCCTGTTTCTTTTCGTTTGCTTCTTCCAGGGACATTTAAGATCCATAACGTGTTCCACAAGTCCTTGTTGAAGAGGTTTGTTGAGCCAATGGTTCCTGCTGCTGTGCCTCCTGACCCTGTTTTGGTTGAGGGCAATCTGGAGTATGTGGTTGAGAAAATATTGGATTCTCGTTTTTCTAGACGAAGACTCCAGTATTTGGTTAAATGGAGAGGTTATGGTCAGGAAGATAATTCTTGGGTGTTTGCTTCGGACATCCATGCTAGGAGACTTATCCGTGCGTATCATAGAACTCATCCTGACCGACCTGGTTGCTCAAATGAGGGTTCGGTGACCCCTCCTCAAGGGGGGGGTACTGTTGTGAATGGGTTTGAGATGAGTTCTGAGCAGAGGCTCCCTCTGGTGGTTACAAGCGGTACTAGTGAGGATTGTGAGGACTGGGAATCAGGTGTTACTGATTGGTCTTATTTAAGGGAATCATTTTCCCATCAGGGTTGCCGGTGATCAATTGTTCTGGTCTGATCCTTCTTTCCAGTTTCCCTTGTAGCCTGCTGTGTCGTGTCTGCATCTCCTGCTATCAGATAAGACAATTTCTTATTTTGTGTTTTTGCTATATTTTTTGCATTTGGTCCTGCACTTCTGTGGGGGCCTTCTGGGTCCCCTCCGGGGGCTTTTGCCCTCTCAGTTTAGTTCAGCCACTGTGTTTTGTACTTTTGCTTTTTCCAGTTTTTTCAGTGGCTGCTGTTTTTGTTACACCAGAGAAACTAATTTAGGTGGTAGAGGTCGTGTGATCTCAGGTGATTTTGAAATTAGTAGAGTTGGTGTTTTTCAGGGTTTTCTGGGATTGCAGTAAGTACCCTTCCTGTCCTTTTCTATTTAGATAGTTTGGGCCCCAGCGTTTGCTCATACTATTTTCTTTCTGTGTCAGTATTTCCTCTTGTCTAACCGCCATTACATGTTTGGGGCTTTCTATTATCTTTGGGGTTCTGCTCCGGGGCAGATAGCTTTCCTATTTCTATCTTTAGGTGTAGTTAGTTTCTCGGGCTGTGACGAGGCGTCTAGGACCAACGTAGGAACGCTCCACGGCTGCCTCTAGTTGCGGTGGTTAGTCAGGGTACTGCAATCTCATAGATTCCAACTGCTCTGGTGTATTTCCTTTTTTGCCTGCACTCCTCTGCTACCGTAACATAAACAATAATGAGTCTTAAAGTTCAATTTAAAAATTGTGCTTTTGTCCCTCTAACAGGAGTAAAATACCCGTTCCTTGTGGAAGCTACTGTGCAGATTACTCACGTAAGAATGGCCCTAGTGGGACCTCCAGTTTTTCCTGAAAGGCCGCAAGTCCTTCTGATAATGTTTACCAAAGCATGTTGTGCCTCCTTCGCTTCACTTGACCCCCGCCCTGTTTGCTCCCCCATCTCAGGCCAACCCCTGTATCGTCCGTCAGTGCTGGAAGCGACAGCCCGGTTCACTGGTGCCTCACGTTCACCACTGCAAGCGTCCTCTTCCAGCGGAGTCTCCTCACAGATCTTTGGTATTTGATTGGGTGTTTCCCACGTCGTCTGGGCTCGGGGTCTTGACTGGCACAATTCTGGGATTCGGATCTTAAGTGGCATAGTCGCAACTCTGGTACTTTGACCGCGCAGTCTGGACTCTGAGTATCATTTTCCGCCACTGGGTCTTGTTTGCAACCGGACAGCAGCCCACTCCCACACAATGCGTCTCTTCCTGAGCATGTCTGGATCGCTCTCTTCTTTGACTCCAAAACTTGCTTCAGTTTGGCGCGCAGACACTTTATATTGACAAACTCTGTCATCAACGGCACCTGACTGAGTGTTACATGCAAAACTTGCCCCCTTGCAACTCTTCCTCTTCCATTTAATTCCACATGGTCCCATCTGAACAGTAAGTGACAGCCTTCTCGCACCAATGATACACAGCGTCAGGGTTTTTCAGGAGTATTGTCACCTCCTGTTACAATGTCACACCTTCGTTACACCCCAGCTCAACCCATTTTGGTAGACCTGGGAAAAAATGCCAAAAGTTGCAAAATAACTGCACATCTCAGAGTTACACAGAAATGTTGCAACTTTCCAAAGCCTCTTGGTTCCGTTTTCTGGCAAAAAAGCTTTGCGGAATCAGGACCTACATGTTTTTGGAAAGGTTTACAGAAGTTCCAAGCTTCACCTGATATGGCTAACTTTTTGCAATCACAGTTTCAAAATGTCATAACTTTTCTGCAAAAATTCAGCACATGCACTTGTCAAAGTTACTACTTGTTTCCACAGCAAATGGGATTTATATTTGTCTGCTAGAAAGATTCAGGTCTGAATATTTATCAATACCTCCTTGTTTATCAGTATTGTTAAGCCCCCGTCACACTAAGTGAGATCGCTGAAGCGTCACCGATTTTGTGACACAACAGCGACCTAGCCAGCGATCTGGCTTAGTGTGACACGCAGCGACGACCAGCCCCCCTGTTGGGTATCGCTGATCGTCGTTGAATGTCCTGGACCATTTTTTCATCGTTGGTCTCCCGCTGGCCAGCGCGTATCGCTGCGTGTGACAGCTGGAGACCAACGATCAGGGAGCTGGTATCCAATGTACATATCGGGTAACTAAGCACCGCGTGGCACCTAGTTACCCATATATGTACCCTGGTTACCGGCTCCCAGCTTCTGCTGTAGAGCGCTGAGAGCCGATATCCAGGGTACATATCGGGTAACTAGGTGCCGCACAGTGCTTAGTTACCCAATATGTACATTGGATACCGATTCTCAGCGCTCTACAGCAGAAGCTGAGAGCCGGTATCTAGTGTACCCATCGGGTAACTAGGTGCTGCGCGGTGCTTAGTTACCCGATGTTTACCCTGGATACCAGCATGCTCGCTGGTCCTGATCACTGGTGAGTCTGCCCATGGGACAGCTCACCAGCGATCAGCTTTCGATGTCCCAGCGATCCCATTCACGTCGTATCGTTGGTGGGATCGCTGGGACAATGAAGAGTGGGACGGGACCCTTACATGGGACGGTTCTGGTTCTATACAAATACAAACCATATACCGTATGTTTCCTATACCCACCCAACTCCTGCACACTTTTTTAGAACTGAATTGAAATATACATAGACAAATACTACTACTACTACTATAACAACTAATAATAATAATAATAAAAATGGGTGGGCACCAAAGAAAATAGTTAATATGATAAATTGACAGATTAACGGCAGAGGCAGCACTCCTAATAAACACATAGGCGAATAAAACTAAACAGCTTTTGCACTTTAGCTCTTTGGAAGGTTTGGTAACTACCGGGGGGGGCCTAGTAGATACTGTACTGATGTGGAACCAAAACATTGCCACTTGGCGAAAATAAAAGGCCCACTTTTTTGGACGGCCTGTTGGAGGGCTGCCTCCTTTTCCTTCATTTCATCGTGTTGGACAATTTGGGTCTACAGATGTAGCCAAATTTTCCTTTACACAGATAACACAGCACTGGGATATCACGGCACAAACTAGTGTAATTTGACTCCTTACATGACATCAGTCAGTATTCAAATTGACTCTTCATTGGAGAAGAGGACTTGATCTCTGTACCGCCACCTATTGGAAGTAGCAATTCTAGCCAGTGTAAAGTATGAGCACTGATATGGCTAGATGAGAGGCTCTGGACTGAGGTCTATGGGTTAACATTTCTCCTTTTGGAGAGTGACATACTGGCTCTGGTATGCCAGTGTAAGGAGGCTTATTTGCTGTGCAATGCTCCTCTGGAAAATTTATTATGCAAATTGCCTCTTCAGAAAGGTAGTGGACTTGAACTCTATAGCGCCACCTGTTGGAAGTAGCGATCCTACAAGTCACTATCGACGCTTTAACAGGCCTTGAAATGTGAATTATTAGGCTAAGTTCACACGTTGCGGAATTGCCGCGGAAATTTCCGCGGCAATCCCGCACTTCTCCCGCAGGAAATACGCACGTTTTTTGTATGCTGATTCCCGCCAGAATAATAGCGTTTTGCAAGCGTAATTAGCTTGCAGAATGCTAGCGTTTTCCTAGCGATCTGTAGCATCGCTTGGAAAACTGATTGACAGGTTGGTCACACGAGTCAAACATAGTGTTTGACAAGTGTGACCAACTTTTTACTATTGATGCCGCCTATGTCGCATCAATAGTAAAAAGATCTAATGTAAAAATAATAAAAAAAATAATAAATAATGATATTCTCACCTTCCGGCGGCCCCCGCAGCCTTCCCGCCTTCAGCGACGCTCCCGGCAACTCCGGTCCCAGGAGTGCTTTGCGACAAATCACACCGATGACGTAGCATCTCGCGAGACCGCTATGCCATCTGGGTGATTCTCGCAAAGGACTCTTGGGACCGGAAGTTGCCGGGAGCGTCGCTGAAGGCGGGAAGGCTGCGGGGGCCGCGGGAAGGCTGCGGGGGCCGCCGGAAGGTGAGAATATCATTATTTTTTATTTTAATTATTGTTTTACCAGGGATATGGTACCCAGGGCCTGGAGGAGAGTCTCCTCTCCTCCAGACCCTGGGTACCACCGCACATGAACCGCTTACATTCCGCAAAATTAATGAACATGTTGCTATTTTTTCCGCGAAGCGTTTTTTTCGCGGAAAAAAACGCAACATGTGGCCAAAACATGCGGAATCAATTAACATGTATAGGATGCTTAATGCTTGCGTTTTTATCGCGTTTTTACCGCGGAAAACCGCGGAAAAACCGCGAAAAAAACGCAATTATTCCTGATCGTGTGCACTTAGCCTTATAAAAGCCAAATCAGAATCTTAATTTGCAGATACTGTGTTTCTGCAACAGGTGGCGCTATAGAGTTCAACTACTCTTTCTCTCTGATATAGATAGAGTGATAGATAGATGTAGATAGATAGACCTATAGATAGATGATGGCTGAATAGATAGATAGATAGATAGATAGATAGATAGATAGATAGATAGATAGATAGATAGATAGATGATAGATAGATAGATAGATAGATAGATAGATAGATGATAGATAGATAGATAGATGATAGATAGATAGATAAATAGATAGATGATAGATGTAGATAGATAGACCTTTAGATAGATAGATGATTAGCTGGATAGATAGATAGAGAAATAGATAGATAATAGATAGATAGATAGATAGATAGATATGAGATAGATAGATAGAAAGATAGATAGATAGATACATATGGGATAGATAGATAGATAGATAGATAGATAGATAGATAGGAGATAGATAGATAATAGATAGATAGATAGATAGATATGGGATAGATAGATAGATAGATAGATAGATAGATAGATAGATAGATAGATAGGAGATAGATAGATAATAGATAGATAGATAGATAGATAGATATGAGATAGATAGATAGATAGATAGATATGGGATAGATAGATAGATAGATGGATAGATAGATAGATAATAGATAGATATGAGATAGATAGATAATAGATAGATATGAGATAGATAGATAGATAGATAGATAGATAGATAGATAGATAGATAGATAGATAGATAGATAGATAGATAGATAGATAGGAGATAGATACCATAGATAGACCTATAGATAAATAGATGATGGCTGGATAGATAAAGATATAGATAGCTGGAAGGAGATAAATTGATGGATAGATATTGATAGGTGAATGTTGATACATACATAGATAATTATTGATTGATATCCATAGATAAATAATGATACATAGATAATGATAGATATTTATTGATAGATAAAATACTTAAGATAGATAAGATAGATAGATTTAGTAGTTAAATACATGTTGCCATACACTAAAGGTAAAAACTACGGGCAGTAACATAAAAGCGACCATTGAGACTTGCTATTTGGTACTGTTTTGATGGAGTCTGGACTGTTGCGTAGATGTCTCTTGCTCTTCCTAGGCGAGCTAGTGTTGTGTGTATTGTGTGCAGTGTTTGTTCAGCTGCCATCCAGATAATAGGACATGGGTATGTTCCCTGGATGCTGATCACGGTGTTTGTATGCGGCCCTTAACACATGAAGCAAGGACAAGAAGCAGCCAAGGACCGGTCCACAAGCCCCGTGCCCACAGCCCATGGTTAGAACTTGCCTTTTACATGCAGATTTGTGCGTCATCTGCCCCTTTATCCACAGATGATGTGAGTGGATGTAATCTTGTGGTCATACAGTAGGATTTCACAGGTTTAGGACATGTTAGTGTAATAGCTTTACACATAATATTATGTGTGATGTTGCTGGATATTATGAAGATAGAGGGAGACAAGAAGATGCCTCTGCTGTGTGTCCCGAGGTCACAGGATCAAGCTTCGCCTCGGTGTGATCTTGTGCTGTCAGTTTAGCTCGCTAACCTCCGTTTACACAGCTGCATTTGGGTCAGACGTTCCTCGTCTTATTTGGAAGTTGTCATTCTGATAAACATGCCCCTCAGCTTTTTACTAAGCTGGCACTCACAATGTGCGCTAAATGTAAAGTAAACCAGTAAGCCAGTCATGCTTTCATTGGGTTTATGGTCACAAGCGCGGAAACATACATTACTACTGCTGTGGTCAGTGGGAAGATGCTGGGATAGCAATTTTGTAATCCACTCTCATTTTAAGATCTGACTTTGACATATGTTTGTTGCTGAGTTAGAGGAACTGATCATCCCTTACTGAGAACATAAAAAAGCGATTTTAGTAAAATATGGCATATGGAGCTAACAAACTTACACTGATCTACGGTACCAGACATTGGGTTAGAAGTACGAGGGTACAAAAAAGGGCTGACACACCTCACCTTTCCGGGATCATGTGGGTCAAATATCAGGAAACTGGCCCCCCAACCATCCAAGAAGGAATCTCATGGACAAACGAGTGTATTCTATGGCTCCAGAATACATAGGGTAAAATCTGGCAAGATGCCATCAAAATCCCAAACTTGAATTAAAAACATGAAAAATACACCATACAGACTACATCTCTCTGTGAAGCGATATTCGACATTGTTTTGACATATCGTTTAGATACTATTGCTAACAGTCCATTACTATGACCCCTAATCTAGGGTACCCTGATAACTTAGCCCTGGTCAACAGGGCTGTGGAGTCGGTAAGCCAAACGTCCGACTCCCCAATTTCAATGACACCGACTCCAACTACGACTCCGACTCCAACTTCCTCATACCAGGGCTGCGGAGGGGGTAAGCCAAACCTCCGACTCTGACTCCTCAATTTCCATGACTCCAACTCCGACACCACCAAAATGGGCTCCGACTCCACGACTCGGACTCTACAGCCCTTCTGGTCAATTGTATCTATGGCTTTCCATTATATATTCTTTGGAAACACCTGAGATTGGTTCATTGGCATAAATTTATTCATTGGGAAAATGGCACAAGTTTTTTGAAAATCTATTTCTGTTCATAGGGTAAAAAAAAATGTTCTTCCAATCAGAGAGTTCAAAAATGTGTACTCCTTTTAATTATTTTGGCACAAATGTCATCAAATACCCACTATACTTTGGATACCAGTTTGGCTTAGGCCTCTTTCACACATCCGGCGGGCGCCTGGCGGCGCCCCCGGCATTTTGCCGCAGCGCCGCATGTGAAAAGCTTTCACACTTCCGGCGCCCAAAATGCGTTTTTTTGCCGGATGATTTCTGATGCTTGGAGAGATAAAGAAATCATCCGGCAAAAAAAAAAAACGTTACATGCAGTTTGTCCGCCGCCCAATGTACATTGCGCCGCATTCCGGACAAAACCGCATGCAACCATTGACATGCGGCGCCATCCGGCGCTAATGCATGTCAATGCGAAAAAAGCCGCATGCGGCGCATCAATTTTCAGATGCGCGCTCGGGAAAATGCCGGTGGCGCCCCAAGCGCCCGCCGGATGTTGAAAGAGGCTTATTCACCACATATATGTTGTGTTCTCGGAGATCTCAGTACTGGTGGAGTTCACAAAGAGTAGGGCACAGCATGGAGGATTTAGGAGAGCAGGGGATTGATGACTCAGCTAAAATGTTGGTGGGGCGCTGTTTAGTGAACGTAAGGCGTGCCTTACACCTAGGAATCATAGCCATTCATGACCGCTGCTTCTGAATGGATGCCTGTGAGGGGGAGAAAGACACATTTGTTCTGCAAGGGAAGCACTGAAATGCTAAATTTATGAATGGAGCAGTCTATAGGGTGTGTAAGGTCAAATACTGTTACTTCTGGTCCTGGCAGCATGTCAGCATGATATGAAGAGAAACCATATAGAGACTTCGTTTACTGCAACACTTTTTTTTCTCATTAAAATATTCCCATGGCTGTAATTAAACACTTTTTTTACACAGCTCAATGATTTTGCAAGTGTACCTGGAAGAATTGATGTTGTTCTGAAGGCAAAAATGGTGGTCACACCAAATATTGATTTGATATGGAGTCCACTATTTTTCATTCACTGTGCATTTTATTAAATGATAAAAATAAACTATTAATACTCCTACTTTTTAAAACATTCTTACTTTACAGCATTGTTTTCCACACCTGCCTACAAGTTTTACCCAGTAAACATATATAATATATATATATTTATTTATTCTATGTGGTAGAATCCTAGGACTATTTGATTGAAATATTCCACAATCAAATAGTATTACTAACACACCAGCTCAGCCAGAAAGTGCTAGACCCCACAATGTTACAGAGAGGGGTCAATCTATAGACCTGTCGCCCATCCCAGCCTTGTGCAGGTCTATAATTTTATCCCTGGTGTCCTTAGACAGCTCTTTGGTCTTGCCCATTGTGGAGAGGTTGGAGTGTGATTGATTGAGTGTGTGGACAGGTGTCTTTTATACTGGTAATGAGTTCAAACAAGTGCAAATAATACAGGTAATGAGTGCAGAGTAGGAGGGTGTTGTGAATGTTTTGGAAATGAATTCTGAGCAGAAGCTCCCTCTGGGCCCCAACGTTTGTTCATACTATGTTCTCTCTGTGTCTGTATTTCTTCTTGTCTAACCGCCATTACATGTTTGGGGGCTTCCTATGTTCTTTGGGGATTGCTCGGGCAGGTAGCTTTCCTCTTTCTATCTTTAGGTGTAGTTAATCTCTCAGGCTGTGACGAGGCGTCTAGGACCAACGTAGGTACGCTCCACGGCTGCCTTTAGTTGTGGTGGTTAGTCAGGGTACTGCAATCCAATAGATTCCAACCTCTCTGGTGTATTGCCATTTTTGCCTGCTCTCCTCAGCTACCAAACATTACAGGAGGGATTATTAACGCAAAACTAACAGGTCTGTGAAATAGAATTCTTGCTGCTTGGTAGGTGATCAAATACTTATTTCATGCAATAAAATGCAAATTAATTATGTAAATATCTACAATGTGATTTTCTGGGTTTTATTTTTAGATTCTGTCTCCTACAGTTGAAGCATGCCTACGATAAAAATTACAGACCTCTCCATTCTAGGAGGGAAAACTTGCAAAACGTCAGTGTATCAAATACTTATTTTCCCCACTGTATATATATGTATATTCATGCACAGATAAATATACATATATAACTCTATGTATATGTCTATGTATACATATATGCGTTTCTATGTATAAGTCATTCATTAGAAACCTGAGAAGTGGCCGTGGACACATCCTCAATCATTACAATTCCAAGGTTCATTCTGTCTGCTTTCTGTACATTGCGTCTTCCTAATCTCTTTGCACAATGAATATGTCACTGGTAAAAACTGCAGTGAGTCAACAAATTGATCCATTTGTAAATATCTATATTGTACACCACAGATGATTCCTTGACATGTGCTCCAGTGTTGCATAATATAGCTCAAGAATAATAATCTCTCTCTCGACTAAAAGACGTGCCCCGGGGACACGTGGGATAGGAAAAGATGACATTGTTGTAAGCCCTTTTCACCAAGTCCCAGTTAATTAAAATAAGGGAGAATGTGAAATTATGATTAGCTAGTAATACTAAAGGCAGGGTTTAGGCTTTAAAGAAAACAATTTGGCCAAATCTTGTTAATCCATCTTGGTATTGACTCTGCATACATTACAGCAACAGCTGCTTTCACTAGGAAAGAATATATATTCATTTTAAGGGGAAGAATTTATTTTTAAGTTCTCAATTTTGTGAAATTTTTGTTTGAGATCTAGTTTGTTGTAGCTGTAGATGAAATAACCATTGTTATATTGCATGGCATTATCCCATAGTTTTCTAAATCTAAAAAAGTAGTACTTGGCGAATCAATGGTAGAGGGTTTTCGTTAGAGATGAGCGAATATCTTCGGCTCCCTCCTTATTCGGCAAGCTATAGCGCTTACCGAAGAAGCTGCAGCGGGAACCCGGCTAACTGGAGTGCTCCGATAATCAGGTGTCCGGCGCCGCAGCTGCATGTGTCGCGGCTGTGTGACAATCACAACACATGCATGGAGAGGCTGTGTTGTGTCTAATGAGATCTCCTTCGAGGCGTCTTTTTTCTAAACTAAACAAGCCCAAGTTTTCCAGCCTTTCATCATATGAGAGGCCTTCCATCCCTTGTAATAATCTAGTTGTCCGCCTTTGAACTGACTCTAACTTCTGAATATCCTTTGTGAAATATGGAACCCAAACTAGATCTCATATTCTAGATGTGGCCTCACCAGTGATTTATAAAGGGGTAATAATCCTTATCCATCTGCATATAGTCTCCCCCAGTCCTTGCTTCTGTAGCTTCAGTATAAGGCTGTTATGTGGTACAGTATCAAATGCTTTTGCAAGGTCCAGGTAAATCACATCAGCCGCATTACCAACATCCAGACTTGCACTTACCTCCTCATAAAAAACCCAACATGTTGGTCAGACATGACTTATCTTTCATGAATCCATGCTGGTTTTCAATTATTATATTATTCTCTTCAGGTCATCTCTTATGATGCCCTCAAAAACTTTGCACACTACTGATGACAGACTTACTGGACTGTAGTTACCTTCTTACCTTTCTTAAATATCGGTACCATGTGAGCCATCCTCCAATTCCATAGCACCACCCGTTAAAAGAGAGTTTAAGAATATAAGATACAGCGGTCTGTCAATTACTAAGCTCAATTCTCTCAGTATCTGTGGATGAATTCCTTCTGGACCTGGGGATTTGTCAATGTTTAATTTGCTCAGACACAGGTGTACTTCTTGTGTTAAACTAGCTCTATTAGTTGGCGAACTTTGATTTTTGCCTTGTTGAAAGATCACGGGAACCAACAGGTCATTAGTGAACATGGATAAAAAGGGACGACTGTTTAATATCTCAGCCTTTTCTTTGTCCTCTACAATTATCTTGTTATTATCATCTTTTAAGGGGCCTATACCATCTGTTTTTTCTTTTTGACATTGATGTATTTATAAAATTTTTGGGGATTTATTTTAATGTCACTGGCTATTTGTTTCTCTGTAGATAACTGTCCTAGCTTGATTTCTTTTTTACATTTCTTATTTAGATCTTTATACTCCTGAAATGCTATTTCTGTATTCTTGGCCTTCAGGATTTTGAATGCCTTTTGTTTTTGTCTTATTAAACTTTGTACTGCCTTATTTATACATAATGATTTTCTTTTTATTCCTTGACATTTTATTACCACAGGGTATAAGTTTTCTACAGGATTCTAGTAGTATATCCTTAAGGGGTATCTGTCAGCAGGATTGTACTGAGTACCCTACAGACAATGTCAGGTTGGCACCATTATACTAATTTAGATAATGATACTTTGGTTGATGAAATCCGTCATGTGGTTGTTTAATTTTTATTTAATGATATACTCGTGTTTTGGTGCGGCCTGTGGGGGGGGGCGGGATCTTCATGTGGTGCTCTGCTTAGGTACTCATCAGTATGACTTCTGACAGGTAATGAATATTATATATATTGAAAAAATCACCTTCATCAGGCGCCTGCGCTGCCCTATGATTGCATGCATAATGTTCATTTGATTCTTTATTTTCAGTTTTGAGTTAATGATATACTCTTGCTCCAGGGAGGGCCTGTGGGAGGGTCTTTATGTGGTGCTCTACATTGTTATTCATCTGTATGGCTTCTGACAGGTCACTGATCGCTCAGTGACCTGCCTCTATTTTACATAATGAATATTATATATATTTAAAAAAATTACCTTCAGCAGGCAGACTTTTATTTGATGCTATAAATAAATTCATTAAAAAAAAAATCTGTGGCAAAATGGCGATCCGATAGATGCTACTGCGCAGTCGCTTGTGGCGCCATCTTGCTAGAGAAAAAAAATTGCCTCCTCCAAGGTGGTGCCTTCTGAGCAGTAGCATCTATCGGATCGCCGATAGATGCTACTGCACAGACGCTGTTGACGCCATTTTAGTGGAGACATTTTTTTTTTCTCTAGCAAGTTGGCAGTGCAATCTTGGAGGAGATGGCGCCACCTGCGCTGTAGCATCTATCTGATCGCTGATGGCTGCTACTGCGTAGGCGCTGCCGGCGCCATTTTGCCACAGACTTTTTTTAATTTATTTATTTATAACAATCAAATAAAAAGTCTGCCTGCTGAAGGTAATTTTTTTAAAATATATATAATATTCATAATGTAAAATAGGGGCAGGTCACTGAGTGATCAGTGACCTGTCAGAAGCCATTCAGATGAATAACAATGCAGAGCACCACATAAAGACCCCCCCACAGGCCCTCCCTGGAGCACGAGTATATCATTAACTCAAACTGAAAATAAAGATTAAACAATAGCCACAAGACTGATTTAATCAACAAAGGTATCATTTTAATCAGGAAAACAATGGCAACCTGACACTGTCTGTAGTTACTGTGCACAATCCAGCTGAAAGGTTCCCTTTAAGCATGCCCCAGTTACCATGACATGGTCCCAGTCTACATGATTAAGCTCTTCCCTTAATTTGATTAAATCAACTTTCCTAAAGTTCCAGGCTTTTGCATTTCCCCTTTTGAATGCTTGGTTGAAAATTACATTGAAACTCCCCATATTATGGTCACTGCTTCCTGGACCTGTAGATCTGAAATTGTATTTGGTATATTTGACAGAACCAGATCCAGCAGATTACCTGAGAGAGATAGTTGTCCTGAACTGCTGATAAGAACTAGCAGATTTTAGCACAACCCGAAGATTATATGGCCCTTTGAATGGATAGTTAAAATCCCCCATGATGAGGACCCTATTATTATTTGCTGCCTTTTTAATTTGTTGCAGCATTTTATCCTCTACCTGTTAAACTATATTAGGAGGCTTGTAGCAATCTCCAATTAGCATCTTTCCACTATTGCCATCCCCATGTACATTTACCCACATTATTATTATTTATATAGCGCCATTAATTCCATGGTGCTGTACATGAGAAGGGGTTACATACAAAGTTATAGATATCGTTTACAGTAAACAAATTTACAATGACAGACTGGTACAGAGGGGAGAGGACCCTGTCCTTGCGGACTTACATTCTGTGGGATAATGGGGAAGAAACAGAAGGTCGGGATGCTGCAGCTCTGGTGGTGGTGGCGGCGAGGTGGCAGCTCTGGTGGTGGCGGCGAGGCGGAAGACGGGTGGTGGCGGCGAGGCAGAATGGTTATTGCAGGCTGTAGGCTTTCCTAAAGAGATGGGTTTTCAGGTTCCGTCTGAAGGATCCAAGGGTGGTGGATAATCGTACATGTTGAGGCATGAAATGCCAGAGGATGGGGGATATTCGGGAGAAATCTTGGAGGCGGTTGTGTGAGGAACGAATAAGTGTGGAGGATAGTAGGAGGTCTTGGGAGGATTGAAGATTGCGTGAAGGAAGATATTGGGAGATTAGTTCAGAGAGATAGGGAGGGGACAGGTTGTTGACGGCTTTGTAGGTCAGTGTTAGTAGTTTGAACTGGATTCGTTGGGGAATTGGGAGCCAGTGGAGGGATTTGCAGAGGGGAGAAGCAGGGGAGTAGCGAGGGGAGAGGTGGATTAGTCGGGCAGCAGAGTTGAGGACAGACTGGAGTGGTGTAAGAGAGTTGACGGGGAGGCCACAGAGAAGGGTGTTGCAGTAATCGAGGCGGGAGATGATGAGGGCATGCACAAGAGTTTTAGTAGATTGAGGGGTGAGGAAGGGACGGATTCTGGAAATGTTTTTAAGTTGGAGGCGACAGGAGGTGGCAAGAGTTTGGATGTGTGGTTTGAAGGACAGGGCAGAGTCGAGAGTTACTCCGAGGCAGCGGATTTCAGGTGCGGGAGAGATCGTGATGCCATTTACCATAATAGATAGATCGGGTAGGGAAGATACGTGGGGTGGAGGAAAGATGATGAGTTCAGTTTTGTCTACATTGAGTTTTAGGAAGCGAGAGGTGAAGAAGGATGATTTGGCTGATAGACACTCCGGGATTCTGGACAGCAGAGAGGTGACATCTGGGCCAGAGAGGTAGATCTGAGTGTCGTCCGCATACAGGTGGTACTGGAAGCCATGGCACTTTATGAGTTGTCCTAGGCCAAGGGTATAGATGGAAAAAAGTAGGGGCCCCAGGACAGAGCCTTGAGGGACTCCAACAGAGAGAGGGCGGGATGAGGAGGTAGTGTGGGAGTGGAAGACACTGAATCTGCGGTCGGAAAGGTAAGTGGCGATCCAGGACAGGGCAAGGTCTTTGATGCCAAGGGAAGAAAGAATCTGTAGTAGTAGGCAGTCGTCGACTGTGTCAAAGGCAGAGGACAGGTCAAGGAGGAGGAGGATTGAGAACTGTCTGTTAGCTTTGGCTGTAAGTCATTAGTAATTTTGGTCAGGGCAGTTTCAGTGGAGTGGTGGGGGCAGAAGCCAGATTGGAGGCTGTCAAGGAGAAAGTTAGATGAGAGGTGGGAGGAAAGTTGAGCGTGGACATGCTGCTCAAGGAGTTTGGAAGCAAACGGGAGCAATGATATTGGGCGATAGCTGGGCATAGCAGTTGGGTCAAGGTTTGTTTTTTTGAGGATGGTTGTGATGGTGGCATGTTTAAAGGCAGAGGGAAAGGTACCAGAGATAGCGATAGGTTGAAGAGATGGGTTAGGGCTGGGATGAGCGTGTTAGTGAGGTTGGGGAGCAGGTGGGAAGGAATGGGGTCAAGTGCACAGGTGGTAAGGTGTGATTTGAAAAGGAGATGAGTAAGCTCTCCTTCAGTGATGTTGACTTTACATTGTTGCATCTCGCCCCAGTGTTGTAATTGAGCACAGGTTTTAGTTTGATTTTAGACAATACACCGCTTTTTTGTATTTCCGGTCCTTTCTAAATGTAACACTCTATCTACTGGTCTCTGTATCTATCTATCTATCTATCTATCTATCTATCTATCTATCTATCTTCTGTCTGTCTGTCTGTCTGTCTGTCTTCTGTCCTGTCTGTCTATCTATCTATCATATTTTATGGATTATAAGTCACACTTTTTTCCCCCAAATTTGGAGGGAAAATGTGAGTGTGTCTTATAGTCCGAAATATAGCTGCGTTGGAGCGGTGTCCCAGGGTCACTGCTGCCGGAACCATCTGGCGGAGAAAGCTGCAGTTAAGCGATGGCTGTAGGCCCCAGGCTGGTACGAAGAGGTGTTTGGTGGTGCGGAGGCTCTGCCAGCATGTTGTGAAAGCCCGGAGCTTCGCACTTTCCATACTCTTCTATGCGGTGGACTGTGGGAAAACGGCCGCCGGAGGTGGCGTATGTGCAAATTGAGATCTTGATGTTAGGGTGCCATTTTCTCAGAGTCCGCCACGTTAGAAAGTATGGAAAGTTCGGGGCTGCGGGCTTTCATAAAATGTCAGCGGTGCCCCCGCACCGCCGAACACCTCGTCATACCAGCCTGGGCCCGCAGCCATGGCCCAACTCCTGTCGCCACCGAACACCCCATCCTACCAGCCTGGAGTCTGCAGCATCTCTTGCCTCCGCCAGTATTGACTTTGCCACCGGGACCCTGCTCCACCACCGCTGCCCCCCCCAGGTAAGCTACCACAAAAGCGGATTATAACACACCATTTTACTAAAAAAAAAAACCATTTTTTTCCTATTTTCCTCCCCAAAATTTGGGTGCGTCTTATAATCTGTAAAATACGGCATCTATTGGTCTGTCTGCCTGTCCATCTTTCTATGTGCTTTCTACATATCTATCTATCTATTTGTGAATTTGAATACCTATGAGATAAGTACAGGAATCCCTATAGATGTGTCCCTCATCCATGGACATGCACCACCTCTCTTGCAGCTTTGGTCCAAACATCACCGGTAAGGGACTAGATTGAACCCACTCCCGGGAATTTTAGATAATCCAAATGACTGGACTGAACATTAGTGCAAAACTTCAAGGTCATAAATGCAGATGTAGACACAAAGCAGTATCACATATTTCACTTTATTGCCTTTAAAGCTACCATTGTGAAATCTACTAATACCAATTGTGACTAACGTGAATCCTGTGAGAACACTTTGTTGGGTCTCATTAACCCTGTTAATAATAACCTTTTGAGGTCACGTCTTTCTATTTGCTGCAGTGAAATAAGTTTATTTCAGCAGAATGAAGCCATTATTAGCTTGGCAGAGTCCACTTGTCAGAATTTTATGGAGCAGAACAGAGTTTGGCTTGAAAATTCAATAAATACTGTAATGTGAGAGGAGTTAAATTCCAAGGGCTGAGGGGCACCGCAAGGGGGATTTGTCATTAATGCAATGTTTTACAACCCTTGTAAAAGTCTCCTCCATTCTGTACATTCTGGGGGAAGCTGCTCAGCTGACGGGATTGTTGCAATTAAACAAACAAATGGTAATTATTTGGGCAATACAAATGTGACCTGTAACATAGAAAGGCCAGTCATTCGCGGTAATGTTTGTGGAATCGCCTTGGGTTTAGTTTATACACTCATCAGAACAAAATTGCTGACTTACACTACAAAGGTATTTTTGGCATTTGGAAATTTCTAAACCTTTTAGTCTTCTAAGAATGGCTTCCTTTTTCCTAATTTGGTTGATTTTAATGTTCTAATAAATGACCCACCATTATTATTATTATTAGCAGTATTAGATCTACAGAGCCAAACTAATCATTTCCACATGTTAATTTGTTTCATTAGTTAGCGATACTTTTGCTTCTCACATTTGATTGAAGCATATAATCAGTTATCCTACCAGACGATTAATGTGAAGTAATGCACATAAACCAGTGGGCCAGCGAAATTATTGGAAAACTGAGTTGCTTAAAAATGTTTATGGCAAGCATTAGTATAGAAAATTGCCCCCAATTAAATGCAACTGATTGTAGGTCGGAATGAAATCCAGACAGGCTCCCTGATTGCAGAAAGCTAAATAGACACCATAATATTTCAGAATCATGAATCAAGTATGAGGGAAGGAGTCTGGACATAGGGAGGCTATAAAATGGCTCTGGCCATGGTCGTCTCGAAGCTCTAAATAGTGCAAAGCATGTCTGTCTGTGGAAGTCCTATCTACTCCAACTATCAGGTCCCAGGGGAGCTCTGGTCTTCACCATTTAACCACTATATAGGAATATGGACTTACACAGGGAACCTGGGTTGAATCCTCAGTGTAGCTGCTGGTGAGTGGAGCTGGCTGGAAGTAATAGGTCACTGGGTCACAACCAAGAGGTACAGGCAAGGGACAAAATCATAAGTCAGAAGACTAGTTGGTAAATGAACTAAATGGACCTTTGTCAGAAACATGACAAAACACTGTAACTACCAGAGCTGACTACAGAGGTGTGTACCAGGTAACATGTACTTATAACTGGCTGTTAGAAGCTTAAATAGGGAGGAGCCCCGCCCATGAATAATTAGCTAATTGAAGAAACACTGGAGGGACACTTCCCAGCAGTATTAGAACTTAACAGAAACTGGCTTGTTTTGCCCAGCGCTAAGGGTGGTGTTTATACAGCGCAGGCCATTGACTGGCAGAAGTGGCAGGACCATGTTCAAACATGGATGTTACAAGGGCTCCTTCCATTTACTTATTTGACAGGTCTCACAATACACAGAGGTCTGTCAAGCAAGGAAAGACAGGTAGGGAGAAACGAGAGGGAGATTCTGAACTAACTCTTCTCTCTGTGCACACGATTCCGCCGCGGAAAAACATCGCAGCTGTGCACAGCATTGCGGAATCCCATAGGATATAATGGTTTGCGTTGTGTAAGCGTTTTTGCCGAGATAAAACGTGGCAAAATCGCTAACAATCCGCAACGTGTGAACATAGCCTGAAAGCACAACCCAGCATTTGTTTTTTTTTCTTCAGCGCTGGAATGGTGAAGCTAATCTAAGTTCCTACCCCTAGTATTACGCTTGCTAGCTGCTGTTTTCAGCTCTTCCGGTGCCCTTTGGACCAGCGACATCATATTTTGATGGCAACTTCTGACTGATCGGAAGTCTTAGGTAACCGTCACAAGCTCTCAGTGTTAAGCCGGGGTAAAACATGCAACTGCAGTGCGAGAAACTCATGCGAGTCTCTCGCCTCAATAGCCTGCACTGCCGCCGGGGACCGGTGTGTGCGGCTGCATGTATTTCTATGCAGCTAAACGCTCCGGTCCGAACCGAGAGACTCACGCGAGTTTCTCGCATTGCAGTTGCTAGTGTGACCCCTGCCTTAGGCCATGAGAACCTCGTTCTGTCTTAGTTCTGGTTCTCATAGACTTACAGTTGTGACTTCTGGATCGGTCAGAAAACACTGGAGCTACCTGGCTGGTTACAACCTGCAGAAGCGACCGGAGCAGTGCCGATAACAGATGACGACAACGGCTGGTGAGTATGAGATCACAGCAATACAGGGAACTTAGATTAGTGGCACCACTTCAGCGTAGCAACAAAACAAAAAACGCTGGTGTGGTGCTTTGCAAATAAAATAGCTCTATGTATTCAAGGAGCCTGTCTGGATTTTATGCTACCCATTGCTCTTTCAGGTTCTTCATTAAACTGAATTAAAATAATCTGCAATACCAGACATGACCCATAGACAGGAGTGGCTCTGTTTTTTAAAAAAATAAATAAAGCAGAGCTTTGGAAGGTAGCATTAAATTTTGCTTCTACATAAATTAAATAATTGGTTCATTGAAAAAAACTGCCACAGCTTTATTTAGTAATGGTATTAACCCTTACTGCAGAGAGTTATTTAAAGTGAATGAGGGAATTCTGCTATTACAAAGCTCAACGTAATGGTTCCCCTTAACAAATACTATTATTTTTTTTAGTACAAACATATGTCTGATGCTGTAAGTGGAATGATTCACATATTAGTTTAAACCTATTATGGCCATTTTGCTGTGATCTGTTCTTGGACCCTCTTAACAGCCTGTGTAGGTTCTCACACATGTGGTTTGCATTTAATTATTGCCGACATGCAAAGTGTATGTCAACACGTACTTTATCGTCATATAAGTAATGATGGGCTGACTGTAAAATAATCTTTCTGTCCCAAAGGGAATAGCATAAATGATATATAAGCAGAACAGCTCCACAAGTGCGGGACTAAGAAAGGGGTCAAATGCTCAGGTACCCTGTGATTAGACCACAAAGGGGGACCACTAAATACAACTAGAAAAAACAGAAGATGGGCTTTGATAGGTTCATGTATTTCACAGTTTGCACATGACCGAAAAGAGCAGTTGCTTTTGGCATCAACATTTGGTCTGTCAAATATTGGTGAGCTCAAGAAAAGATAATCCTGCGCAACATGTTTCTGTAGCACAGCTTCATATATACCACCCTGGCGGCCTTACATACCATCCTCACGGCCATTTACCTCCCCAAATATAAACACCTGGTTGGAAATCGCTACAATAAAATTAAGGTTTCATATTCTCTTAATGTCATTATTTTAACCTGTATTAAAAAAGCAAGAAATAATATGAAATACTAATACATTATTGGTGTATATCTATTTCATATCTAATTATCTTGTATTTATTTGTCTACTTCATGTCTACAGTCATGGCCAAAAGTTTTGAGAATGACACAAATATTATATTTTCACATGATCTGCTGCCCTCTGGTTTTTATGTGTGTTTGACAGATGTTTTTTTCACAGACAGAAATATCATTGCAAACATATGAGTAACAAAAGCTTATATTGACAGTTAGAATGAGTTAAGTCAAATTTGCAGTGTTGACCCTTCTTCTTCAGGACCTCTGCAATTCTCCCTGGCATGCTCTCAATCAACTTCTGGACCAAATCCTGACTGATAGCAGTCCATTCTTGCACAATCAATGCTTTCATTTTGTCAGAATTTTTAGGTTTTTGTTTGTCCACCCGTCTCTTGATGATTGACCACAAGTTCTCAATGGGATTAAGATCTGGGAATTTCCAGGCCATGGACCCAAAATCTCAATGTTTTGTTCCCTGAGCCATTTAGTTATCACCTTTGCTTTATGGCAAGGTGCTCCATCATGCTGGAAAAGGACATTGTTGATCGCCAAACTGCTCTTGGAGGGTTGGGAGAAGTTGCTCTTGGAGGACATTCTGGTACCATTCTTTATTCATGGCTGTGTTTTTAGGCAAGACTGTGAGAGAGCCGATTCCCTTGGCTGAGAAGCAACCCCACACATGAATGGTTTCAGGATGCTTAACAGTTGGCATGAGACAAGACTGGTGGTAGTGCTCAGCTTGTCTTCTCCGAATGAGGCGTTTTCCTGATGTCCTAAACAATCGAAAAGGGGATTCATCAGAGAAAATAACTTTACCCCAGTCCTCAGCAGTCCACTGCCTGTACCTTTTGCAGAATATCAGTCTGTCCATGATTTTTTTTCTGGAGAGAAGTGGCTTCTTTGCTGCCCTCCTTGAGACCAGGCCTTGCTCCAAGAGTCTCCGCCTCACAGTGCGTACAGATGCACTCACACCTGCCTGCTGCCATTCCTGAGCAAGCTCTGCACTGCTGGTAGCCCGATCCCGCAGCTGAAACACTTTTAAGAGACGGTCCTGGCGCTTGCTGGTCTTTCTTGGGCGCCCTGAAGCCTTTTTGGCAACAATGGAACCTCTCTCCTTGAAGTTCTTGATGATGCGATAGATTGTTGACTGAGGTGCAATCTTTCTAGCTGCGATACTCTTCCCTGTTAGGCCATTTTTGTGCATTGCAATGATGACTGCACGTGTTTCTTTAGAGATAACCATGGTTAACAGAAGAAAACAATGATGCCAAGCACCAGTCTCCTTTTAAAGTGTCCAGTGGTGTCATTCTTACTTAATCATGACAGATTGATCTCCAGCTATGTCCTCATCAACACCCACACCTGTGTTAATGGAGCAATCACTGAAAAGAGGTTAGCTGGTCCTTTTAAGGCAGGGCTGCAATGATGTTGAAATGTGTTTTGGGGGATAAAGTTCATTTTCTAGCCAAATATTGACTTTCAAGTAATTGCTGTTAAGCTGATCACTCTTTATAACATTCTGGAGTATATGCAAATTGCCATTAGAAAAAGTGAAGCAGTAGACTTTGTAAAAATTAATATTTGTGTCATTCTCAAAACTTTTGGCCATGACTGTATATTTCTATATATCTCTATGTACCTATTTCATACGTACAGTATATATCTATCAATCTAATCTCATGCATCTCATTTCTATCTAGTCTCACATCTATTTATTATCTATTTATATATCTATGTGCTATTATTTATTTATCTCTATCTATCTATTATCTATTTATCATCTCTATCTATTATCTATATATCATCTATTTCTATCTATCTATCTATCTATCTATCTATCTATCTATCTATCTATCTATCTATCTATCTATTCCATATCTATCTATCTATCTATCTATCTATCTATCTATCTATCTATCTATCTATCTATCTGTATATCATATGTTACTCATATCTATCTCTTCTGCCTAAATATGATCTATCTTTTGTGTACAGCACCTTCATTGGTTGGCATTCCTATCACCATACATTGCCCACCCAACATTGCAGTAATCCGCCAAGTAGCCTTGTAGCCCACAATCAATATTCTATTGAATATCTAGGTGCCCAAGGCCAGTTATAAGTGATGTCCCTATACAACTGTACTGCACAGGTCATATACCCCTAAGGTCAGTCCCAACTATCTATCGCAGTAAAAAATGTTTATATGTATGGGTTTTTTCTAATCATTTAACCTGATGAACAGTTGAACCGGAACATCCCGCCACCATCTGTTGCTCAGACTTGCTGTTTCTTTGTTTTTCATCCAGTGTAAAATGCCAAGACTAACAGAACATACATGTGGTTAGGAGTTATTTTTATAGCTCAAAGACGCTATAAGATAGTGTTGCATACTTAAAATGTAGATCAGGTTACAGCATACATTTTACAACTGCATTCCCCGGCCAGACTTGGCATGACCAGCTCTTCTAGTGACATTGAACAATAGCCTACAAGAATGGCTCAGTGAAATTGTTACTGCGTTCACCAAGTCACCGTCACAACCCCAAGCTAATTCATAGTCACAGTTTTCCTGATTTAAAAGTTAATTTGAAAACTTTTACATGTTAAACTAATCTTGTAATCTATGGGTTGTTTTTATATTTGATAGTGTTCATATTATCCTTACAGGTGCTTGTCACAAAATTAGAATATCATAAAGATATTAATTTATTATTTATTTCAGTTCTTTAATGTAAAAAGTAAAACTCACATATTATATAGAGTCATTACAGAGTGATCTATTTCAAGTGTTTATTTCTGTTAATGTTGATTATGGCTTGCAGCAAATGAGAACCGAAAAGTCATTAACTCAGTAAATTAGAATAATTAACAAAAAAACACCTGCAAAGGCTTCCTAAGCGTTTAAAAAGGTCTCTTAGTCTGTTTCAGTAGGCTCCACAATCATGGGGAAGACTGCTGACTTGACAGATGTCCAGAAATCAGTCATTGACACACTCCACAAAGAGGGTAAGCCAGAAAAGGTCATTGCTAAAAAAGCTGGCTGTTCAGAGTGCTATATCCAAGCATATTAATGGAAAGTTGAGTGGAAGGAAAAAGTGTGGTAGATAAAGGTGCACAAGCAACCAGGATAACAGCAGCCTTGAAAGGATTGTTAACAAAAGGCCAATCAAAAATTTGGGGAGATTCACAAGGAGTGGACTGCTGCTGGAGTCATTGCTTCAGGAGCCACCACACACAGACGTATTCGGGACATGGGCTACAAGTTTCGCATTCCTTGTGTCAGCCACTCATGACCAATTGACAATGCCAGAAGAGTTTACCTGGGCCAAGGAGAAAAATAACTGAACTGCTGCTCAGTGGTCCAAGGTGTTGTTTTCAGACAAAAGTAAATGTTGCATTTCTTTGGAAATCAAGGTCCCAGAGTCTGGAGGAAGAGTGGAGAGGCCACAATCCAAGCTGCTTGAGGTCTAGTGTGAAGTTTCCACAATCAAAAATGGTTTGGGGAGCCATGTCATCTGCTGGTGTAGGTCCACTTGTGTTATATCAAGACCAAAGTCAGCGCAGCCGTCTACCAGGAAATTTTAGAGCACTTCATGCTTCCCTCTTCCGGACAAGCTTTTTGGAGATGGAAATTTCATTCTCCAGCAGAACTTGGCACCTGTCCACACTGCCAAAAGTACCAATACCTTGGTTTAAAAACAACAGTATCACTGTGCTTGATTGGCCAACAAACTCACCTGACCTTAACCCTGCTGTTCTGTTCGGGTTTACTATACACTTGTTATGTTCGGGTCATTTTTGACCCGAACCTATTAAAATGTTGTTTTGAGCCACTGAAAAGTTCTTTTTGAATACCTGTTGCATTATTATACTGTGTATGATCATAGTTGTTCATTATCAAAGAAAAATTGAATAAAAAAACTTAATTTTTTTAAATTTTGTGTTGATTAATGTAAAACAGCCTAATTGCATTTTACACCAAAGTAACAAACTTGTGCTTAAATAATCAACTATATCTTTTACAACAACATCAACAACAACTTTAGGTAACTATTAGTACAACTAACTTAAAACTAAAATAAATTTTAACAGTATAAAAGCATTTTGAAAAAAAATAGTAAAAAATAATCAGAAAAAAACAAAAATTTCAGTTTTTTTCAAAAAAAGGTTTCTACTAATCTATTTTTTGCAATTAGCACAACAATAATAAACATGTCTGTTGCATATATATTTTTCACAATTAAAACAAATCATATTTGTTTTGCGGTCACTGGCAGGAGGACAAAAGCTGCATCTTTTTCTTTTTTTGCTTGTAGGTGTGCTTGTGAAGGATGTTTCGGTAGCAGAGCTGGTGGAGGGTGTGTTTTGAGCTTGGTTCTGGATTCTTTCAACAATTTTAATTGATCCTTCACTTCTTGGATGTATTTTTCTCTCTGTCACATAAGGCCTAATAAGGGATTGTCCTAATTCCTCCAGAAACAGTTGTCTTTTATGTAGTTTATTTTTGTTCCAGTTTTGATCAATTTCACACCATAAAACTAAGGCGTTGTAGGCGGACACATCCAGAATATTATAGAAAACAATCATTGGCCACCGATTGGATTTTCGTTTGCAAGTGTAAGTATTTACGAGTTGGTCAAGCGTATCTACAGCCCCTTTTGTTGCATTGTAGTCCATTATTATGTCCGGTTTTTGTCTTCTCTATCGCTTATTGCAGCATCCTTGTGCATCGTGCTCATAAGAATAACATGTTTGTTTTTTTGGGCACATAAGAAACCACTGTTGTGTCTTGAGTGAAATAAAACGTGGAACTGTGTATATCTTTTTTGCAAAGAATACCTTCTGGAAGCTCAGGCTTGTTTTTTCTAACTGTTCCTAGCATGGTCATTTTTTTTTTTCAATATCTGCCCCAACTGGTATGACGTAAAAAAGTTATCACAAGTCACATTTTGCCCCTTCAGTCCTAGTGTCAAGTCAACAACTACTCTCATGCCCTGATTTTTTTCAGGTCTTACCCTTGCTTTTTTCCAGTATATACCTGAGCATTTACCGCATAGAAATTTTTACTATCACAAAGTGTCCAAATTTTTATTCCATATTTTGCTGGCTTACTGGAATATATTGGCGGAATGGGCACTTTCCTCTGAATGAGACTAGTTGTTCATCAACCGTTACATTTGGACCAATGTTATACATTTTTGGTAGAAGATCTACCCATGTATCCCATAAATTTCTTATAGGGCCAGTTTATCTGTAGCTCGTCGTTCACTTCTATCTTTTTTTTCATCAAATCGTAGTACACAAGAAATGGCATGAAATCTCTCAAGAGACATTGTGGCTCTAAAAATATGCCTACCAGTTTCTGGGTTCCACAAGCTCTTAGTAGATTCTCCATAGGATTTATACACTCCTGCTAAAAGTAGCAAACCAATAAATGCATTCAGAGATGTCAAATCCAAATGTTTCCATTTATCACCATACACTTTTTGTCCCTCAATTGTACTGAAAGACAATGCGTATGGTTTGTACTGAAATCATTTGTATACATGTATCCATCCATTTATGTCCATCTGTGCACCTAAAGCAACTAGATAACTTGATAAACAATAGTAGATGCAATAAGTAGTCTCAAAATAAACTAAAAATCCTTTGTTTTACTCAAAAAATGGCTGTAGATTAGTATAAAAGGCTAACGGGTCATTTTTGACCCGAACATAACAAGTGTATAAAAAACTGTAGCGCAAAAAGTAGAGCACCGAAAAAAAAAAAAAAAGTACCCTTAGTATGAACCCCGTAAATTAGGAAAATAGAAGGAACCACAAGTTTCAAAATCAAAAAATGAATGAATAAAATAATATCTAATTTCCAAAACGGGTCATTTTTGACCCGAACAGAACAGCAGGGTAAACCCCATAGAGAATCTATGGGTATTGTCAGGAGGAAGATGAGAGAATGAGCGACACCAGACCTAACAATGCAGACGAGCTGAAGGTCTGCTATCAAAGCAACCTGGGCTTCTATAACACCTCAGCAGTGCCTCAGGCTTATCGCGTCTATGCCACAATACATTGATGCAAAAGGAGCCCCGACCAGTAGTGAGTGCATTTACTGAACATACATTCAGTAGGCCAACATTTTGGATTTAAAATCATTTTTCAAGCTGGTGTTATAAAGTATTTCTAACTTACTCAGATAATGACTTTGGGTTTTCATCGGCTGTAAGCCATAATCATCACATTAACAGAAATAAACACTTGAAATAGATCACTCTGTTTGACTCTATATAATATGAGTTTCACTGTTTGTATTGAGGAACTGAAATAAACTTTTTGATGCTATTCTAATATTGTGAGAAGCACCTGTGTATTGTAACATAGCAGATCCAATTCATTTACCATCGTTCTCAGAATCAATGATCTTTCCAGTGCTTTTCAATGATTTTACTTGCTTATATTCCACAGCATTATACACACCTCACCATCACTGTCCTCAATGGGGCTCCCAATCTAATCATTATGTCTTTGGAGTGTGGGAGGAAACCGGAGTACCTGGAAGAAACCCACACAGGCACGGGGAGAACATACAAACTCTAGGCAGGTGTTGTCCTTGGTGGGATTTGAGCCCTGGACATTGGCGCTTCCTTTTTCATGAAGATAACCCCTGTTATAATGATAGGGCATATGGAAATTAAACCTCTTAAAAAAAAAAACACTTCAGAACATAGCGCTAATTTGTATGTCTTAAAGGGGTTGTCACCTTCCAGAAAATCCGGGTCTCTAGGCTCAGTTTGTTAGAAAAAAAAAACAAACCATGGTTTACTCATCATTCCCTGAGTTTCCACCGCTATTCCCCATAGCTGATATTGGCGCTCTGACTTCGGATATCATGTCTACAGCGCAGCAACCGGCCACAGAGCTCAGCAGCTCTACCCATCAACTACTGTAGATTTAAAGGCTTGTGTTGTCCCTAATTCAGGACCATTTCCTATTTACCAAGTTTGCAATGGTTACAAAGTTAACGTCACATGTCTGTCCATATAGCTAATTGCCTTTAATAGAGGACTGTGTAATGCAGCCTTTACCCTGAGGAGGTGCTATAGGATAATTGAACTTGCGTTGAAATTTCCCCATAGATAGTGATACTCTGCTTATCATCAAGACTACATTCTTTTAAAGCAGCTGATTTAAGCTTGGTAAAGACCAAAGTCAGGTATTGAAAGAATTACATTGCAAGTAAGTTAGGACGTGTGGATTGCTGTTTCTGGAATACTCTTCTCACTCTAGAGTTCAGATTAAAATCTGGCAAATCCAGTTTCTTGATCTCAACAGAATCTTCTTCTAATGCTGCTTTTCCAGATGGAGTTGATGTCGTGACCTGGCCGCTCTCCATGTCATTCATAAACCTTAATGATGCAGTCCCATGGAATATTTTATGCCCTAAACCTGTGTAAATGTTATGTAATGTAGTGATAAGGCCGGGTTCACATTAGCGTATATGTGTGCATCGTCTGCCTGCGTACAGATCCGCATCGATCCGCATGCGTCTTGCGTACCTATGTTTAACATTGTGTACGCAGCAACATGCGTTTGCATCAGTTTGGGTGCGGATGTGTCTGCATGCGTCGTTTCGCCATGCCCGCTGAACACAACATGTTGCATTTTTTGATCCGTCAAATATGCGCAGGCATGCGGATGAGTACGTCAAAACAACACATAACTGTCTATGGGTTAGCATTGGTACGCATAGATATGCGCATGGATGCGTTCGATACGCATGAGTACTTCAGACAGCATGTCCAGGAAATGATGATTTCATCTGTGCAAGGGTCTGTATACAGAATTCCCATGAGACACTCCCATTGGACGTGGCTTGTGTTAAGGAAATTCTCCTGGAGATTTCGAACGCATGCTCAAAAACAACGCAAACGCATGCCAAAAATGCATACAATCGCATGTACACGCAGCGTATTTTGGGCGTCATGCGTATCTGATGCGGATAAAAAACGCAGCGTGAGCATGCGAAACGCTAATGTGAACCTAGCCTAAGTGTGGTAATAGGCTTATCGATAGCCATATCCACCAGTTTACAGCGGCTCTCCATTCATGTTCTCATTCACCTGACTTCTGTTCCGATTTTCCGGATCTCACTGGGGTTTATCTGTGAACCGGAAGTCGCTTTACAATATAAGCGTATGGATTCTCGTTCGGAGCCTCGTTCTTATGCTCCATAGACTTACGTTGTAAAAGCAACTACCAGCTCATAAACCTGAGTGAGATCCGGCACGTCCTAATAGAAGTCATGTTACCTGGAGGAGGATCAGAGGAGCCTTGGAAATTGGTGAGTATATTACTGTACTTACACTACATTACATGTACATTTGCACAGGTTTACTGTAGAGAAAGTTTAATTGGGGTGCATGTTTAAGTCCCCCATACACATTAGCCTAAAAAGTATGTTGAGCCCACCGATATTGGTGGGATCTGCCTCCTGTCAAACTTGTATGGAGGTCTCTCTACTCTCCTGACAGATCATCCGGGCTGTTGCATTTAAACGGTGAAATCCTTTCGCTCTCATAGTAGATAAGCCAAGAGTAGAGGAGTCTGGCAGTTGCTTTCTCTAAGGCTTTATTCACACATTCAGTATTTCATCAGGTATGTTTCCAAAACACAGAACAGGTGTCAGTCTTTCTATAGTTTTTCTCTCTAAGTTCCTCTCCTGATTTTGGCATACAAACACTTATGCAAAATGCTGACCAAATACTGATGTGTGAATGAGGTCTTAAAGAACGCCAGAGTAGTGTTGAGTGAACATGCTCGGATAAGGTTATCAGAGCACGCTCGGGTGCTAACATAGTGTCTTCGGCTTGCTCAAAAAATGTGTTCGATTCCCCTCGGCTGCATGTTTCGTGGCTGTTCGAGAGTGTCAACACATTCAGGGATTGTCTAACAACAAGGAATCTCTGCATGTGTTACAGCTGTCTAACAGCCGCGAGACATGCATCTGCGGGGACTCGAATATATTTTTCGAGCACACTGAAGATACGCGTGCTCTGGTGACACCTTATCCAAGCATGGTCGCTCAACACTACTAGGGACCTTTAGTAAGGCATATGGACATCGGTTATCCTCATGAAACAAGTCCTGTTATATAAGCAGCCAGACATGCTTAATATTTGTGTCCCAGCCGTGCAGTTACTGTAGGCAGAGATATTATACTTGTGAAGTGTAAATTGCTATGCTGAACGCGCGTTCTCCCATTTAGTCATTTGCATACGTCTTTGTGCATTCGCTCTGCGGAGGGCATCCCTTTCAGAATATGAGATATTCCCCTAGAATACAGGAAAGTAGGTTGCAGACTGTAGCAGCTCGCTGATTTCCTGCCATTTGTTTTGATTGAAACTTGGTTTCCATGACAGTGAGTTTCCAGATTCCCAGCAGATATCCTTTTTTTCCCCTTTTCTCGACTGATTAGCGAGACAAACCTTTTTCTCGCTGTATTATCCATGACTTTTTACTCATTGTGTTATTAAACATAGTCAAAACAGAATCCTTTTTGGAAAACATTTTGTCTGTGAGAGCGGAAGACACATTGTGCCTGTGATGTTGTACAGCGCCACCGGGGGTTATCGCCTGTACAAGGTTTTCGTCTATCTTCGGAGGTGTTGGGACTATTACTATATTGTCTGTACATTCTGCCATTAGTTAGGATTTCCCCATAGCCTTGCTAATAACTTGTTAGCGTACTTACATCAATATAGTGAATTCTAATTTTTGTATGCTAATAAGAGACCCTCAATTGTGAACATGACTAACAAGATTTTATTTTTTTACCTTTACTTTTTACCTTTATTAACATTTTTTTCCATTTCTGATTCGTCCAGGTTTAGTGATGCATGTATTTCACTAGAGTTGGTGCACATCTGTTCACAGAACCCGGTCATCAGAAATGTCAATAATTATGGTCACTGTACAGGAGAACTGATAACTGCCTCCTACCTCCTGGAATATGCTGCTTATCAAGCAAAGAGACGCAGATTATGTCTGGTAGGAGGCGCTTCTTAGGGCTCCATTCCAGGAATTATAGATTACTGATGTGGCCTGACAATAAATTTGCACCAATTTTGCCAGATTTTGATTAGTTATTCTGATCCTTTATTTACGTGTGGATTTTGGGCTCTGTGGATCTTGGTCTCCCTAATTTAGAGATATAAATAAAAAATAGCTTATCTCTAATATTAGAGGTGGTTTTTTACACAGTGTTAAACAGGTAATGGTGTTTTTCCAAACTTTGGATTACTGTACATTACTGCAGCTTTTACTTAAAGAACCACTCTTTAAGGTGCAGATATAACCTACAAGTATCCAACTCATGCAAAATATATACTATGAAATTATATTATTATGGAAGATTAGCTGCGTAGCCAAAGGCAAAATAGTGACACAAAAGTTCTGTTCAAAGAGGGCTTCTCCTGTTCTTCATTGTTGGTCTACAAAACAAATATACAAGCTTTGCATCCAGGCATAAAACATAAATTAACCTCTGCTCGTCAGAGTACAAGCTAGACATCACCTTCCCTGACTAAACGGGGCTTTCTACCAGTTACTCCAGAAAGTTACAAAAAGGTTGTGCGTTACCTCACACCAATAGCACCAACCAAAGACTTGCAGACATCAGTAACAGAGTCTTTTACAACTTGATGGACAGCAACCAATGGCGAAACTAGAGTCTGATGGTCCCCTGTGCAAGATTTAGATCAGGTGCCCCCCATCCTGATTATATATCTATATGTCCCTCATCCTGGTATATATATATGTGCCCTCCATCCTGGTATATATGTCCCTCATCCTGGTATCTATTGTATGTCCCTTATTCTGTGACCATCCTGGCATATATGTCCCTTATTCTGGGCCCCATCCTGGAATATATATATCTCCCATCCTAGTATATGTCCCCGTTCTGTCTCTTTTCTGCGGTAGAATCAATATTCATACATAGCACTTTTATGTTAAACTGTTCTTTAATGTATAAAAAAAAACCCATTATACTCACCAAGGGCATACATAAAAGTCATGGGGCCCTGTATCAGGAGTATAATGCAGTCCCCATAATCTTCTATATACTATCATAAATAGTTCATAGTCTTCCCTATAGAATAATGCACTCCCATGGTCCGCCATACAGTATAATGCACCCCCATAGTCCTTCATACAGTATAATGCACCACCCAAAGTAAATCATATAGTATAATGCACCCCTATAGTCCTCCATACAGTTTAATGCACTCCCATGGTCCTCCATACAGTATAGTGCACCCCCATAGTCCTCCATACAGTATAATGCACCATCCAAAGTAATTCATATAGTATAATATCCCCCTCATAGTCCTCCATACAGTATAATGCACTCCCATGGTCCTCCATACAGTATAATGCACCCCCATAGTCCTCCATACAGTATAATGCACCACCCAAAGTAATTCATATAGTATAATGCACCCCTATAGTCCTCCATACAGTATAATGCACTCCCTATAGTCATTCATATAGTATAATGCACCCCCATGGTCCTCCATATATAATGCACAGCCCATAGTCCTCCATATAATATAATGCAGCCCTTCATAGTCTTCCATTTATAATGCACCCCCACCACGGTTGTTATGCCCTTGGCAGCAACTATTGCTTCTCTAATATAATTGCTGATGTCTTTCCTTCTTTGCATTGTGTTAGTGTCACGCGTCTTATGATATGTGTACGATGTCAGTAAACTATTCTTAAAAGAACAACACTCTATACAACATTAGATTAGCAACATCAGCATGTAAATATAGATAGATTTACCTGACACGAATCCGTGAACTCAGGGTTAATCTTGAGGACTTGATACACTGTCACAGGAAAGAGGAGGACCGGGGGTCTAACCTGACCCTAAACTGGGTCTAACTAATCCCTCACCTTGGGGGTATGATAATGGTTCAGAGGTCCAAGTCTCCAGCCTAACCTGTCTCTATCAGTCCCTGAACCTGTAATCATCCTAAGAAGGATTCTGATTACCACAAAGGGATATGGCTGATCTCTGCTAAATACACAGATTAGACATATAAGACAGACTGGAGAAAACAAGACTTGCATACACACTCAAACACAGAAGGAACTAAATGATTTGGATATTAACTCTAAGCAAGGTGAGCTTAAACACTAGGAGCTCTTTAACTTAAGTCTATACAGATACAATCCTATCTGTGGTCTGCATGAAGAATTTCACTGGCAACTCCCAAACAGACAACCAGAGATTTAAAGGAAACCAATCAACAAATAATTAATTGCAGCCGGGAGAAACTGCACCCAGTCCCAGAACTGAGCACAGACAGAATTAACTCCCTAACTGCCAAACACAAAGAAACAGCAACTCAGCTGTGAGAAGTCAGAATGTGCAACCGCGACGATCTTCGTGGCGATGCACACATGACAGTTAGACACTCCTATATACTCTAAACCAGCAAAGAGCCAAAACTTCTGCTTGTATAGAGGTGGTCACATGTTGTGATGATCAATTAATCAAGGGCATTTGTTTACCGTCAACCTTTTTATCCTATTATATATTGCAATTACCATATTATATAGCACTGTGTACTGTAGCGTCATGTGATGTCATAGACCTAATAGAAACTGATCAATTAGTTGGGTAGAAGGGCAAAATGAGCAATTGTAAGTGCACCCTTCTGTATAATATGATTGCAATATATTAACAGGATAACAACTTTTGATCAGAGGAGTGCTTGTTTAATTCCTGTGGAAGCAGTAAGGGTGTACTTATTTTTTCACACATTAATCCTAGTTTTTGTTGCATAATTAATGATACAGTGTAATTTATTCTGTGTTGTTTTTCTTCTGAGATTATATTAACCTAATTTTAGGCTCTTTTAAGGATTACACTTTATGATGTCCTCATACGTAAACCCATAGAATTTAAAGAGGATGTACTTAGTTTTTCTCATGACTGTATATGTGTTAATCTTGACTGCTGTTGGCGTTTGCGGTTATAGGGAGTTGTGTTGCAGCTTCTTCCTATTTCCCTTTGATTAAAAGGGGCTGCGTATTGAGATCCCGAATGTGCTGCCTCTATTGTGTGGCGATCCCCTGCAGTGCCTAATAGCGAGAAAGGCACAATGAAGCGTAAGCCTTCTACACAGTGAATAGAGGTAATCTAGCAAAATAGGACACTTCTTGTCAATGTGTTTATTTTTTATGTTCCTCCTTCTGAGGACAGTAAGTACATATAGGCAGTATTCTGTAGGATGTGGATCAGAACCATCCTTGTTAGTAGTTGGACGAAGCGATCTGTAAACTCTGTAAAGGGTAGCAATTTTTTAATCTGCTCAACCTTTTACTTCCTCCGTGAATTCAAGACATTTGTCCTCAGGGTTAACTGAAGCGACAGGAGAGGGAGAAAGTGTTTTTAATTTCAAGGGTCAGGAGCTGGAAGAAAAACTATAAATATTTCCTTCCTAAGCAGTCATCATGCTGTAGCAGGTCATTAATTTAAAAGAGGCTTTCCATTGATGGAGCTCATTCAGCTGTCCAGATGATGGGTGAGCTGGTACTGCTGTCCTGACTTCCACGCAAACACTCCATTCGGTGCCGTTATTTACCGAGGATTTGTTCCTGGAGAGGACGCTCAGCAGCATTAAATGAGAAAGACGTGGGAGGAAGGGGGACAGTTGTGTGCCACTGAGCAGCGAATAGTTAAAGGAAAGGTCCCTGAGAGATTCCAGAAATATAAGCCTCATCGCCAAATGAATTTATATTGTATGAGTCAAAGACTTTCTCTGTTTTGTGGTCTAGATCCCTAGTTGCAGTTCTGTCTGTTAAGAGGCATCACAATGAATTATGCACAAGATTGCCTGAATACCTAATTCTGTCTGGATTTGGAAGCATCATACATTACAGCTTTAGCAGCGCTTTATGGTGCTTTTCCGCATGGCTTTTTCTTCCCCATGCTATGGCATTGAAAAATATGGGGAAAGAACACGCACAAATAGGGCACAATATTGACTCTTTTAGAAAGCAGCTGTTTTATGCATCCAGGATTTCATATCTCATATACGCCAGCATGATCTTTTATTTATTTCGTACAAACCTGTTTTTTTTGGGTCTGGAAATTATGTTTTTTGAACCCCCCCTCCCCCCGGCCAAGTCCTTGCTTTTGATGTTTGATTTGATTCCTGGAGCTTACCATTTGTATTTCATAACTACTGTTCAAGCAAAATGTTGCCTTCAGAACCTGTCACCCCATATACCTTATCTGACTGAATGGAAATAAGCTTAAAGGGGTTGCCCTACTACAAGTCTGTGACTTCAGATTCATGAATCCTCACAGTGCGTATACTGCGTCATGCGACAGCGAGTATGCGATTTGCATACTTTCAGCCATATTCCTACTAGACATGTCTGGCCTCACACGATACACTTGCATTGAGCAAGGCCACGCACGACTAGTCGACATGTGATTGCATGTACGCAAATCGGATGCACACCATCACTGCACTGTAATAATATGGCTGCTGATGGGAACCCCAAAGGACCAAAGCCATATCATTATGGAACAGGAAAGTGTTAAAATTGTGTAAAATGTGTGATGTATTATTATATTATCAATACAAACAAACCTAACCATGTATATGGCCATTGCCTCAAAAATGTAGATCCTTTGAGGCAATACCCAAATACAGTAGGTAATGTGCATGGTGTCACCCTAGTGGAACAAGTATGAAGTATACTGTGTTTTGACATGCCAATCCTTTATTATCTAGATATACAGTGTTTATTCTCCATAAAGCAGTATAGAGATAGCCACCAGCCAGCTATCTCACCCTGTGTTCTCGATGGAGAGCTGCTTCCAGATTCTTTTGGTATCAGCCTATCTCCCAGAGAACAAAATGATGGGCCATTGGAAATCCAACCCGCCAAGTCCTTCTCTATTCACACCATTTTCGGGTGAGAGTCTTGAGCTCCTCGAATACATGAGAATGTTGGCCAATCCTAGAGAGATCAGCCAATTTGGCTGATTTTAGTTTACTGTGTATGATGGCCTTTAGTACATTGTCCACAGTGAAATGTCTCTAAAATTATGTAATGATGGCATCTTTGTCTTGAAGAAGTTTTGGCAGCAAGAAAGAGGTAAAACATAATGATAACATAGGGGTTAGTTCATATACTGCCGTTATAGTATGTCTACAGTGCCAAAGAAAAATATACATACTTAGTCTTGAACTCTAAAATCTGGGAATGAGATATGTTGTACAATAATGCAAAAACATAAAATTAGCAAAAATAAGCACTACAATCCCTATGGGACTATTTGCTAAGTAGCTGGATGCTATGTCATAAATCATTTGTACCTGAAGGAATACGTTGGAAAATCTGAACATGAAAAGTAAAAATAAGACATAATAATGTGGAAATGGAATAACTGTAGCCCAGTACTGCTGAGCGAGTTAAATGAGTGATTTTTATAGACCTTTGTTTTTTTTATAGTGTATACCAGTCATTTCAATATGCAATTCATTATTGGTTATCAATATGTATATTTATATATATATATATATATATATATATATACACTGCTCAAAAAATAAATTGAACAGTCAAATAACACATCCTAGATCTGAATGAATGAAAAATTCTCATTGAATACTTTGTTCTGTACAAAGTTGAATGTGCTGACAACAACATCACACAAAAATCATCAGTGGAAATCAAATTTATTGACCAATGGATGCTTGGATTTAGAGTCATACACAAAATTGAAATGGAATGTAATGTCTTTAAAACAAGTCAAAATGATGCTCAGTAGTGTGTGTGGTCTCCAGGTGCCTGTATGACCTCCCTGTGCCTGTATGACCTCCCTACAACGCCAGGGCATGCTCCTGATGCGGCGTTGGATGGTCTCCTGAGGAATCTACTACCAGATTTGGACTAAAGCATCCACCAACTCCTGGACAGTCTATGGTGCAACTTGACTTTGGTGGATGGAGCAAGACATGATGTCCCAGATGGGCTCAATCGGATTCAGGTCTGGGGAACGGGTGGGCCAGTCCATAGCTTCAATGACTTCGTCTTGCAGGAACTGCTGACACACTCCAGCCACATGAGGTCTCACATTGTCCTGCTTTAGGAGGAACCCAGGGCCAACCACACCAGCATATGGTCTCACAAGGGGTCTGAGGATCTCATCTCGGTACCTAATGGCAGTCAGGCTACCTCTGGTGAGCACATGGAGGGCTGTGCGGCCTCAAGAAATGCCACCCCCCACCATTACTGACCCACTCCAAACCGGTCATGCTGAAAGATGTTGCAGACAGCAGATCGCTCTCCACGGTGTCTACAGACTGTCACGTCTGTCACATGTGCTCAGTGTGAACCTGCTTTCATCTGTGAAGAGCACAGGGCGCCAGTGGCGAATTTGCCAATCCTGGTGTTCTGTAGCAAATGCCAAGTGTCCTGCACGGTGTTGGGCTGTGAGCACAACCCCCATCTGTGGACGTCTGTGCAGACACCTGCACATTTGTGGCCAGCTGGAGGTCATTTTGTAGGGTTCTGGCAGTTCTCTTCCTGTTCCTCCTTACACAAAGGGCAGAGATAGCGGTCCTGCTGCTGGCTTGTTTGCCTCCTACGGCCCCCTCCACGTCTCCTGGCATACTGGCCTGTCTCCTGGTAGCGCCTCCAGCCTCTGGACACTACGCTGACAGACACAGCAAACCTTCTTGCCACAGCTTGCATTGCTGTGCCATCCTGGATGAGCTGCACTACCTGAGCTACTTGTGTGGGTTGTAGAGTCCATCTCATGCTACCATGAGTGTAAAAGCACAACCAACTTTCAAAAGTGACCAAAACATCAGCCAGAAAGCATTGGTACCGAGATGTGGTCTGTGGTCCCCACCTGCAGAACCACTCCTTTATTGAGTGTGTCTTGATAATTGCCAATAATTTCCATCTGTTGTCTATTCCATTTGCACAACAGCATGTGAAATTGATTGTCAATCAGTATTGCTTCCTAAGTGGACAGTATGATTTCACAGAAGTTTGAGTTACTTGGAGTTATATTCTGTTTTTTAAGTGTTCCCTTTATTTTTTGAGCAGTGTATATACAGTATATATATACACACATATATCTAAAATGTTTTATCTATGCAGGATATTAGCGCAACATTTTTTCTGGCACTATTTCATTAATGAACGTGTAGGAACATGCATTTTTACCCAGAAACTGTATTACACAGATCATTGAGCTGCAGATGTGGTTTGATGCACCTTGCCGCTATATATATTTGCATTCAGTCTTGCTCTATTACACATGAAATAAATAAATACTTTTATGCTACTTGGTTGGAAACTCATAGTGAGTAGCTACTATTGCCAAGTGAATCACTTCTAGTATGTCCAGGTCATGGAAGAAAACAGTAATAAAATAGGAAAAACAGAAATATAAAAAAAAATAGTCATTCTAAATAAATTTCCTAAATATTTGTAATTTGCAAATTAAACTCATTTTATCTAGGGAGGTAATAACTGTGGCACATCAAAATGGCCTCTGCTTGTTACACTGACGGAAACCTGAATGAGAATGTTAATAAGACAGGTGCCTATGACCATGTGCAATAGGAAGCTTCTGCTCCCTCTTCATGTATAGGAAGATGTGCTTTCAGTGAATATTCTAATCTAATACTGGTGACACCAGAGGTGCTAATGTAAGAAGAGGCTGCTCACACTGCTGTCCACCCTGTATATCTGATCTAATACTGGAGATTACCAGGGGTGCTAAGGGAAGAAGCGGTTGTTCACACTGTAGTCCATCATGTTTTTCTGATCTAATACTGGAGATACTAGGAGTGCTGATATAAGAAGCTGCTGCTCACACTGTTGTCCACCCTGTATATCTGATCTAATAATGGAGATCCAAGGAGTGCGGAGGTAAGAAGAGACTGCTAACACTGCTGTCCACCCAGTATATCTGATCTAATACTGGCGATACCAGGAGTGCTGAAATAAGAAGATGTTTCTCACACTGTTGTCGACTCTGTATATCTGATCAAATACTGGAAATAACTGGAGTGCTGAGATAAAAGCTGCTCTTACTGCTGTCCACCCTGTCTTTCTGATCTAATACTGGAGATACTAGGAGTTCTGAGATAAGAAGAGGCTGCTCACACTGTTGTCCACCCTGTCTTTCTGATCTAATACTGGAGATACTAGGAGTGCTGAGATAAGAAGAGACTGCTCACACTGTTGTCCACCCTGTCTTTCTGATCTAATACTGGAGATACTAGGAGTGCTGAGATAAGAAGAGGCTGCTCACACTGCTGTCCACCCTGTCTTTCTGATCTAATACTGGAAATACTAGGAGTGCTGAGATAAGAGGCTGCTCACACTGCTGTCCACCCTGTCTTTCTGATCTAATACTGAAGATACTAGGAGTGCTGAGATAAGAAGAGGCTGCTCACACTGTTTTCCACCCTGTCTTTCTGATCTAATACGGAGATACTAGGAGTGCTGAGAAAGAAGAGGTGTTATGAATGTGCTAGAGATGGTTTCTGAGCAGAGACTCCCTCTGGTGGTTACAGACAGTACTGAACCTTTCAGCGAGGAGTGGCAATCTGGAATCACGGACTGGTCTGATATAAGGGAGGTTCCCTCCCATGATGGTTGCTGGTGATCAATTGTTCTTGTCTCAATTGTGGTTCCTGGTTCATTTGGAAGTTTGCTGGAGTCCTGCCTGCATCTCCTGCTTTCAGATAAGATATTTTTTGCTTTTCTTTTTGTGCTTGCTTTTTGCATTGTTTTCTGCACTTTTGTGGAGGTCAGCCAGGTCCCCTCCTGGGGCCTGAGCTCCTCACAGTTTTTCTGCAGCCACTGTTATTTGCTCATTTGCTTTTTCCTGTTTTTTCAGCGGCTGCGGCTTGGTTTTTGTTCACACTGAGACCTGATTTAGTGGGTGGCGAGATCGTGTGATCTCAGTATTTTTGTAATCAGAATTGTTGGATTTTTGTAGGGTTTTCTGGGTTGCAGAAAGTAATCTCTCCTGTCCTATCCTATTTAGTCAGCTTGTGGCCCCAGCGTTTGCTCAGTCTATTTTCTGCCTATGTTTGTATTTTCATCTTGTCTAACCACCATTATATGTTTGGGGGCTTCCTATTTTCTTTGGGGATCTGCTCCGGGGCAGATAGCTTTCATCTTTCTGCCTTTAGGTGTAGTTATCTCTCAGGCTGTGACGAGGCGTCTAGGATCAACGTAGGAACGCTCCACGGCTACCTCTAGTTGTGTCGTTAGTTTAGGAATCTGCAACCCATCAGTTACCAACATCTCAGGTGTTCGGCTGCCCTGCTGTTGTTCCTGTCCTCCTCAGCTACCAAAACATAACAAAGAGGCTGCTCACGCTGCTGTCCACCCTGTCTTTCTGATCTAATACTGGAGATACTAGGAGTGCTGAGATAAGAAGAGGCTGCTCACACTGTTTTCCACCCTGTCTTTCTGATCTAATACTGGAGATACTAGGAGTGCTGAGATAAGAAGAGGCTGCTCACACTGTTGTCCACCCTGTCTTTCTGATCTAACACTGGAGATACTAGGAGTACTGAGATAAGAAAAGGCTGCTCACACTGCTGTCCACCCTGTTTTTGTAATCAGATACCAGAGATATCAGGAGTGCTGAGGTAAGAAGAGGTTCCTCACACGGCTGTCCACCCGGTCTATGTGATCTTTAACTGGAGATACTTGGAGGTCTAAAGTAGGAAGAGGCAGTCTATACTGCTGTCCACCTGATCTATCTGATTTAATACTGGAGATACCAGGAATGCTGAGATAAGAAGAAGCTGCTCAAAAGGCTGTCCACACTGTCTTTTTGATAAAATAGTGGAGATGCCAGGAGTGCTGAGGTAAGAAGAGTCTTCTCACATTGTTGTCCATCTGATGTAATACTGGAGATACCAATGGTGCTCAGGTAGGAAAAAGCTGCTCACACTGCTATGTGATCTAACACTGCATATTGTTTGAGTGATGCGGATAGAAGAGGTTGCGCACACTGCTGTCAATCCAATTCTTTTCGATCTAATGCTGGAAATACCTGGAATGCTGAGGTAAGAAGAAGCTGATTACACTGCTGCCCACCCTGCCTATGTGATCTAGCACTGGTGATACTTGGAGTGCTGAAGTAAGAAGTAAGTAAGCTGGTTTAGCTGCTGTGAAATAAAGATAGCTTTACATTACATGGTATAGGTTATCTCCAGGTAAGAACAGTAGAGTTTCCTACTGACATGCTCACAGAGACCTGTCCTATTGACATTTGGAACATTTCTGTAAATATAAGAATACTACAGCCTTTAATGTACTGTAATGATTACCTCCCTAAACAAAAGAAGTGTAATTTACAAATAAAAGGTGTTCACAAAGTTATTTATATAATGGCTCAGTGGTTAGCACTGTTGCTTTGTAGCTCTGGGTTCAAATCCCACCAAGGAGTTTGTATGTTCTCCCCATGTTTGCGTGGGTTTCCTCCAGGTTCTCTAGTTTCCTCCCACATTCCAAAGACATACTGATAGGGAATCTAGATTGTGAGCCCCATTGGGGACAGTGTGACCATGTCTGTAAAGCGCTGCAGAATTAATGGTGCTATATATGTGAGTAAAATAAATGTAATAATGAGTTTTTCGCTTTCTTTTTTTTTTCTCAGAGAACCCTTATAAAGTCCTGTTTTGCCTGTGTGTGATTGCTCATCACATACAATGGGCAACTAAAATGCTCTTACCTACTCATTTTTGAAGGTTTCCGTAATCAATTAAACAGATCATGTGGTTAGTCTGCGTCAAAGATTACTTGTTAAACCATGACATAAAATCCTAGTTATGGCTTTTTATTCTTCTTCACAAGCTTCCACTTTAATTTTCGTGGTTGTGAAATGGGAAGTGTGGTCTTCTACATTCACAGATGTGTAAGCTTTCTTCATACTGGTGTACTGGAATCCCCAGTGTTTGCTACTCGTATTTATCAATGAAACAAACATTGCCAATTACCCGCATAAAAGCCATTAAACTCAAATAACTAAATATAATAAATATAAATTATTTTAAAGTGCAGAATAAAACAGATGTATTTTATTACAATAGGTTCTTATTGCTTAAACATATGTTGAATTTTGATTTTATATATTATCATGGTGTACGTCCTTTCGTTGACATATTCTATAACATAGACTGAGCAAGATCAAAGAACGAGTCTAGATGCACATTCTAGAAATTTATGGCACATCTGGTAAGGGAAAAGAGCTGCTTTAATGGTTCAGCCAAAATGTCTAGGAGTTCAGTGACGGTAAACCGAGAACTTGATCACCTCCTGAGGTTTCACATGGGATTTAGGACTGCATTTCTAGTAAGAAAGATGGTAGTATAATCTTTATGCCTTGGGAAAGTGAAATATAGTTGAGCTATTTAAATATAGCAGATCACCTTTATGATGAACACCTTTTCATAAAGAGTTTGGGCATTGCTTAATTTGGTCAGTACTCATTTTTGATTTTCTAATAAAACCTCTTTATCATAACAGTGAATTGTGGATACTTTGTCTGTTATTTGTACTTTTTAATCATTGCTCTGGGAAGTGATGATGTGGTTGACCTTATCCTATGAATTCTAGACATTTATATATAAGGTATCCTGGTTTTAGTTTAACATGAATGTTACTCTTTCTGTGGAACATTCCTCCTCCCATCAAATTTTTTTTTTTGCAGTCATCATATTATACAGCACTGTGTTCTTACAATTGCTCATTTTCCCTTTCTACCCAGTAATTTCTTCTCTTTTCTCTGCTCTATGTAAAAACAGGAAGTCTCTTATCCCTACATTTATCATTCTCCTCTTCACCTCCTGACCAGCTGCTCCCTCCTCCCCACACCAGAGATTTTTGCAGTGACCAATGACTCATACAGGGAAAATTGACCCCCTGTTTCTACATAAAACTTAGAAGGATTCAGCTCTTTAGGTTTTAATCACGAGATGTCATAGACCTAATGGAAAAGAGAAGAATTAGCTGGTTAGAAAGGTAAAATGAGCAATTGTGAGTGCACAGTGCTGTATAATATGATGATAGCAGTGAATTAGGAGGATAAAAATGTTAATGGGGGGGCTTCCTTAAATAAAAATTACTGTGAAGTTGAAATAGCAGAATTAGCCTTTTCCCACATCACAGTTCATAGTTAGTGTTTTTACCTATGGACATATTTGGCCACATGTAATTATTTTACTTAGATCTTATATTTGAGGGGCTGGCCCACCTTTAAGGGGTTGCTCTTTTCAATTACGTTTGGTATGAAAAGTAACATGTGAGTTTCTGACTCTGCTCCTGGTGTCTGGCATTGGCTGTGTTGCTAACATCATGTCGAGAGCGTGGCAGTCAATGGTGAGCTTAGCGGCTCTGAGAGAGGTGTACCGTCTACACTGGCGAAGCTGCAGAGCTCATTGATGGCTGCCACACTGTCGACATCGGCTCACCAGCCAATGCCAGAGCAGTGGCAAAGATTCACCAGTAACCCAGAAATTGTGAGTACAGTACTCTGTTTTTTTCTACCAAAATTACAAAATTATCTGAAAGTAGTCAAGCCCCTATACACAACAAAGTTGACTAAATCTGACAATATTGGCAGGACCATCCTACAGTTTAATATGTATGGAGGACACATGACTCTTCCCCGACAGATGATATCAAGAGAGATGTGTGTCGGGCAGTTTGTATCTTAGCACACAACCTTTTTGTTCTTCAGGAGATAAGTCGCTGCCAGAGCCATTTTGCAGCAGCTTTTTCCACTCACCTTTTTGAAAACATATGAATGTTTGGCCAAGCCGAATGTTCATGCGTTTGGGGCAGACGGGTGCGACAACTGAATGAGAATGATGCCAGTTATGTACGGTAGCTAGGTAATATATATTCGCATGGAGTTGGAAGATTCTGCCATGGGAGATGCTCTTGTAATTGTCTACAGCACATAGAGATAGCCCCCTTCTATGTATACACTTATATGTAAGACAATATACATTTATGTTTATACAGTATACATTTATGTGTATATATAAATATATTTATGTTACAGAATAAAAAAAAAGATTTTCACCTGACTTTAAGACCTGTTTGATCTTGGAAGTGTGGTTGTAAATACTTTTATATATATGTATCAGCCTTTCCATGTTAGTGTCGAACAGCAGAAGAAAACAAAGCAACCTTTCCTCCCTCGGAGAGCACATTCTATATATCTCCATCTCCGTGATAGCATCAAAGTCATTATGTAGCAGTTGGCTCGGATACGCTTGCACAGACACAAATTGAGTCCGACAGGACTGATGTCTTATGGATGTTGCTGCTATTTGAAATGCTGGCATGAAGATGGTTATGATTATGAGAGTGAGCTGGTGCCCTCAGCGCATGGCCTGCTATGATTTCTGTGGCTTTCATTCATGTCAGGGGCACGGTACATCCTATCAAAGGACAAGCAAAAGAGAAGATGAAGTCCATGTGTGCTGCTGAACTATAACTTGTGCGGAATTTACCCAGGTGTCGGCTATGTGAGCTGTGCATATCATCTGTTTAGAATATTTGAAGTCAATTTTAGGCTTAACAGAGTTCAAAGACCGCCGACTTGGAGTCCCAGTAGCATAATATTTCTTGTACATTGATTTTATCTTGTCAGTTTACATTACATAAGCTTTCAGCGTGTATAGGAATACCGATTATACTGAAGAGCTTTGAACTGTTATAGGGCAAAAGAAATCATTGGCATCCCAATATCATGCGCCTCTCGTAATCCCATATGTTAGGGGTTTATTGGTGTCAACAATGACGCATCCCAAGTGACCCTATCTCCATGTTATTTACCTGACATGTAAACCTTCTCCTACTACCATATAAAGGATATACAGTGATGGATATTCCTATAGGAAGATTGCATGAAGAATGTTTCCAGTCCTAAGTTTATAACACAATAGGAGATAAGCCCGATGAAGTACCCCCACAGTAAAATATAATATATGGCTGATCCAAATACTCTAAAATGTGAAGAAATTCAAAGCCTAGAGATATAAACTCAGGACTTTACTCAATATTTCAGTGGCAACCCGGCACTATACAGAAAAAAAAGACAACAGCCTTACCACCACCAGGTCAGATTACCAATGCACTAGCATGATGCAGTAGACCCCCATGATAAAGGCGGGGGGTAGCACAAATACTGATGGAGCATCACTCACAAACCTATCAATTCATGGAAGAGGTGGTGTCCTAATATTAAAAATGCACACAGATGATGAGGCTTGCATAGGGCCCAGTCACACAAGTACATGTCTGCTTATAGCCTATTGATGACACCCATACTATTACATCACGTGGGCTCCCCAGCACCATATAAGTGCACCCCTCAAGGAAAGACACCCAAATTCACCCAACCAGCAATAAAGTGCCTGGCTGCATGCTGCATGAAAATGGAAAAATTCCATTACTATACGTTAGTTAAGTGCAGTAGATTCTGTATATTAAGCAGAGGGATGATAATTCTAAAAGTTAGATACTGTAGGAAAAAGTGCTCTACATGCGTCACTTAAGTCATGTTATATTACTTTGACGTTCTATGTGTTTATTGCTGCCTTATTTCACACTGAATATACCAAACCATAATGACAAATAACGGTAGAAATGTAAAGGCGAAGTACGGTACATAAAATCCCAAATTTACATCAAGATGGTTTAAAGGGATCTAAAGCGCTCTACATTAGGACAGCTGTTAGATGTCTATAAATGGTTAAAAAAATATTTAGAGTTGAGAGTCCTCAGTGGTTGATACCTTTTAATGGCTAACTGAAAAGATGGTAACAAATTGCAAGCTTTCGAGACTACTCAGGTCTCTTCATCAGGCTGAACTAATACAAAATCTGAAGAATCACATATTTATACACAAAAACACAGAAAAAATGCAATAGGTAAGACAAGTGACGTGAAGCAGAATAGTCATTATGGCAGAGGGATGAGCATAAATATTGGAACAATTCATAGATAAGGAGAGAAAGTTTTATTACCCTCTGATTGGGGTCTGGTAATGTTTTGTGATGTTTTCACAGGGTATTTGGAGTAAATTCCTTAATTGATGTAATAGGCCATAAAACCATGTGACAGGTTCATTCCAGCATTAAGAGTGTCAAAGGTCACCATCAATTTGTATTCGCAAATTCTTCTCTGCCTCTGAGATGTGAATCTGCTTCTTAGTACCAGTATTTTCATATCTGACATGCTATGATCAGGGGAGCAAAAATGTTTTGCCACAGGTAGATCCATTCTTTTTTCTCTTATTGCGTGGCGATGAGAATTCATCCTTGTTCTCAGTTTTTGCCCGGTCTCCCCACATACAGACCCCCAGTTGGACATTTAGTACATTTAGTACATTTAGTACATTTAGTAAAACCTGTCCATTTATAATGACCACGGACAAGATAAAGATCCCCAACTCACATCAGGACTACAAGATACCAGGTACTTTCAGCTGCATCACATCTAATGTTGTGTACCTAATTATATGTACTAAATGTCCAACTGGGGTCTGTATGTGGGGGAGGCTGGGCAAAAACTGAGAACAAGGATGAATTCTCATCGCCACGCAATAAGAGAAAAAAGAATGGATCTACCTGTGGCAAAACATTTTTGCTCCCCTGATCATAGCATGTCAGATATGAAAATACTGGTACTAAGAAGCAGATTCACATCTCAGAGGCAGAGAAGAATTTGCGAATACAAATTGATGGTGACCTTTGACACTCTTAATGCTGGAATGAACCTGTCACATGGTTTTATGGCCCATTACATCAATTAAGGAATTTACTCCAAATACCCTGTGAAAACATCACAAAACATTACCAGACCCCAATCAGAGGGTAATAAAACTTTCTCTCCTTATCTATGAATTGTTCCAATATTTATGCTCATCCCTCTGCCATAATGACTATTCTGCTTCACGTCACTTGTCTTACCTATTGCATTTTTTCTGTGTTTTTGTGTATAAATATGTGATTCTTCAGATTTTGTATTAGTTCAGCCTGATGAAGAGACCTGAGTAGTCTCGAAAGCTTGCAATTTGTTACCATCTTTTCAGTTAGCCATTAAAAGGTATCAACCACTGAGGACTCTCAACTCTAAATATTTTTCTATCTACTGGCTAACATGGTACGAAGATATACATCTTTACTGTATAAATGGTTAACAAACTGGACTCACAAAGCAACTGATGTTTAGTGACAACCCTCACCATGCCCATTGCAGAATTTACAGGTGCCAAACATCCAAAGGGATGTGCAGTCAGTGCTTTAGGAGGATAACTGTGTGTCATTGGATGTCCTCCATTGGAGTTGCTGAAAGCTATAGATACCACATGTCCTACGCCAGTGTTAATGATGTGCGTGCAGGGAGAAGATGAGTGAATTCAGCACATCTTATCATGTGTCCGTTCTGTTAAATTCAGTGCATATCCTATTCTCATCCTTTTTTGAAAATGACCATTCAAATCTACGAGGATTCCTCAGAAACATACGTAAGCCTAGTGGATGTAGCCTAACAGCAATATATACCGTCAATCATGGCTTCGATACGGCCCTGATTCAACTAGGTGTTTAGGCCAGTTAGCGTAAAACACGTTGAACAGTCGCAACATTTTTCACATCAGGAGGTTGTGCAAAAATTTTGCAGCTTTTGTAACTTTTCCCCAAATGGGCGAAGCTGCGGAGGAGGCAGGATAGAGTGTGGCTACTAATTCATTCAAAGTGGCTCTGTTCTGTACACCACAAATACACAGTCAATGATGGAGGCGCACACCACCTATAAGATGCGCCAAATGATGTAATGTGCCTCTGAATTTGGCGCATCTTATTCCTGTGTTTGGCCCCTCATTAGGACGCGTGTGTGAAACATTAGTCTTCATGATTCGGGGAAAAGGGTTTTACCACGACTGTCAAGAATTCTTTACATAAAATATCGTGGTTCCTCTTTTTCCCAAGTTTCTACTTACATTTTTTTCTGTTCTGTAGATTTAACCCTTTTACTTCATTCCTATACGCTTCAACCTTCATAGATAATGTTCAATGCCAATGGAAACAAAGGTTGAAGACGTTATAAATATAAATTTGTTTTGAGCGCTCATAGAATAGCGGGATAATTATGGAGCTAGGTAATGTTCTTCTCCATGCCAGGTAACAAACATACGACTGGTTGTCAATTTATGGCCGCCATCGTCCTATCTGTCCGTCATGGCTTGTGATGAAATACCGCAGTGTATGCCCGCGCATTGTAAATCCAAACCGGAAATCTTTTACTGATAACTGCCTTCTAAATATGTATTACATTTTCATGCATTAGAACATGTGTAATATATTAACCTGGTGCTACCATTACTAAAATGACAGCTAATTATGAAGATAAATTATTCGAGTGATGCTCTGACCAGGGAAGAAACCATCTGGGATTAGGTTTACTTTGCTTTAATATGGGGAAATACATCACCAGCTCTGCCAAGCTGCTTCTTGGCATCGAGTGCGCTGGCAGAAGCACAAAGTGTGTAATGTGCTTCAGTTAGTGTAATGTAAAAATGGGAATAATTTCACAGTGTGTTGCATGATGGGCATCACTTGCTAAAAGAATCCTAGTCTTATCTGTACTTTATGTGTCTTTTTTTCTGTCTTTTCAGGCTGTGAAAACACTGCTCTGAAACACTTAACGTGGACAGACACCCGTTGGCTTTGAAAGCTGGTGAAATCGAGCCTTCCTAAGCATGCAGGTGCCAAGCTGTCAGATGATGAACTTTGCCAGGCCAGTGCTGGTACTTCTGTGCTTCCTACTCCATGCTGATGCTGAAAGTAAGTCGAACGCTTTGTTCTGTTTCAGGCCTTGACCATAATGAGCAGTTTTGTTTTTGGTTGGCAGATCTTGGGGGCCTTCGAACAGGCTTTTTTTTTTAATGACAGAATGCAAAAAACACTGTGGGATTCTCACTGGCTTCGGGCCACCCTGTGAAAACGACTAATTACGTGACTACTTTAATATTTCTGCTGGGCTACCTGCTGAAATGTGTGCCCCATACAAGCAATTGTATTTCACTTGTCACTTGCCACTACAAAGCCAAGCTTTACCGTAGAGAACTCGAGGCGGCTCGGTGTACCAGCACTCAACACAAAAGGGACACTACATACAACGCTTGTCGGTACTGTGCCTGCACATAGGACTCTACTAATGGAGTGTAATTCGCAGCATGCAGTCTTTGGATTGCCAGCTGTTGTGGAACTACAACTCCCAGCTTGCTTCGGGATTTGTAGGGTAACAGCTGGAATGCTGTAGGCTGCAGATCGCTGCCGTAGACTAAACAACATCACACAGAGTTTATGTGAAAGCCTGCTCCTTTGTGCAGTCCATGGCAGCTGCCACAGCAGTTGCTCGAGAGTAGTCCACACACATTAAGAGATTCTTTTGAGCACACACTAACATATGAAGGAGATAAAGATTATGAGATTGACTTTTGGGGTGTTTCTGACAACTGCCAAGGTCTAATAGACTCTATAAAGAAGGCAAAAGGTAAATAATGTAATCCCTCTCATTTTCCTGAATTATCACCTCTTGTAATGACATGCGGACTAATTACTAGAAGTTTACTCCGTGTTTAATTAAGGGTTATATGGGAAACAATTATTTACTATGGTCAGCCGTAACTGTGGTGTTCTATATTTTATGTCTATACTTATGGTGGATACACTAAAATGTATTTACTATAAGATGAATTAAAAAAGAATTAAAGGAAGTCTGTCACCACCTGGGACGTATATGACCTATTAATATGGGTATACAGGTAATAGAAATGTTACACTAGTCCTGCCTGTATGCCTCATATTAGCAGTCTTGTTGTTGAGAAATCTTACATTCTTTCCTTATGCTAATGATTTCTTCCAGGCTCCAGGGCGTGCTGTACCTGGATGAAATCCCTGCTTCCTTCATTATAATACTACCCCACTCCCATGCACGTCAGTTATGGCCCCGGAATCCCGCGCCTGCGCCCTGTACTTCCTCCACAATCCGTACCTTTTCCTCCCTTCTGTGTGCACTGCGTTCAGTGATCTTCTGTGCAGGCGCTCCAGTGACCTCCTGTGTGTGCGCCGATCAGGTGCTCTCCCCACTTCCTCCCTGCATAGTCATCACCATGTACACATGGTTCCTAACAATGACTATGCAGGGAGCAAGCGAGGAGAGCACATTGTTGTCTCACACGCTGGAGGTCACAGTGACTTCCCTGCGCAGAAGATCCCTGAATGCAGTGCCCACAGAAGGGAGGATTAGATATGTATTTCTGAGGGAGTACAGGCGCAGGACTCCGGGGCCATAACTGACGTACATGGGAGGGGGGTGGTATTATAATGAAGACAGGAGGCAGGGATTTCTTCCAGGCACTGTAAGCCCTGGAACCTGAAAGAAATCATTAGCATAAAGAAATAAAATAAGTTTTCTTTTCTCAACTACAAGACCACTAATATGTGGCATAGAGGTAGGACTAGTGTAACATTTCTTTCACCTGTATGCCCATATTAATAGGTCATATACGTCCCTGGGGGTGACAGATTCCCTTTAAATTTCCATATAGAAATCTCTACCCTCATCAATTATAACAGGCCCCTCAGTTCATCCAGGCTGCCTTGTTATGATTAGGATTCATTGCAGTATTTTTGAGAAAATTCTATCTGGATTCATGGCAAAGCACTAGGTTTACTTGCTCACTTTCAGATGTGCTCACTCTTAAACTTTCTGCAAATTTCATTAAAAGGTTGTTCTAAACATTAAAAGTTTCCACTGATCCTTTGGATAGGATTCGGATATTGAATACATATTTTGTGAAGTGCTAACAAGACTCTCGACAGGCTGCAGTTCACATTGCAACAACTTGTTGGCCATATACAGCATTTACACATCTCTTGACAGAGTATCATGGGATTGTGTTCTTTTTTTAAAGCTAGTAATTTTATGCCACTCATCTCGGAATTTAATGAACACATCTGCATATTTAGTGACTTCCATTTGTACCAGGATAACCACTGTTCCATATATACAAGTATAAGCAAACATGTTATTGTGAATGTGGCTGTAGCCCAATCCATCCAGACCTCTATAACATATGTTAGTTATATCCGGCTAGAAAAATAATCACTATTCTAAGGTCATGTTCACTCCGTTGGGTGGGTTATGTCATTGCACCTAAAAATTCAGTCCTGCCCATCATATATAGTTACTTCAGTCACGCAATCTGTGTCCTTTTTTACACTAAAGACTCACAGATCTGGTACTGGGCCCCCTCATACAACTAATAGCTCTCCGGTATGAAGGTGGGCACACTCTTCTGGCCACCATCTCTGGTTGCCGGGTAGTTGCCCAGACATATTAGGGTGCTGCCTAGAAAGCTTTGCAGTTGGATTTTTTTAGTACTGCCTTACGAATTATTGCAATGGGAAACTCCAGTATTTCCTTTTTACCACAGAACAAGACATCTCTTACCTCCTCTCGAGTAATTAGGAATGACTTAATAAGATGAAACATCAGGAAATAAGGATGATATGTCTTCCTTTGAGCGAATACATATTGGCATGAAATTGACCCACTTTAATTATGAAATAGTTTTATAACCAGTGTGCAGTTGGAATGGCTTTGTTGACTTGGTACACAACATTTATTTGAAGAACTTGTGAATGCTTCACTTACAAAGGAGTTTAAAGAAAAATGGAGGAAAAGTGTCACCTCCAAAATAATTAACAAGCTACAGAGGAATGTGTCTATTCAGGATTATTATCTGACAATGAAGGGATCCCTTTCTGACAACATATGTAAGTTTGTCCCTCAGATTGTCAAGGACATCACTTACATTTATTAATAATAATAGCTGCTCTGAATACCCTTTCAAGCACAGCTGTGGATGAATCGCGTTATGACCGTATGATCAGCCCATCAAGGCTTTACAACCGTGTAGCTATTGCAAAAGATAAATCCACATTGTTAATGAAAAATCCATAGGGATACTGAAAAGCTAAGGTTAACAGCCTAACAGAATATTCATTTTAGGCACATTTCTCTAACCCCTGGCATCTCCTTGACAATAGTCAGAAAATCGTTGTAAATCTGAGCTTTAGGACAGCCACAGATCACTTCAAGAGGTAAAAATTCTAGGTCAGTTGGCCTTTGGCCATGGAGACCCCCACTGATCACCAGAATGGGGCAATTTTATCGTTGTTAGTGTGGGGCTGCAGTGTTCATGTACAATCGCTACTCCTTTTATTCCATATGAGACTGCCAAAGCCAGCTTTTTCTGGCAGCCTCAAAGGGAATGAACGGAGCAGCAGTCATGCAAGCAGACCAACATTCCAACAAAGGTCAAACTATCCAGTTCTGATGATCATTGAGGGACCCAACTGATCTAGAAGCTACCACTTAGCCCGTGAACAGGTGATGATGTCTACCTATTGTAATACACTTTCTATGGCAACCTGGCAATCCCTTTGACGGATACGTCTCTCCCTATGTGCACACATAGGTAGAAACCTGTCAGTCTAGAGGAGCAGAACGGGAGAACCTGCTGGTAACCTGCCTCAGACTAGTCACCCAGGGCTCATAGTCTCTGGCTGGCTCTTCATAGTATGTTTTCTCTGAAACACCACAGCATTTCATTGTAAAATTTTCATAGCTGCAAGAACGCAGCCAGACTCTGATTCATGCGACCCATGGATCCTTTTAAAGAGGAACTGATTCAATTGCAGATTCATTTACTGGGCTTCTTGCTGTAAATGTCAGTTGCCATATAGCAGGAGCTTATTATTGAGAGCTGGAGCAGATAAAAAAAATAATTTCTCTTTAAATTTCTCTAGTGTTCCAAATATGGACATTAATTGCCTATTTACTGGATAGATGGTTTATGTTTGATCATTGAGGATCTCATTAATTTATTAGGACAGTCCCGGACCCCCTGTTTTTTTGCTCACTGTCCTCTCTCGCATTGATCATCAGCTTGAATGGAGCAACAGTCAAGTCTGCGTCCTGCCCTTGGAGCCCCAAGCAAACACATGGGGAGTTGATAAATGAGGGGCCCATATTGCTTTTCCAAGTGGCTTGCTTCTTCATCTTAAATAAAAAGTAAAAAACATAAAAGCACCACTCCAGCGTTTTTATTTCAGCACTGGAGAGGTGCTTCTAATCTAGCTTCCCTGACTGTAATTTTATACTTACTCGTTGCCATCTTTACCTTCTATCGGCACTTCTGCTGTCCTTCTGTGCTATTTTGTGACCACTACTTTTCACAGGCCGGAGGTCGAGGGTAACAGTCATAAGCTCTCAATGCATGCCTTGGTGTGGCTCTCATAGACTTCTATTGAAAGTGACTTCCTGCTCACTCCAGCAAACACTGGAGTGATCCAACAGGTCGCAAACTGCTGGATACCGACCGAAGCGGTGGCAATAGAAGGTGATGATGACGGTGGGTAATTATAAGACCAAGTGCTGGGGCCTTAGATTAGACGCACCACTCCAGCACTGCATTAAAAAACGCTGGAGTGGTGCTTTAACTTAAATCAGGGATCCCCAACCTGTGGCTCGGGAACTAAATTGGGTCCGCGGTCCCAAGATGTGTGGCTTGTGACTCTTTGCCAGCTTGGTGCATTAGCAACAGGTCTATCAACCATCAATGAAGAGAAGGTCTCAGGATGGTGACTTTTTGTCAGTGGCTTCGCACAGAGGAGCAGATCTGGATGTGCATATACTGGCAGTGGTTACGGGAAGGAAAAATAAATATTGTAAGCTGGATTCAACACTAGACTGTTAGTCAGAGGGGTGCTTGAAGCTGGATGCAATAGTGTAGTGAGAGTGCCCGGGATATGATGGAATCCCTTGGATGTAAGTATACTACTTATAAGGAGGGGGGCAAAAGGTCTCTGTCTTTCTGTGGGGAAACTTTGGATATCATCACACCATTAATGATGGATTCTGATTGTTAGTATTGTGGGGGGGAAGGTGGTGGGGCGGCGGTGTATGTGACTCACAACCATCTTATAGAGTTGAATGTGGCTCTCAATATAAGAAAAGTTGGAGACTTCTGACTTAAAGAAAGCGTCTATGCATATTGACTCAGAGAGCTAAAATATCGTGATAGCTAGCAGGATGCCACAGCCTTTTTGTATTAATTTGTCTCATTGACCAGACTGATGAAGCTGCCCTCAAGTGCACCTCTATTTGGGTTACAGAATGGTGTTAAAAAATATTTAGCTAGGTCACTTCCATCATAGGTTACAAAAACAATTCCTTTTTGCCCGTTTGGCTATGACTATGCATCCAGAACTGCTGGTGTATAGCATTGACCACTATCCCATGACATAGAATACGAAGTACTGTAAGGTTCCATTGCTTGGATCAGTGTGATCATTGAAATCGGAGATAGACATGCAGGAAGTATGAAATTCTCCGCCATCCCACTGTAAATCTGACCGCAAACTTCTGACTGTGGCGGCTTGTGGTTTGTGCAGATATTGCACCCTCCCTGAAAACAGTCTGTAGTCTGCTCCGAACAGCAGTCATTCTGAGATACCTGATATATTTGGCTGTAGCAGTACCATGACATTTTACACATTCTTGATTGAAGCGGTGTGCAGGCTTACGTCTGCACAATAGCTCATAAATGAGCAGAGCTTGTTTATTATTAGAGAAGCATATGTCACTTATGTTAGACGTGTGACATAAACTGATTGTGCAATTTAAGTAATTTGTTCTATTTCAGACGCATTTGTCATAGCTGGAGTAACTAGTACTCGACATCTACCATGTTGTTGATGGAAGACATAATTACGGCACTAACTGAAGGTCACCAGATGCGCGCTACAACAGCTTTCTCAAATCGCACAATATTGATATTTTTCTACAAATGTTTGGATTGTGCGTTCAGTTACATCCAAAGTTACATTTTTGTGACTAATTGATTTAAATCACCCTTCCTCTTCCTCACTTTTAGCCCCTTTATAACACAGAAGGGGATATCATTAATTCTTCCCCATGAACCAAGTTTGTATGCCGTGCTATAGGAGTATCATGTGTACAGGTACAGGTTGTAGCAGGTACAGGTTGCCTTGTATACAACCCCTGATGTTGTGCAATTGTAAAAGTCCCTGATCTAAAATGTCTTTCTCATACAGGCTATGTACCAATCTGTAGGTAACACTGGGAGATATGGCTATAACCCTTTCCGAATTAGCCAAAAGGATTCCCCAGTGTCTTTTGAGGGTGGCATAGATCCTATCGGCCTTTTTGTCATGTGCCGATGACTCTTGTGCTGTACCCACCTTTTTTCTTTCTCGTATCCTGAATTAAACTCTCTCTGTCCTGTTCCTGTACATGTGAGTATGCTGTATCCAGGACTTGGATCTTATCTTCAAATCAGGGGCCTGCATCCTGAAGTCTTCCATATGGGAAGTTTCTTCTAATCTGAAGAAACTGTCTTTTCTTTATCCCCCGCTTTAATGGTAAGGGATGATGAATGTCCCATTTTAAAAGACTATTAGTGAACGTAAGCTTCCGGTAGGTGTTTGTTCTAAGATAACCCTTACCTTTATTGAATATATTCAGATCCAAAAATGTGATCTTGTTGGTGTCATAAATGCACTGTGACTTCAGCATTCAAGCTGTCTTGTCCTGAGAAAATACTGAGCCGCCCTTATACCAGGATCATGGGGTATGCTGCTGTATATGGCCTCAACGTCAATGGAAGCCAGTATGATGTTATCTCCATCAGTCACCCCCTTCTGTTTCTTTAATTAAACTGACGTATCTCTAAGATAAGATGGTAATGATGTCACGAAGGGCCTTAGGATGGTGTTGATATGCATCCCACTACTCTCACTAAACGACCCAATGCCTGCCTTAAAAGGGTGATCTTTGAGTGGGTCCAGGCCCTTTTGTATCTTGGGTAAAGAATAAAACGTTGGTAACGTAGGGGCTGTCGGGACAAAATAACTATATTCATTATTTGATATGAGTAGATCCATTTTAGCTTCATCCGCAGTGGTTTTAAGTTCAGCAATGTAACTGCCTGTCGGATCACTTCCAGTTATTTCATGTGTTGTCATCTGTGAGTATAGAAAGACACATGGACAAATACGAAGGGTGATCCATTAAAACAATATTGCCCCCCTTATCTGACAGTTTTAGAATCAGACTTTCATTCTTCTTATTCTTCTCCAATTCCTCAAGAGCTTGAATATGAAATTCTGGTGAGTTAAGAAGGGAAATAAGTAGAGATGAGCGAACATCGTCGGCTTGTGACAGTCACAACACAGAGCCTCTCCATGCATGTCTTGTGACTGTCACACAGACGCGACACATGCAGCTGCGGCACCGAACAGCTGATCATCTGGTGCGCCCTGGGCATCCGGGTTCCCAATGCAGCTTCTTCAGTAAGCGCTATAGCTTGCTGAATAAGGAGGGAGCTGGTGATGTCCGCTCATCTCTAGGATTAAGTGACTCCTTAGTGTAGAAAGAAGCAGATTTCTCTGATAAGATCTATAATAAAGTTTCTTGTAGTTGCTTGTACTATTGATTTATGCAAAGTTTGTTGAAACAAAAATGACCATTTTTTTGCGGCAACTTTATCAAAGCAAAGCTCATGCGACACTTTGATAAATTTGACATAAAGTCAATGCATTTACCATCAAAACTGATTTAAAAAAATGCTAGATGCTAAACCCAAAGATACGTTTTGGGAGGTAACTGCACTTTCAACAAGCTTTGCATAAATTAATAATAAATGTAACTATAAGAAACATTGTGATATCTCTTACCAGAGGATTCTGCTTCTTTTTCCACTTTTTGAGCCACTTCTACCATCCCCTGCTCCCTGAACTTGGCATTCAATCTTAAAGAACAGCACAATTCCATCTTGCTGATGAAATGACGGACTGCTAGCACAGTGAGTGGTCAGGTTACTCCTCCTGTTATACTCCCCTCATATTATACTCTATCGAGAGCAGAGGGGAGGAGGAGTGAGGAGCAGAGTGGGAAGACAAGTAGAGAGAGACACAGAAAGATCATCCTGAGCTTTCCATCAAGTCTATTACCTCACCCCAGAGCTGGACTCACATTTACACAGCTAAGTACTCACGTATAATTTCCTCCATTATGCTGTTGCATCTCTCTGTGTGCTAAGGAAGGAAGAGCGTAAATGCCTTATGCTTGTGTGTCTGTGTATATGAGATATCATAACTGCAATCTCCTTCTACCAGCTCAGAGTCAGTTGCAAATTAAGAGATTGGAGAGGAAACTTCAAAGGGGAAACTGGTGAAATGCAGGGAGCAAATTGTATAATGCACACACACTTAGGACAGCTTATTCTGAAGGCATCGGTACCTTTTAAGATTAATGACCAATATAGCTTTACTGTGTTTTACTGTGCTGTTTTAGACTGTACTACCATTCAATATAAAACATATGTTAGATGCATCTGCATTTCCTGAATGCCTGAGAAATGTGTCAGGTTGTCGCAACTAAATTCACTGTTTTTGGTGTGAGAGGAGCAGACAGAGCAGTATTGAAGCGCTGCAACACACTGTGGCAGTCTTCCAAGATCCTGAAAGCATGCCCTTTCTAAGGACTTGTTTCACCATTTTTCTTCTGCTGCGGGTTAATTGTCTAATGTCCTTCACAAAAATACTTTCCCCCCACCCTCCGTCCCTCTGAACCTTTGTAGGAGTATTTTATGTAGCTCATGATATATTATCCTTTATACTAGACAGATTGCATCATCACAAGGGGGTTCATAAAACATAGGACTGGATCCAATAAAAGTCCTAGACAGTGTAACAGCTGCTCGGCCTCCAAGAAGCGATGATATCTCGCCATTGCTAGAGAGCTGTAATTCTTTACAGTAAATATAGATGCATTAGGTTTCATTTTATTGAGGCTGAATTACATCACTCTTTCCACTTTACATGATGTATATAGAGAGAGATGCAGAGCACCAGGATCCTTGTACTAAGACTCTCTTTTCTGACCTTAAAAAGCGAAATAATTTAAATAAATGAACCATACAACAAATTATTTGTTAGATTTTCAGATGAATAATTGACGTAACTCTATAACGACTTACACTTTTTCCAATTAAGTCCATTTTTGCAGTGATGACCTATATCAGATACTTTGCATAATAAAAAAAAATATTGGTATTGACTAGGACAAAAATTGTTTTGTGCATGTTTAGTGGTAATTTATAACAATAGGTTAGAAAAAAAATTCTCGAAGTATATGACGCTCCAATGCAGACATGTCATATGCATAACAAACTGATGCGATGTAAAATAAACCACTAACTGGCATCCATCGAAAGCAGTTCATCAAAAAGTTAAAAAATACAACGCGTTTCAGATAAAGCATGCCTTTATCATTTGACTATCAACCAGGCTATACCCTTTAAGGAGTTGTGCCCCGTGGTTACACATCCCTAAAAGTTGAGCGTTTCATCTTTACTTTTCAAATGGTGGACGTACTACATAGTTACTAATACACTTACGGTGTCTTCTTCTCCACTTTTTTCCCTTTGCAAGCTTAATTCTCCATTTTGTCGTTAGTTGTAATTTACCTAGCTTTAGTGCCAGTCTAAAGGCTCATGCACGTAAGCGTATTATGGATCCGTTTGGTAATGAGCTGGAATATGGCTGCCATAGAGGTCAATAAAGTCTACGCTGTAATTCTCCAAGCTGACAATATATTACAAATCCCACCGAAAAAGGAATTATCATACAACATAGGCCGGATGGCCGTGCACCATGCGAATCCATAAACTGCCATCCAGACTCTGCCATGTGCATGAGCCCTAATACTGTACTCAGACTCAATTAAATTGCTTATGATTTGGCCCCTCAGACAGATTGATCGTCTCACTAATCTTCATTAATGGGTAGATACAAGGCAGAAGATCAGATTAAAGCAGCTTGTGGTCTGCACCACTTATTTCCAGAATGTTTGAAAGCCCTATGGCACTGCTCAGAGATATTTGTGAATAAAATTACAAGAGAACGCTATAGGCAAATGATTATTAACTGAGTCGTAGCCTGAGGTACCTTGTTTCCGATGCAAAACCTGAACTATGGACGAAAAATATATGAAGTGTAAAACTAGCATCTTAAGACCCCATAAACATGAGATGACAATCGCACAAAGAATGATTGTTCGTCATTCGTAAGAAACTTCTTTTACACGACCGCATCATACCCATGTCCGATTACATTGTACAATATCTTTAAGACGAGGCCATATATTTTAGATATACAGTGATAAAAAATGTTCGATAATTGTTGGGATAAATGTTAGGCTAGAGTCACACCACAGCCTAAAAAATCAGTCTGATTTTCATCCAGAAAAGTGAGACAATTTTTTTCTTACTTGTCATCCATGTGCAATCCTTGTATAATCCGTACTTTTACTCAGCAGCTACTAATCATTTACAGGACCATTTATAGTTTCCTGTGCTACAGAATTGTAATCTATCTGGAAGACTCTGATGTCATACTGTGGCTCTGTATAGCATCCAATTATTTTTCCCTGCACCCATCCGATTTCGGAGTGTCAGATTCTGTCAGTGAAAAAAATCGGTTCCCAGCACTGCCCCATTGAATAACAGTGGTCCGAGTGCTATCCGATAAAGCGAGCCCTTAGTGTTTATGTACATAACTTGATACACCAAAACAAGGAGCTAGAAATGACAATTTTTTTTATTTCTGAATTATCAGCACATGCACATTGCCATGGACAATAGTCATTCGAAAATATCAGACATGACCATTAGGTATTCTGGACGATTGTGAATGTGCGCCATCCAAAATTAAATCGCTTTCCATTAGTGATGGGCGAACGTGCTCGGATAACATCTTATCCAAGCATGCTTGGTGTTATCCTAGTATCTCTGGAGTGCTCCTATATTATGTTCGTGTCCCCGCGGCTGTATGATTTGCGGCTGTTAGACAGCCTCAACACATGTGGGGATTCCCTAACAAACAGGCAGTCCGTGCATGTTCTCAGGCTGTCTAACGGCCGCAAATCACGCAGCGCGGGGGACATGAACATAATACAGAACGAGTACGCCCAAGATACTCGGATAACACCTGAGCATGCTCGGATAAGACGTTATCTGAGCACGTTCGCCCATAACTACTTGCCACCTAAAGAATGAACGTTGAACGATCAACTTCATCGAAATCCTATTTGGTACATCGTTGGTCTAATGTGTATGGGGGCTTTTATATGGCAGAGAAACTATTGGAATTGGATACTCCAATATTACCTTGGCGCAGAGACGACTGATATCCCTGCTATCCCCGATAGTTATTCTTCTGGTAATTAATTTGATAGAACCCTTGCTGAGATGTTAAGTAAAATATCTTCCAAAGTTGACAATGTGGTCTTCTCAAATGTTCCTTGGACTTATCAAAAGATGATATTAATGGATTTCACCTATATCGTCCAATAAAACTTTTCTTTATTGTTAATGTATTGTGTAAATGGGTGTAAAATGTAAATATAGTATATGTTACAGGTATTCTACATTTACAAAAAAACATTTGCCTACTGTGCACAATGAGACATGCCCAAATCTTCGATGGGTTCTGGTTGAGAGATTACAAGAATCTAGGGTTGGCATTGTGATCCTCAAGTCTATGCAGCATTGCAAATGACATATGAGCCACAGGAGGCACATGTTCCATTATTGTAAATGGCCTTAGCAGGCAGTAAAGCATGTATTCACAGCTATGTAAGAATCCAGTGAAAAATCTCTATATGGGTGGTATTGCTTGTGCAGAAGATGATTGATTCCTAGTTTTCCATATTATTCTTCAGTTGACTTAGAAATTTAAGTGTTTGGAAAAATAATGCATACCGAGTAAGCAAAATGAGTCCAGAAAAGCCATAACCATATGTGTCTGACGGGGTTTCATGGGAGATTATTGAGATGCTGGCGTTTTCTTTTAATTTTTTGAATTAATAGGTCTCCAGTGGAGCAGACATAGCCTTGCTTGCCTTTATAGATCTGTTGTGTCATCAGGGACAGGCATATGTTACCAACACGGCGATTCTATTAATACAGAAAATGTACCTTCAAATCAGACACATTCATCATGAAAGTGTAATTGTCTCCGTTACATCTGGCTTTTAGTTCAAGAATGGCGGAATTGTCGAGCTGGTAAAAATACTTTGTTTTTCTCAATGGGATACATTGTGTACAGGGAAACTGCATATTTTCATTTGAAGCATCTATTAGTTTACCGAGCGCTTGGATGACATCCTTAGCCTGCTGCGCATTACTGCTGGTCCCTAGCCTATCATCACATCAAGATCATTTAAAGTGTGCCTTCGTCTGCCGTGACAGAGAGTATTTAGGCTGAGATGAGCAATCCTTTGTCTTCGTATTTTCAGGACACACAGTAGAGACGTATGAAGCATGTTTGGCTGATGGCGGGTGTCACATCTAAAAGTCATGATAACATTGTGGTGCTGGTAACAAATACTGTTTTCTTTTCTGGCATACATTCAATGAATATGCTTCTAACCATCTGTATTCCCTCTCACTGGAGGTGACACATTTGCAGTATATGTATAGATGCCACTAACGTCTGGCGCTGTCTAGTCCTGCAGGTGTGTACAACACCCATAGGACTTCTATGTTAAAAATGATATATATAGCATAGCACACATAACCATCTTTATACCCTCACACTGGAGGTGACACATTTGCAGTGTGTGTATAGATGCTGCCAACATCAAGTATTGTGTAGTCATACAGGTGTCTACAACACCCAAAGGACTCCTTTGTTAAAAATGTTAAAAAAAGTATATGGTATAACAGTATAACCATCTTTACACCCTCTCACTGAGGTTGACACATTTGCAATTTACATTTAGATGCCGCCAACGTCTGCCACTGTAGTCATACAGGTGTATAGAACACCGATTCGGCTCCTATGTTTAAAAAAGAAAAATATATTGCATAGAATACATTTTTTACTTGATGTATATTATAGCAGGATTACCAACATTATTCTTTACAGTACAAAGTATTAAACCTAAAAAGAGGCTTTATACACGGCCATATCTTAAATAACAATCATAAACTTTATTGAAAGAAACATTAAGGCTATGTGCACATGTTGCGGAATTGCCATGGAAATTTCCGCGGCAATTCCGCACCTCCCTGCCGCGGGAAATACGCATATTATAGGTATGCGTATTCCCGCTAAAAACTAGTGTTTTGCAAGCGTAATTAGCTTGCAGAATGCTAGCGTTTTACAAGCGATCTGACAGGTTGGTCACACGAGTCAAACAAGTGTTTGACAAGTGTGACCACCTTTTTACTATTGATGCCGCCTATGTCGCATCAATAGTAAAAAGATCTAATGTTAAAAATAATAAAAAAAATAATAAATAATGATATTCTCACCTTCCGGCGGCCCCCACAGCCTTTCCGCCTCTCAGCGACGCTCCCGGCCAATCCCGTTCCCAGGAGTCCTTTGCGACAATCACCCCGATGACGTAGCATCACGCGAGACCGCTACGTCATCTGGGGTGATTCTCGCAATGCATTACCGGGACGGGATTGGCCGGAGCGTCGCTGAGAGGCGGGACAGCTGCGGGGGCCGCCGGAAGGTGAGAATATCTTTATTTTTTATTTTAATTATTGTTTTTACATGGATATGGTACCCAGGGCAGAGTCTCCTCTCCTCCAGACCCTGGGTACCATTCGCACATGAACCGCTTACTTTGCGCATGGTGGGCACAGCCACATGCGGAAAGTAATTGGTTCAATGCATTCCTATGGCGGCGGAATCGCCGCGGTTCCGCAAAAAAGAATGAGCATGCTGCAGATTCTCCCGCGATGCGATTCCGCCGCGGAAAAACCTGCATCATGTGCATAGCATTGCGGAATCCCATAGGCCTTAATGAGTTGTATTGTGTAAGCGGTTTTGCCGCGGTTTCGCGGCGTTTCCGCCGCTAAAAACCGCTAGGAATCCGCAACGTGTGCACAGGCCCTAAAATAGATAAAAACATAGGGTAGTTGCCGGACTATTAACCTCATACACATAAACACATATATATGAGTATACCTAAAACTATAGTTGTTTTATCCTATTATGCACATACAAAGTCAGATATATACCGGTACTGTCATTTTGATTTAGGGCCTGTGCACACGTTGCGGATTCCTAGCGGTTTTGCAAAACCGCTTACACAATACAACTCATTAAGGCCTATGGGATTCCGCAATGCTGTGCACATGCTGTGGGTTTTTCCGCGGTGGAATCGCATTGCGGGAGAATCCGCAGCATGCTCATTCTTTTTTGCGGAACCGTGGCGATTCCGCTGCCATAGGAATGCATTGAACGGATTACTTTCCGCATGTGGCTGTGCCCACCATGCACAAAGTAAGCGGTTCATGTGCGGATGGTACCCAGGGTCTGGAGGAGAGGAGACTCTCCTCCAGGCCCTGGGTACCATATCCATGCAAAAACAATAATTAAAATAAAAAATAATGACATTCTCACCTTCTGGCGGCCCCCGCAGCTTTCCCGCCTCTCAGCGACGCTCCCGGCCAATCCCGTTCCCAGTAATGCATTGCGAGAATCACCCCAGATGACGTAGCGGTCTCGCGTGATGCTACGTCATCGGGGTGATTGTCACAAAGGACGCCTGGGAACGGGATTGGCCGGGAGCGTCGCTGAGAGGCGGGAAAGCTGCGGGGCCGCCGGAAGGTGAGAATATCATTATTTATTATTTTTTTAATTATTTTTAACATTAGATCTTTTTACTATTGATGCGACATAGGCGGCATCAATAGTAAAAAGTTGGTCACACTTGTCAAACACTTGTTTGACTCGTGTGACCAACCTGTCAGATCGCTTGTAAAACGCTAGCATTCTGCAAGCTAATTATGCTTGCAAAACGCTAGTTTTTAGCGGAATACGCATACCTATAATATGCGTATTTCCCGCGGCAGGGAGGTGCGGAATTGCCGCGTAAATTTCCATGGCAATTCCGCAACGTGTGCACATAGCCTGATACTGACAGATAAATTTTGCTTGGTGCACATGAGAGCACATATATTAGAATGCAGCAAGATCAAAGTTATTAAGAAGCAAAGTTGCTATAAAAATAATAATGTGCCAAAAATGTGCTCCCAGTCACACAAAACAAGTAAGATTATATAACAAAATCCAATAACATATATAACAATATCAGTCATGGAATCAAACAGAAAAAAACCATCATTGAATATACATAGGCATACAATGGTAAAGTTACCTTGAGGATACAGCCCGGGGACCCACCACACCTTCGCAATGAAATGCTTCATTTACAGTACAAAAAAAAAGGTGTGTGAATAGGGGACAAAGAGACACTTGTTTGGTCTCCATCTGGTGATTATGCCTGTAGCTAACCAAGGCCAAACACCAAGGTTGGAGTTTATCACCCATCTATGCCTGTATGCTGGCGTTAAAGAGCTACAAAACTTGTCACAAGCCATGTTTGTAAAATAAATACTTTTCCTTTCTGGTGTGCAATGTGGCTGTAATCTAAACCAGCCATTTTTATTTACAGGCAAATGGACAGCCCCAAAGATGCGTTATATTTAGTAAGGTGCTTAAAATGTATTTGGCGCCCCTTAATCTAAGAGTTAACGACTGGCTTATGAAATGCCATTCCTGATGAATGATTGTGCTATTAGGGCACAATCGTTGTTAGAGTTGCCACCACCTATGGAGTCAGATGCTGGATGCCTGAGGTCTACATAAGGTTGGTGTAGTACTGTCAACATTCCTAAGGTTCATTGTGTCTATCTATATCTGGTGTGAGCAGAGCCCCTGTAGTTAGGAAGCTCCCCCATACTAAACCTTCTGTCCTCATTATCACTGTGCCATTTAACGCCTATGTCACATGTGTCAAAGACAGCAAAGCCTGCCGCAAAAATCTCCACAGATCCATTTGTGCTGAAATGGGGTCTGGCACCATCACTGGTATTCAATACATCTGTCTTGTGTTGTGCATGGAAACTCTGGTGCCAATGTAAGCAGAGCCTAAGAATGACTAAATGTGAAATTACATCACTTTTGTGGTAATAAATGATGGGCTACATCTGGTTCCCCAGTAAGCGGCAATGTTTCTTTTCATTATCTGCTGTGCTGTACCATTGAGTAGTGCAGGCATGATGATGTTGGTTTTACGCTCTCTTCTCCTCACATTGACTCTCTACACAATATGGTTATACAATATTGCGGTCCAAAATCCTGAGGCACAACAGGTTATTTTCTCTGATAAATTGCAGACACATGAAATGGAGTCCTCTATATGGTTTCAGGGCTCCAGCTTTAATCAAACTATCACTCAGTTTCATTATGTAGGTGGCTAAGGCATGGGCCTGTGACGATAACTAGTAACATTACAACCTCTGGAGATGCTCTCCCTATTTTCCCTTTTCTTGTTTCCATTTTTCTATATATGTTTTTTATGAGCATTTGACCTCCGTTTTCATGTGGATGTTTGTTTAGAGGGTTAGTTGAGTTGCGACAGAAGAAAATAGCACATAATGTAAGATAACATAGGCACCAATTGTGTAGGCCCAAATGGAGCAGAATAACAATAGTTTGGATTGGATTAAGCGAAGGAAACATGAGTTATGTATGTATATTACATTATAATATAGTCATGGCCGAAAGTGGCATCCTCAAATTTCTTCCAGAAAATGAAGTGTTTCTCTCAGAAAATTATTGCAACTGCACATTATTTTGTTATACACGTTTATTTCCTTTGTGTGTATTGGAACAACATAAAATAAGTATAGAAAAAAGGCAAATTGGACATAATTTCACACAAAACCCTAAAAATGGGACTGACAAAAATGTTGGCACCTTTTCAAAACTGTGGGTAAACCACTTTGTTTCAAGTATGTGATGCTCATCCAAACTCACCTGCAGCAAGTAATAGGTGTGGGCATAATCAAGAATTTTACAACCCTTGTCACTGTAGCTAATCACTCTGGACGTGGACGACAGAGAATAGTTGATAAAAGGTTGCAACGCAGGATAGTCCGGATGTGGGATAAGGAGCCCCAATCAAGTACTAAAAATTCAAGCTGTCCTGCAGGCTCAGGGTGCATCATTGTCCGTGTGAACTGTCTGTCGACATTTGGTGAAATGAAATGCTATGGCAGGAGACCCTGGAGGACCCCACAGGTGTCACAAGAGACATAAAAAAGTTTGTGAAAAGGTACTTGAGTAAGCCAAAGTCCTTCTGCAAAAGCGTCTTGTGGACTTATAAGACCAATATAGAGCTTTTTGGTAAACTACATTGTTCTACTATTTACCGAAAATGGAATGATGCCTACAAAGAAAAGAAGTCAGTACCTACAGTGAAATATGGTGGAGGTTCAATGTTTTTTGGAGGTTGTTTTGCTGCCTCTGGCACTGGGTGCCTTTACTGTATGCAAGGCATCATGAAATCTGAAGATTACCAAAGTATTTTGGGTCGCAATGTGGAGCCCAGTGTCAGAAAGCTGAGTTTGTTTCCTAGGTCATGGGTCTTCCAGCAGGACAATGATCCCAAACATACTTCAATTCAAGAAGCTCCCAGAAATGGATGAAAGTAAAGCGCTGGAGAGTTTTGAAGTGGCCAGCAATGAGCCCGGATCTAAATCCAATTGAGTACTTGTGGAGAAATCATAAAATTGCTGTTGGGAGAAGGCACCTGTCAAATATGAGAGACCTGGAGCAGTTTGCAAAATATTTGTTCAAAATTCCAGTTGAGAGGTGTAAGAAGCTTGTTGATGGCTACAGGAAGCGATTGATTGCAGTTATTTATTCCAAATGGTGTTCAACCAAATATTAATTTGATGGTGCCAACAACTCTGTCCAGCCCATTTTCGGAGATTTGTGTGAAATTATGTCCAATTTGCCTTTTTTCCCTCTATTTTTCTGTGTTGGTCCAATACACTCAAAGGAAATAAACATGTATAACAAAACATGTGTAATTGCAGTAATCTGCAGGGAGAAATACTTCTTTATTTTCTGGAACAATTTCATGGGTGCAACACTTTTGTCCATGACTAATATACCGTATATATTATATAGAAATATATATATATAAACTATAACTATATAATTCCATGTTTTCTCTGCCCAGTCCTACAGCGACTACAATGCAGTGCCACAGGTCTAAAGGATTGGTACCAGTGCATTAAGAGAAATCACTGGAAAGTCACATTAGTGCAGCGTAACTTTGAGTAATGAGGGAAATGTTTCAGCACTCAGTCTGACAATGCAGAAAGTGAGGCTGATGTATTTGTCGGCAGCGCACAATATCAAGGACATGTTCTGCGTATATTGCATTTCAGTGGAGTCAGCAGCAGTTTGCTAGAAACTATGGCAAAGAGAGGCACACTACTAGACACATTCTCATATTTGTGATTTACCCTTTCAGTTATTGCTTCACATTAATTCTGCATTAGTTTCATGTTTGCGACTATTAAATGTGGCAGTTAAATACTTAATGTAAAATGTATTAGCGGTTTGCAACATTGTGAACACAGCAAATGAATGAAAGTAAAGCAGTCATATGTCATGCTGTAATCTGTTTTAGAGGAATTCATAGGCATGGGAGGAATAAACAAGGCAAATAAACACTTCACGTGCGATATAACTCTAGTAAATTGCTAGTAATATAAAACCATACACAGAAATGAGATGTAGTGGAGGTACGGTAACACACTTTAAATAAATGTGGGACAAGTTCGTCTTCCATTTTCCTTGTGTGTAACACACTTCATTTTATTACTGAACAGACAACGGTAATAAAGCCGCAGCAGGTGATTATATTATTCTATTTCTTCTACTGTCAACTGTACAAAGCTAATGTTATCATATATTGCGCACAGGATAACATGTTTTGTTTTTTTTTAACTTTGGTCTGTTTTTTTCTATAATTAAAGAAGTAGCAGAGTAGTTTGTAATTTGGTATGAGACCTCATAATATTACAGTAAAATAAATCTATTTAGCAATCTGTTATAATATTATTTCTCTATCCAGACACATATACAGCAATGGCCAAAAGTGTTGGCACCCTTGAAATTGTTCCAGAAAATGAAGTACCGTATTTTTCAGGTTATAAGACGCATTTTTTCCCCCCAAATTTGGGCGAAAATTAGGGGTGCGTCTTATAATGCTAATATACCTTACCGGCCGTGGTGGATCAGGGTCCCAGGGTTGCTGCTGGAGGAGGAAAGAGTAGAGCGCTGCTGCAGGCAGCAGGCTGGGATGAGGGGGTGTTCCGATGTGCAGCGCGCTGCTGCGAGTATCCGGTACCGCTGCGGGAGTGTCTGGTGCTGCGGGGGCTCTGCCGACATTTTGTGAAAGGCCAGAGCCCTCGCAGTTCCATGGTTTCCTATACGGTGGACTCAGGGAAAATGGCTGCCAGGGGCGGCACAGGCGCAGATGGAAATCTCAGCGCCAAGATCTCGGGAGATGAGATCTTGGCGCTGAAATCTCATCTCCCGAGATCTTGGTGCCGAGATCTCCATCTGCACATGCGCCGCCCCCGGCAGCCATTTTCCCTGAGTCCACCGTATAGGAAACCATGGAACTGCGGGGGCTCTGGCCTTTCACAAAATGTCGGCAGAGCCTCCGCAGCATCGGACACCCGCAGCGGCGTGCCGCACATCAGATCACCGGCTGCGGAGGAGCAGGCCTGCAGCAACGCTCCACTCTTGCCTTCTCCAGCAGCGACCCCGCTTCACCGCAGCCAACACCCCGGTAAGCAATAAGACACATGGATTACAAGACGCACCACCATTTTATTAAAAAATGTTTTTTCTCCTAATATTCTTCTCAAAATTTGGGTGCGTCTTATAATCCGAAAAATATGGTATATGAAAATCACACCTGAAACCAAATAAAAAGTGGAGAAGTTGACTCAGTTTTTCCATTGTGTCTGTGTGTGCCAAACTAAGCATGGAGAGCAGGAAAAGAACTGTCTGAGGTCTTGAGAAGCAAAATTGGTGAAAAATATAAAAAATCTCATGGTCACAAGTCCATCTCCGGAGATCTTGATGTTCCTTTGTCCATGGTGTGCAACATAATCAAAAAGTTTACAACCCATGGCAATGTAGCTAATCTTCCTGGATGTGGATGACAGAGAAAAAATGATGAAAGGTTACAATGCAGGATAGTGTGGATGATGGATAAGCAGCCCCCATCAAGTTCCAAAGAAATTCAAGCTGTCATACAGGGTCAGGGTGCATCTATCTCAGCGCAAACTGTCCGTTGACATTTGAATGAAATGAAACGTTATGGCAGGAAACGCAGCAGGACCTCACAGCTGACACAGACATAAAAAGCTAGACTGCAGTTTGCAAAAATTTATGAGGGTAATCCAAAATTCTTCTGGGAAAATGTCTTGTAGACAAGATGAGACCAAGATAGAGCTTTTTGGCAAAACACATCATTCTACTGTTTAATGAAAATAAAATGAGGCCTACAAAGAAAAGAACACAATGCCTACAATCAAATTTGGTGGAGGTTCTAAGTTGTTTTGATGTTGTTTTTCTGCCTGTGGCTGGCACTTGGTGCCTTGAATGTGTTTAAGGCATCATGAAATCTGCATGTTTTGACTTTGATCCATTATTCAGACTCCATTCGGCCATGCAAGTCAATAAATGAGTGGAAATCATTGGACTGCAGTCGGATGCCATCTGAGTGTAGTGCGATTTCCGTACACTGACACAATGGAGAAGATGGAGAAATTTTATTCTCCATCTTCTCCTCACACTGACACGGATCAAATTCTGATCAGAGTTTGATCAGAGTGTCATTAGCATAATCGGCCCGATTTTTTCGGAAGAGAGACTCTGTGACCATCAGCAGCGGAGAGTGGAATGTATCTCGGAAATTCTAAAAGACAGGTTATTAGCTGAGGGGAAAATCAAGTATTGGAGCTGAAATGATACGTGAGCTAATGTAGACAGCAGTGCCCTGGACACATAGACTTCATATCCTATATTACTAGGGGGGAATCTGCAACTAGGATCAGGCTGCAAACTCTATATCTGGGGGATGAAAACGTATGAAGGAATGAAGAGCGCAGGCTGAAACTGTTTCTTATTAAAACAATTCAGATTTAAACAATTTTCCTAACTAAAAGTAACCACTAGCATATGTTAAAAAAATGTTCCATGTTAAAGGTGTCCATAGCCATTAAACAGACATTAAAGGAGAACGTTCTGTGAACATCCCCATGACCAAAAGACCGCTGCTCTCAATCGGGAAATAAGTTGATTTTCTCCCGGTAGCCTGGCTTTCAGAAGGCAGCTAGGCACCATTGGAGCACTAAGTACTTGCTGAGTAGCCCTACGACTGCAGGTTAATAGTGTTCTCCAAGCTGACCGCTTTCCCCTAAGCTGGGGTGGTCCAGTAGGGGACAACCTTTTTAAACCAATAAAATATTTACTTATTTATTCTAACTTGTGTCACTCACATTAATACTGGATTCTGTCTCTTTGGTATAAGTAGCTGAGTAAATGTAGTTTGATCCATAATTCAATTTGAATTGATAGAATTGGAAGTAGAAATTGTCTCTTTGGAGAATATGAAGCATCTCCTGTGACAGGTGCGTTTGTCATAGCTTGCCCTTCTATTTTCCCAGGATGTTGGCCTCACATACATCTTCAGATCAGACATTACTACATCCTCTCCTGGGAAATCTCTGCTTTGAAATATTTCTCCACTGGGGAATGGTATATGAGATTACGGTTAAGTAACGGCAAGGGCCGACACGGTAGTACATGACTGCTTAGCAAGAATTGTGACTGTTTTTTATTCCACTAGTGCCTGATAGACATTCTGGAACTGCTAGTTTTATCATTAGACTTTAGTCGTTTAACTATTCATTTCCTGATTTTGTAGCTACGTAATTTGTGAAAATTTAATAGAAGAACACAATCACTTTTACCACGAGTAATGGGTCTGCTGGAGTAGACGTTTCTACATTCCCGCGTCATACTGTGATCCGGTGCATCGTTTCTCCACGTGCCTCCTGCGGTTACACACCCTGATAAGATAGAGCAGGGTGTACTGGAGCAAATGGGAATGGTGGGAAAGGAGAATACTTTCCATCCTCTGTGTAAGAGTTTCCCAGAACATGTTCAAGGAATCAAGATCTGTGAATGTTTCTCATCAGTTTTCCAAGTTCCATTATAAAGTTGGCAGCATGTGTGTGTTCACATATTCTCGCCTGGAACACATTCAAAAATGGAATTTATGGGCTTGAAATCCTCTACAACTTCCTATTTGGCTTTACGTCTTTGGTTTTCGCATTCACATAATTGGCATTAGTCAATAAGGGAGTACCTATTCTGTGGTTGGAGCATCGTAGCCAATGTGGGTCACTTTTTAGCTTGTGGTCTAATGATGACTAAAGATTCACATATACACGTTACATTAACGTGAACCTGTCAGCAAAAAAATAGCTTAAATCTGCTATTTACCTGCAGATTAAATGCCATGTGGCTTTCTAACTGCAGGGAGAAAACAAAGTATTATCCTCCCTGCAGCCACTCACTTCCAGTCATCGGAGCAGCGTTGGGACTGTGAACAGTCCGCACTCACTAAACATTGAGCTGTACACTCTTCCCTGCCCAGTCACTGACAGCCTACTCTGCTGCGTGTGTCACGGACCAACTCGTCTGTATGAGGGTCTCTAATCCTGACATGATGTTGGGGAAGATGAGCACTTTGAATTCCGTCACCTTGTGTTTTGTACTTCAGGCTGATAAGCCACCACTAGATGAGACTGGTAGCGGCTTACTCCTCTCTCTCTACATGAGCCAACAATAAGACAGTTTTGCAGAAAGCCAAGAAAACTTGTCCCTCCGAATTAACATCCACTAGGTTTAAATAATAATCCCAGATGTTAGACATCCTCCCCAGATCTAGCACAATAGTTTCTGCCACTGCCCCAGTCTTCGTTGAAGGAATGCAGTGGTGACATCAGAAATACAGCACATGTGACTGCTGCAGCCCATCACTGAGCTTGACAGCTCTGCTTATGCAGATAGCACAAGCTTCTGAACCCAGCCATTGACCACAGCACTCACAACTCATGACTAGAGTTGAGCGAATTTGTTCGGATTCGGTCTGAAGTCGCCATATTTGTGGTACATGGGTACCCTATTCGTTCCGAATGTATGTCTTATCATCGGTTCCGAACATATTTGGTAATTTCTACTCCCATTGACTCTAATGACGTTCGGCTGTGTTCAACGAATATTGCAAAAATAATATTCACTGCCGATCGTATTTGGGACCGAATCCAAACAAATTCTCTCAACTCTAGTCATGACATCACCACTGCAGCCTGTTAACAAGGGCGATGGCTCCAGCAGAGATGTAACACTGGACCTGGGGAGGGCTTAAATAAAACCCTTTAAGAGAGTTTGTCCAACTGTTATTGTAGTTGCATGGAAATCAAATTGGCTCCTGTAGTGCTCATAATGGTTCAGAAAGTCTACAGTAATTTGTCTACTAATCCATGCTTCTTGAACATCATGTGTGCACCTCATTGTACCACACATGTTCATAGCTGAGAACATAAAAAGTCAAAGAATAAGCATAATTGTTCAGGTTGACCTTCACAAATTCAGTTTTATCAGAAGTTGCTAGTTTACACCAAAGAGTAATCATTGATTTCTCAGTGACCCTATAGGTCCCCCGCTAGCCTCTACATACCCTTCATACAGAACAGCGCAGAACTTTTAGCAGTGGCTCTGCTTGGTATTGCAGCTCGTCCTGCTGACAAAGTATTATACCAGGTAAGGGATGCTACCTGGTAAACAGTTAAGGGGACATGGTGCTCAGATGAGGACCATAATTACAGTACTTGAATTTGCTGGAAGGTGAGAGTGCTAAGACACAGATTGCCACCAATTTATTTTTGGTAGTTTATTTTAGGATTAGGGCATCAATTCTAAAGAACAAGAAGAAAATGCCTTTATGCCTTTAAGGTATGGAAATCTAAAGATCTTGAGGATGTACAGTTACTCTGGGCATGCTTAATAATGATTGTGTGAACAAGCCCTAAGAAAAGGCTGCATTGAAATAGTACAATTCCTTTTAAACTGCTTAAACTCCAATTTTCCCATCTCTGTGATCGAAATATTCATCGACAGAACAGTCTTTTCATGGGGTTTGCAAATCTTTATCCTTTACCTTCCTGTTTTACGACAGCGTATGGAAGCAGCTGTCAGAAAAAGCGAATATTTGACACATGTTTTTAATTTGGCTTTATATTCCCCTTGTCTTTGCATTTTTCTGCAAGTTCTTCAAAGCAAGGCAGATTCCCAAAATGTACTTGAGAAACACACGAGACAATCAATGCAAATGTTTCCAAAAGGCGCGATGAAGGAACGGTTGTTCTCATGCTCGTTCTCTTTTCTTTCCCAGCATATGGCATCGTGGAAATCAAAAGCACTCTGTAATTACAATCTATAAAATGATTTTATTATTATTTTTGTGGTTGTGGCTAAATTAAATTGACAATCTGTTTTCCTAAATGAAAGTGTAAGCTGCTAGTAATTGAGGTTTTATGGAATGTGTATTATCTCTTCAACTACTTACAACAATAAGTGCACCCCTATAGGAGTTCTGCGCCATTAACAGCTGACCTCCTCTCTGCAGAGGATATCTGAAGCCGAATTTGCTGATTTTAAAAAGGGGGGTGAAATGGATTAAAAGAAATGGGATTTAAGTCCAGCACAACCGCAGTGCATCTGTTCAGTGTCTGTGAACTCATTTTCCAAATGGAAAAAATGCATTTGATCCGTATAGACGAAAGACTTGTAGTATAAGTAATTTGAAGTCGCCCCGGGAGTAAATGAAAAGAGATTTGTTTAAATTTAGGCAATCTAAAAGTGTATCTGCAATATTCTGGTGTTGGGATCGGGACCAGCACTTCTTAAAGAATTTATTAAAAGGCTAGGTTTCCAGAACTGTATTTCGCAGGCTAAAAAAAAGAACATACCTGAATTTTCCAGCTATAAATTGTTTTTTTTCTAAATACTCTTTTATGTTTCGGTGTAGACGTTAGCGGGGATCACGCACAACACTTTCTGCCTTATAACTCCAGCACCTATGACCAGTGTGTGACAGCTAATGGCCGCATGTTTTTTTTTTACAAAATACCGTAAATCTAAAATTGTGAACATTTATTGTTTTATTATGTATTTTTTAATATAGCTTTATAATTGTCAGGAGCTCCATTTTTGTGATATATAGCTCCATATCCTCTAACATCCTCATTAATCCCTTCATGACCTTGGCATTTTCTGTTTTTGAGCTTTCGTTTTTTCCTTCCCTTCTTCCCAGAGCTGTAATTTGTTACTTTTTCATCAATATAGCCTTACGAGGGCTTGTTGTTTTGTGGATCGAGTTGTGTTTTTGAATGACAACATTGATTTTACCATAAAATGTTCTGGAAAACGGGAACAAAATTCCAAGTGCGGTGAAAATTTAAAAAAAAAAGTTCAATTTCACATTTTTTTTTTTCAATTTGCTATGTTCACTATATGCTTAAAGTGACCTGGCAATATGATTCCCCAACTCAGTATGCGTACACAGGTAGCAAATATGTATAGTTTTTTTTTTTATTTAGGTGGTGAAAAAATTCAGAAATTTTTAAGAAAATACAATTTTCTGAGGACTGTAACATTTTTACTTTTCGGGATCTGGGCTTCCCCGTTTTCCGTAGTCGGATCAGGGAGCTGATTTTGAGCACCACTGACCCCGGAAGGGAGGCTGCCCCACACCACAATTCTCAGCAAAGACACTGGTTTTCTTTTAGAGTCTGGGGGGAGGGAAGAATTGAAAAAAAAAATCCTCCCTAGTCAGGCCCAGTGATAAACGCAGGCTTCAGAGTGGGAAGTTGAAAGAGTTGTCCTACTAAAACAAATTATCTCCTATCCATGGGATATGTGATAACTTTCTGACCAGTGGGGGTGCAACAGTTGGGACCTGCTCTACTCGGCATAACAGGAAACTTTGATCCCTATTAGAAAAGCACAACAGTGCGCATGGTTGACCTGCACTCCATTCATTTCCTATGGCGCTACCAAGCAATGTGCTTGGATTTTTATGACAGCCCCATGGAGAATGAATGGGCCTCAAGTGATGGTTTAAACAGAATAACTGTTTAAAAAGCTCATAGCATAGATTTTAGGCCTCCTTCACACATCCTGGTGATTTTAGTACTGGAAAAAATCAGTACTGGTGAGATTCGTGATCCGTGTCTGTGTGCCATATGTTTGTGACATCCGTGTGGTATCCGTGTGTCCTTAGAAATAGATAGATAGAAATATGTCAGTGTGCTATACAATCAGTGCTTTGTGTGTTTTTTTCTGTTCTTGTTTTTTATTTTTAATAAAGTAATGAATACAAAAATAGCATAGGCTCCCGCGTAATTTTCACAACCAGCAAAGGGAAAGCCGTCTGATATTAATAGCCTGGGAAGGGGCCAGGTACATTGGCCACCCTCCCAGGTTAAGAACCCAAGACCTGAGCCGCCCCAGAAATGGCATAGCAATAACATGCACCAAATCTGGTGCTTAGCCTTGCTCTTCCCACTTGCCCTGGTGCGGTTAACATCAGCCACCTGCCCCTCTGCTAGTTATTAAAATTACGCTGGAGCCCACAACATTTAAAAAAAAATAATTTTTATCCACGATGTAGACAATGGGTGCTGAATACAATTCCCATCATTGTCGCCCAGTCGTGCTGATCTCAGGAAGGAACGGCAACAATGATAAGAGCTCCCAGCGACTAGGAACAGTGTCCGTATTTGCGGGCCACATGTAGCAGAGCTCAGAAAGCTAACCCCGCCCACCCCACAGCTGTTAGGTACATTGTTAATTTACAGAAAGCTGCTAATCAGTGCTGGGGTTCTGGTCGGACTAGGTCTCACGTGTGCTTTAGTCCAGGCAGTAAAATCTCCTGCTGATAAAACACTCATTGTATTGAAACAACAGCACACAGCCTAATAAGTGACATATCGCTGAAATCAGTGTCTCAGCCCCTACCTCATGCTGCCCTCAGATTACATAGCTAAAACTTGCTGACAGATTCCCTTTAATCCTTGCACCATGTGGACTGAGCTGTGTGCAGGTGTGACTGCTACCTCTGCGCCCCCTACAGCTGTGCCCCCGGCTGTCCGTCTGCATAACATGTAGTAAACGTAACATGACTTGGAGGTAATACACTCTGATTAGTGACAGTATGACGATGCTCTTAAGTAATCTACTGCAGCATTACTGGCATGTGAATCCATACGTTTTGCAGCAGTCTGTGCTTGAGACAATGTGGTGTAGGTGACAGAATGTGCGCCCATCTTTCCCTGATCGCGTCTTTTGAAGCCGCAGTAATATAAAGGATTGAAAGAAACTGCACTCTGTGTCAACAATCATCGGACGTTCAGTGTGCTTATACGTCACGTACCCGTCCCCGGAGTCCGTCCATTTTATTGATACACTTGCCTTTTCGTACACTTGATCTCGGCTGATGCCGGCAGACAAGACGATGTGGTGTTTAGACACCGAGGAAGGAAACAAACAGCTTTGCAGAGCTTTTCATTCTGGCTGACCTAAATGCAGATTTTTCCTGATGAGCCAAGTGTAATATCAATTGAATTGCTCGTCACAAGTGAAAAAGTGGTCCGAAATGAATTATTAATGAGGAAATCGGATCGTTCATCGGAGGGATCTTCTGAGAAAGCCGGAGCGATCTAAATGTGCCGAAGGAGAAGGTGAAGGAGCTGACCGCATCGCTCCATTCTTCTCGTTTTCTCCACTTATCTCATTCAGCCTTCTCACATCTCTTATTTCCATAGACAAACAGTGGCCGGATTGTCTTGTTATGGATGACCCAAGAGCAGTAAACCAAAATAATTTATGAGCCCATCAAGTAGAAGAGAAAGGGTTCTGGTGAGGGAACAATGAGGCTTTGAAATTGTCATAAGATCTTTCATTTTAATCACAGTTGCATCACAATAGTCTTCAAATTGCGATCTAGGGAGATGTCTGAAGGCTGCATGCATTATTCACACTACAATGGTGGCGAAACCTGATGGCCACAGTAAGAATCGAGTGAAGGACGGAGTTGGGTGTAGTAACTAATGAGACGGCATTAAGTAAGAACTGCATGCCGGAATGAAATATCTTACAGAACCCCCCAAGTCTGCGCTCATTGTCTAGTGTTCACATTTCCATACACATTACATCCCTTGGTTACAAGCCATGAGGTCACTGACCGATTATGTCACGTAGAGTCGTTCTGGGTGCGGGAATTCTTCCCCCAAGGTCGCAGCTTATTAACTAAGAAGGTAATTCTCCATTTTGATTTCAAAGGGTTATCCACTTTTGGAAACCTTTATTTCACTTCCTATTAGTGTATTTTGATCTAATAGATATAAAAAAATCACATCTAGTGTTATTCTTGGTTCTGAAAAACCTCAAGCAAAGAATGGATTTTTTTGTGTTTTTCTTTCTTTTTCCAGTGTTTCTAGCTCGTTCCTACGCTGTGTCTCTCCCTCACAGTTGATTCCTAACAATAGGATATTTCATGAAAAGCTTCACTCAAGAAACTGCATTATGAACTTGAATGTCAACTATCACAGTGTTCAAAAGGAAATCAGTGTTACCATCCACACTGTGCAAAGAAGTGCCTCCTCCCCAAACCTCCACCACTTGTATTCAGCAATTTCCTGAGGCTGTTAAAGGGAACCTGTCAACAGGTTTTTGCTTGGTAGTCTGACAGCACCATAAGGTAGGGACAGAGACACTGATTCCAGCAATGCATCACTCAGTTTTCTGGGTGCAGCAGTTCTGATAGGATCATAGTTTTCTCTGCTGCAGATTTAGCAGAGCTATGCATAACCCTGCCCACACCATAGCTTTCTGTGTACATTGTATAGTGAGAGCGAGCTGATAATCCGTGCTTGGAGCCTGGTTAGACTAAAGCCCCCGTCTCACATAGCGAGATGAGTTTTGTGACGCAACAGCGATCTCTCCGGCGATATCGCTGTGTGTGACACGCAGCAATGATCAGCCCCCCTGCTGGGTATCGCTGATCGTCGCTGAATGTCCTCGACATTTTTTTGACCGTTGGTCTCCCGCTGGCCAGCACGCATCACTGCGTGTGGTAGGCGGGAGACCAGCGATCAGCGAGCTGGAGCTGGTAACCAAGGTACACATCGGGTTTCTAGGCACCACTCGGCGCCTAGAAACCCGATGTGTACGTTAGATACCAGCGCGCTGGTGCAGGGGAGCTGGTAAGCAAGGCACACATCGGGTTTCTAGGCGCCGATGTGTACCTTGGTTACCAGCTCCCTGCACCAGCGCGCTGGTATCTAAGGTACACTGCGGGTAACTAAGTGACGTTCATCACTTAACCCGCATAGTCGCTGTCCTGATCGCTGCTGAGAGCTGCCTGTTTGGCAGCTCACCTGCAATCAGGTAGCGACACACCAGCGATCCTGACAAGTTCATATCTTGTCGGGATCGCTGGTGTGTTGCTATGTGTGACGGGGCCCTAAGAGGCACCAGGCTAGTTGTCCTGTAGTGATAATCTCCTGCTGATAAAACACTGATTGTATCAAGTCAGCAAAACTAGCAAGTGACCCAACCCTGTAATCAGGGACTCTGCTTCTACATTATGCTGCTCTCGGATTACATAGCAAAAAGCTTGTGACAGATTCCCTTTGTTATGCAAATTGTCACCCTGCCAAAAGAAACAAAAATATCTCTCTATTATCCCCTATTTTGCCTGTGGTGCGTTACCAATAGGGCTCCATATGTTCAGTAGCTGCTCTTCTTAAAGGTTTATTCCCATCTTCATAACCTTAAGGCTAAGTGCACACGATCAGGAATAATTGCGTTTTTTTCGCGGTTTTTCCGCGGTTTTCCGCGGTAAAAACGTGATAAAAACGCAAGCATTAAGCATCCTATACATGTTAATTGATTCCGCATGTTTTGGCCACATGTTGCGTTTTTTTCCGCGAAAAAAACGCTTCGCGGAAAAAATAGCAACATGTTCATTAATTTAGCGTAATCGCGGTGATTCCGCCGCCATAGGAATGCATTGAACCGCTTACTTTCCGCATGTGGCTATGCCCACCATGCGCAATGTAAGCAGTTCATGTGCGATGGTACCCAGGGTCTGGAGGAGAGGAGACTCTCCTCCAGGCCCTGGGTACCATATCCCTGGTTAAAACAATAATTATAATAAAAAATAATGATATTCTCACCTTCCGGCGGCCCCCGCAGCCTTCCCGCGGCCCCCGCAGCCTTCCCGCCTTCAGCGACGCTCCCGGCAACTTCCGGTCCCAAGAGTCCTTTGCGAGAATCACCCAGATGGCATAGCGGTCTCGCGAGATGTACGTCATCGGTGTGATTTGTCGCAAAGCACTCCTGGGACCGGAGTTGCCGGGAGCGTCGCTGAAGGCGGGAAGGCTGCGGGGGCCGCCGGAAGGTGAGAATATCATTATTTATTATTTTTTTTATTATTTTTACATTAGATCTTTTTACTATTGATGCGGCATAGGCGGCATCAATAGTAAAAGTTGGTCACACGAGTCAAACACTATGTTTGACTCGTGTGACCAACCTGTCAATCAGTTTTCCAAGCGATGCTACAGATCGCTAGGAAAACGCTAGCATTCTGCAAGCTAATTACGCTTGCAAAACGCTATTATTCTGGCGGGAATCAGCATTAAAAAAAAACGTGCGTATTTCCTGCGGGAGAAGTGCGGGATTGCCGCGGAAATTTCCGCGGCAATTCCGCAACGTGTGAACTTAGCCTAAAGACTTTAGGATTGCTCTATTAAACTCTTTTGAGCACCACCTATGTAGAGAAACCTATTGTATCCCCATTAAGTGATCCGGTTTATATAGTAGTGCCAACAGTATGTTCTCTTGCATTTTTGCACTAAAATGTTACTTACAATTTGTAGTCGTTCTTGGGATATTTCTACTTTTCTCTTGTTTATAGCTCGTTGCCTGGGAGACCGACCACCTTTGCTGTTTAGCTTGTAAGCACTGCACTGAAGCTAGCGGGAATTCGGAGCTAACAGTGCATTCCAAAAGATTCTGGCCATCTTTAGACCTGTACTTACAAGCTCAGTCGAAAACTGCTTGTGAACACTGAAAGTTTGCCCACGGTTGCTAGTGGTGGTCGGTCTCCTAGTCAACAAGCCGTAGCAAAAGTGAAGTGTTTAAATCTCATGAATGGCTACAGATTTTAATTTACCGCAAATTGCAAAAGCTTTTGTTTTTCAAGCACTATCCAGTAATATCTATGATGATGAGAATAACCCTTTAATGAGAACCAGTAATTTCCCAAAATGTATGTATTGATAAATCAGGTAGCATTATTCAGTGGGGTTTTTAGCCAGTATTCATCACCACTCCATTGCTGTCTTCTTCCTAATCCCTGGCAGGGAGGCCGTGTCTCTACCTTCCTTATCTGACAGTCTTATTCTTGCCTAGTATCCGTGAATGCTGTGCCCCATGACAGCACTTCGTACACTTCGTGTGCTGTATACAAGGTTTGAATGCAGATTAGTTCTGAGTAAATTAGGTGAGGATCTATCTTGTCGAACCATAATTTTTGCCAAAAAAAACTCGGTCCTTTTTCTTGACTTGAGCCTATGATGTACATGCACAGTTTCTTTCCTTAAGACTTGGGAGGTGTTAGAAATGGTAGAACTCATTCATTTAATTTCCAACAGCCATTGATGAAAGCTGAAGATTTGATGCAGTGCTTGTATGGATTGATAACTCATTTTGTGTTTTTTCTGTTAAACTAGTTAAACGCATAAAAGAGACTGCAAGCATCATTATTGCTGCACTTGCTGATTTACAGTGGGGAAAAAAAGTATCTAGTCAGCCACCAATTGTGCAAGTTCTCCCACTTAGGCCGATTTCACACGTACTGGAGACACGTACAGACATAAGGCACTGTCACATTAGCGATCGCACTAGCGATCACGACAACGACACAACCTGGCGAGATCGTTGGTGCGATCACTATGTGGTCGCTAGTTAGCTTCCAAACACAAAGATCTCATCAGAGATCAGCGATCTGTATAACGACCTCTGCGGTCGTTGGGAAAACCTAGTCCCACCTGCGACGCTGGTGAAGTCGTTCATAAAGGGTGTCACACTCAGCGATTCAGGCTCACCAGCGGGACACCAACGACCAAAAAACGGCTCAGAACGTTCATGAGCGATCAGCGACATCTCAGCGGAGGCCACATCGCTGCTACATGTCACACACAGCTGCGTCGCTAACGAGATCGCTACTACGTTATGAAATCGGTGACTCATTAGCGATCTCACTTAGTGTGACAGTACCTTTAGACACATTATATTCTATGTGTCTATGCACATGTGTGTGTTTTCACACGGTCCGTGTGCCAAACACTTAGGCATATCCGTTTTGACACGGACACACAGACCGGAAAACGTCCCGCACACGTGCACACAGAGAACTGTTCACACAGTCCTCCGTGTGCGTGGACGGCTGCTGGGGAAGTTGCAGCTACAGTAAGCCGCTGTTCCCCTGCAGCTGGTGCTGAAGCTGCTGTAATTCCCCCTGCTCTGCCTGCGAGCACAGGAGAACGAAGAGCCGTGTATTAATATACCGCTCATCGTTCTCTGCTCTCAGGCAGAGCAGGGGGAATGATGTCTGCCGACTTCAGCACCAGCAGCAGGGGGACAGTGGCTTACTCTAGCTGCTACTTCCCCGGCGGCCGTCCGTGTGGTACTGATTCGGCACACTGGTGGCACACGGCTGGCACACGTGTGCCGCACATAGTACACACACGGACACTGATATCTCCGGTACCGATTTTTTCCGGTACCGGAAATATGAGGATGTGTGAAACCGGCCTTAAGAAGATGAGATAAGCCTGTAATTGACATCAAAATAAATCTTGCCAAATCAGACAAGGTGATTTTCTGGATTTGTTTTCTCATTTTGACGTCATAGTTGTGGTCTACCTATGATGTCAATTACAGGCCACTCATCTTTTTAAGTGGGAGAACTTGCACAATTGGTGGCTGACTAAATACTTTTTTTCCCCACTGTATGTGTGTTTGTTATTTTACACCTGTTATTATTGTTACTGAACATTCCCATATGAATTAGGCGGTTAGATGTGCCTTCATCAGCATGTGTTCATTAATTATGTACATTACTACTTGTATGGAAATTGCCATTTTGTGGCAACTGCATATGGCCAATAAATGTTTTCAGATATTCATTTTTTATACCATATTGTCCTATTTTAACAAGACGTGCAGTGCCAAGCATTCACAGGCAATTACATAATCTATGTGCCATACAACAAGAGGATTTTTTGCTCATCCTATAATTAACATGTTTTTCTATTAACAGAAGTGGTATAAGTCTGCCAATGGAAATGTTCATAGTTACATGGATCAGACAACCTCGTGTCATATTAGAGGGCATACTGGTGTCATGGAGGAAGGTCTTTGCTTGAAACTCCCTTTATGACCTTGGTTCCATATCCATTTGTTCCCAGAGAACTTATTTATAGATCCCCTTTAGGGCATCCTGAGGGGCTTCTGCTTGGATCTTGCCTTATAAGCCAGATTGGAGAGAAGTGGCTCTTGCTTTGGACAGCCCCTTTGCAACTATCTTTTCAAGGTGTATTGATGTCACAAAGGGGAATCCTTGCTTGGATCCTCCCTAACAGCTAAATTGGTGCGCCATGCAAAGTGTCACTCATATCTTGGAGAACTACTGTAGAACGAGTGCCATATATTTCTATATTTTATTGGGACTGTCAGCTGTTGTACCCACAGCGCTCAACTGATGACCAATTGTTCCAGAATTATGAAATAACCTCTTTAAGGGCGCAGTCAGATGGTTGTATAAATTGGACCAAAATCAGAACGCAAAGCACGGACTGGTCGGCGGCCTCCCCACTCGAACCTGGTAGCTTCATGTATCTCTATGCAGCTGTCACACTTGGGTCTGAAGAGCCAGTCCGGTCTCCGTCCAATTTATTCAGCTGTCTAACTGCACCCTAATTGAAAACCATTGCATTTTTAATACCTGAAAGAATAATTATTGTGTTCAAATAATACCTTAGAGGAATATACTGCCATCATACTGAAATTCTCAAAAACTAAATGCTGTGGCAGGATCAGCACAGTGGATACAGTTGTGCTGACTTTAGCATTAATGACACAACCGCAAGCAATTTCCTCGTATTTCGCCGCCTGTCATGAGCACGTTAAGTGACAAACATGGAATCTGCAGTTTGAAAGCGACTTACCTGGCAATGCTATTAAATTATGAGCGAAACAGCTGTTACTATGCAAATGGAAGACATGCAAAAGGCATGAAGAATATGCGAAAATTAAATGAGTAAAGTTTAAATATTAGCCTGCCTGAAATCTTTCCCGAGGCATCTGCGGCATTCTAAATCAAAGCTCGCATCCGCTAGTAGTTGTAAGGCCGTGTTTAAGAGAGATGTCCCAGAAAATCAAGGTGCAAATTAATCATACAACATTAATCATTTTGTTCTCTGATTTGTCCCACAGCAGTTTTTTCCTCCCGTGCTAGAGTATGTTTTTAAGCATAATCTTAGTAATAATGAATATTTGCTAATGCAATTTTGTCAGATGAAGTAGTGCGGAGTTCATGTTATTAGCATAATGGTTTATGCAGTAAAAAACATTATATAACTTGCGGTTGTTGATTATTTTTGGCACTTGATAAATAGTCGTTACCTTCTTCTGTAAGCGGCAGGTTTACTTTCAATTTGTTTCCTTCTCTGGTAGCTTTGTAGAATTACTATATTATTGGCCCCGTTTGTTTCAGATAACTTTACAGGATAGACTGTCATGTCTGTGCACATCAGGAGTAACACCTCTTTTTGGCCGTTATATGATTTTTCTCCTGCATTTTTCACCAGTTTTCTTTATTTCTACTCTTGAGAGCTCTCTTAGTGCGGTTTCACACTCCTGATATTTCTGGTCTTGGAAAAATCGTAACCGGAGATATCAGTGTCCGTGTGTCCGTGTGTGTACTATGTGCGGCACAAGTGTGACAACCGTGTGCCACCCGTGAGCCGCATTAGTACCACACAGACAGCACGGACAGCTACAGTAAGCGCTGTCCTCTGCCTGTGGTGCTGAAGCTGCTTGTCTTGATTCTCCCTGCTCCGCCGGCAATAGCGAGCAGGGAGAATCAATGAAAAACCCGACGTGGGGTCCCCCTTAGGTTTTCAACCAACCCGGCAAAACTATACAGCTGGGGGCTGCTATTCTCAGGCTGGAAAGGGACAATGATTATGGGCCCCCCCAACCTAATAACAGCAGTCCCCAGCTGCCCAGTAAAGGCGCAACTATTAGATGCGCCTATTCTGGAGCTTTGTCGGGTTCTTCCCACTTGCCCTGTAGCGGTGGCAAGTGGGGTTCATAAAGGGTTAACGCCACCTTGCTATTGTAAGGTGGCATTAAGCCAGGCTTAAGGCACTGTCACACTTAGCGATCGCACACGACAACGACACGACCTGGCGAGATCGCTAGTGCGATCACTATGTGGTCGCTAGTTAGCTTCCAAACACATCTCATCAGCGATCTGTATAACGACCTCTGCGGTCGTTGGGAAAACCTAGTCCCGCCTGCGACGCTGGTGAAGTCGTTCATAAAGGGTGTCACACTCAGCGATTCAGGCTCACCAGCGGGACACCAATGACCAAAAAGCGGCTCAGAACGTTAATGAGCGATAAGTGACATCTCAGCAGGGGCCACATCGCTGCTACATGTCACACACAGCTAAGTCACTAACGAGATCGCTACTGCGTCATAAATCGTTGACGCAGTAGCGATCTCGTTAGCGATCTCGCTTAGTGTGACAGTACCTTTAGTAATGCATAGGTGTCAATAAGACACCTATGCATTACTAATCCTATTGTAAAGAAAGGGTTAAATAAACACACACAGTAACAATAAAGTCTTTTAATGAAAGAATACACTATACAGGTTTTACATCTTTATTATACTGCCGTTCCTTAATCGATGCCATCGTTCTCCTGTAAAAAACATAAAACAAAAAAGCAACAATATACCCATACCTGTTCGGCTATCAGTCAGGTCCCACGGCGTAAATCTGTCTCGGGTGTTAATCATTTTACAGCCAGAGCGAGTGCTAATGCCGCCGCCCTGGCTGTAAAGCACTGGGGAATAAATGTGAGCAGCCAGCAGAGAGTCAGTGACATCACCGCTCTTCACTGAGTCTGTGCGTGCTGCTTCTATTCATTCCCCAATGGTTTACAGCCAGAGCGGTCGCATTAGCAGTCGCTCTGGCTGTAAAATGATTAACCCCCGAGATAGATTTACGCCGTGGGACCTGACTGTACGCCGGATAGGTATGGGATATTGTTGCTTTTTTGTTTTATATTTTTTACAGGAGAACGATTGCATCGATTATGGAACGGCAGTATAATAAAGATGTAAAAGCTCTGCCACACTTAGCGATCGCACTAGCGATCACGACAACGACTTAACCTGGTGAGATCGCTAGTGCGATCGCTATGTGATCGCTAGTTAGATTCCAAACACAACTCATCAGCGATCTGTGATTCCAAACACATCTCATCAGCGATCTGTATAACGACCTCTGCGGTCGTTGGGAAAACCTAGTCCCACCTGCGACGCTGGTGAAGTCGTTCATAAAGGGTGTCACACTCAGCGATCCAGGCTCACCAGCGGGACACCAACGACCAAATAACGGCTCTGAACGTTCATAAGCGATCAACGACATCTCAGCAGGGGCCACATCGCTGCTACATGTCACACACAGCTAAGTCGCTAACTAGATCGCTACTGCGTCATAAATGGTGATACAGTAGCGATCTCGTTAGCGATCTCGCTTAGTGTGGCATACCCTTAAAACCTGTGTAGTGTATTCTTTCATTAAAAGACTTTATTGTTACTGTGTGTATGTTTATTTAACCCTTTCTTTACTATAGGATTAGTAATGAATAGGAGTCTTATTGACACCTATGCATTACTAAGCCTGGCTTAACGCCACCTTACAATAGCAAGGTGGCGTTAACCCTTTATTAACCCCACTTGCCCTGTAGCAAAATGCGCCTTTTCTGGGCAGCTGGGGGCTGCTGTTTTTAGGCTGGGGGGGCATAATCATGGCCCCTTTCCAGCCTGAGAATAGCAGCCCCCAGATGTATAGTTTTGCCGGGTTGGTTGAAAACCTAAGGGGGACCCCACATCGGGTTTTTCATTGATTCTCCTGCTCGCTTTTGCCGGCAGAGCAGGAGAATCAAGACAAGCAGCTTCAGCACCACAGGCAGAGGACAGCGCTTACTGTAGCTGTCCGTGCGCACGGAGGACTGTGTGAACAGTTCTCCGTGTACACGTGTGTGGGACGTTTTCCGGTCCGTGTCAAAATGGACATGTCTACGTGTTTGGCACACGGACACACGGTCCGTATGAAAACATGCACCTCTGCATAGACACATAGTTTATAATGAAAACTGTCACCACACGTACTGGAGACAGGGACGTGTGAAACCGGCCTTAGCTAGTGTGTGTAGACTAGCTGCTATAAGGTCTACCATACACAAGAGATTAATATCTCTTCTACTTTCAAGCAGCAGTAATGTGATGGTATGTGCACATGATGATGATTTTAACGCAGGTGAAATCTGCACCTGAGGTCACTGGCAGGTCACCTGCATTTTTGATGTTTTTTTCCTCATGCATTTTTTATGCGATTTTCATTGCATGCGTTTTTTTTGTCACTTGAAATAAAGCTAATTGAAAGTTGGTTTCAGGGAAGAGAAAAAAGTGATTTCCTGTTTGCAGATATATTGGGGTATGTTCACACGGTCAGTAAACGCTGCAGGTTGGATGCTGCGTACATCCGCAATGTCCAGCCTGCAGCATCCCACTGTTACAGCATAGTGGATGGGAATTCAAGAAATCCGATGCCCACAGAGACGGACATGCGGTGCGTCTTTCCAGACCGCAGCATGTCAATTTATGTAGCTGCGTAAATTACCCATTCACTATCATTAGATGCGGTAAAACCGCATTATCTTCCTAGTTACATGCGTATTAAGTGCGGGAATGCAGTTTACTACGCATGTGTACTAATTTAAATAATGGTGAATCTTGTGACACAGCCAGGAGTACATGACACAGGAAGTGGAGAAAGCACAGAGACAGGTCCACTCCTTGTTAATAAATAAATAATAATTAAAAAAATATATTGTGGGGTCCCCCTGTATTTGTTAACCAGCTAGAGTAAAGCAGATTACTGGGACTGGTATTTCAGGCTGGTAAGGATCCAATATCCATGAACCTTACCAGCTTGATAATACCAGGCCGCAGCAGTCTGCTTACCTTGGATGGTGGGATCCCCTAAAAAAAAAAAAAATAGCGTGGGATCCCCCTATTTTTGTTAACCAGCCAAGGAAAGTCAGACAGCTGTGGCCTGGTATGCTCAGGCTGGTAAGGCCCTTGGATTTTGGCCCTCACCTGCCTAAAAATAGCATCCTACAGCAGCCCCACAATTGGCACATTTAAAGATGCGCCCATTGTGACACTTTACCCGGCTCTTCCCACTTGCCCTGTAGCAGTGGCAAATGAGATAATATTTGTGGGGTTGAGGTCACCTTCGTATTGTCAGGTGACACCAAGCCCATGGCTTAGTAATGGAGACGCGTCTGTAAGAACCTATCCATTACTAATTCTACAGTTACATGGTAAATAAAGACATAGCCAGAATAAAGTCTTTTAATTGAAATAATGACACAGACTCCTTTAGTAGTTCTTAAAACCATACTTACTGCACTGCCTATTCCACCGTTGCCCTTGTTCTCCTGTAAGAGAAATAAAATAAAAAAGCAACAATATCCTTACCTGTCCACAGAGAAGATGTATGCATATTGTCCCATGACGAGTCCAGCTCTGCTACATATGGATGCCTTTGACTGAACGGTGGCATTATGCCACCATTCAGCCTGACATCCAGACACAGCGGAGCTTGAAGATGATGACCGCTGATGACTGGAGATAGCTCGGTCCCGGCGGTCACATACACTGCAGTTCTCGCAGTCAGCTGATCATGAGAATTTGGGTAGTGACCGGAGATAACCCCGTCCACGGCGGTCACGTGCATGGCAGTTCTCGCGATCAACTCAGCTCATCATGAGAACTGAAGTGTAAGCAAACTTCCGGCTGAAACAAGGTATGACATTATTTAAATTAGTATATATGCGTAGTAAGCTGTGTTCCCTCATTTAATACGCATGTGACTACAAATATAATGCTGTTTTACCGCATCTAATGATAGTGTATGGATAATTTACGCATACATAAACTGACATTCTGCGGTCTAGAAAGGTGCGCTGCATGTCCGTCTCCGCAGGGAAGCCGGTGGCGTCTCAGGACGTATAGTGGAGATAGGATTTCATGAAATCCCATCCACTATGCTGTAACATCTGGGCGCTGCGGAGGTACTCAGCATCCAACCCGCAGCGTTTACTGACCGTGGGAACATACCCTGAAAGATATATTTTTTTATTTCTGTTTTTTCTTCCCCTTCATCCCAGAGCCATATCTCTTTTATTTTTCTGGCCACATGGACATATGAGGGCTTGTTTTTTGAGAGACGAATTGCACTTTTAAATTATATCATTCATTTTACCACATAGTGTACTCAAAAAACAGGAACAAAAATCCAAATGCCGTGAAATAAAAAAAAAAAACACAATTCTGCCATTTTTTGGGAATTGTTTTTACAGTATGCATTTTGTGGTAAAATAACCATGCAATATGATTCTCCTCTTCAATACGATTACGGCAATACCAAACATGTTCATTTTTTGAAATTATTTTAGTGGTAGAAAAATCTGAAGTTTGCAAAAGAAAAATTTTGGAATTGTCCCCATATTCTGAAACCCGTAACATTTTTATTGTTTGTCTAATGGAGTTGTACGATAGTTTATTTTTTGCAGGGTGAGACAACATTTTTATTACTACTTTTTTGGGATAGATGTGACTTTTTGATCGCTTGTTACAGCATTTTCTGTGCAATTGTGGATACAAAATAAACGTAATTTTGACCTTCTTGAATTTTTTTTGTTTACCGATCTGGTTAATTGTTTTTATATTTTGATAAGACTTTCCTGAACCCGGTGATACCAAATATGTGCATTTTTAATTTTTTTTTATATCTTTATTTTCATTGGGGGGAAAAGGGGGTCATTTGAACTTTTTAGTTTTTTTTTCATATTTTTTAAAACTTTTTACTGTTCTTGTTTGAATATGTGATCATCCGATCACTTGTGCTATATACAGCGATGCCTCAGCATCACTACATATTCCAGAAATCAGTCTTCTTTCAAGCTTTGCCGTAAGCAGGGTTTCAAAGCAGTTCTGTAATGACAGTCAAGGGGGTCATCAGCTGACCCCGGCTGTCATGACAACCCATCGGCGATCTGCAATCACGTCACGTGTTAAATGTCGCTGTCGGAGGCATTTAGCAGGTTAACAATCGTGGGCGGAGTTCCGCTCCACCCGCGATTGTTAGTGGCAGGTTCTGGCTGTATAGTCATGGCCAACAGTTTTGAGAATGACACAAATATTAATTTTTACAAAGTCTACTGCTTCACTTTTTCTAATGGCAATTTGCATATACTCCAGAATGTTATAAAGAGTGATCAGCTTAACAGCAATTACTTGCAAAGTCAATATTTGGCTAGAAAATGAACTTTATCCCCCAAAACACATTTCAACATCATTGCAGCCTTGCCTTAAAAGGACCAGCTAACCTCTTTTCAGTGATTGCTCCATTAACACAGGTGTGGGTGTTGATGAGGACATGGCTGGAGATCAATCTGTCATGATTAAGTAAGAATGACACCACTGGACACTTTAAAAGGAGGCTGGTGCTTGGCATCATTGTTTCTCTTCTGTTAACCATGGTTATCTCTAAAGAAACACGTGCAGTCATCATTGCAATGCACAAAAATGGCCTAACAGGGAAGAGTATCGCAGCTAGAAAGATTGCACCTCAGTCAACAATCTATCGCATCATCAAGAACTTCAAGGAGAGAGGTTCCATTATGGCCAAAAAGGCTCCAGGGCGCCCAAGAAAGACCAGCAAGCGCCAGGACCGTCTCTTAGAAGTGTTTCAGCTGCAGGATCGGGCTACCAGCAGTGCAGAGCTTGCTCAGGAATGGCAGCAGGCAGGTGTGAGTGCATCTGCACGCACTGTGAGGCGGAGACTCTTGAAGCAAGGCCTGGTCTCAAGGAGGGCAGCAAAGAAGCCACTTCTCTCCAGAAAAAAACATCATGGACAGACTGATATTCTGCAAAAGGTACAGGCAGTGGACTGCTGAGGACTGGGGTAAAGTTATTTTCTCCGATGAATCCCCTTTTCGATTGTTTGGGACATCAGGAAAGCGCCTCATTCGGAGAAGACAAGGTGAGCGCTACCACCAGTCTTGTCTCATGCCAACTGTTAAGCATCCTGAAACCATTCATGTGTGGGGTTGCTTCTCAGCCAAGGGAATCGGCTCTCTCACAGTCTTGCCTAAAAACACAGCCATGAATAAAGAATGGTACCAGAATGTCCTCCAAGAGCAACTTCTCCCAACCCTCCAAGAGCAGTTTGGCGGTCAACAATGCCTTTTCCAGCATGATGGAGCACCTTGCTATAAAGCAAAGGTGATAACTAAATGGCTCAGGGAACAAAACATAGAGATTTTGGGTCCATGGCCTGGAAACTCCCCAGATCTTAATCCCATTGAGAACTTGTGGTCAATCATCAAGAGATGGGTGGACAAACAAAAACCTAAAAATTCTGACAAAATGAAAGCATTGATTGTGCAAGAATGGACTGCTATCAGTCAGGATTTGGTCCAGAAGTTGATTGAGAGCATGCCAGGGAGAATTGCAGAGGTCCTGAAGAAGAAGGGTCAACACTGCAAATATTGACTTGCTGCATTAACTCATTCTGTCAATATAAGCTTTTGTTACTCATATGTTTGCAATTATATTTCTGTCTGTGATAAAAACATCTGTCAAACACACATAAAAACCAGAGGGCAGCAGATCATGTGAAAATATAATATTTGTTTCATTCTCAAAACTTTTGGCCATGACTGTAATATACAGCCATGTTATCCCGCTCCATACAGCCACTTCTGACTTGTGCCGTATACATACCGTGTATATTGTGAAGGGGTTAATAGGCACTGTAATCTGATTAGCGAACCGGTAATCCGTCTTGCTTTGACCAAGTCAGATTTGAACTGCTTTGTTTTTCAGAGAAGATGATTAGTCGAGTGTAAGGTGAAAAGTGGCTCATAAGTGGAGAAAGAAGTATATTATTTTCTGAGGAAATTACAGTGATATTACAAAGTTTATTATATTCACCTGCACTGTTGAGTTCTGCAAAGTTTTTTGAAAGGACAGTGACTACTTAAGTTTACAGGTACAGAAGTTAGTACAATGTACAGAGCTGTGACTGCTACACATACGGGGTATGACATGTGCTTGTGTGAGGCTGCAATTCTGCATTTGCTATAACTACACCGATCTACCCTCAAATTCAGATACACCTAGAACAAGGAGCTGGCATAAGGTGGATAGCCTTACATGTGTCAGAAAGCAGACTGCCTGTGCATGCACTGTGTGTGGGAGGAAAGCGATATTGTCCTGGTGGTAGAATTCTGGATCACTTATGTATTTCCACAGTTCTTGTTTCTAAAGCCGACAGATGCTGCTTCAATCTTTAATAGACTGCTGACGTGGAATGCATTATGCAGAGGCAAACATTTCTAGCACATTCGCCAACATACTCATTTACCTTCCCATGTGTAGGTCTATTCTTGTTTCAGCTTTGTAGATGTTTTATTGGTGTATTGCCCTAATTTTTGTAATTGTTGAAAAACTGCTGAAAAAGTGTTTTTGTGAAAAATGTGATTAAGCTAATTTTGTGGCTAAAAAGCTGCAGTCTGATGTTAGCTGTGATTTTATAGTCAAATATGAAATGCGTTGCAAAGTGTTGTTTTTTTTTATTTTTGGTGTATTTTTTGGTTATTTTTTTCTTTTTTTTGGTCTAAACACTGCATGTTCTAGGTTTGATAACACCAAAATACCTCTATAAGTACCAAAAACAAAATAAGGTTTTTTGAGTTTTTCAATAATCAAATATTTTATTTATTAACCATGAAAATCAATATAATAAATTAAATTAGAGTACCACAAACCAAGCAGGACAATAAAAAGGGGGGATTTTCTACCAGGTATATGTATAACAATTCATGTCAATGAGCTACAAATAATTATAATTATCAACCATTACATATTAATAATCAATCATATAATCAATACAGATGAGAAATCTTGATATATTAAGATAATAATCAAATATAAAGTGCAATAGTGCTAATAGATTATAATAATCAATTTTATCCAGTTAATCATCTGTATAAAAAAATGCCAGGACCATGGAAAAATACAACACTGAGACAAAAACGGAGTATAGAAAAACCAATGGAACTCTGATAATAGACCCAGAACAATATCTGCTAGTGCAGAGTGTATTCAAGTACATAGGATCATTATAAAGTGTAAGAGTGCCAATAGTGCAAATAAGCAGAAGTTACATCCATATATCCCATGTACCAAACTTACATAAGAAGTGGAGACCTGGACCCCCACCTGCCGCCCCTATGCGCATTTCGCCGGTCTTCGTCAGGAGATAAAGCGGGATATATGGATGTAACAGGAAACTGTTCATGTAGGAATGCTTGGACCTGACACCCATAATGTGGTGGTGTACCATCTTGCTGGAAAACTCAGGGAACGTTCCATCTTCAGTTTCCTGGAAAGTAGATAGGTAGTCATGGGCCAGTTGAATGACCACCAAGATCTCCCAATCTGACCCATTAGACTTTTATCTTTGGGGTCATCTGAAGGCAATTGTTTATGCTGTGAAGATACAAGATGTGCAGCATCTGAAACAACGGATACTGGAAGCCTGTGCTAGCATTTCTTCTGTGGTGTTCCTATCAGTGTGTCAAGAGTGGGAGAAGAGGGTTGCATTGACAATCCAACACAATGGGCAGCACTTTGAACACATTTTATAAGTGGTCATAAACTTGTAAATAACTAATGAAAGAATAAAGTTATGTTAAAACCAAGCACACCATTGTTTTTCTTGTGAAATTCTCAATGAGTTTGATGTGTCACATGACCCTCTTCCCATTGGAAAAAATAAAGTTGGATCCAAAATGGCCGACTTCAAAATGTCCACCATGGTCACCATCAATCTTGAAAAGTTTTCCCTCTCCCATATACTAATGTGCCACAAACAGGAAGTTAGTATCACCAACTATTCCCATTTTATTTAGGTGTATCCATATAAATGGCCCACCCTATATATTTTGATCCCTTGTTATTTCATTTTATTGCAATGTTGTGGTGACCAAAAAACGAATTTCTGGTGTTTTTAATTTTTTTCTCGTTACGTTGTCTACTGATCTGATTAATTATATTTATATTTTAATAGATCGGGTGATTCTGAATGCTGCTATGCCAAACTTGTTTTATTTTTTTAGTATTTTTAAAAGCCTTTTTTTCACTGTTTACATGCTTCCTAAGTCTCCATTGGATCTTCTGATCGCTCGTGCTACACATAGTAGGGCTTCAGCCCTGCTCTGTGTAGCAGAAATGCTCATTTGATATGACCACTGGCCACTGGGTGGCACTCATATCAGATTAACTATGACAACAGGGGTCTCCTGCAGTCCACGGGTTGTCATGCCAACCCCTTGGTGCCACGTGATCATGTGACAGGGGCCCTAATTGGCGGGGTTTGTGACATGCTTCTGGCGCATGCATGTTAAATGAGTTTGAGAGAGATTGACAGTGGCATTTAACATATTAACAGCCGTAGATGGATCGCGATTCCACCCGCCGCTGATCAAATCAGCTGTCATGTGCCGGAAAACATATATATATACGGGTTGACATCCGCGTGGTCCGATTTTCACTGACTGACAGAACAAAAAGATGGAGAATTTATTTTTCCATCTTCTCATTCGAGAAAATCTGATTACACTGTGATTATAGTGTGATTTGCATAATTGACCCAATTCTCTCGGATGAAAGAAAATACGATTGTTTGACACTAGGATGTAGTACAGACTCCAATAGGACTTTATACATTAATCAACTACACTGAATATGAAGCATATTCTACACCTAAAATACAATATTAAGGTAGAACCTATGAACGCTTTACATGTCTCAGTGGTATGCTTAAGAATCACCACAATATGGCCACATAATTGGCCACATGCAGTTAATATATGTTTGCACGTGTGAATATCTTTTTTCCGCTTCATAATTTTACTGCTGTAGTAATTTACTTTGTCGATCAGATGTGCCATTGTAGGAAACAGGATTAGAGTTAAAAAGGAAAATACTGAATAGCCATAATTTTGTTTCAAGGGAGTGTATTTCTCTAGTGACTACCTGGTCACATTGGCAAACTTCTCCCATGATCTCATCTTCGGACCTGAAGGGTTACTTTGGGGTAAAGGTATGAAAATAAAAGTCATTGTCTGCTGTTCCTTCTGGTGTTGGTATAAAGGGTCCTTTAAAAAAATTCAGACAGCACACTGGTGCCATTTTAGTTGCATCTGAGTTTGTCTGTTTTTTACTGTTTGCTAGAAGTTTGAGAAATGTCACTCAGGTTTTATTTTTAAGAAAGACTGGTAGTATAAACTGACACATGGACGAAACATTGATGAAAAAGGTAGTGGGACGCAAAACCACAGCCTCTTCTGCCTTTTGGTTACAATTTGTAATGTGGCTTTCTCCAAAGTCACTTGGCAGTCCCCTCAAAATTGGGATTCTATTAACAGACTTTTCACTAGCTATCAGGGCCCAAGAAAGTCATAGCCTTCACTCTTTAACCCCTATGGATGTGTACTTACACAGGCACCCTGGGATGAGTCCTCCGAGTAGCTACTGTCCGGCAGGAACGGTCAGGTACAGGGGTGTAACGATCATGGTCGCAGAGGTGACCACGACCGGGCCTGTACGGGCGGGGGGCCCACCAACGTCAGCACATACTTCAACTGGATGTGCATACTCGGACATGGCAGCGATGTCACGTGCTCCCATCGCTTGCACTCTGAAGTCAGCTGCTGGCTTCAAAAGAGGACGCCATGTGGCAGAGGAGCGAAGTGAAGTTGAGTAGAGTAATTTTTTTTTCTGTGCATTAAAGAACAGCAGAATGGAGGTATATGTACCAGTATGGGCCCAGGATGGGGATCAAATATATCAGGATGGAGGACATATATTCCAGGATGGGGCCCAGGATAAAGTTCATATATACCAGGATGGGAAACGAATATACTAGGATGGTGGATATATACCAGTATAGGGCCCAAGATAAGGAGATATATGTTCCCCATCCAGGTATATATGTCTTATCCTGGACCCGATAATGGTACATATATCTCCCATCATGGTATACATGTCCCTTATTCTGGGCCCCATACTGGTATATATATATACACCATGATGGGACCCAGGAAAAGAGACAGCAGCAGAGATGGCAGGAGCGTGTTAAGGCACAGATGTTACACACCTATTAATAATTTGATGTTAAGTTTACATTTTTATCAGTGTAATATAAATCACCAAAGCAATAAAAAAACAGTAATAATAGTGCCAAGATGTTCCTCTGTACATTTCCATAGTAGATATAATATTATCTATAACCCCATACATTCCGTATACTGTAAGTAGCATTAAGAACATGAGAAATGGCCGTTCCAGTCCTGTGATACAAAAGATCACAATATATTTTTCTTTTCTTGGCATGTTCAATTTTAGGTCCCATTAGTGGATCCCTTGACAGATTTAGTGGCCACATTGAGCCTGAAGATAATGAATTTAATCAAGACTGCGTACAAGGATTTCTAAGAGTGTAGCCAAAGCTGGCTAGCCCCTCGATCCTTAAAAATCCAAATCATTCCATATTAATTCAGGCTTTAATTTAATTCCAGTTTAATGCGCGGCAGTCTCAGTACACAAAAGAGCTTTGTTTCTTCTTGTTTTGTAATAGACTCTAAAGAGAGGGAAATGTTCTTTAAATGATGGTATTTTATAATTTCACTGTTTCATTGTATCAGTATTTTGAAATATATAACACACTTAGAGATTATTTAAGAAAGGAAAAAAAAAGGCCTAATGCTCTAATAAAAAGAGCTTATCTCAGCTGTAAGCTCCATTTCAGCATGAAATGATGCCCAGCATGGGAAATAACCATGTTAAAACCTGCTCAGCAACAAACAAAACCTTTGGGACTCTGGCTTTAACGTGTAAGTGGAAACTATGGTGAATGTATCATAACGATACAGCATTAAATAGGCTACGGAAGGAGGAATATGTCCATTATTTTCAGTTTTCACGTGAGCGACCGACTGCTAAATTAAAGGCGATGCCAATAATAAGAACCATGAATGGACTTGATTTATTGTTATAAATGTTCATGGTTGCTCAGAATGTTACAGGCTATCCCCAGCGTGTCTAAAGCTTGAAGTGACTGAACTATGACCTTCTAATGACACTCAAAGCTCCCAAGAATTCTATTTTTGCATTTGAGATTAGCAGTCAATATCCTGCTAATCCAGGAGATGTGGGATTACCAGGAATTCTGGAACATCAGTTTCCAGGTTAATATAATTTTATTGTGTTCAGGGTTACAGTTGAGGTTCATGTATTAGTGCAGCAAAATTGTTTGCTCTTGCTCCCTCAAGGACAGTGTCGGCCCTAGACTTTCTCAGTTTATTATTTCACTGTACAACATGTCTTGAAAATAAAGCATTAAATGTCAAGCTATCAGCCCCCACATAGCCTAGGTAGAAACTTTTTTTGTAAGTCAAACTTAAAGGGGTTGTGGCTAGAGATGAGCGAATAAATTCTAGTGGAATTGAATTGTACTTGAATTTCATAAATATCTGCATTCGCCAAAATGCTGTTTTTTTTTTTTTAATGGCCGCCATTTTTCTGAACTGTAAAAAGGCCATAAAAAGTGTTTAAAAAAACTCCAAAGTTATACTCAGCTCACTGGCCCCTGTATTCCTCACTGCCTCTATTCTAATTCAGTTTTGCCTGATCCGCTCACCTCTAGTTGTTGCACCTTCTACCTTCACCACTCCTTTTTCCGGTTGCCTGCTTGTTGTGGGAATGGTGCATCCATAATGATCATCATATCAATCCGACAGTGTGGCGGCACCGATGGCCAGAACTGCTCTCACCCCGATGCTGAAGGCATAATGACTTGGCCAACTTCAGAGCTCTATACCAGAGCTGGCAAGCACTGTGCTCCTTGCCTAAGACACCACTGATAGACTTCAAAGATGGCCGAAAACTTAGGCAATGAGCACTAAACTATAGAAATTAAAATCTCTATGTTCTTCAAAACAGAGAGGACTTTTAATAGGAGGATACTTGCAAGGTTGCTTGTTTTTACACTCACTTTGCAGTTTAATTCATTTAACATTATGAGAGAAACCCATTAATATTAGCTGTATAATCAAATGGGGCATCATGCCACACTGTGTCTAAAATGATCATACCCTAACTTGTACGGTCTAGGATAAGAATTCCATATAAAAGTATAATTCTTGTGCCTCTTTTCTTATAACACCTCATTGTACATTTCTGCTGTTTTTCTTCCTGGAAATGTTTACTAGACATTACCATTTCATCAGTAGAATATTTTTTTAGAATTTTTATTATTTCAAGAAGAACATAAGTATTTACCAAACTAGGCATGGAGTGCTAGTCAGGAGAGAGGACAGCTACTCTTTATTAACCCCTGATTTGAGCCATCTAGACTTTGGCCCCGAATCATCAAGACCGGTGTTGTTCACGTTGGTCTTGATGCGGGGGTGTGCTGAAGTCAGACGCTCCTGATTCATGAAGAGATGCATGCCTCGTAAAGGGATTTCCACTACTAGGACAAACCCTACTCATTCCTCATGTTGGCCCTTTAAATATAAAAACACTAAGGCCGGAGTCACACTCACCGTACAAAAATACGGACCGTTTTGTACGAGCGTAATACGCCAAAATGTTGCCGGCACAACAATCCGTATTTCATCCGTTGTCAGGGTGCGGCTGCGTATTTTGTGCATGTAAGCATCCGTATGCAATCCGTATGGTATCCGTATAGCGTATTTTTCTCGCCGCCTTGCAGAATGGGCATTTAACGGTTTTTAGGCCTGAAACTCATTGAAATCATCTTGCGTATTTCTCACAAGTCACACGTCTGGTCCGTGTGTAATCTGTAGTTTTCTCGCACCCATAGACTTTCATTGGCGTACAATGGGCGTAATACGCGTACAATCGCAGCATGCTGCGGGTGTCTTGCACCGTAAGATACTCCCGAGAAAAAAACGCATGATCAGAGCTGCCCCATAGTGAAATATTGGTCCGTGTGTAATGCGTAATTTTCACGCCTCTCACTCGTCCGTATTCCTCCTTAGTGTGACGCCGGCCTAATACTCCCCTCCGGTGCTGGCGTCGTACCAGTGGTGATGACACTCATGTTCACGGCGCTTCCATAAGGCTGTTACATCATGCAAGCCCTACGCCCAATCAGCGCTGGTATTACTGTCACCACCTTTCGAACATATTGAACATCAACAGGAAGTCAGGTCTGCGGCTGCTCTCTGACTTTCTCTTGATCGATTTCTTTGAAGGTGGGGACAGTGACTACAGTTTTAATTGTGCTCAGGGCTCACGTGACATAACAACCTTAGGTGAGCCCCGGGAATGCAAGTGCCGACACCGCTGGTACGACGCAGACACCGGGTGTGAGTATAGGTGTGTTTTTATTTAAACTGGGCCAAACATAAGGAATGAATTGGGAGCGTCTAACAAGTGGCACGCCCGTAGTCACTAATCTTGTTCCAATCAGGGACTGGAGTAAAATTTCTGGCATAAAGAACGCAACAGTTCATCGTGAATTAGATGAGTTGTTCTGTCACACCCTCATTTTCAAAGAGCTTTTTGCCAGATATCTGGCGTGATAGCTTTGATGGATCAGGGCCTTGATGTTTTACATGAATTACTAGCATTTAGCCTATCTGAATACCAGTGTTTGTGGGTGTGGGTGGATATAATGTTATATATTACATTTATTATTTCAAAAGTCTAGGTGAAATTTAGATGATACACTTTGATGAATTGGGGCCTTTAGGTTCTTCGGTAAGCTAGAGATTATTATGATGAAGTAGCAGCAGTCATAGATTTCTTCTGCGCACATACTGGAGAGCTGGGTGTTGTATTCAAAGCATGCTACATTGTAGCTAAAGACTATTTTCTAGAGCTCTAGTGTGTAAGTAAAATGCTCTTGGTCACTTCGGCCAACATCAGGTAATCAGCTTGCACGCTTGGTGCACAGAAGCTATACTTTCGTTATTATCCCGTCACCCATTTTTGAAGCACAGACACCTGTATTGACCCTGTGCTAGCTTTACAGAGTAGGATGACAGCTACAACTTATATCCTTCCCTGTGGATGGTATCCTACATGTTTTACTAGTCCGTATATGCAAAGCAGAAGAATGCCAGAATAATAGTCCAAGCAGCCATAGTCACTTACATTGTCTTTTCCTAATATCGGTATAGATTTTAACATAAACCTGCTTTGTTTGCCTGCTCAAAGTGTATTCTGCCTACAATATTGATCTTAGTTAATGCAATTAGAATTGGCAATTAAATAAGTAATACCAAAATTGGCTGTCAGGCGGTACTTAGCACTATGAAATATTCGCAGTGGATAGAAGATAGGATTCTGGAGGAAAAGTCTCAGTAATTTCATGACAGTCAAGACTGCTTTCTAAATGGATTATGAATACAGCTTTTGTAAGCCTCATCATGCATAAGACCAAGCTTAGTTGTTGAAGAGCAGCCTTAAAATAAAATTCTTGGAAACACTGTATGATTTGTGTGGTTGCCCTCATTGCATTATGGCCATTATGCTGGCGAAGTGTCAATACGGCATTTTATTTGACAGTAAGCACTGTGGCTGGCTATCCTGGCAGTGGTGGGAACTTCAATTACACCATGTTCCAAATTATTATGCAAATTGGTTTTAAGTGTCATAGCGTTTTTTTTTTTTTTGTAAATGAAACCCATTGATGGTACTGTGTCTCAGGGTTCTTTGGATCACTGAAATCAATCTCAGATACCTATGATTGTGAGCCCAATAAAAGAAAAACTGGATGTTCCACACTATTAAGCAGGCCAGAGTTTTCAAGTAACATGGGAAAGAAAAATGATCTTTCTGCTGCTGAAAAGCATCAAATAGTGCAATGCCTTGGTCAAGGGATGAAAACATTAGATATTTCCCGAAAACTTAAGTGTGATAATCGTACTGTTAAGATATTTGTGGCTGATTCTGAGCACAGACGTGTTCGTGCTGATAAAGGCAGAATGAGGAAGGTTTTTGCCAGGCAAGTTCATTGGATTAAGAGAGCAGCTGCTAAAAAGCCATTACAAACCAGCAAACAGATATTTGAAGCTGCTGGTGCCTCTGGAGTCCCTCGAACCTTAAGATGTAGGATCCTTCAAAGGCTTGCTGTGGTGCATAAACCTACTATTCGGCCACCCCTAAACAGTGCTCACAAACAGAAATGGTTGCAGTGGGCCCAGACATACATGAAGACTAATTTTCAAACAGTCTTGTTTATTGATGAGTGTAGAGCAACCCTGGATGGTCCAGATGGATGGAGTAGTGGATGGTTGGTGGATGGCCACCATGTCCCAACAAGGCTGCGACGTCAGCAAGGAGGTGGAGGAGTCATGTTTTGGGCCGGAATCATGGGGAAACAGCTGGTAGGGCCCTTTAAGGTTCCTGAAGGTGTGAAAATGACCTCTGCAAAGTATATAGAGTTTCTGACTGACAACTTTCTTTCATGGTATAAAAAGCAGAAACGTTCCTTCAGGAGCAAAATCATCTTCATGCATGACAATGCACCATCTCATGCTTCAAAGAATACCTCTGAGTCATTGGCTGCTATTGGCATAAAAGGCGATAAACTCATGGTGTGGCCACCATCTTCCCCTGACCTCAACCTTATAGAGAACCTTTCGAGTATCATCAAGCAAAAGATCTGAGAGGGTGGGAGGCAGTTCACTTCAAAACAGCAGCTCTGGGAGACTATTCTGACTTCATGCAAAGAAATACAAGCAGAAACTCTCCAAAAACTCACACGTTCAATGGATGCAAGAATTGTGAAGGTGATATCAAAGAAGGGTTCCTATGTTAACATGTAACTTGGCCTGTTAGGATGTTTTGGAGTTAAGTAGCTTTTTTGTTCAGTGAATGTGACCTCCTAATGCTGCAAATTCCACAAATAAACATTTTCAGTTCTTTAAAACAGATCAAATGTTTAGAAATTCTACTGTGCCTAATAATTTGGAACAGTGCATTTTGAGTTTTTATTCATTTTGGAGATTATACTGATATCATTGGGAGGTTTCTTCAATAAAATTTGATGTATACTCTAACGGGTGATGACTTTTATTAGACTGACTGTCATTTGCACTGACCACTTAGGAAAATCACAGAAAAATATAATTTGCATAATAATTTGGAACATGGTGTAAAGGGGTTGTCCACTCTGTAATATGTACATTGAAGTGGTTGTTCACTACTCTGACAACCCCATTTTAAATACTACAGTCACTAGTGTAAAATAGCAATACCAGATTCAATATACTGTACATATGATGTTATGCCACATGAGCACTGCAGCCAGTCAGGTGGCTAATGGGCTGGTATGTTCAAATTGTGATTGTGCAAACATCGAACGTCTGAAGAAGGTGTGAGACCTTCAGTTCAATAGCAGTCACTGATTGACTGCAGTGTTTATTAATATTATTATTTATTATTATAGCACCATTTATTCCATGGCGCTTTACATGTGAGGAGGGGTATAGATAATAAAAGAAGTACAGTAATCTTAATCAATACAAGTCACGACTGGTATAGGAGGAGAGAGGATCCTGCCCGCTAGGGCTCACAATCTACAAGGGATGGGTGAGGATATAGTAGGTAAGGGTAGAGCTGGTCATGCAGAGGTTTGGTGGATCGGTGGTTACTGCAGGTTGTAGACTTGTTGATAGGGGTAGATATTCAGGTTCCTTTTGAAGGTTTCAACAGTAGGCGAGAGTCTGACATGTTGTGGTAGAGAGTTCCAGAGTAGGGGGGATGCGCAGGAGAAATCTTGTATGCGATTGTGGGAAGAGGAGATAAGAGGGGAGTAGAGAAGGAGATCTTGAGAGGATCGTAGGTTGCGTGTATGTAAGTAACTTTAGACGAGGTCACAGATGTATGGAGGACACAGGTTGTGGATGGCTTTGTATGTCATGGTTAGGGTTTTAACAGAAGTCTCTGGGCAATGGGGAGCCAGTGCAGGGATTGACAGAGAGGGATAACCATGTCACGTGAACCCTAGAAGACCCAGCAACAACATCGAATTGTGCCGGTGCTGGAGGTGACTACCTATATATTTTTTTTTAACACTAGGGAAAATAGTATTTAAGAAGAGGTTGTCCAAGTTCTGGACCAACCCTTTATTGTATATTATATGGAGTCCTTTGTTTTTGGCAAACCTTTAGAGGCCTCCCAATAATGGCTATCAGCATGATCGTAACCAGATATGACAAGTCTCTTAACAATGTATCAACTGTCAAAGGAACTTAATAACTAAGGAGCTTAATACCAGTCACTCATTAATAAAATAAAATAAAATGAAAGTCTACTTAAGAGACAGAATAGAAAACATGCACATCTCCTTCCCATCTATCGCGCATGCTTTCATCTTCTGTAGGCAACATACTGATCTAAATGGGAGACAATTGGCTCTCTACTGCTACCTTTTGTTAGCGTGACTTTAGAGAGACCGTTTTCTATTGATAAACAAAAAAATGTGGCGATACCAATCTAACAGCTTTTGTTTGGAGTTATGGTACTGTGCACAGAAGCTTCTAGACCAAGGAGCAATGGTTGTAAATTGAAGTGCTGTAAAAATGTCAATCCCTTATTCAGTCATAATTAAAAACATGTATAGCCTTGTCCTGCAGTCATATTGCCATTTACTGATAGTTTCTACCTTATGGAGCAGAGCTGCTTTAATTCTTTTCCCAAAGACCCCCTTGAAGATGGTTCTCTACAAAGAGCACCAGTACCCACTGAGAGGTGGCACATCAAGTGCTGACCATGTTATTTGGGAATGTCCAAGGTGGTCCTAGGTTCAGATTGCGTAGGTGTGCAGGGTGCAGACCGTGCAGTATACAGGCACATGACATTTCCATTTCGTTGAGAAGGTTTCCCATACAGAAGATCACAGTGCTGTAATATTTGTACATTGAATAAAATATGAGCATAAACCACCCTTTGAGCTGCTCTTATCGCTGTGTAGTTTGTGTAGCCAGACTACCTTCATCAGTAATTGACATGTTACCATTTTACAATTAATAGTCACTTCAGTGCTTAAGGGATATGCTATGTATTCTACGGACGGCAAGTACAAAAAGAGCTAATCACTACAAGTTAGTTACATGAGAGAACCTGCCTTATACTTAAAATTGGATATTCTGCTGAATTAATCCACTAGACAGGATTTGTAAGATTATTTTAAGTGTGCATGTAGCATTTCAATGTATTGAATGTATCTGGCAAAGAGTTATTTCCAGGATTAAAGGTTACTTTTTGCCGAAGGGTGTGAGTGCTGGTACACTCCTCAATTACTTCAATCTCAAAAATGGAGCGCTGGCTGTCGGAAGTCTGGCTCTCCAGGTGAGTCCATGCTCGTCCTCTCTATTCAGCATCTATGGGACTGTTAGAGAAAGCCACATCCAGCTTTTGGCTATTAATTACTGACAGTCCTGTAGACAATGAATGGAGCGTATGTCAAGCATGCGCACATCTCTATTCAAGGCTGGCTTCTGCAGCGTTCTTGGGATCACTGGGTTCCCAGCAATCGCACCTTCAGCAATTTGTAAGTTATCCCCTATCCAATTATATTCTGGGAATAATCCCTTCATTTCCATTTTTACAAGCATTACCAGATTATAAAACAATGTTTTCCAGAGTACTGGATGGCAAATCTGTCTAGCTATGCAGTGATATGTGAACCTGAAGATACTATTATATAAAATACATATTTCTAGTACTTTTCACACTGTACGTTAATTGAGTATTAATATTAGAAAAAGTTCCTCATCCCTACATTTTCAGTGGTTAGAGAATGGCATGTATGTAAATTGCTTTAATGCTGAGTAAATCTTTACTTTTCTTGTAGAAATCTGTTTGGCTGTTTTAGAGAAATCAATAGTAGAAATAGTTACTAATGAGCTAGAAATGCAGTGGGTGGGTGGGTTGGCCCTGTACTTACAGCTCTGCTTTCTGGGTGAGTGGGTTGGCCCTGTAATTACAGCTCTGCTTTCTGGGTGGGTGGGTTTGCCCTGTAGTTACAGCTCTGCTTTCTGGGTGGGTAGGTTGGCCCTGTACTTACAGTTCTGCTTTCTGGGTGGGTTGGCCCTGTACTTACAGCTGTGCTTTCTGGGTGGGTAGGTTGGCCCTGTACTTACAGCTGTGCTTTCTGGGTGGGTTGACCCTGTACTTACAGCTCTGCTTTCTGGGTGGGTTGGCCCTGTACTTACAGCTCTGTTTTCTGGTGGGTTGGCCCTGTACTTACAGCTCTGCTTTCTGTGTGGGTAGGTTGGCCCTGTACTTACAGCTCTGCTTTCTGGGTAGGTTGGCCCTGTACTAACAGTTCTGCTTTCTGGGTAGGTTGGCCCTGTACTTACAGCTCTACTTTCTGGGTGGGTAGGTTGGCCCTGTACTTACAGCTCTGCTTTCTGGGTGGGTTGGCCCTGTACTTACAGCTCTGCTTTCTGGGTGGGTTGGCCCTGTACTTACAGCTCTGCTTTCTGGGTGGGTTGGCCCTGTACTAACAGCTCTGCTTTCTGGGTGGGCTGGCCCTGTACTTACAGCTCTGCTTTCTGGGTGGGTTGGCCCTGTACTTACAGCTCTGCTTTCTGGGTGGGTTGGCCCTGTACTAACAGCTCTGCTTTCTGGGTGGGCTGGCCCTGTACTTACAGCTCTGCTTTCTGGGTGGGTAGGTTGGCCCTGTACTTACAGCTCTGCTTTCTGGGTGGGTTGGCCCTGTACTTACAGCTCTGCTTTCTGGCTATGTTGGCCCTGTACTTACAGCTCTGTTTTCTGGGTGGGTAGGTTGGCCCTGTACTTACAGCTCTGCTTTCTGGGTGGGTTGGCCCTGTACTTACAGCTCTGCTTTCTGGGTGGGTTGGCCCTGTACTAACAGCTCTGCTTTCTGGGTGGGCTGGCCCTGTACTTACAGCTCTGCTTTCTGGGTGGGTAGGTTGGCCCTGTACTTACAGCCCTGCTTTCTGGGTGGGTTGGCCCTGTACTTACAGCTCTGCTTTCTGGGTAGGTTGGCCCTGTACTAACAGCTCTGCTTTCTGGCTATGTTGGCCCTGTACTTACAGCTCTGTTTTCTGGGTGGGTAGGTTGGCCCTGTACTTACAGCTCTGCTTTCTGGGTGGGTTGGCCCTGTACTTACAGCTCTGCTTTCTGGGTGGGTTGGCCCTGTACTTACAGCTCTGCTTTCTGGGTGGGTTGGCCCTGTACTAACAGCTCTGCTTTCTGGGTGGGCTGGCCCTGTACTTACAGCTCTGCTTTCTGGGTGGGTTGGCCCTGTACTTACAGCTCTGCTTTCTGGGTGGGTTGGCCCTGTACTTACAGCTCTGCTTTCTGGGTGGGTTGGCCCTGTACTTACAGCTCTGCTTTCTGGGTGGGTTGGCCCTGTACTTACAGCTCTGCTTTCTGGGTGGGTTGGCCCTGTACTAACAGCTCTGCTTTCTGGGTGGGTCGGCCCTGTACTTACAGCTCTGCTTTCTGGGTGGGTTGGCCCTGTACTTACAGCTCTGCTTTCTGGGTGGGTTGGCCCTGTACTAACAGCTCTGCTTTCTGGGTGGGTTGGCCCTGTACTTACAGCTCTGCTTTCTCGCTCCCTATTCCCCACCCTTTGCCTGCCTCCTGTGTCTATAGCACTCATGTTTCAGGGACCTATCAGTCATGGACAGGAAGCTAGCAGTGGGTGACATAGGCCGAGCACCAGTAGAACTGTAAGAGCAGGGACCACCCACTGCATTTGCAACTCATTAGCATACAATTTCTACTATGGATTTCTCTAAAACAACAAAATGGATTTCTACAAGAAAGGTAAGGGTTTAATTTCCATTAAAGAACTTTTACATACATTCCATTAGCGTGGGGTATAGAATCCTAATGACATATCCTCTTCAAATATAATGACCAGTAGATTTTCTCGAATTTAGTAATTCAAAGTATGATACAGTAAATGTAGGTGTTTTTCCATCATTAAAAATTACAACTTGCAGATCACTGTCACCGTTCCATTCTAATGGGGCATTTTAGAACGCCATTCTCGGATTTGTTGAGGATCCCCGCTTCAGAACCCCCACTAAGTCGAAAATTACTACCGATGCTGTTGATGCATGATAACTTTAAATGACGGGACTAACTCCTGGTTATTCCATTTGTTCAACCTGAATGCAAATACTTAGCTGCTTTCACATGGCAGGATTTTGGTGACAGTATCAATTATCCTTATAGTAGTTGTAGTGATCTTTTTAGAGAGGACTCATCTTTAAAGGGAATCTGTCACCTGTTTTTCTAGGTAATCTGAGGGCAGCATGGTGTGAGAGATACTCTGATTCCAGCAATGTATAACGTCCTGAGCTTCTTGGCATAGTTTTGATAAAATCACTGTTTTCCATGCTGCAGATCCTCCAGTTCTTTGTGTGCTGATCTCTGAATAACCTTGCCCACACCACTGATTGACAGCCTTCTGTGTACACTGTGCATAGGCAAAAAACTGCCAATCAGTCGTTTAGGTGGGGTTACATAGAGCCGAAGGACTATATGGCACAAGACAACTAGTCGTCTAGTTATAATCTCCTGCTAATAAAAGACTGAGTTTATTGAAACTACTACACACAGCCCAGTAAGTGACACATCATTGCACTGAAATCAGGCTATCTACTTCTACATCATGCTGTTCTCAGATCACATAGCAAAACCTGCTGACAAATTATTTTTAACGGCTGGAGTAGTGTCTATGATATAACTATATAACTGCGTAAAGAATATGCTGTGCCAGGAAGGGATAGCAGTTTTCACTGAGGGTACATTGAAAACTTTGAGCCACCTACTCACCATGTCACTTTCATTTCCGAAAAATATTGAAACATCTGTGTGATTATTCTGTTTACAGGCGGCTATTATTGCGGGCAATGAATGTTGTTATAGTCTTTAATTAGCCCTAAAAATGTATACTTATTGAACAAGCTGGAAATTCTCAGATAAACTTGATTACCCTTGTGGATAAGACTTCTTTTTTTGGATATCCAATCCAAGTTAAACATTTTCTTTTGCAGAGGTAAAGACCATAAAAGGCGAATCACTGCTAAATGTGAAATATTTAGGTTTGTCTGGCATAGTCTTATTCATGGATCTCTAGAAAGCTGAGGAGTTGGTGGGGTTGCTTTAACATGCCTTCAGCTCATCTCTAACACTTAGGGTTCGTGGAGGTGACTAAAATATAGTGCTCCCATGCGAGTTAACGAAAATCACATTGTACTCACTATTTTGTTTTAATCAATCGTCACCTCCATGATATTTCAGCTTCGTGGACATCTAACTAGTGTAGGGTATCTGCAAAATATTCAGCTCTGAGAACTAGTCATGAGCTTCATTCTATGCAGCTAAAACTTAGAAGCCCCCCCATGTGCTGCTTTGTATGGTGGCACTTGGGAAATTATAACCTTCTAAGTAAAAATGCCACTAGTGCCCTCTTATAAACTAATAATACCATGAGTGTCCCCTTATAAAGTAACAATACTCAAAATTTCACCATAGATTGTAGTTATGGATTAAGTATCTCTTGTTAAGTAATAGTTCCCCTGCAGTTCCCCCTTAAAAAGAATGTCTCTAAAGTGACCCTTTAACAAGTAGTATTGTCCTGAGTTCCCCTTATAAAGTGTCAATGCCCCCTGAGCCTCTCCATAAAAAATAATAATGCCGCTTTGCCAATTGATAATGCTTGAATACCCCTCAAAAAATAATAATGCTCATTGAGTGCCCCCTTAGCAATTCTCATTCCCATGGTACCCATTTACAACACATTTCCAAATACAGTTGAGAGTGGGGCAGTTGTAGTAGACATCCGAGAGCCACATATCAGAGGTCTGCATGCAACATGTGGCTCACGAACCACGGATTGGGGTCTTCTTCTCTAGTCTGAGGAACCATTAACCAGCACCATAAATCATAGTTGGCTGGTACTGTTGTACATAGAGGAGAATAAGCACAACATTATGGCTCTTGCTTTGCCCTTTGTGTTTTTGCCCACTCGCTCTCTTTCTACAAAAAGGGCAGTCCTCCAAAGGTTGTTGAGGCTTTTGGGACCACAAAAATGGCATAGCAGCTGCATGGGTTGCTGCTACAATCTGGACACCTTTGCTATTTAGTGCTTTGTACATTTGGCTAAAAGGCAAGAGTATAGTGTGCACATTTTTGCAAATTATTATAGCCATACAAAATACAGTATATTTACACATTATTTATCTTTCGCCACACAATGTTGAGTACTCAGGATATCCAAGTGACATTGCCTGGCACCCTGTTTTGTCTGGCTCCTAGCAGTGCTGTGTAAAAAGCCAACCATGCTTTGTAATTCTGCAGTTCCTAAATCATGCAGATGGCTTTCTGTTCTATCGTGCTGTGATATTATGCCCTTGACAATCCTCCAAATCCTGCGCATGGTGGATCCATCAATTGGATGCTGCTAATTTGAATTAGGCACATTATTTTTCTTAATGCCACTTATCTTCTCTGGCGTGGTAATGTGTTACATTAATCGCACTGCAGTTATCTGCAGAGCTTTACTATTTATCACAGCGATAAAAAGTTGAATTTATTTGTATCTTTTAGGAAATTTGTAGCATTTTTGTGCATTTTTCTTTTCACTGTAAATTAATTATGCATCGTAAATAAAAGAATCCCCAGATTGTGAATGGCTAGCATTTAGGTAAAGTGAAATTATAAAGGTGTACAAACGGCTGGAGTGTTATTCACAGGCATATGGCAAAGTATCTTACCACTGCAAGGTAACATAAGAAAAATACTTGTGTTCATAATTAGGGAATTTCACATGTTCTTGTCAAGTAGTCGCAGCTTTCAGAACAAGAGCCAACTGTCTAGTCCTTAAAAAGCCTTTACACTATATAGTAAGAGAGTGTATTTATATATATGTGATATGCTTTTGTTTTTCATTTTTTTCTTACTAGACTCTTCCTTTTAAGGGGTTTCTACACAGAGTACATTTTAAACAATAGATCTTGGAATCAATAATTTCCACAATTGGATGTGTTTAAATAAAATGTTCCTGTGCTGAGATAATCTTATAAATGTGCCCCTGCTGTGCACTGTGTAATGGCCGTGTCTGACCGTGCAGTAACATGGTCTCATCATATCACAGCTCCTGGGAAGAGGGGGAAGCAAGAGAGAGTATACAGACAGGACAGTATGGGATCACAACTACTGCTTTCTGTGAGTTAAAACATTACCCTGACTGTTTTATCACATGATTGTTTCTGCCGTATCTCCAATCTCCTAAACCAGGAATGTCAAACTCCAATACACAGAGGGACAAAATTAAGAGCTTGGACAAAGTCGCAGGCCAACCTTGTTATTTATTGAAAAAAGGCCTACAATTGAATACGTTTTTCCTTATCATCAAATATAACGATGAACCTTTTCAAATGGAAACAAACCTAAAGGGGTTCTCCCACAAACAAAGTACATTTTAATTAATAATTCTTAGAATAAAATATTGGAATAATATAAAAATGTTATGTAAGAGCAGTAAAAAGCATATGGCCAATGGCCTAATTTAAATAAGTTATAGAAAAAGATAAAAACTTTGAGTAATGCGAGTAATAAAGAATGATGCCAACAAAAGTGCCCCCCAGATGCAGTAAGACACCCCCACAGTGAATTACTTCATGGTAACCTCCACATTCACGGTATGATGACCCTACTGTTACCCCCCTCAACCGACCTAGCAAAGTATGGTGACCTCTTCACAGTATGATTCCTTAACTATAATACCCACACAGCCCACCACACAGTATAATGGACCCCACGTAGTCCTCCATTCAGTATAATAGGCTTCAAATAGTGTTCCATACAGCATAATGTGCCCTGCATTTCCTACCATACAGTATAATGGCCCCACCGAAAACACCATACAGTATAATGGCCCCACCGAATACACCATACAGTAAAATTGCCCCACATAATATTCCATAGAATATAAGGACTGCACTTAGTGCTCCATACAGTATAATGGACCCACATAGTGCTTCATATAGTACAATGGTCCCACATAGTGCTCCATACAGTATAATGGCCCCACATAGTTCTCCATACAGTATAATGGGTCTTGATTTGCCTTCTATACAGTATAATGGCCCCACATAGGTCTCCATATAATATAATGGGCCCTGCATTGCCTTATAGTGCTAAAGTATAATGGCTGCACACAGTGCTCTATACAGTTTAATGGCCTCACATAGTGCTCTATACAGTATAATCGGCTCCACATCAAAAGAAACCTCACCTCTCCTCGTTCCCCCACTGCTCTGGTCTCTGTAGCGCATCTTCTGATCCTCTGCACTGCTCGACACAGCGGACGCGTTGTAATGACTTCATCATGCTCGCTGTGCTGACACATCAGATGTAGAAGGAGGATCATGGCGGAAGGACTGTCGTCTGACACTTCCTCCTCCATCATTGCTTTCAACTGTATCGGCATCCAAAATGTGATCCGCCCAGCGTTGCAGGCTCTGCCTGGTGTCGCTGGCCAAATATACTCACCCTGTGTGCCAGATTTGGCCCGCAGGCCAGAGTTTGACATTTGTTACTCAAGCTCTTCATATATCAATTCAGTGAGGTATGAGCTCTGGCTGCCACTGAGTTTGCATGTCACTGACTTGATTTATGATGAGTTCAGAGGTCTGTGGACAGTAACACTTGCTCTTGTGATAAAGCAGGCAGGGAAATGTTTTAGCCCACAGAAAGAATTAACGCCTATCCCATTGTGTCCTGTCTGTATCTTCTCTTTTGCTTCCTCTCCTGCCCAGGAGCTGTGGTATGATCAGACCATGTTCCTGCACAGTAAGACATGGCCATTACACCGCACACATCAGGGGCACATTTATAAAATGATCTCAGCACAGGAACATTTTTTTTAACACATCCAGTTGTGGAATTTATTATTATTACAAGTTCCTTTGATTAAAATGTACTTTGGATGTGGTACAACCCCTTAAAGGAAGCAGATTAGGGGGAGTTGCAATCGTTGGTTCAGAGTATTAGGTAAAATGATTGTCCCTTGTAACAAAATCCCTTTAAAACTGTTCATAAAACACAAGTAATACACATGAGAAAATATATTTCTGAACACCATAAAGAAGGTGCCTTCTGTTAGGGTTCGAGTTCCCGCTGCTGCACAAGGGGAGTCTCGAACCAGTCCCGCTGCTGTCCCCCATCCATCTCCATCCGCAGTAGAACCTGCTCAGCAGAGACGTCGGTCCCAGCGTCTTGCCCATTCCAGTACTGTGCAGAGACTTGCTGCTGCCCCTCCTGGATCTTCTATTATAGCCAGTGCTGGAGCAGACGTCTTTGGGACGAAGTCCAGCGTTTCCCCTTCTGAGCATGCCCAGGTAAGATCTCTCATTGGAGATCAGGGGTCACATGTTCAGGTACTGCAGCAGCTCCTATTGGTCCGCCATGAAGGTCCTGAAACTACATGTGTTTTGGAACAGTTTCTCATTGGTCCTTTTTCTGGCAGGTCCTGTAGCTGTTACTATAAAGGGTGGCATGGCTGGGCCGCCATGCGCTAGTATCAATTGCATTATGTGCTTTGCGCCAGTGTGATCATGTACGCATGTGGTTAGGGCTTGGCTGAAATAAGCCCCTAGAATACCGGCTTCTCCGGTGAGGAGATTGCTTGATTGCGTTGCTGTCTGCATGATCATGGACTGCTATCCGCACAGCAGTTATCTGTGTATCCCTGTGGAGTCTAACAGGACACAGTCTTTTTCTCAGCGGCTCTGTGATGCAACAGGGTTCGCTTTATAACGCTGGTCAGCGCCCTAGCGTTTTACTTTGCGGCTCACTGAAGTTAAGTGAGTTCGTACTTACCGCCATATAGCGCTGTGGCATTCCCGTTAGTGGCTCTGGGGATTAACAGAGTTCGCACTTACTGCCACAGCGCGCTACGGAGTTTATTTTAGCGACTCTGCGGGATAACAGAGTTCGCTACTTTCGCCATCTTACTAGCCGTGGGCTTCGCCTGCACGGTGGACCCCGGGCTGCGAACGCACCTCTCTACTATATCTATTAGGTGCGTTCCGCAGACCCTAACACCTTCCATACTGCATGGAGTACTCGAGGTCAGCAATTTCCAGAGAAATGCACTATAGTAAAGATCAGGATCATTATCATATAATCCTTCACGTTAAGTAAAATCCAGATGATTGCAGTTTAACCATTTTCTGCTGTTCGTTTGGATAAAAGGCACAATAGATGCTCAGTAATTAATGAGAAAATATTGTTAAGTGTACTTTATCTGAACGCAAGTATTTGAATTATTTAACATATCCATACATTGATGTGACAGGGCCAACTGCAGTCTAGCTTATCAGATAATTAAGTTGTGCAAACATGGGAAGTTTCAGAGCCTCAATGATGCAATTAAAATAAACTATCAGAGCACAGATCTGCAGACCTGAGCAAGCAATGTGGATGAGGAAGCGAACCTCATTAAAAATAAAGATATTGTACTGAAACTATAGGTGCTGCGTTAACAAGCTCCCTCAAAACTGCTGGAGTTATTTAGGCAGGCAAGCGTAATGCCTTATTGATTCAGCATTATCTGGCCGTTATGTTCTTAATATTTTATTCCAAGCTTTTACTGAGCATAAGCTACAACTTGTCTCTGAAGTTCACCTTTAGTGCTCTTAAACATTGTTATTTAAAATGTAGGTAAAATGACACCTCTCTAAAAAACCACCTCGTTGAGAAGTCCACCACCTTATTCACACAAAATTTTCAGTTCCACCATAAGTTACACATAATGGTCTTATTTAAGCAGCTCGGTCTACCAGAAAGCTGGTTTTCAATTAAATTTTGGGGTGGTTGTCTCAAAGAGTTTTCACTATACAATGTGAGGTGCTTTAAAAGGTTATTCCCAGAATCACATTATTTTTCATAAAGCATAGTAAATGCATACTTTTTCTTATTATACAGACTAAGCACACCATGAAAATTCTTTGTTTCTTTTTTTATCTCTATCTATCTATTAGTGCATCCAACTTCACATAGCGGAATGGGTGGTCCTATTCTTATCTGCTAAAACTTGTCTGCCTGACAAATCCAATAGAGCTGATGACCTGATACTAGAAAGTCCAAGAATAGGGACATTCTCCATGCTTCCCAAAATCCACAAAGCTAGAAATCCAGGGAGGCCGATTATTTCATGTGTGGACACCCTTACTGAGCAGGTATCTGGATGGGTAGAGGGTGTCCTTAAACCCCTGGTAAAGGATATACCCAGCTACATTCAGGACACAACTGACCTATTGAATAAACTAGCAGCAATAGGTCCTTTACCAGAAGGAACCATCCTGGCCACCATTGATGTGGAATCTTTGATGGATTAAATGCCTGCAAAGTCTTCATGGAAAACACCGGGAATGATGCTGTTTCTGTGGTGATACTCACAAAATTCATCCCCACCCACAATTACTTTGAATTTGACGACAAGATCTATCTTCAGGAGACTGGCACAGCTATGGGAAGTAAAATGGCTCCACAGTATGCAAATATTTTCATGGCCAAGCTTGAAAGCGACTTTTAGTCCTCATGTCCCATCAGGCCTCGTGCCTACTACCGCTACATTGATGATATTTTAATCATCTGGACGGAGTCTGAGCAACAGCTAAAGACGTTCCACGAACAGTTTAATCAATTTCATCTCATCATCAACTTAACACTCAACTACTCCAGCACTGAAATTAACTTTTTAGACACCATCATTAAGCTAATGAACAATGAAATAGAGACATCCCTGTTTTAGAAGCTAATAGACCGTCCAACATACTTTAAATGGGACAGTGTCCATCCAAAACACATGAAAAACTCTATTGTCTACAGCCAAGCCATCAGATACAATCGTATATGTTCCAACCCCATGGATAGAGATGAACACCTTGGTCACCTCAGAAAGACCTTTTTGAATCAGCTACCATCCAAGAACAATTGAAAACCAAATTACAAGAGCCACCAGAATACCAAAAAATTCCCTGCTACATTACAAAGCTAAAGAAGAAAATAACCGGGTGCCTCTAGTAGTCACCTACAATTCAAATCTGGAGGTGCTAAGGGGAGCTGCACGGAAACTTCAACCTTTACTACAAAAAGATGCCTGATTACAATCCATATTTCCAGACCCCCCCACTACTGTGTTTTAGGCAGCCCCCAAATCTAAGAAGCATCATTGTCAGAAGCTCCCTGTCCTCCCCAACAGCTGCAGGAACCTTTCCTTGCAACAAGAAAAAATGTAAAACCTGTCCATCTATAATGACCATGGACAAGATAAAGATCCCCAACTCCCATCAGGACTACAAGATCCCAGGTACTTTCAGCTGCATCACATCTAATGTGGTGTACCTAATTATTTGTACTAAATGTCCAACTGGGGGTCTGTATGTGGAGGAGACAGGGCAAAAAACTGAGAACAAGGATGAATTCTCATTGCCACACAATAAGAGAAAAAAGAATGGATCTACCTGTGGCCAAACATGCATGCATGGATTTATGTCTTTTTACATCAATTAAGGAATTTGCACTTTAGACCTTCTGGGAGATCACAACAATACCAGACCCCAATCAGAGGGCAATAAAACTTTCACACTCCTTATCTATGAACTGTTCCAATATTTATGTTCATCTCTATCTCCTATAATGACAGTTCTGCTTCACGTCACTTGTCTTACCTATTGCATTGTTTCTGTGCTGTGTTGTGTATAAATATGTGATTCTTCAGATTTTGTTTTAGTCTTTGCCTGATGAAGAGACCTGAGTAGTCTCGAAAGCTTGCAATTTGTTACCATCTTTTCAGTTAGCCATTAAAAGGTATCAACCACTGAGGACTCTCAATTCTAAATATTTTTCTAACTGCTAAAACTACATTTTACAACAGCACTTGCTTCTCCTCAATGCTGCACACCCCTGCTCCCTTTTTGCCTTCTCCTGACTATAGCCCTCTTATCATCATGCTAAACAAAGTGTAAAATTCTCCTTATACTTTTGTGTACTCTGCTCCTGTACAGAACGCTACTGTTTTTTCATTTTCCTGCACTCCACTACAAAGGAGATTGTAATTACTAGGCAGTGTAGAGCTGATACAAAGGCTGAGATTTGTTTGTTGGCTGCTGATGACATACCAGTGATATTAAATTGCAAATGATACTCTGTTGATGCATATGGCAAAGGATTATTTTCTGTCATATGCATCAACAAAGCAGCATTTGGAGAGCCTGTTCAGCTGTGCGCCGCAGAGCCTACGTGACCTTACCCATGCATGCATTTTGCATTAACAGTCTCTGGTAATTACAGTGTGTAATCATGGAAATATTCTGTTTCGAGTGATGCTTTTCTATTTTTTTATTTTTTTAAATGTTTCTAGAAAAAAATGCTGTAAAAATTGTGTAAGAGATGAGACACATGGAGGTGCAGTAAAAGACTCACAGATCTCTATGATAGAAGTATTAGAAAATGGAGCAGTTACATGGGCATGTGTACAAGCCCTTAAGCCCCCGTCACACTAAGCGAGATCGCTAGCAAGATCGCTGAAGCGTCACCGATTTTGTGACGCAACAGCGACCTAGCCAGCGATCTCGCTTAGTGTGACACGCAGCAACGACCAGCACCCCTGCTGGGTATCGCTGATCGTCGTCGAATGTCCTGGACCATTTTTTCATCGTTGGTCTCCCGCTGTACAGTGGGAGACCAACAATCAGCGAGCTTCCAGCACGTACCGCAGAAGCTGGGAGCCGGTATCTAGGGTACATATCATTTAACTAAGTGCGGCGCAGCGCTTAGTTACCCGATGTGTACATTGGATACCAGCTCCCAGCGGGTACAGCAGAAGCTGGGAGATGGTATCTAGGGTACACATCGGGTAACTAAGTTCAGCGCAGCCTTAGTTACCCGATATGTACCCTAGATACCAGCACGCTCGCTGGTCCTGATCACTGGTGAGTCTGCCCATGGGACAGCTCACCAGCGATCAGGTAACGATGTCCCAGCGATCCCATCCACGTTGGATCGTTGGTGGGATCGCTGGGACATTGAAGAGTGTGACGGGACCCTTAGTGTGAAGGCTGAAGCATTTAGTTGTTACTTAGTTTAATACTTTAGATATATCTTGGTACTTATACAAAACTGCCTGATTCTTCATGTACACAAATTATCATGGCCAAAATTGATTAGGGAGCTGATATCCCCTTTAAGATACAAGATGAGATGTTACATTGACTGGCTGGTGATAGATTTCACTATTTCCCCCTTTATAAAATGAAAGAAGAGCAAGTCATAAAAAGAACTATGGCAAATTTATGTGAATTATTCAGCAAGTTGAGTCATGGGGAGTGTGGAGGCTTGATAACAGCCAGTAAGTTGAGTTTACAGCTAGTTTTTAGAGTTTAACCGGAGGTTCACATTGAGTTTTATCATGTGGCTTTTTTAAGTGTACCCGCTTCAAAATTCACATAAAAAAACTCGTAAAATACTCATTGGATACTCTTTATTGTGTATATTTATAGTGCATCCACTTCAACATCCACATTAAAAAACCTTTGTGTTAATCCAAAGAGGTAAAAGTCATTAGATGTTTAATCCACTGGAAAGTATGGTTGCACTTTTGTGTTTTTTGCCTCCACAGAACCCGTTAATATTGTACATGATGTACTTTTATTCATTGTAATTGATCAGATATTGGTCTTCTGTAAGTGGTTAAAAAGGCAAACTAATCCACATCTTGAGCACCTGACCTTAGTGGAATATTTAACAGCGGAATGTTGGTACATGTAGAAAATACCGTGTATTGGTTCCCATGACAGTAACCGTACCATGTAAATGTCATTAGACCTTGTTTTTTTGCTTTTCTCCAGTTTCTCCCTCGGTTTAGCATGTACTGTTTTACTAATAGGTGCTTTACACAAGCCTCATGATAAGAAATGGATGCGCAAAGGTTTTAGTTAATGGACATGATCTTCCTTTTCCCCCTTAGTTATTCCACATGAGATTACTTGTCTGTTCATTTAAGGCCTTCTGCGCCTGCCATAAAGTTTGAGAATCAGCTTTACATGTGAAGATACCAAATAATTCATAGTCTTTCTGCAGTCATTAAACTTTGAGCAGGAGCAGTGAGGTGCTTTGATGCTGAATATCCTCTTGTGAGATGACTGGATATGACATGGTTAGGTAGTGTTCCACTGAGATGAAGCGGTGTGCACGTCACAAACCTTTTACTTTCAAGAGGCTTTATGTTTTTCATTTGCTACTAGATGAAGGATTAGGACTGGATTATCCAGAAAGTCTCTATCTTCATTCAGGTAGATTTAGCCCATCTAGATTACAAACATGTGGAAAATGAAAAGCTTGAAATCATAGTCTCGAGCAGTCCTCATAGTGTTTCAGTACCTGAGTGTGTTAATACTCTGTTCTTTTGGTATTTATTGGAAAGATGAGATCACGAAAAGTGAAGTTTCCTATTATACTCTATCTTGTTTTGATCACTAGCCTCACCATAAGGGACTCGTATTGTTATCACCAAATGTTTTACTTTACTTTATTCTTTCTTTTGTCTTTTATGACATGTAATTGTGAAGATATTCTGCATAAGTGCTGATAACATTTCACTTTGGTGTCATTGTTCAATGTAAGCATGTAAACCACAGCAATGTTACCTGGTGGACTGTGTATATATATATAAATATAGATATATCTATATATATATATATTAGGGATTGTACTCAGGTGCGACAGGAGAAAAACAGGAGGCACGTTCCTTTCCAAGCCCATATGTGTTTATTTGTGTAAAGCAGCTGAAATGCAGGCCAGTGTGCTCTGGACAAGCCTGCACTGCAGCAGCCAAAACCACCACCAGGTGGCAGCAAAACCATCCAAAGCTGTGTTAGGAATAATCAGTCATACAAGAACCAGAGGTCTCAGCAAGCCCGTGGTCAGAAACAAGCCAATAGGTCAAAACCAGATGGGGGCTGTCAGACTACTGCTGTGTAGCGCAACCTTCCCCAGAGGGAGCTAGGGAGGGACGTGAGACTGAGTACACAGAGAAGCTATACAAATCAGAAGCACACGCACCACCAAGTGGTGGGAGCGTGGTCAGTCAAGCCGAGTCAAAACCGTACAGAGGCAGAAGTACCAGAAGGAGCATCAATACACGTAGTCAGTATACCAAGCCGAGGGTCAAATAGACAGACAGAGAACGTAGCAGCAGAGACGGATACCAAGAGACGGGGTCAGAGTCAGTCCGGATCATACACGAGTAAACAAGTCAAAGGCAGGAGGATCACAAGGTAACAGGAGTCAGAGGCTCTAAACTGGAAGCTTGAGCTATCACTAACACTGGTAAGCCGGCTGTGACGGACTGAAATAGCCCAGCCCGCTCCAGAACGAGGCAGAGGAAATTAACCCCCACATGACCAGTCCTGAGGGAGGACAGCAGAGCACAAACTCCGGACTGGACCATGACAATTTGCTTCATAAACCCGGAAGCACCAACAAAAAGGTAAATAGCCTTTAGAGCAGGCAAAAATAAAGCATCAGTGTCCATAGCACAGTCCTTTAGCTCCTCCGAGAGCTATGTGGGAGTTCCTGCTCTCCCAAGACACCAGCCACTGCTAACTCGCATGGCCAGGTTTTTACCACCCATGTGATGGTCACTGACAAGATTCTGCTCCCAAAGGCCTGTAGGCACACAGGCTGGGGTAATGTCCTGCACTCAGGCTCAGATTGAAACCACATACACAAGAAGACTTCTCCCTCTCTGCACGCAGAACATGTGACAAACAAAAGCCTCCCTTATGTAGGCTGTAACCACACCCAGATGTGAGGTATGTGGGTAGCCAGACCCGCCCATCTCTCATAGCTACCCGCAACCCGGACAAAAGTGCACTAAATGACATCTTAGTGCTCACGTGCACTAAAGCAAAATACTCCGGGTTGCATCGTAGGGAGCAGCTATCTTTACGACACATACCGCCCATTGAATACACGGCCATTAGCCTCCTTACAATATATATAGATATCTACCTATATATATAAATTCTATGATTTAAATGGTTCGACTGGAAATCCAAGATACTATATCAGCTAAAATATATTATGTGCTGATCTCCCGGCGTGACACATGCGTTATGGGGGCCTGCCGTCTTTTTGCCAGTAGCGATGGCACTTGGTGGAAAGACCATATACCTATATAAAGGACCATTTACACCGGGCAGTTATTTTCATAATTAGTCAGTCTGAGCAATCACAACAATAACTGGCCAGTGTAAATGCTGGAAGAGAGCAATAAAAAGGTGACATAAGGTTTGAGAATCAGAATTCCTTTTCCTAAAGATCATTGCCTGATCAATAAAATTTCCTATGACAGCTGGCAGTCTCCATACCTGGAAATAGTACCTCTCATCCAGAACATTGTCTGAATGTAATCCTCTAATGTCTACTGGAGTATTTAGATCTGAGCAATCACAATTATTATGGGTCTGTGTAAATGCAAGGACAGGGGCAAAAAATAAACAAATGATTAATTAAAATGTAGCTGAACTTCCAAGGAGTATTGCATTAAGAAATAGTACGTGAATATAAAAAACTTAGGTAATATTACAATCAGAGAATTTCTATTGTTTTCTCCATTTATGAGACACTTTTTCCCCTCCTGATTGCCTTCTGAACTTGTCATCCATGTTGAATACCAGCTCTAATCCATCTTGTTCAAGAAAAGATGGACTGCAAGTAGAGTGAGGTGTCAGATTATATAGCAAACTATTTGTGGAGGAGGATGGAGAGGAGCACTGATCAGAATGAGGAAATAGACAGTGGGAGACACAGAAAGATTGTGCTGAGCTTTCTAACAAGTCTTTTGCGTCAGCCTAGAGCTGGATTCATATCTACACAGCTCAGGAGTTCTGTAAAATTTACTCCATGCTGCTGCTGCTCCTGTGTGTGTGATAACTAAGGAATGAAGAGTAAAAAATCTATCCCTGTGTACAGTGTTGTGTATGGCATAATTGCAAGTTTCCTCCTGTCTACTCAGATTTAATTGCAAATTAAGTGATGCGGAGGCGAAAACTGATGAATATGCAGGATACAAGTCATATAATGGCCAGAAATAGTATTATTTCCCATGTACACATATAGGACAGCTTGTTCTGAAAAGTTCCTGAAAGTAAAATTCCCACTTAAAGGCTATGTCCCCTACTGGACAATCCCAGCTTAATTAATTCAGGCCCCAAATTAAAATAAAAAGAATGTATACTCACCTCTTGTGATGGCCCTGTTTTAAAAATGTTGTTCCCAGAGGTGACATGACATTATTGTGTCACATGTCGGCTACAGCCAATGAGCGGTCACTCATCAACGGCAACTCATCAATATATCATTAGGTCAGTCGTTAATTGGCTGCAGCCGGCACGTGATACAACATTATTAAATTAATGCCAGGAACGCGGAGCCCGCATCGCTTGAATGGCGCTACTGTAGGCAGTGAGTATACATTATTTTATTTTAATTTGGAACTGAATTGATAAGGCTGGGGTTGTCTAGTAGTGTACAAACCCTTTAAATCAACTAAATAGTTCTGTTCTTGACTGTTATTTGGCAATTATTATCAGCATGATTTATTTTTACTATGCCAAGTCTTCTATAAACATCTCTGTCACTATTCTAATTATATTTATGGTCATTCTCATATCCATTACACATAGACAATCCTTCCTTCTATTTAGCCTAGTGGTTTCTTATACATGTCACTTCATTAAATATTTTTGTCTGTTTTGTTATATGAGATGTTTTGTTTGGAGTTTTTAGTGGTGCTTTTGTTTTCATTCCTTTTTAGTCTATGACAGTGTTGAAACCTTTCCCAATATAGGTTCACACTCTCCTGATTTGATCTGATTATACCGTGCTCTGAAATGCGTGGGTAGCATTTCCCTTTCCATGTTAGAAGCTAATTATCAGTCTTGCACCAGCCAATTCTCAGGTACATTGTAAGTACAGGTTAGGACTAAGCTGAAATGATGGCTTTCACTGATGAGCCATGCGGCTGATGTGATAAATTATGATTAATAAGTGAATTAGCAATGAATGCTGCAAACGAATCTTCTTGAGCTACCCTCAAGGGATAGTATGGTGATGTTCTGTCATCTGCTGCTGTTCTGCATTTTAACCGCATAGTGTAAAAACATATGCTCTTACTATGTATTCTTTGTTGATATAAAAACACTTTCCCTCATTAAAATGAAATAATTGAAAAAAAATCATAATTTCCTTTTTATTTTGGAATCTAGCCCTGTAGGCCTGTAATCCCAGTAGCAGGGCAACTACTAAAGTCAGACCTATGGCAACCTGGAAGTCTTTGCAGCTCAGAAAGAGGCATTGCTCTGTAATTGCTTGGGTGTTAAACCTGGAGGGGAAAGAGAGGGGCCAGTTTCCACTAAATCCAGACATTCCGAGCCCGAGGCTCACTACTAGACAGCTGGAAGTACTCCCTAATAAGATTCATACAGGGCTCCTAGTTCCTAGGAAACACAAGCATCATTGGTTTGCAGAAGCTATCATAACTGATAATGGTAGTGTTACATTCTGAGGTGCTTGGCGTATAACTACAGCCTGAAAGCAAAGAATGTTGTACTATGGATAGTTAGTGGCTATACTATAATATGAAAATTGCATTAATTCTTTGAGGAGGAAGAGAATAAAGTTGGCTGAAACCAAAAATTCAGCATCCAGCCATCTTACCAAGAGCTGATGATTTTGTCAGTTAAGCCCCCGTCTCACATAGCGAGATCGCTGCTGAGTCACAAGTTTTGTGATGCAACAGCGATCTCCCCAGCGATATCGCTGTGTGTGACATTCAGCGACGATCAGCCCCCCTGCTTGGTATCGCTGATCGTCGCTGAATGTCCTGAGCATTTTTTTGATCGTTGGTCTCCCGCTGGCTAGCACACATGGAAACCCGATGTGTACTTTGGATACCAGCGCGCTGCTGCAGGGGAGCTGGTAACCAAGGTACACAGTGGTTTACCAGGTGCTGCGCAGCGCCTGGAAAAACGATGTGTACCATGGTTACCAGCTCCCTGCACCAGCGCGCTGGTATCCAACATACACTGCGGGTAACTAAGCGACGTGCGTCGCTTGTTATCCAGCGATCATATAGCGACACACCATCGATCCTGACAAGTTCATATCGTTGTCGGGATCGCTGGTGTGTCGCTATGTGTGACGGGGCCTTTAAAGAAGTTGTCCAGCCTTAGGGTACAAGTCTGCAGTGTACTTGTTGTGAGGAGCGGCAGGCATGTGAGCACAAGTATGTGATTTGCATACATGCGGTCATGTGCCGACTAGACGTGTGCGGCCTCGCTCAAAGCAAGTTAGTTGAATGAGGGCTGACATGTCTAGTCGTAATGTTGCCAGAAGTATGCCATTGCATACAGTACAGACCAAAAGTTTGGACACATCTTCTCATTCAAAGATTTTTCTGTATTTTCATGACTATGAAAATTGTAGAATCACACTGAAGGCATCAAAACTATGAATTAACAAATGTGGAATTATACATTACACTTTACAAAAAAGTGTGAAACAACTGAAAATATGTCTTATATTCTAGGTTCTTCAAAGTAGCCACCTTTTGCTTTGATTACTGCTTTGCATGCAGAAAAGGTGAACGGCTGTACTCTACATGCCTGGTTCCCACCGTGAAGCATGGAGGAGGTGGTGTGATGGTGTGGGGATGCTTTGCTGGTGACACTGTTGGGGATTTATTCAAAACTGAAGCGGTGAGTGGTCCAGCTCACACCAAACCATCTCGATTGAGTTCAGGTCTGGTGACTGTGGAGGCCAGGTCATCTGGCGTAGCACCCCAACACTCTCCTTCTTGGTCAAATAGCCCTTACACAGTCTGGAGGTGTGTTTGGGGTTATTGTCCTGTTGAAAAATAAATGATGGTCCAACTAAATGCAAACCGTATGGAATAGCATGCCGCTGCAAGATGCTGTGGTAGCCATGCTGGTTCAGTATGCCTTCAATTTTGAATAAATCCCCAACAGTGTCACCAGCAAATCACCCCCACACCATCACACCTCCTCCTCCATGCTTCACGGTGGGAACCAGGCATGTAGAATCCATCTTTTCACCTTTTTTTCGTGCAAAGCAGTAATCATAGCAAAAGGTGGCTACTTTGAAGACCCTAGAATATAAGACATATTTTCAGTTGTTTCATACTTTTTTGTAAAGTGTAATGTATAATTCCACATGTGTTAATTCATAGTTTTGATGCCTTCAGTGTGATTCTACAATTTTCACAGTCAGGAAAATACAGAAAAATCATTGAATGAGAAGGTGTGTCCAAACTTTTGGTCTGTACTGTACTGTACTTGTGGTCATTGCTCGCAGCTTGCATCGGAGAATCATAGTGACTGCAGACTTATACGCTAATACAGGGCAATTCTGTTGGGGATTTATTCAAAACTGAAGCGGTGAGTGGTCCAGCTCACACCAAACCATCTCGATTGAGTTCAGGTCTGGTGACTGTGGAGGCCAGGTCATCTGGCGTAGCACCCCAACACTCTCCTTCTTGGTCAAATAGCCCTTACACAGTCTGGAGGTGTGTTTGGGGTTATTGTCCTGTTGAAAAATAAATGATGGTCCAACTAAATGCAAACCGTATGGAATAGCATGCCGCTGCAAGATGCTGTGGTAGCCATGCTGGTTCATATGCCTTCAATTTTGAATAAATCCCCAACAGTGTCACCAGCAAATCACCCCCACACCATCACACCTCCTCCTCCATGCTTCACGGTGGGAACCAGGCATGTAGAATCCAACTGTTCACCTTTTTTTCGTGCAAAGCAGTAATCATAGCAAAAGGTGGCTACTTTGAAGACCCTAGAATATAAGACATATTTTCAGTTGTTTCATACTTTTTTGTAAAGTGTAATGTATAATTCCACATGTGTTAATTCATAGTTTTGATGCCTTCAGTGTGATTCTACAATTTTCACAGTCAGGAAAATACAGAAAAATCATTGAATGAGAAGGTGTGTCCAAACTTTTGGTCTGTACTGTACTGTACTGTGGTCATTGCTCGCAGCTTGCATCGGAGAATCATAGTGACTGCAGACTTATACGCTAATACAGGGCAATTCTTAAATTTACCTCAAAATTATTACATCACCTTTCCAAAATTTTAGAATTTGAAGTGCAGTTACTGTGCCAGCACTGGATAATATTAGTGTTCATGGTTGGGCATGACAGATATGGGAACCTATGGAACAAGAATATATGGGCCCTTTACAGTCCAATATCTCATCATAATGCACAATTCCACCTACTTTGGAGTTAGAAATGGACCCCATTAAATCTGTGGCCCCTGTGTGACTGCACAAGTTGCACTAATGGTTTGTCCACCTTTCCCAGTGATTCTGCAGACTGACTGCTGACTATCCTGATCCCCAGATATTTAAGAAGTCATAGCCAGAAAGTAACTACAAGGCAACAGAATAAACATATAGGTTCCCAGCAAGTTTGTTTTATGAAAACTTTTAAAAAACAGTCATTAAAATGTAAAATTTGGGAATATTCATAAAGGGAAATAATTAACGCTACAATTAGATTTAAAAAAAAAAGCCTACTATTATAAAAATAACTCATGTAATAGCATAAATTAAATGTACTCATAGTTATTCTGAATATTTACAGCAGAAATGCAATTTCCCAATTTGTAAATTTTTAATCAAAATTCCAAGCAAATTGAAATGTCTCATATTGCATAATCTGAATATGTTCTTTATACATGTCTGAGTCTATGAATAAGCATAAATGCGGTTGTAAAATCTCTCTTTTTCCCCATACTTTGTTCGCTAATTATCACAGATGTTCTTGCTTCCCGTTAGAGCTCCCACAGAGGAAAATGTTACAGAACTCAAAATAATATTTGATTGTCCTGCATTTATTTCCATTTATTCCCTAATATAGAACCGTGAAGCTTAACACAAGCAGTCTATTTCCGAATATTCTTTTTTCTTTGACTCTCTGGTAGAATAGATAATTTTATAGAAGTGCGGACACAGTGGCCATCACTAGGTGGCCGTCATTGCCCGTCGTGTTGGACTGTCAGTAGCTCTGATTCCTCATTGATGCCATTCACCCCTTGGGAAGTTTCCCACGTTAATGTCAGGCACTGCTTAATGAAGTGTGCCTTAAAGTTTTTGTTGGCTTGCATGCTACACTGTGTCTGGGGAAGTTATAAATACTTGCCGTTCACATTCAGGAATGCCCTTATGTTAATAGGCAGACTCATGACAGTAGTAATTGTGCGTGCCACCAGAGAGCCCAGCAGCTGTGGTCTGGACGGGAGCTATGGAGTCAGCAAGATTGGATACTGAAGGCAATTGTGTCAATTTCTGCTGCTTCATATAATGGAGAAAAATATGAAGACCACTTGGCTTTCTCCGGCAAGTTACTCCTAGATCTATTACTTGACAGAATAATTTACTTTTACAGTAATTTTGACTCACTGATTAAGAAGTTGCTGTCCACTTTTTTCGTAAGACATCGACAGTCGCGCTCCTCTGCTATAGGACTAACACAAATGAGAGTATTTTGACTGTTTCATTATAGGACTCTTGTTTAAGGCTACGTTCAAATTTCGTTTCAAACATTCCATTTTGAGGAGCAGACAAACAGAATTAATGTCTAAAATCGATATGAAGCATACAAAACATTGGTTCTACCGGCACCATTAAGGATCTATTATGTAAGTTTTAGAACAGAAGAAAAAGCGCATCATGCCAAACCTTGTTTTTTTCATTCGAAATACAGACAAAAAACGGAACCTAGATCGATGCCATAAAAATCATCTTTCCGAAAACCACCTCAAAAAGCTCTAACTAAACACTGAAAATAAATGAAGATACACATTGCTGTGTAAACACGACTTGCTGCTCATGCATTCAGTCTTTTCATCGTCTTCTAACCATTTCAGGTTTACAAAGATGCCAAACAGTTAAAAGGAGTAAGCTGACCATTCTTTTAGATTTTTTGCTATGAAAACGCTCTATGCTTTCTAATAGATGTCAATAAGAAGGCTTAGAAGACGACCTGGTGTCTTTTGAGCATTCTGCCACTATTTTTCTTAAAAAATGCTAGTGGATTCTTCATCGTTGAATGTGGTAAAAAAAAAAAAAAACATCAGAAAGGGTCAGTAAAAAAAAAGATACCATAAAAATGCTGGAGAAACGATAAAAACGAAAACAAAAAAATAGATGTTGGTGTAAGTGCAATGTGTAGGTGCACATTCACACTGTGGTCATTTAGCAGACAGAACCTAAGATAAAAACAAAATGATCAAATATCCTGCAGTAAGTAAATAAATAAATTGGTAATAGTACATGTAAATAACATAGAGTATTTATTTGACACTGTTTCGATGAAAAGAGCATAAAAGCCATCGCACAGCAACAAGGTGTACTCAATCAGGATGGTCCCTAAATCTTATAGTGCACTTCACTACGTGTCAGCCAGCCCCCAAATAGACAGGGGCAGAGCAGGAAGCAGCCCTGACAGTTTTATAGAATCATAGAATGTTAGAGTTGGAAGGGACCTCCAGGGTCACCTTGTCCAACCCTCTGCTCAATGCTGGATTCACTAAACCATGTATGTCCAGTATCTGTTTGAAGACTTCCATTGAAGGTGAACTTACCATCTCTTGTGGCAGTCTGTTCCACTCATTGATGACACTCGCTGTAAAAAAGTGTTTTTTTATTATCTAATGTTTATCTTTCCTTTTCATTCCATTCCTTCTTGTGTTTCCATGTGCAAATGAGAATAAGAATGATCACTCTACATTGTGACAGCCCTTCAGATATTTGTAGACCTCTATTAAGTCTCCTCTTTTAGCCTTGTTTTTTGCAAGCTAAACATTGCCAGGTCCTTTAACCATTCCTCGTAGGACATACTCTGCAGTCCCCTCACCATCCTGGTTGCTCTTCTATGAAATTGTTTCAGTTTTTCAATGTCTTTTTTAAAATGTGGTGCCCAGAACGGTACAGACAATTCCAGATGAGGCCTGACCAAGCAAGATTAGAGGGGGATAATTACTGCACGTTTCTACACTCTATGCTTCTTTTAATACATCTTAGAAATGTGTTTGTCTTTTTTTGCTGCTGCACCACATTGTTGACTAATGTACTGTCTGTGATCTATTAGTATACCCAAGTCATTTTCACATGTGCTGTTTCTTAGTTCTATTCCTCCCATTTCAACATAACTACCCATGGAAAGCTATATAGACAAAATGCACAGCCCAAAATGAAGGAGCTACCCCCCTGTATGTACACAGTATAAGAAACTAAACTAAAGCCGAAAAATAGACTACTAAATCCACAAAAAAAAATCACTAAAAAATCGGATTGCAATCTGACAAATGTTATTTAATGAGGCAATGCAGATCTGCATATTTTTCTTCAACTGTATTCAGCATGCTGTGGATTAACTCCGAAATCTGTACAGTGCGAGAAAAAAAATCGCATGTCATACGGACCATCAGTATGGCATCCTATTTTTACGGATGCATTATAATTCTGTTACATAGGAAATGGTAAATGGTCCTGTAAAAGATTAATAGGATTACATATGGACAGTACATGGATGACTAGTGAGAAAAAAATCGCCCCACTCTCCGGATGAGAGTGGGACCGATTTTTGTATACGCTAGTGTGAGCGAACCCTAAAAGCTGGACTTGTTGAGAAATTGTTCCTTTAACCCCTTAATGTCCATTGACGTGCACAGTCCGTCATGGCAAGATGTCAGTTCCGCACCACAGAGGACTGTGCACGTCATGCCTTTGAACTACCACTGCGTGTAAACACGCTGTGGTAGTTCAATGTCGACTGCTGTCACAGACAGCTGACTGGCATGGCAAGAGGTGCGGGGACCCTTGCAGTCGGTCCCCGCACCCACAGCGCTGTGATTGGTCAGTCAATCTGACTGACCAAACACAGCAGCGATAGGGCAGGAGAGGCTGAAATTTCAGCATCTCCTTCCCGATCAGTGCAGGAGCTCAGCGCTGCAGTGGCTGAGCTTCCTGCACTGACAGCCAGGAGCAGCATCCGCGCCCGCCCCTGGCTGTTAACCCCCTGACTGCTGCGATCGAGCGCAATCGCAGCGTTCAGGGGGGAGGCAGAGGGTCGGCAGCTCCCTCTGCCTCAAATCGGTGTCCCTGCGATAAAATCGCAGGTCCCGATCTCAGCCATCATAACCCGGGGTTGTCATGACAACCTCCGGGTCATCCAGCTACGGAAAACCACTGAGACCATGCGCATAGCATGGTCTCAGAAACTTTCAGCATAGGCATAATACATTGCAATGCTGGAGCATTGCAATGTATTATACCATCAATCAAAAGTCAAAAAGTGAAAGTCCCATAAAGGGACTAGGTAAAAAAAAACATTTTTAAAAAAAATATGTAAAAAAAATATTAAAAAATAATAAAAAAAATCCCCTAATAAATACGCATTTTTATGTAAAAAAAATATATATACATGTTTGGTATTGCCACGTCCATAAAAATCCCATCTATAAAAGCGTCAACCTAGTTAACCCCTTCAGTGAACGCCGTAAAAAAACACAAAAAAGTAGCAAATTATACTTTTTACCGCTTGGAAAAAGTGCAATAACATGCGATCAAAAAGACAGATATAAATAAACATGGTACCATTGAAAACGTCATCTTGTCCCGCAAAAAAACAGCCGCCATACAGCATCATCAGTGAAAAAATAAAAAATTTATAGCTCTCAGAATAAAGTGATGCAAAAATAATTATTTTTCTGTAAAAGTTTTTATTGTGTTAAAAACGTCAAAACATAAAAAAAAATATATAAATGAGGTATCACTGTAATCGTAGTGACCCAAAGAGTAAAGCTGCCTTACCAATTTTACCACACGCGGAATGGAGAAAAAAAAAGTCCTGAATTCCTGTTTTTTGTCCATTCTGCCTGCACAAAAATCGGAATAGAAAGCGATCAAAAAACGTTATGTGCCCGAAAATAATACCAATAAAAATGTCAGCTCGTCCCGCAAAAAACAAGACCTCACATGACTTTGTCGGCCGAAATATGGAAAAATTATAGCTCTCAAAATGAGGCGATGCAAAAATTTCTTACAAAAAATTATTTAAAAAAAAGCGTCTTTTAGTGTGTGACAGAAGCTAAACATGAAAAAAGGGTATAAATCTGGTATCGCTGTAATCACATCGACCCGAGGAATAAAGTCACCTAATCACTAATTTCGCACGAGGAATGGCGTAAAAAATAAAACCAATTCTTCACCTTTTTGTAGATTTGTTCATTCTGCCTCCCAAAGATCACAGTAAGGCGATCACAGTGGTTTACCCCCACATATAGGGTATCAGCGTACTCAGGACAAATTGCACAATGATTTTGGGGGTCTAATTTCTCCTATTACCTTTGTGAAAATAAAAATTTTGGGGCAAAAAGATCATTTTTGTGGAAAAAATATGATTTTTTTTATTTTCACTGTCTACTGTTATGTTTCGGTAGCTGAGGAGAAATTTCAAAAATAGCCAAAATAGCAATACACCAGAGAGGCTGGAAACTATTGGATTGCAGGACCCTAAACTAACCGCCACACTAGAAGTAGCCGTGGAGCGTACCTACGGTGATCCTAGACGCCTCGTCACAGCCAGAGAGATAGCTACACCTAAAGGCAGAAAGATGAAATCTATCTGCCCCGTAGCAGAACCCCCAAAGAAATAGGAAGCTCCCAAACATGTAATGGTGGTTAGACAAGAAGAAAATACGGACACAGACAGAAAATAGAATGAGCAAATGCTTTGGCCCAATCTGTCTAGATAGAAAAGTATAGAAAAGAATTCTGACTGCAACCCAAAAAACCCTTACAAAAATACCAACACTTCTAATTAACAAAAAACCTGAGATCACACGATCTCTACCACCTAAATCAGATCTCTGGTGTAACACACAGCAATTCAGCAAATAAAAAGAGACAAAGGACAGAGCAAAAGTGCAAATACAAAATAAGCACAATTGCAGCGCCAGGCCCCAACAGGGGACCAGGCTGAAGTCCACTGCAAGCAGCAAACCAGCAGGGAAAATCCAACCAGAGGAAAAAAAAACAGCAAATCACTTATCTGAAAGAGAGCAGGAATGCAAGCTGAGCTCAAAGCAAGTGTCATGGGTGCATCACCACGAAGATCGTCACGATTGCACATTCTGACTTCTCACAGCTGAGCTGCTGTTTCTTTGTGTTTGGTAATGAGAGAGTTAATTTTACCTAGCTCTTTGCTAAGACTAGGTCCAGCCTCGCCCGGCTGCTTTTGATTATGTTCTAATTAGTTTCCTTTATATTCCTGCCAGTCTGGGTGTTTGATGCCGGTGAAAGCATTCATATAGTTTAGCAGACTGGATCGGTTCTGGGAATACTTAAGCTAAGAGCTCCTTAGTTGTTTTTACTCTTACAGCTTATAGTTTATCTCTGAGACCTAAGGTGTTCCTACTGTGTGTGAGTGTTGTATGTAAGACTTTATTTACTTTATTTCTTATCTTTCTTGTATGTCTTTCTGTTCATTAACCGTTACCTGGTCATTCCCTTTGGTGGTATTCAGGGTCCTTCTTAGGACTAGAATACAGTTGGCAGGGATTGATAGGAGACAGGGTTTACGCTGGTGGCCTGGACCTCTGTACCTTTAACAGTACCTCCAGGTTGAGGGATTAGTTAGGACCCCAGTTAGGGTCAGCTTAGACCCCGGTCACCCTCTAGCCGGAGACAGCGTATAACGGATTCCGTTTTGACCCACTGGACTTTCTATCAGGTAAATCTATGTTATCATATAGCTATGCGCATGTTATATAGTATGTTGCCCTTTTGATATAGATTATTGTCATCACATATATATATCTGCTATACAGCGTGACATTTTCACCGGCCCATACTAAAGATTCTCCCCAGCTATCATGGATCCAGTAGCCCAGCTGGCCCGGCAGTTGCAGGGATTGTCCATGGAGTTGGCAGACATTAAGTCCAAGGTTTTGTCCCCCCCGGAGCAAACCAGATCTGAACCTAAGGTTGCTCTCCCGGACAGGTTCACTGGTGGGCGGGACAAATTTTTTACTTTCCGGGAGGCATGTAAATTGTACTTTCGGCTGCGGCCTCGGTCATCTGGGAGTGAAGAGCAGAGGGTGGGAATTGTTATCTCGCTCTTACAAGGGGATCCTCAATCTTGGGCGTTCTCTATTCCTCCAGGCTCCCCAGATCTCCAGTCAGTGGATCGATTTTTTACTGCCTTGGGTCTGGTATATGATGATCCGGATCGAGTCTCCCTTGCTGAAACAAGGTTACGCAAAATACGGCAAGGAAATCGTCCAGCGGAGGAATATTCTTCTGAGTTCCGTAGATGGGCAACAGATACTCAGTGGAATGACCCAGCTCTTAGGAGCCAGTTTTGTCAAGGGTTGTCTGACAAATTAAAAGATGTGTTGGCTCAGTATGATTCTCCTCCATCAATGGAGGCTGCTATGGCCCTCGCTATTCGCATTGATAGACGTCTTCGGGGAAGACGCGAGGTAACTCCGCCCCCCGTGATAACTCCACCTACTACTAAAGTCCCTTATACTGAGGTTCCCCTGGTCTGTTCTGAGGAACCCATGCAGTTGGGAGGGACATCATTTTGTAGGAGGGAATCAGCGGTGCGCCGCAAGACTAGAAGGTGTTTCTTTTGCGGGAGAGAGGGACATTTTGTTGGGGGGTGTCCATCCCGGACCTCTTTGAACCAAGGAGTTAACCTGGGAGTGTGTATTTCGTCCCCAAATCCCTCTCAGTTTCTCGTGCCTGCGGAGGTGGTGATTGGTACTAGAACTGAGAGGATTTCTGTTTTTCTTGATAGTGGGTCCAGGGCTAATCTGGTGGACACTCGGTTTGCCCAGGTGCATGGTATGCAACTGAGTGTATTGGCCAAACCGGTCCCTATACTCTCTATTGATTCTAGACCTCTTGGTCAAGGTAGCTTGGTACAAGCTGTTCATAACATAGATCTTCGAGTAGGGGCAATACATAAAGAGCAATTGTCTTGTTATGTGTTGGAGGGTCTGCCTGCTCCTATTGTGTTGGGACTTCCTTGGTTGGCTAAACATAACCCAGTGATTGATTGGCAATCCAGAAAGATAAGCCAGTGGGGTGAATTTTGCAAGAATAACTGCATGAGCACGGTCATCGGTGCGGTTGTGCCTAGGACTTTGCCTCCTTTTCTGGAGGACTTTTGGGAGAAGTTCTCAGAGGAGGGGTGTAAAGAGTTACCTCCTCATCGCACATATGACTGCTCAATAAAGTTGCTTCCTGATGCCTTATCTCGTACTTTCCCAGGGGCCGGGAAGACGGATGATCCGGTTCCTATTCCTCAGGAGGGAGTTGTAGTGTCAGCTGTATGCTCTGAGCTTGAGGGGGAGGTATTGGGGGCTCAGGGGGACGCCCCTGTGGGACTTCCAGGGAGACTGATAGTTCCAGATCGCTTAAGACTGAAGGTTACGGGGAACCGTTACAAACGGATGGCTGATAGGAGGAGAGTTTCTGGTCTAGATCTGAAGGTGAACGATCTGGTTTGGTTGTCTACCAGGAATATAAAACTTAAAGTTTCCTCCTGGAGGTTGGGTCCCAGATTCATCGGGCCGTACAGGATCAGTTCCATAATTAATCCTGTGGCATTTCGTCTGGACCTCCCTCCTACGTTTAAAATTCATAATGTGTTTCACAAGTCATTACTTAAAAAGTATGTGGCACCAGTCATACCGTCACCTCTACCTCCGCCTTCAGTGGTGGTCAATGATAACGTGGAATTTCATGGGTCGAAAATCATTGACTCACGTCTCAGTCGCCGATCCCCTCAGTACTTAGTTCATTGGAGGGGGTATGGTCCTGAGGAGAGGACGTGGGTCCCTGCGTCTGATGCTAACGCAGATCTATTGGTTCGGACCTTTCACACAAGTTACCCGGACAGACCTGGTCATGAGGGTCCGGAGGCCCCTCGTAGAAGGGGGGGTACTGTCATGGGTGCATCGCCACGAAGATCGTCGCGATTGCACATTCTGACTTCTCACAGCTGAGCTGCTGTTTCTTTGTGTTTGGTAATGAGAGAGTTAATTTTACCTAGCTCTTTGCTAAGACTAGGTCCAGCCTCGCCCGGCTGCTTTTGATTATGTTCTAATTAGTTTCCTTTATATTCCTGCCAGTCTGGGTGTTTGATGCCGGTGAAAGCATTCATATAGTTTAGCAGACTGGATCGGTTCTGGGAATACTTAAGCTAAGAGCTCCTTAGTTGTTTTTACTCTTACAGCTTATAGTTTATCTCTGAGACCTAAGGTGTTCCTACTGTGTGTGAGTGTTGTATGTAAGACTTTATTTACTTTATTTCTTATCTTTCTTGTATGTCTTTCTGTTCATTAACCGTTACCTGGTCATTCCCTTTGGTGGTATTCAGGGTCCTTCTTAGGACTAGAATACAGTTGGCAGGGATTGATAGGAGACAGGGTTTACGCTGGTGGCCTGGACCTCTGTACCTTTAACAGTACCTCCAGGTTGAGGGATTAGTTAGGACCCCAGTTAGGGTCAGCTTAGACCCCGGTCACCCTCTAGCCGGAGACAGCGTATAACGGATTCCGTTTTGACCCACTGGACTTTCTATCAGGTAAATCTATGTTATCATATAGCTATGCGCATGTTATATAGTATGTTGCCCTTTTGATATAGATTATTGTCATCACATATATATATCTGCTATACAGCGTGACAGCAAGACCAGGAAGAACAATTGATTACCGGCAAGGCTGATGGGAACTCAGGTCACTTATATCAGACCATTCAGAGCCAGCTGAAGGCCATTCAGCAATTAGTTCATTACCCACAGCAACCACCGAGGGAGCCCCAGCTCAGAAGTCGCCTCCAGAGTATTCACTTTATAAACTTCTGTGAAGCACTTCGGGGTTCAACACCACACATCTAGATAAGCTCCTTGGGTGTCTAGTTTAAAAATGCGGTCAATTGTGGGGGGTTTCTACTCTCCAAATGCAATATGACGCCCGCAGACCATTCCATCAAAGTCTGCATTCCAAAACGGTGCTCCTTCCCTTCCGAGTTCTGCCATGCGCCCAAACAGTGGTTCCCCCCACATATGGGGTATCGGCATACTCAGGGCAAATTGCACAATAACGTTTGGGGTCCTGTTACCCTTGGGAAAGTAAAAATTGGGGGTGAAAATATCATATTTTTTTTTTTTGCAAAAAATATGATTTTTTAATTTTACGGCTCTATGTTATAAACTTCTGTGAATCCCTTGAGGGTTCAGAGCTCTCACCACACATCTAGATAAGTTCCTCGGGGGGCCTAGTTTCCAAAATGGTGTAACTTGTGGGGGATTTCTACTGTTTAGGCACATCAGGGGCTCTCCAAACGCGACATGGCGACCGATCTCAATTCCAGCCAAAAAAATCAAATGGCGCCCGTTCCCTTCCGAGCTCTGCCATGCGCCCAAATAGTGGTTTACCCCCACATATGGGTTATCAGCGTACTCAGGACAAATTGCACAATAACTTTTGGGGTCCTGTTACCCTTGGGAAAATAAAAATTGGGGGTGAAAAGATAATTTTTGTGGAAAAAATACGATTTATTAATTTTAAGGCTCTATGTTATAACCTTCTGTGAAGCCCTTGGGTGTTCAAAGTGCTCACCACACATTTAGATAAGTTCCTTGGGGGTCTAGTTTCCAAAATGGGGTAACTTATGGGGGGGTTTCCACTGTTTAGGTACATCAGGGGCTCTCCAAACGCGACATGGCGTCCGCTCTCGATTCCAGCCAATTTGACATTCAAAATCTCAAATGATGCTCCTTCCCTTCCTAGCCCTGCCGACTGCCGTGCACCTAAAGATTGGTCTTCCTCCGCGCATGGGGTATCGGTGTACTCAGGAGAAATTGCACAACAAATATTGTAGTTCATTTTCTATTGATACCCTTGACAAAATAAAAAAAATTGTGTCTGTAGAAAAATTTTGGGGAAAAAAGTTAAATGTTCATTTTTTCTTTCCACATTGCTTAAATTTTTGTGAAGTACCTAAAGAGTTAATAAACTTCTTGAATGTGGTTTTGAACACCTTGAGGGGTGCAGTTTTTAGAATGGTGTCACTTTTGGGTTTTTTCTATCATATTGACCCCTCAAAGTGACTTCAAATGTGAGGTGCTCCCTAAAAAAATGGCTTTGTAAATTTTGTTGTAAGAATGAGAAATCGCTGGTCAACTTTTAACCCTTCTAACTTCCTAACAAAAAAATATTTTGGTTCCAAAATTGTGCTGATGTAAAGTAGACATGTGGGAAATGTTATTTATTAACTATTTTTTGTGACATATCTCTCTGATTTAAGGGCATAAAAATTAAAAGTTTGAAAATTGCAAAATTACATTTTTTTCCCCATATTACCGTTTTTTTAAATAAATAAACGCAAGTTATATCGATGAAATTTTACCACTAACATGAAGTACATTGTCACGAAAAAAACAATCTCAGAATCAGCGGGATCCATTGAAGCGTTCCAGAGTGATAAGCATATAAAATGACAGTGGTCCGAATTCAAAATTAAGGCCTGGTCATTAACCTACAAAATGGCTTGGTCATTAAGGGGTTAAGTGACAAACAAGGGCCAGAAGACATGAACCCCATCACTTTGTCCATACATACAGTCACGTCCTGGTTCTTTACTAAAGTGTATGTCATGATCCATTGTTTCTCTAGCATATTATAGAGAAGAATGAGGCATATGTCCACATTTTTTAACCCTTTGAGAATAACTTGCCATTTGCTACATGTAAATTATCTACTGCACAGTTATTAAAGTATCGCAAAGGTGTTTTAATACTAAAAAGGGTACATCCTAGAGACAGGTTCCCGCGGAAAGTAAGCGGTTCAATGCATTCCTATGGTGGTGTACTTGACGCGATTCCGGAAAAAGAATGAGCATGCTGCTTTTGCGATTGCACCGCGGAAAAAAGCGCAGCATGTGCACATCATTGCGGAATCCCCTAGGATATAATGAGTTGCGTTGGGTAAGCGTCAAAACGCTAAGAATCCTCAACGTGTGCTCTTAGCCTCACAGTACCGTGACAGGTAGCATGGAGAGCTTAAATTCCAGGTGGAAATATGTGCCTATTATATATACTAAGTACTAGTTATTGAATAGTGCATATTATATATGATAATATTCCGGTGAACAAACAGAACAGTGACCTGGACATAAGCTGGCATGATTCTATTTTCCAGAAGCACTTCATCTGCGGCGCCTCTTTGAGATTTCTCATTTTAAAACCAATCTTTCCATACACTGTGACACTTACGATAAGAACATTTTGATAGATGATGATACTTACAGCAATAATCAGTTTGCTTCTTGGAGCAGTGGTACAGGGAAGAAGATTTCATTGAGAAGCAGGAGATATCATTTCAACTCTTGAGAGCAGATAGAAAAGTTGGATAAAAAATAGGCCTAATGTGAACCCGCTGACCTTAACTTGTGGATGACAGTCAATAGCCTGGAGGGATGTGGATGCTCGGCATGCTCTGGCGTAGGGTATACAGCAATGATAGAATGAGACATAACTCTATTAAATAGACTGACGCATTTCAGGGATAATTGTGTTTTTCATTCTAACATTTTCCTCTGACTGGTCCACAATTTATGAGCAAGTCTTAGGGTTTGTGCACTCGTTAAATATTTTCTGCCACGTTTTTGTCACGTCTTTTACATGTGTTTTTGTTGCAGATTTTTGCCCACTCTTTAGTATGAGCGAAATCTGCAGCAAAAACGCTGAAAGAATTTACATTTTGCAGATTTAAATTTGTACCAAATCTGCCAGTAAAAAATTAGCAAGGTGTGCATGAGACTTTAGGATTCTCACTCACTTTGCTGAGACTATGGAATGTTTCCGGCTTTGTGACAAAACTGTGCAGAAAAAAACGAGAGAAAAACGTGGCAAAAACGCAATGTGTGCTCAGACCCTTACTATCATATGGAAAGCTCTGTTCCCATTAATCGATTTATTGGCGACTTACTGGCATCGTGGTCTTTTTATTCTTAGAACTGGTGGCGATCCCAGTGATTGGACCTCCAGCAATCATTAGTGAGAACTTGTCAATATTTTTTTTCACTTGATCTAATAGCAGCTGTTCTCCTGAATCTGGCACTGCTTTTTCTTTCTTTGATGCGCATATCCGTTCACCGGATGTGTCCTCCTCTTCATTGTGTGTGTGCATAATATATATATATATATATATATATATATATATATATATATATATATATATATTATAGTCCTTTTACCAAAATGAGCATGATCCTCAACTATTCTCTCTTGGCATCTTCACAAGGATAATACCTCTTTGACTAATTTGACTAACAAGACTAGATTTATATACAAGGAGGAGAGGCCTTAGCTATAGAATAGAGATGTGCAGGAATTGAAGATAATCTTTCAGCAGGTTTTTACTACTTCATCTGAGAGCAGCATGATGTGGGCGAAGAGATCCTGAATCCAACAATGTATCACTTAGTCACTTAGATGACTGGGTGTATCAGTTCTGACAAAATCATAGCATTTAGATTTAGCAATGAAGCAGAGCTGAGAAAGCTAACCCCGCCCACACCACAGGTAACTCTGCCCACATCAGGCTCAGTATGTACATTGTCTATAGACAGTGAGCTTATCGCAGGAGGGGGCGGAGATGGACGAGTGCCCGCGCACCAGCTTGTCACAACAAAGATAATCTCCTAGTGATAAAAGTTTGTAAATAACTGCATGCAGCTAGACATGTATCATATCCTTGAATTCTGAATTTTAACCCTTAGCGCATGCCGTCCTCAGATTACAGAGCAAAATCCTGCTGACAGATTTCCGTTAAATGAAAACAATGCCAGATTAATTTAAACAGTGACATTTACACCTGGGTGCAAAATTACATATTTACAGTAAGTGACAGGTCTTTAATGGCATATCTGAACAATATTTTACAGTTCCTAAGATGGGAGTACCCTTGACAGCTTGTGTTTTATCCACTACCAGTAGATTTCACGGTCCTGGCCTTATCTACGCTTATCCCAACACTAAAATATTTTAGATTTAGAATGCTGATTGTATAGAAGAGGCCCATTTAAGACTACAATGCCATTCTCTTCGCAAATAATAGCTACGTTGGAAATTAGAATAATTTTGGAATTTTTGAAGATTGATTTTTGAGGGTAATGCTTTAATTGGTCTATTTTTATGATAGTAAAGACAGATAATCACAGGAAACAATTCACATTGTTACTCAGTAGACGTAACCAGCAGCTCCACACTAAGAATAACACCAGCCCCTACCAATACATGTGCATTTGTCTAATCCTTTATTTTATCGCTGTGCCTTTCCTTTGACTGTGATGTGACCGCATTACTTGAGTGAGTGTACGGTATGTCATGCTTCATGAATTGCTAGGGACACATGTCAAGTTAATACTTCACACAGTAGTCTCTTTCCCTCAGTCCATGACATAGAATCGGTAGGAGAAGAATCTTCTGACTAATTGCCTTGTGACTGGAGTCATCTGGCTGTGGAAATCAAAGTGATTTGTTATTGTTTTTGGTAAAATGGAATAATCTGGAAAATTAACCCACAAATAACATTTTTAGATGGACCGTTTTACCCATTTTTGAAAGTTACCGGAATGCAGTGGACAGTAAAAATGTCTTACTGTTTTCCTATATTTTTGTGCATGTTGGTTATCTCCTAATGTGTATCTCTCCTTTCTTTTTCTAGCTCCACCAAGGTTTACAAGAAGCCCCGTTGATCAAACAGGAGTATCGGGGGGAGTTGCGTCATTTATTTGTCAAGCTACCGGAGACCCCCGACCGAAAATAGTTTGGAATAAAAAGGGAAAGAAAGTCAGCAACCAGAGATTTGAGGTATTAGGTCCATTGTTCTGTTCCTCCGTCAAAGATTACACATGCATGGAGTTGTGGTGGTGGTACCTTTTTATACACGGTTCATGATATAAGGCCTTCAACATGGTGCTGCACTACAGATCCTTGGGACTTGTAGTAGGAAGCTACCAGCACAGTATGGAAACCATTTAGTAAATCCAAGCTATTGGTTATCACATTTGAAAGAATTTTATTGTGAACACGAGTATTAGCAAAGTGTTTTATATGCTCCCTGCATGTTGCTTTTTGTTTGCTGTTGTGTTGGCTTTATGTGAGTAAAGTCGATATACATGTCTTCATTCAGTATTAATCTTGGGTTTCATTTGTAGTAGAGATGAATGAATCTTTTAATATTCAAATTCATCATGTTGACCAAATTTTTCCGAAAAGTTCAATGCACAGTCAATTGATTGGCAGCGATTCCCAATACTGTAAAGTTGATGCCTGTAAAACTCTGAGGTCCCCTAGAACTGTATTCAGCACCTTTTTTAAGCTCTTTAACACAAACACAGCCATAATAATGTTAAAGTGACCTCACCATATAAATTAATGTTAACCAAGCGGTAGCCATGTCATCTGATAGCTGCAAGGCATGATGTGGGAGCAAACCCAGTGGTGGTGAAGGTCATGTGAGCTGTGGCTGAAGTAGTTTTTTGAAATGTGTAAAAAAGGCAGCAGATATTTTTTGGGTGATTTGTGACAATTAAATTGCAAATTGTTCAAATACACCAGAACTTGCAAATTTCCTAAGATTCGGCACAAATTTGATTTGCATCAAATCGATTCGCTCATCTCTAATCTGTAGCAATCATACGCTTTTGCCATTTTGTAGCGGATTTCACTCACTGATGGTGTTAATATATGTATAATTTGGCATCAATTGTACTACAGTCATGGCCAAAAGTTTTGAGAATGACACAAATATTAATTTTTACAAAGTCTACTGCTTCACTTTTTCTAATGGCAATTTGCATATACTCCAGAATGTTATAAAGAGTGATCAGCTTAACAGCAATTACTTGCAAAGTCAATAATTGGCTAGAAAATGAACTTTATCCCCCAAAACACATTTCAACATCATTGCAGCCCTGCCTTAAAAGGACCAGTTAACCTCTTTTCAGTGATTGCTCCATTAACAGAGGTGTGGGTGTTGATGAGGACATGGCTGGAGATCAATCTGTCATGATTAAGTAAGAATGACACCACTGGACACTTTAAAAGGAGGCTGGTGCTTGGCATCATTGTTTCTCTTCTGTTAACCATGGTTATCTCTAAAGAAACACGTGCAGTCATCATTGCAATGCACAAAAATGGCCTAACAGGGAAGAGTATCGCAGCTAGAAAGATTGCACCTCAGTCAACAATCTATCACATCATCAAGAACTTCGAGGAGAAAGGTTTCATTGTTGCCAAAAAGGCTTCAGGACGCCCAAGAAAGACCAGCAAGTGCCAGGACCGTCTCTTAAAAGTGTTTCAGCTGCGGGATCGGTCTACCAGCAGTGCAGAGCTTGCTCAGGAATGGCAGCAGGCAGGTGTGAGTGCATCTGCACGCACTGTGAGGCGGTGACTCTTGGAGCAAGGCCTGGTCTCAAGGAGGGCAGCAAAGAAGCCACTTCTCTCCAGAAAAAACATCATGGACAGACTGATATTCTGCAAAAGGTACAGGCAGTGGACTGCTGAGGACTGGGGTAAAGTTATTTTCTCTGATGAATCCCCTTTTCGATTGTTTGGGACATCAGGAAAACGCCTCATTCGGAGAAGACAAGGTGAGCGCTACCACCAGTCTTGTCTCATGCCAACTGTTAAGCATCCTGAAACCATTCATGTGTGGGGTTGCTTCTCAGCCAAGGGAATCGGCTCTCTCACAGTCTTGCCTAAAAACACAGCCATGAATAAAGAATGGTACCAGAATGTCCTCCAAGAGCAACTTCTCCCAACCCTCCAAGAGCAGTTTGTCGATCAACAATGCCTTTTCCAGCATGATGGAGCACCTTGCCATAAAGCAAAGGTGATAACTAAATGGCTCAGGGAACAAAACATAGAGATTTTGGGTCCATGGCCTGGAAACTCCCCAGATCTTAATCCCATTGAGAACTTGTGGTCAATCATCAAGAGACGGGTGGACAAACAAAAACCTAAAAATTCTGACAAAATGAAAGCATTGATTGTGCAAGAATGGACTGCTATCAGTCAGGATTTGGTCCAGAAGTTGATTGAGAGCATGCCAGGGAGAATTGCAGAGGTCCTGAAGAAGAAGGGTCAACACTGCAAATATTGACTTGCTGCATTAACTCATTCTAACTGTCAATATAAGCTTTTGTTACTCATATGTTTGCAATTATTATATTTCTGTCTGTGATAAAAACATATGTCAAACACACATAAAAACCAGAGGACAGCAGATCATGTGAAAATATAATATTTGTGTCATTCTCAAAACTTTTGGCCATGACTGTAGATAATGAGACATTGAGGCAACAAAAAAAATAATAAGGCATACCTTATTGCACTTTTGTTCTGCAAAAGTACGGTAGTGGCTAAAATAGTCACTATCATGCAATAGTAGCCATTAATCTTTTGTCACATAATACTTCCATTAAACTCTAATTTTATTCCAGTCTCCCCTTTCAGGACACATGCATGCTCAGCTGAGCATACACGTTAATGGTGAGGGGGAATGCAAGGAATAATTGTCATTTTGAACAGCTGACATGTGCCCGGAACAGCCGTGGGTGGAATCGCAATCCAACCACTGCTGTTAATCCGTTAAATGCTGCTGTCAAACTCTGACAGCGGCATTTAACATGCGATTCCGGCAATCGCGCCAGAAATCCGCCCATCAGTGACCCCTATCACGTGATCGTGGGTCACCGATGGGTCAGCATGAGAACCAGAGGTCTCCTGCAGACCTCTATGGTTGTCAATGCCGGATTGCTATGAACGCTGCTTGGTGGTCTACGCTTATAGCAATTCTGCTACATACAGGTGATCTGATCATCGTCTGTATGTAGCAGAGCCGATCGGATTATGCCACCTTCTAATCTCCCATGGAGACTATTGAAGCATGCCAAAAGTTAAAAGTTTTAAAAAAATATTAAGAAAAATGAAAAAAATAAAAGTTCAAATTACCCCCATTCAAAATAAAACAATAAAAAAAATCAAACATACACATATGTGGTATCGCTGCGTTCAGAATCTCCCAATCTATCAACATAAAAAAGAATTAACCTGATCGCTAAACAGACTAACGAGAAAAAAATTCAAAATGCCAGAATTACTTTTTTTAGGTTACCGCGACATTACATTAAAATGCAATAACGGGCAATCAAAAGATTGTATCTACACCAAAATGGTATCAATAAAAATGTCAGCTTGGTGCACAAAAAATAAGCCCTCACCCAGCCCCAGATCACGAAAAATGGAGACGCTACGGGTATCGGAAAATGGCACATTTTTTTTTTTTTTACAAACTTTGGAATTTTTTGTCACTACTTAAATAAAAAGGAACCTAGACATGTTTGGTGTCTATGAACTCGTAATGACCTGGAGAATCATAATGTCAGGTTAGTTTTAGCATTTAGTGAACATGGTAAAAAACAAAACAAAAAACAACTGTGGGATTGCACTTTTTTTTTCAATTTCACCGCACTTGGATTTTTTTTTACAGTTTTTGAGAACATGACATGGTAAAACCAATGGTGTCGTTCAAAATTACAACTCGTCCCACATAAAACAGGCCCTCACATTGTCATTTTGACCAAAAAAATAAAACAGTTATGGCTCTGGGAAGAAGGAGAGCAAAAAATGAAAATGCAAAACCAAAAATAGCTGTGGTCGTTAAGGGGTTCAAAGCTTTTCAGAGTCAAACATACCTTTATGCAGCCAGTGTCTGATAAATGGTGCCCATGGTTAATGCAGCATTTATCTGCTGTCAGGTTCCGTTTAATGATAGAAAACCCTGATTTCACTTTTTTGTTAATGTAGATTACTATATTAATTCATTCTGATTTTCCAGTTTTAGACATTATCTGATACATTTTAACCAGAATCAAGTGTTTGACATTTGGAATTTCCTTATGTTCTGAACTTATAGATGCCAAATTTTAAAAAAATGATGCATATACATGTATATAGCTGCCACAGATCATTTTTTTTTAATCTTCGGTTGCTTAGTTGTTGCATGTGATCTTCAATATTTTCTTTATTTTCAGGAATATATAGAAAAATTATGATGTGTTTTTTTGGGGTTGTCTGTATAATTTTGCAATGCAGAATATCATTAACACTGGAACATAAAATATTAACGGATTGTACATGGTTTTCATATTTGCATAAGTTTTCTCCGTGTGTGGGCCAAGAAGGTAGATGTCCTTGGTTTAGCTCTTGATATGAACTTGACTGTGTGAGGTTTCTATAGTTTATAAGCAGTGTATCAAACACACTTCTCTTAAGAACCACATAGCCACAACAACTGGTGTCAATCCAACAGGTGGATGTGTCTACTACGTGGGGGGACAGGTGGCCAGTAAAAGAAAAGAATGTGAAACAATGGCACCAATCAGTCAATGCCATCCTGCTCTTCATAACAGATCCAAAAATAGTCCATAGTGGAGAAAGATAAATCACCATCACTGTCTTCCGTTAAAGACAGCCAATTGACTATGGTATTCTCTTGGTACACCATGAATATCTATTGCCTGGGGAACGCAAGTCTTTTATCAGTATGGAATGTGTCCAAACTTTGCAGTCTTCCAGTTTATTCCAAGTATTCAAACACTCACCCAAATTGATGAAAGATTCCAAAACCAAGTTTTTGAAAATGCGATGTCATGAACATCCGGAATACCATCTACTCTTGAGCTACTGCTTCATGTAGTCCTTCTACACACAGACCAGGTTCCATGAAAATTCTCAGTGTTTGATTTATGTCTAATTATGCCATTCAGCTTTAAGTCATCACTGACGAGGCCCACAGTTTACAGAATGACGGAAAAGTCAGAGTAATACCATTAACTATAACCACAGGGGCTATGCTTGGTGAAAGCTATAAAACGAAGGTTGTAGAAAGTTGTATGAAACCAAAAGGAATTTGGAGTTTTAAGTTGTAGGCCAATGTAGGTGAGTGATCATTTGTGTTTAAGGGAATGTGAAAGAATATCAGAAAACGGCTTCTTGTTTAAATCAGGTTTTTGTACTAAATATTTGAAAAAATAGAAAACTTGTAATTTTCACACTGCCCACTGGGGCTATTTTAGATTTATACTTCCTTTTTTTGATGAAAAATTTTCAGAAGTTTCATTACCATCACAGGCAGGATTACAATGACAAGTTATCCCATATGTGCAGAAAATAATCTAACCATTCACAATAGGTGATGTCACAACTCCATTATTTATTTTATTATGCTTTGCTTATATAGCGCTATGTTATTCCTCAGCACTTTACATTAATTATAATCACTGTCCCCAATGGGTCTCAAAACCTAAATTCCCTCCCTATCAGTATGTCTTTGGAGTGTGGGAGGAAATCGGAGTACCCAGAGGAAACCCACGCAAACACGGGGAGAACATACAAACTCCTTACAGATATTGTCCTTGGTGGGATTTGAACCCAGGACCCCAGTGCTGCAAGGCTGCAGTGCTAACCACTGAGCCACAATGACCTTTGAGCACACTCATTAGATGCTTCAATAGAAAAAATATAAGTCAGTCTATTCATGGTAGTAATATACATGTGTATTTCCTTAAAGAACAGGAAGTATAAATCAAAAAAATCCCCAATGACCCGTATCATAGAAAACATTAAAATCCATAAAGCAACTCCATTGAGGGGGCATTCACCTCCCCCTCCTCTCTAGTCACAGAAGAGAAGGAACTTATATTCTAAACCTCCTTGATGTAGAATTGCACAATGGACATAGGGAAGTGGGTAAATAACATATAGCTAGGGGGTGAGGAAACCAATTAAGATTGGAAGAGTTAAACATTCAAGTTCCCTTGGAAGCCCAGACTCCTTGTCATGCCCAAGTGACTGAAAGAGGATATCTGTTGTGGGGAGACATCCATAGAGTCTAAGCTGTGAAAGGAAGGGAAGCGAATATCATACGAACAATTAAGGCAGTATACCTATTGTGCTCTCCAGGATGAGCTTTGTGCTCTCCAGGATGAGCTTAATGTCATCAAAACATCTACAATAGCCACTGGAGCATCAGTGGAAAGTTATGAATATTGGAGTTTGTATAGATCCGATATTGATGGGACATACATCTTCAACTTCAGGACAAATCGCGGAAGAATATGCATATTTTTTCATAACTGTGACCCCTGCCTATAAGCCCCAAATCAATAGTGGTCACATTGCTGACACCAGCCATGCCATGTTTACTATCTATGGAAAGGTAAAAGCTTGATAAAAAAAAATATGGCGACAGACTTGATCTTCTGCGATCATCAGGAGTGAAGATATTGCTAATGTTGGGAATTTAATAAAATCCTGAAGGGCTGAGAACATACCGCAGCTTGGCACAAGTGAGGTCATCAGTGGGTGTGTGTGGGTGTAACTTAGATGCTGATAAAAGGTCAAGGCGAATTATGATTGGTGCTCAATGCTAAAGAAGATACAACTCAGTGTAGGCTTGATCCATATAACTAGAAGTTTTCAATCACATTGCTTCCATCAACTAGCTGAGCCATCTCTGACCAGCGTAGTAAGTTTCTCTATTAATCAATTTTTATTTTATGTAACTATACATGCTGTATTGTTTTGTCCCCTTCATAAAATCTTTTAGTATATTATTATAAAGACTGCCTATCGTTCTGGATTAAATAAAAAATGTAATAGTTCTGTTCCTTTTGTTCTGTAAATTGCACCGCAAAGCCATATGCTACTAGAACCTGGCTTCCAGTCAGCCTGTATAAAAAAAACGACTGGTGGTGGCAGCGAGTAGTTCTTGGGTTATCGTGGAGTTAGCAGTGACCGTACCGGGTGTATATACAAATATTTAATGCAATGGAGTCGCAGGTGTATATACCATACGCTCACTGTTATTTTCCCAATAACCAGCCTTAGGCTAGTTTCACACTAGCGTTGCACTGACCTGCGTTGGTCAGCGCACGGCCGCCGCTAAGCTCCGCCCCGTCCGCACCTTCTTCCGATTGCTCCGCCTATGGGCGCATTACGCTGTATGCGACCTGCGTACCCTTTCTTTAGCATTGGGTTTGCAGGCCGTACGCAGGTATGCGTTTGCTGGTGCATGTGTCCTTTTGACGGTGCGCCGAGTGCACCAAAATGTAGCACGGTGCGTTGGATGCATGTCGGCGCACCGTCAAAAGGACGCATACCTGCGCATGACCTGCGTACGGCCTGCAAACCCAATGCTAAAGATAGGGTGTGCAGGTCGCATGCAGCGTCATGCACCCATAGGCGGAGCGATCGGGAGGGGACGGAGCTTAACAGCTGCAGCCTCCTCTGTTAATTGTCGGTCAATTGCTGTATTGTCTGGATGATAGGGGAAAGCAGAGGGCTGTTTGTGACAGAAAGATAACAGCTTGGTGGGTTCAGTTATGACCCCCCTCGCTGCGATCTTTGACCATTGTTGGCAGTGGTGGGATCTGAGTGATCTCTCCAGTGTCATCCCTTGTCAACCAGTGTGAAAATTGCATGATTTCTCTATTTTTCATAGTTCATATAAGCCTTTAAAGGGAATCCGTCAGCAGATGTTTGCTATTTAATAGGTCTTATGTGCACGACAGTCAAGTTACTCTGTGTAACCCTGCCCCCACTATTGATTGGCAGTTGGTTGACAATATAAAGTGTACACAGGAAGCTGCCAATCAGGGTTGTGAGAGGGGTTATGCACAGTTTAGCATTATAACCACTGGTACATCTACAGCAGAGAAAACAGGCATTCTATGAAATCAAACAATTCAGTAACTGACACATCATTGGAGTCATGCTCTCTTACTCTATATTATGCTGCTTTCGGATTACATGACAAAACCTGCTAACAGATTTTCTTGAAGACCTTTAGATAGCTGTGCTATAATTTATTGTCCAACCCATCCAAAAACTTCAAAACATGACTAGGGATATTAGCCAAACCATATGATGACAGCTGCTTCTCGGCTCTTACTTCTAATCTGAACGCTTCCCTTTAAATGAAGACACATAGGATCCATTGCATCTAATAATAACAAGCTATTGCTTGAATAAATTACTGGTAAGGTTTTGTAATAAAAGAATGACAGAATGGCATAATAATATTACGCTTCATAACATTTTTTAGGCTCTGTCTACACTACCATGACTACTTATGCCTTTAGTGGAGCCATGATGGATCCATCAGGTTCTGCATTGCATCCTATTAGCTTAAAATGGTTCTGCCAGGTTTCCATTTTTTTTATCTTACAAGTGCGAACAGAGTCTTGTATTATTTTAGTTAAGTAGTAAATCTGATGCAAATGTATGAAGATGAATATCACACTTGACAAGGTATATAAAGAGTAGAACAAAGCTGCAATAAATCAAGGTGGAGCACAAGGATTCTAATTAAAATGCACCAAGAATGTATTAATATTGTATATAATAATAAATCTACCTTTAGGTGCTAAAATAGCTCACCAGAAAAAGAGATTGATGTTTCAGGTAAGGATCCAGGTAAGGATTTTACCACTTGGCTCTTATAAATTCTCATACAGTACATACAATTTTCTTCCCAATTAATGTAATGTCGTGGAAAACTCAATGTGCAAAGTAGCTACTGATAATATCGTGATCATGTCTTGCCAGAATAATTGGTAGAACCAACAACAACTGTGACAGCTTTACTTTCCCTCCACAGGTAATAGAATTTGATGATGGATCTGGTTCCGTACTAAGAATACAACCTTTACGAACACCAAGAGATGAAGCAATATATGAATGTGTTGCATCTAACAGTGTTGGAGAAGTTAGTGTAACCACCAGGCTCATAGTATTACGGGGTAAGGAACGGCAATGTTAGAATTCATTTACTTTACTTTCCATAATTTCCCCATCAGTATGTTTTTGGGCTTTTTTGGAGAGAAACCGGAGAACCCACCATAAGACAGGGAGAACATACAAACTCCTTGTAGAAGTCCTTGGTGAGATTTAAACCCAGGACCCCAGTGTTGTATAGTACCCTTAGAGATAATCTTGTGGCAGGATGTAATAGGGCTTCCATAGAGGTTCCATCTACTGTACTTCTGTATACTGTTATGTATACTGAAGATGTTTAGCTTGCTCCACTGCAGTTTTCATAGATTGGAAGTTTTACCCCTAGAACATGGCCATTCAAAGATGGAATAACGGCATTATACAGGCTCATTGCATTGCTCTACAAGCTTTGCGTAGAGGCCTCTACAATCTACAGCATCTCATGAATTAGCAACCAGTGATGAGAGAAGCTATCCATCGATAGGTTGTGCTGTGATATCTTCTCCATGTAATAACTATAAGGAAAGAATAAATTGTTCTATCAATGGCCACTTTCACATTTCCAATTTTCTTTTATTTGGCTATAGCTCATCGGGATGATTTTCACTTTGATTACTTTATTTTATAACTGCATTAGGACGGCAACAAGGGTTCTGGTATTACTAGAAGTAACATTTGATATGGAGAGTAGAAAATTAGGAAGTGTCAGTAAAGGATTTGTCCAGATTCAGAATATTGAATGCTTATTCTTAGCATAGTGTCATGTGTGCATCGCCACGAAGATCGTCGCGGTTGCACATTCTGACTTCTCACAGCTGAGTTGCTGTTTCTTTGTGTTTGGCAGTTAGGGAGTTAATTCTGTCTGTGCTCAGTTCTGGGACTGGGTGCATTTTTCTTCCGGCTGCAATTAATTATTTGTTGATTGGTTTCCTTTAAATCTCTGGTTGTCTGTGTTGGGAGTTGCCAGTGAAATTCTTCATGCAGACCACAGATTGGATTGTATCTGTATAGACTTAAGTTAAAGAGCTCCTTAGTTGTTTTAAGCTCACCTTGCTTAGAGTTTAATATCCCAGATCATTTATGTTCCTTCTGTGTTTGAGTGTGTATGCAAGTCTGTGTTTTCTCCAGTCTGTCTTATATGTCTAATCTGTGTATTTAGCAGAGATCAGCTCATATCCCTTTGGTGGTATCAGAATCCTTCTTAGGACTGATTACAGGGTTCAGGGACTGATAGGAGACAGGGTTAGGCTGGAGACTTGGACCTCTGAACCATTATCAGTACCTCCAAGGTGAGGGATTAGTTAGGACCCCAGTTTAGGGTCAGGTTAGACCCCCGGTCCTCCTCTTTCCTGTGACAGTGTATCAAGTCCTCAAGATTAACCCTGAGTTCAACGGATATCGTGTCAGGTAAATCTATTCTATATTTACATGCTGATGTTGCTAATCTATATGTTGTATAGAGTGTTGTTATTTTAAGAATAGTTTACTGACATCGTACACATATCATAAGACCGCGTGACATTTTCACTGGCCTATAAAATTATTCCCAGTTGCCATGGATCCAGTAGCCCAGCTGGCTCTGCAGTTGCAGGGATTATCCATGGAGCTGACGGACATTAAGTCCAAAGTTTTGTCTCCCTCGGAGAAAACCAGATTTGAACCTAAAGTAGCTCTCCCGGACAGGTTCACTGGTGGGCGAGACAAATTTTTTACCTTCAGGGAAGCATGTAAATTGTATTTTCGGCTTCGGCCTCGATCATCTGGGAGTGAAGAGCAGAGAGTGGGAATTGTTATCTCGCTCCTACAAGGGGACCCTCAATCCTGGGCCTTCTCCCTTCCTCCGGGATCCCCGGCTCTACAGTCAGTAGATCGATTTTTTACTGCCCTGGGTTTGGTATATGATGACCCAGATCGGGTCTCTCTTGCTGAGACAAAATTACGTAAGATACAGCAGGGAGATCGTCCGGCGGAGGAATTTGCTTCTGAGTTCCGTAGATGGGCCACAGATACTCAGTGGAATGACCCAGCTCTTAGGAGCCAGTTTTGTCATGGGCTTTCTGACAAATTAAAGGACGTTTTGGCTCAGTATGATTCTCCTCCATCACTGGAGGCTGCTATGGCCCTAGCTATCCGTACTGATAGACGGCTCCGGGAGAGGTGCGAGGTAACTCCGCCCCCTGTTGTTACTCCACCTACTACTAAAGTCCCTTATGTTGAGGTTCCCCTTGTCTGTTCGGAGGAGCCTATGCAGTTGGGAGGGACATCATTTCGTAGGAGGGGATTGGCGGTACGCCGCAGGACTAGAAGGTGTTTCTTCTGCGGGAAAGAGGGACATTTTGTTGGGGGATGTCCATCCCGTGCCTTGTTGAGCAAAAAGTCGCCGGAAAACTGTTAATCCCAGGTTTGTGGTGGACGACAACCTGGAGTATGTATTTCGTCCGCTAGTTTCTTCTCAGTTCCTTGTACCAGTGGAGGTGGTGGTTGGTACGAGAGTGGAGAGATTTTCTGTTCTTATTGATAGTGGGTCCGTGGCTAATCTGGTTGACGCTCAGTTTGCTCAGGCTCAAGGTATGCATCTGAGTGTATTGGTCAAACCGATCCCTATATTCTCCATTGACGCCAGGCCTCTCGGCCAAGGTAGCTTTGTTCATGAGGTTCATAACATTGACCTTCGGGTAGGGGCAATACATAGGGAACTATTATCTTGTTATGTGTTGGAGGGTCTACCTACTCCTATTGTGTTGGGACTTCCTTGGTTGGTTTAAACATAACCCTGTGATTAATTGGCAGTCCAGAGATATAAGCCAATGGGGGGAGTTTTGCAAAAGTAACTGCATGAACACAGTCATCAGTGCGGTCGTGCCTAGTACTTTGCCTCCTTTTTTGGAGGACTTTGGGGATGTGTTCTCTGAGGAGGGGTGTCAGGAGTTGCCTCCTCATCGCGTGTATGACTGCTCTATTAATTTACTTCCTGATGCTAAGTTACCTAAAGCTAGTTATATAACCTTTCTGGTCCTGAGAGGCAGGCTATGAAAGATTATATTTCGGAAAGTCTGGCCAAAGGGCATATTAGACCTTCATCTTCCCCAGTGGCCGCGGGGTTCTTCTTTGTGAAGAAAAAAGATGGAGGCCTACGCCCTTGCTTGGATTTCCGCGAACTTTAATCGGATTACTGTTCGAGATCCGTATCCACTCCCTCTGATTCCTGATCTCTTCAATCAAATTGTTGGCGCCAAATGGTTCTAAATTGGATCTCAGGGGGCATATAATCTGATTAGGATAAAAGAGGGGGATGAGTGGAAAACGGCGTTTAACACGCCGGAGGGACATTATGAAACCTTGTCATGCCTTTTGGTCTGACTACTGCACCAGCAGTATTCAACATTTTGTTAATGACATTTTTTCGTCATCTGGTGGGGCTGTTTGTGGTCGTATATTTGGATGACATTTTAATTTACTCACCAGATCTTGTGTCTCACCAGGAGC
>JARQOD010000001.1:642299203-642407397 GCA_033576555.1 Oophaga sylvatica
GGAGTGAAGGGCAGGTGGGAATTGTTATCTCGCTTTACAAGGGGATCCTCAATCTTGGGCGTTCTCTATTCCTCCAGGCTCCCCAGATCTCCAGTCAGTGGATCGATTTTTTACTGCCTTGGGTCTGGTATATGATGATCCGGATCGAGTCTCCCTTGCTGAAACAAGGTTACGTAAATACGGCAAGGAAATCGTCCAGCGGAGGAATATTCTTCTGAGTTCCGTAGATGGCAACAGATACTCAGTGGAATGAACCCAGCTCTTAGGAGCCAGTTTTGTCAAGGGTTGTCTGACAAATTAAAAGATGTGTTGGCTCAGTATGATTCTCCTCCATCACTGGAGGCTGCTATGGCCCTCGCTATTCGCATTGATAGACGTCTTCGGGGAAGACGCGAGGTAACCCGCCCCCCGTGATAACTCCACCTACTACAAAGTCCCTTATACTGAGGTTCCCCTGGTCTGTTCTGAGGAACCCATGCAGTTGGGAGGGACATCATTTTGTAGGAGGGAATCAGCGGTGCGCCGCAAGACTAGAAGGTGTTTCTTTTGCGGGAGAGAGGGACATTTTGTTGGGGGGTGTCCATCCCGGACCTTTGAACCAAGGAGTTAACCTGGGAGTGTGTATTTGTCCCCAAATCCCTCTCAGTTTCTCGTGCCTGCGGAGGTGGTGATTGGTACTAGAACTGAGGGATTTCTGTTTTTCTTGATAGTGGGTCCGGGCTAATCTGGTGGACACTCGTTTGCCCAGGTGCATGGTATGCAACTGAGTGTATTGGCCAAACCGGTCCCTATACTCTCTATTGATTCTAGACCTCTTGGTCAAGGTAGCTTGGTACAAGCTGTTCATAACATAGATCTTCGAGTAGGGGCAATACATAAAGAGCAATTGTCTTGTTATGTGTTGGAGGGTCTGCCTGTCCTATTGTGTTGGACTTCCTTGTTGGCTAAACATAACCCAGTGATTGATTGGCAATCCAGAAAGATAAGCCAGTGGGGTGAATTTTGCAAGAATAACTGCATGGCACGGTCATCGGTGCGGTTGTGCCTAGGACTTTGCCTCCTTTTCTGGAGGACTTTTTTGGAGAAGTTCTCAGAGGAGGGGTTAAAGAGTTACCTCCTCATCGCACATATGACTGCTCAATAAAGTTGCTTCCTGATGCCTTATCTCGTACTTTCCAGGGGCCGGGAAGACGGATGATCCGGTTCTATTCCTCAGGAGGGAGTTGTAGTGTCAGCTGTATGCTCTGAGCTTGAGGGGGAGGTATTGGGGGCTCAGGGGGACGCCCCTGTGGGACTTCCAGGGAGACTGATAGTTCCAGATCGCTTTAAGACTGAAGGTTACGGGGAACCGTTACAAACGGATGGCTGATAGGAGGAGAGTTTCTGGTCTAGATCTGAAGGTGAACGATCTGGTTTGGTTGTCTACCAGGAATATAAACTTAAAGTTTCCTCCTGGAGGTTGGTCCCAGATTCATCGGGCCGTACAGGATCGTTCCATAATTAATCCTGTGGCATTTCGTCTGGCCTCCCTCCTACGTTTAAAATTCTAATGTGTTTCACAAGTCATTACTTAAAAAGTATGTGGCACCAGTCATACCGTCACCTCTACCTCCGCCTTCAGTGGTGGTCAATGATAACGTGGAATTTCATGGGTCGAAAAATCATTGACTCACGTCTCAGTCGCCGATCCCCTCAGTACTTAGTTCTTTGGAGAGGTATGGTCCTGAGGAAGGACGTGGGTCCCTGCGTCTGATGCTAACGCAGATCTATTGGTTCGGACCTTTCACACACATTACCCGGACAGACCTGGTCATGAGGGTCCGGAGGCCCCTGTAGAAGGGGGGTACTGTCATGGGTGCACGCCACGAAGATCGTCGCGATTGCACATTCTGACTTCTCACAGCTGAGCTGCTGTTTCTTTGTGTTTGGTAATGAGAGAGTTAATTTTACCTAGCTCTTTGCTAAGACTAGGTCCAGCCTCGCCCGGCTGCTTTTGATTATGTTCTAATTAGTTTCCTTTATATTCCTGCCAGTCTGGGTGTTTGATGCCGGTGAAAGCATTCATATAGTTTAGCAGACTGGATCGGTTCTGGGAATACTTAAGCTAAGAGCTCCTTAGTTGTTTTTTACTCTTACAGCTTATAGTTTATCTCTGAGACCTAAGGTTTCCTACTGTGTGTGAGTGTTGTATGTAAGACTTTTATTTACTTTATTTCTTATCTTTCTTGTATGTCTTTTCTGTTCATTAACCGTTACTGGTCAATTCCCTTTGGTGGTATTCAGGTCCTTCTTAGGACTAGAATACAGTTGGCAGGGATTGATAGGAGACAGGGTTTACGCTGGGGCCTGGACCTCTGTACCTTTAACGTACCTCCAGGTTGAGGGATTAGTTAGGACCCCAGTTAGGGTCAGCTTAGCCCCGGTCACCCCTCTAGCCGGAGACAGCGTATAACGGATTCCGTTTTGACCCACTGGACTTTCTATCAGGTAAATCTATGTTATCATTTAAGCTATGCGCATGTTATATAGTATGTTGCCCTTTTGATATAGATTATTGTCATCACATATAATATCTGCTTTACAGCGTGACATTTCACCGGCCCATACTAAAGATTCTCTCCCAGCTATCATGGATCCATAGCCCAGCTGGCCCGCAGTTGCAGGGATTGTCCATGGAGTTGGCAGACATTAAGTCCAAGGTTTTGTCCCCCCCGGAGCAAACCAGATCTGAACCAAGGTTGCTCTCCCGGACAGGTTCACTGGTGGGCGGGACAAATTTTTTACTTTCCGGGAGGCATGTAAATTGTACTTTCGGCTGGCGGCCCGGTCATCTGGGAGGTGAAGAGCAGAGGTGGAATTGTTTATCTCGCTCTTACAAGGGGATCCTCAATCTTGGGCGTTCTCTATTCCTCCAGGCTCCCCAATCTCCAGTCAGTGGATCGATTTTTTACTGCCTTGGGTCTGGTATATGATGATCCGGATCGAGTCTCCCTTGCTGAAACAAGGTTACGTAAAATACGGAAGGAAATCGTCCAGCGGAGGAATATTCTTTGAGTTCCGTAGATGGGCAACAGATACTCATGTGAATGACCCAGCTCTTAGGAGCCAGTTTTGTCAAGGGTTGTCTGACAAATTAAAAGATGTGTTGGCTCAGTATGATTCTCCTCCATCACTGGAGGCTGCTATGGCCCCGCTATTCGCATTGATAGACGTCTTCGGGGAAGACGCGAGGTAACTCCGCCCCCCGTGATAACTCCACCTACTACTAAAGTCCCTTATACTGAGGTTCCCCTGGTCTGTTCTGAGGAACCCATGCAGTTGGGAGGGACATCATTTGTAGGAGGGAATATGCGGTGCGCCGCAAGACTAGAAGGTGTTTCTTTTGCGGGAGAGAGGGACATTTTGTTGGGGGTGTCCATCCCGACCTCTTTGAACCAAGGGTTAACCTGGGAGTGTGATTTCGTCCCCAAATCCCTCTCAGTTTCTCGTGCCTGCGGAGGTGGTGATTGGTACTAGAACTGAGAGGATTTCTGTTTTTCTTGATATGGGTCCGGGGCTAATCTGGTGGACACTCGGTTTTGCCCAGGTGCATGGTATGCAACTGAGTGTATTGGCCAAAACGGTTCCTATACTCTCTATTGATTCTAGACCTCTTGGTCAAGGTAGCTTGGTACAAGCTGTTCTTAACATAGATCTTCGAGTAGGGGCAATACATAAAGAGCAATTGTCTTGTTATGTGTTGGAGGGTCTGCCTGCTCCTATTGTGTTGGGACTTCCTTGGTTGGCTAAACATAACCCAGTGATTGATTGGCAATCCAGAAAGATAAGCCAGTGGGGTGAATTTTGCAAGAATAACTGCATGAGCACGGTCATCGGTGCGGTTGTGCCTAGGACTTTGCCTCCTTTTCTGGAGGACTTTTGGGAGAAGTTCTCAGAGGAGGGGTGTAAAGAGTTACCTCCTCATCGCACATATGACTGCTCAATAAAGTTGCTTCCTGATGCCTTATCTCGTACTTTCCCAGGGGCCGGGAAGACGGATGATCCGGTTCCTATTCCTCAGGAGGGAGTTGTAGTGTCAGCTGTATGCTCTGAGCTTGAGGGGGAGGTATTGGGGGCTCAGGGGGACGCCCCTGTGGGACTTCCAGGGAGACTGATAGTTCCAGATCGCTTAAGACTGAAGGTTACGGGGAACCGTTACAAACGGATGGCTGATAGGAGGAGAGTTTCTGGTCTAGATCTGAAGGTGAACGATCTGGTTTGGTTGTCTACCAGGAATATAAAACTTAAAGTTTCCTCCTGGAGGTTGGGTCCCAGATTCATCGGGCCGTACAGGATCAGTTCCATAAGTAATCCTGTGGCATTTCGTCTGGACCTCCCTCCTACGTTTAAAATTCATAATGTGTTTCACAAGTCATTACTTAAAAAGTATGTGGCACCAGTCATACCGTCACCTCTACCTCCGCCTTCAGTGGTGGTCAATGATAACGTGGAATTTCATGGGTCGAAAATCATTGACTCACGTCTCAGTCGCCGATCCCCTCAGTACTTAGTTCATTGGAGGGGGTATGGTCCTGAGGAGAGGACGTGGGTCCCTGCGTCTGATGCTAACGCAGATCTATTGGTTCGGACCTTTCACACAACTTACCCGGACAGACCTGGTCATGAGGGTCCGGAGGCCCCTCGTAGAAGGGGGGGTTACTGTCATGGGTGCATCGCCACGAAGATCGTCGCGATTGCACATTCTGACTTCTCACAGCTGAGCTGCTGTTTCTTTGTGTTTGGTAATGAGAGAGTTAATTTTACCTAGCTCTTTGCTAAGACTAGGTCCAGCCTCGCCCGGCTGCTTTTGATTATGTTCTAATTAGTTTCCTTTATATTCCTGCCAGTCTGGGTGTTTGATGCCGGTGAAAGCATTCATATAGTTTAGCAGACTGGATCGGTTCTGGGAATACTTAAGCTAAGAGCTCCTTAGTTGTTTTTACTCTTACAGCTTATAGTTTATCTCTGAGACCTAAGGTGTTCCTACTGTGTGTGAGTGTTGTATGTAAGACTTTATTTACTTTATTTCTTATCTTTCTTGTATGTCTTTCTGTTCATTAACCGTTACCTGGTCATTCCCTTTGGTGGTATTCAGGGTCCTTCTTAGGACTAGAATACAGTTGGCAGGGATTGATAGGAGACAGGGTTTACGCTGGTGGCCTGGACCTCTGTACCTTTAACAGTACCTCCAGGTTGAGGGATTAGTTAGGACCCCAGTTAGGGTCAGCTTAGACCCCGGTCACCCTCTAGCCGGAGACAGCGTATAACGGATTCCGTTTTGACCCACTGGACTTTCTATCAGGTAAATCTATGTTATCATATAGCTATGCGCATGTTATATAGTATGTTGCCCTTTTGATATAGATTATTGTCATCACATATATATATCTGCTATACAGCGTGACAGCAAGACCAGGAAGAACAATTGATTACCGGCAAGGCTGATGGGAACTCAGGTCACTTATATCAGACCATTCAGAGCCAGCTGAAGGCCATTCAGCAATTAGTTCATTACCCACCAGCAACCACCGGAGGGAGCCCCAGCTCAGAAGTCGCCTCCAGAGTATTCACTTTATAAACTTCTGTGAAGCACTTCGGGGTTCAAACACCACACATCTAGATAAGCTCCTTGGGTGTCTAGTTTAAAAATGCGGTCAATTGTGGGGGGTTTCTACTCTCCAAATGCAATATGACGCCCGCAGACCATTCCATCAAAGTCTGCATTCCAAAACGGTGCTCCTTCCCTTCCGAGTTCTGCCATGCGCCCAAACAGTGGTTCCCCCCACATATGGGGTATCGGCATACTCAGGGCAAATTGCACAATAACGTTTGGGGTCCTGTTACCCTTGGGAAAGTAAAAATTGGGGGTGAAAATATCATTTTTTTTTTTTTGCAAAAAATATGATTTTTTAATTTTACGTCTCTATGTTATAAACTTCTGTGAATCCCTTGAGGGTTCAGAGCTCTCACCACACATCTAGATAAGTTCCTCGGGGGGCCTAGTTTCCAAAATGGGGTAACTTGTGGGGGATTTCTACTGTTTAGGCACATCAGGGGCTCTCCAAACGCGACATGGCGACCGATCTCAATTCCAGCCAAAAAAATCAAATGGCGCCCGTTCCCTTCCGAGCTCTGCCATGCGCCCAAATAGTGGTTTACCCCCACATATGGGTTATCAGCGTACTCAGGACAAATTGCACAATAACTTTTGGGGTCCTGTTACCCTTGGAAAATAAAAATTGGGGGTGAAAAGATAATTTTTGTGGAAAAAATACGATTTATTAATTTTAAGGCTCTATGTTATAACCTTCTGTGAAGCCCTTGGGTGTTCAAAGTGCTCACCACACATTTAGATAAGTTCCTTGGGGGTCTAGTTTCCAAAATGGGGTAACTTATGGGGGGTTTCCACTGTTTAGGTACATCAGGGGCTCTCCAAACGCGACATGGCGTCCGCTCTCGATTCCAGCCAATTTGACATTCAAAATCTCAAATGATGCTCCTTCCCTTCCTAGCCCTGCCGACTGCCGTGCACCTAAAGATTGGTCTTCCTCCGCGCATGGGGTATCGGTGTACTCAGGAGAAATTGCACAACAAATATTGTAGTTCATTTTCTATTGATACCCTTGACAAAATAAAAAAAATTGTGTCTGTAGAAAAATTTTGGGGAAAAAAGTTAAATGTTCATTTTTTCTTTCCACATTGCTTCAATTTTTTGTAAGTACCTAAAGAGTTAATAAACTTCTTGAATGTGGTTTTGAACACCTTGAGGGGTGCAGTTTTTAGAATGGTGTCACTTTTGGGTTTTTTCTATCATATTGACCCCTCAAAGTGACTTCAAATGTGAGGTGCTCCCTAAAAAAATGGCTTTGTAAATTTTGTTGTAAGAATGAGAAATCGCTGGTCAACTTTTAACCCTTCTAACTTCCTAACAAAAAAATATTTTGGTTCCAAAATTGTGCTGATGTAAAGTAGACATGTGGGAAATGTTATTTATTAACTATTTTTTGTGACATATCTCTCTGATTTAAGGGCATAAAAATTAAAAGTTTGAAAATTGCAAAATTACATTTTTTTCCCCATATTACCGTTTTTTTAAATAAATAAACGCAAGTTATATCGATGAAATTTTACCACTAACATGAAGTACATTGTCACGAAAAAAACAATCTCAGAATCAGCGGGATCCATTGAAGCGTTCCAGAGTGATAAGCATATAAAATGACAGTGGTCCGAATTCAAAATTAAGGCCTGGTCATTAACCTACAAAATGGCTTGGTCATTAAGGGGTTAAGTGACAAACAAGGGCCAGAAGACATGAACCCCATCACTTTGTCCATACATACAGTCACGTCCTGGTTCTTTACTAAAGTGTATGTCATGATCCATTGTTTCTCTAGCATATTATAGAGAAGAATGAGGCATATGTCCACATTTTTTAACCCTTTGAGAATAACTTGCCATTTGCTACATGTAAATTATCTACTGCACAGTTATTAAAGTATCGCAAAGGTGTTTTAATACTAAAAAGGGTACATCCTAGAGACAGGTTCCCGCGGAAAGTAAGCGGTTCAATGCATTCCTATGGTGGTGTACTTGACGCGATTCCGGAAAAAGAATGAGCATGCTGCTTTTGCGATTGCACCGCGGAAAAAAGCGCAGCATGTGCACATCATTGCGGAATCCCCTAGGATATAATGAGTTGCGTTGGGTAAGCGTCAAAACGCTAAGAATCCTCAACGTGTGCTCTTAGCCTCACAGTACCGTGACAGGTAGCATGGAGAGCTTAAATTCCAGGTGGAAATATGTGCCTATTTATATACTAAGTACTAGTTATTGAATAGTGCATATTATATATGATAATATTCCGGTGAACAAACAGAACAGTGACCTGGACATAAGCTGGCATGATTCTATTTTCCAGAAGCACTTCATCTGCGGCGCCTCTTTGAGATTTCTCATTTTAAAACCAATCTTTCCATACACTGTGACACTTACGATAAGAACATTTTGATAGATGATGATACTTACAGCAATAATCAGTTTGCTTCTTGGAGCAGTGGTACAGGGAAGAAGATTTCATTGAGAAGCAGGAGATATCATTTCAACTCTTGAGAGCAGATAGAAAAGTTGGATAAAAAATAGGCCTAATGTGAACCCGCTGACCTTAACTTGTGGATGACAGTCAATAGCCTGGAGGGATGTGGATGCTCGGCATGCTCTGGCGTAGGGTATACAGCAATGATAGAATGAGACATAACTCTATTAAATAGACTGACGCATTTCAGGGATAATTGTGTTTTTCATTCTAACATTTTCCTCTGACTGGTCCACAATTTATGAGCAAGTCTTAGGGTTTGTGCACTCGTTAAATATTTTCTGCCACGTTTTTGTCACGTCTTTTACATGTGTTTTTGTTGCAGATTTTTGCCCACTCTTTAGTATGAGCGAAATCTGCAGCAAAAACGCTGAAAGAATTTACATTTTGCAGATTTAAATTTGTACCAAATCTGCCAGTAAAAATAGCAAGGTGTGCATGAGACTTTAGGATTCTCACTCACTTTGCTGAGACTATGGAATGTTTCCGGCTTTGTGACAAAACTGTGCAGAAAAAAAACGAGAGAAAAACGTGGCAAAAACGCAATGTGTGCTCAGACCCTTACTATCATATGGAAAGCTCTGTTCCCATTAATCGATTTATTGGCGACTTACTGGCATCGTGGTCTTTTTATTCTTAGAACTGGTGGCGATCCCAGTGATTGGACCTCCAGCAATCATTAGTGAGAACTTGTCAATATTTTTTTTCACTTGATCTAATAGCAGCTGTTCTCCTGAATCTGGCACTGCTTTTTCTTTCTTTGATGCGCATATCCGTTCACCGGATGTGTCCTCCTCTTCATTGTGTGTGTGCATATATATATATATATATATATATATATATATATATATATATATATATATTATAGTCCTTTTACCAAAATGAGCATGATCCTCAACTATTCTCTCTTGGCATCTTCACAAGGATAATACCTCTTTGACTAATTTGACTAACAAGACTAGATTTATATACAAGGAGGAGAGGCCTTAGCTATAGAATAGAGATGTGCAGGAATTGAAGATAATCTTTCAGCAGGTTTTTACTACTTCATCTGAGAGCAGCATGATGTGGGCGAAGAGATCCTGAATCCAACAATGTATCACTTAGTCACTTAGATGACTGGGTGTATCAGTTCTGACAAAATCATAACATTTAGATTTAGCAATGAAGCAGAGCTGAGAAAGCTAACCCCGCCCACACCACAGGTAACTCTGCCCACATCAGGCTCAGTATGTACATTGTCTATAGACAGTGAGCTTATCGCAGGAGGGGGCGGAGATGGACGAGTGCCCGCGCACCAGCTTGTCACAACAAAGATAATCTCCTAGTGATAAAAGTTTGTAAATAACTGCATGCAGCTAGACATGTATCATATCCTTGAATTCTGAATTTTAACCCTTAGCGCATGCCGTCCTCAGATTACAGAGCAAAATCCTGCTGACAGATTTCCGTTAAATGAAAACAATGCCAGATTAATTTAAACAGTGACATTTACACCTGGGTGCAAAATTACATATTTACAGTAAGTGACAGGTCTTTAATGGCATATCTGAACAATATTTTACAGTTCCTAAGATGGGAGTACCCTTGACAGCTTGTGTTTTATCCACTACCAGTAGATTTCACGGTCCTGGCCTTATCTACGCTTATCCCAACACTAAAATATTTTAGATTTAGAATGCTGATTGTATAGAAGAGGCCCATTTAAGACTACAATGCCATTCTCTTCGCAAATAATAGCTACGTTGGAAATTAGAATAATTTTGGAATTTTTGAAGATTGATTTTTGAGGGTAATGCTTTAATTGGTCTATTTTTATGATAGTAAAGACAGATAATCACAGGAAACAATTCACATTGTTACTCAGTAGACGTAACCAGCAGCTCCACACTAAGAATAACACCAGCCCCTACCAATACATGTGCATTTGTCTAATCCTTTATTTTATCGCTGTGCCTTTCCTTTGACTGTGATGTGACCGCATTACTTGAGTGAGTGTACGGTATGTCATGCTTCATGAATTGCTAGGGACACATGTCAAGTTAATACTTCACACAGTAGTCTCTTTCCCTCAGTCCATGACATAGAATCGGTAGGAGAAGAATCTTCTGACTAATTGCCTTGTGACTGGAGTCATCTGGCTGTGGAAATCAAAGTGATTTGTTATTGTTTTTGGTAAAATGGAATAATCTGGAAAATTAACCCACAAATAACATTTTTAGATGGACCGTTTTACCCATTTTTGAAAGTTACCAGAATGCAGTGGACAGTAAAAATGTCTTACTGTTTTCCTATATTTTTGTGCATGTTGGTTATCTCCTAATGTGTATCTCTCCTTTCTTTTTCTAGCTCCACCAAGGTTTACAAGAAGCCCCGTTGATCAAACAGGAGTATCGGGGGGAGTTGCGTCATTTATTTGTCAAGCTACCGGAGACCCCCGACCGAAAATAGTTTGGAATAAAAAGGGAAAGAAAGTCAGCAACCAGAGATTTGAGGTATTAGGTCCATTGTTCTGTTCCTCCGTCAAAGATTACACATGCATGGAGTTGTGGTGGTGGTACCTTTTTATACACGGTTCATGATATAAGGCCTTCAACATGGTGCTGCACTACAGATCCTTGGGACTTGTAGTAGGAAGCTACCAGCACAGTATGGAAACCATTTAGTAAATCCAAGCTATTGGTTATCACATTTGAAAGAATTTTATTGTGAACACGAGTATTAGCAAAGTGTTTTATATGCTCCCTGCATGTTGCTTTTTGTTTGCTGTTGTGTTGGCTTTATGTGAGTAAAGTCGATATACATGTCTTCATTCAGTATTAATCTTGGGTTTCATTTGTAGTAGAGATGAATGAATCTTTTAATATTCAAATTCATCATGTTGACCAAATTTTTCCGAAAAGTTCAATGCACAGTCAATTGATTGGCAGCGATTCCCAATACTGTAAAGTTGATGCCTGTAAAACTCTGAGGTCCCCTAGAACTGTATTCAGCACCTTTTTTAAGCTCTTTAACACAAACACAGCCATAATAATGTTAAAGTGACCTCACCATATAAATTAATGTTAACCAAGCGGTAGCCATGTCATCTGATAGCTGCAAGGCATGATGTGGGAGCAAACCCAGTGGTGGTGAAGGTCATGTGAGCTGTGGCTGAAGTAGTTTTTTGAAATGTGTAAAAAAGGCAGCAGATATTTTTTGGGTGATTTGTGACAATTAAATTGCAAATTGTTCAAATACACCAGAACTTGCAAATTTCCTAAGATTCGGCACAAATTTGATTTGCATCAAATCGATTCGCTCATCTCTAATCTGTAGCAATCATACGCTTTTGCCATTTTGTAGCGGATTTCACTCACTGATGGTGTTAATATATGTATAATTTGGCATCAATTGTACTATGTAGATAATGAGACATTGAGGCAACAAAAAAAATAATAAGGCATACCTTATTGCACTTTTGTTCTGCAAAAGTACGGTAGTGGCTAAAATAGTCACTATCATGCAATAGTAGCCATTAATCTTTTGTCACATAATACTTCCATTAAACTCTAATTTTATTCCAGTCTCCCCTTTCAGGACACATGCATGCTCAGCTGAGCATACACGTTAATGGTGAGGGGGAATGCAAGGAATAATTGTCATTTGAACAGCTGACATGTGCCCGGAACAGCCGTGGGTGGAATCGCAATCCAACCACTGCTGTTAATCCGTTAAATGCTGCTGTCAAACTCTGACAGCGGCATTTAACATGCGATTCCGGCAATCGCGCCAGAAATCCGCCCATCAGTGACCCCTATCACGTGATCGTGGGTCACCGATGGGTCAGCATGAGAACCAGAGGTCTCCTGCAGACCTCTATGGTTGTCAATGCCGGATTGCTATGAACGCTGCTTGGTGGTCTACGCTTATAGCAATTCTGCTACATACAGGTGATCTGATCATCGTCTGTATGTAGCAGAGCCGATCGGATTATGCCACCTTCTAATCTCCCATGGAGACTATTGAAGCATGCCAAAAGTTAAAAGTTTTAAAAAAATATTAAGAAAAATGAAAAAAATAAAAGTTCAAATTACCCCCATTCAAAATAAAACAATAAAAAAAATCAAACATACACATATGTGGTATCGCTGCGTTCAGAATCTCCCAATCTATCAACATAAAAAAGAATTAACCTGATCGCTAAACAGACTAACGAGAAAAAAATTCAAAATGCCAGAATTACTTTTTTTTGGTTACCGCGACATTACATTAAAATGCAATAACGGGCAATCAAAAGATTGTATCTACACCAAAATGGTATCAATAAAAATGTCAGCTTGGTGCACAAAAAATAAGCCCTCACCCAGCCCCAGATCACGAAAAATGGAGACGCTACGGGTATCGGAAAATGGCACATTTTTTTTTTTTTTACAAACTTTGGAATTTTTTGTCACTACTTAAATAAAAAGGAACCTAGACATGTTTGGTGTCTATGAACTCGTAATGACCTGGAGAATCATAATGTCAGGTTAGTTTTAGCATTTAGTGAACATGGTAAAAAACAAAACAAAAAACAACTGTGGGATTGCACTTTTTTTTTCAATTTCACCGCACTTGGATTTTTTTTTACAGTTTTTGAGAACATGACATGGTAAAACCAATGGTGTCGTTCAAAATTACAACTCGTCCCACATAAAACAGGCCCTCACATTGTCATTTTGACCAAAAAAATAAAACAGTTATGGCTCTGGGAAGAAGGAGAGCAAAAAATGAAAATGCAAAACCAAAAATAGCTGTGGTCGTTAAGGGGTTCAAAGCTTTTCAGAGTCAAACATACCTTTATGCAGCCAGTGTCTGATAAATGGTGCCCATGGTTAATGCAGCATTTATCTGCTGTCAGGTTCCGTTTAATGATAGAAAACCCTGATTTCACTTTTTTGTTAATGTAGATTACTATATTAATTCATTCTGATTTTCCAGTTTTAGACATTATCTGATACATTTTAACCAGAATCAAGTGTTTGACATTTGGAATTTCCTTATGTTCTGAACTTATAGATGCCAAATTTTAAAAAAATGATGCATATACATGTATATAGCTGCCACAGATCATTTTTTTTTAATCTTCGGTTGCTTAGTTGTTGCATGTGATCTTCAATATTTTCTTTATTTTCAGGAATATATAGAAAAATTATGATGTGTTTTTTTGGGGTTGTCTGTATAATTTTGCAATGCAGAATATCATTAACACTGGAACATAAAATATTAACGGATTGTACATGGTTTTCATATTTGCATAAGTTTTCTCCGTGTGTGGGCCAAGAAGGTAGATGTCCTTGGTTTAGCTCTTGATATGAACTTGACTGTGTGAGGTTTCTATAGTTTATAAGCAGTGTATCAAACACACTTCTCTTAAGAACCACATAGCCACAACAACTTGGTCAATCCAACAGGTGGATGTGTCTACTAAGTGGGGGGACAGGTGGCCAGTAAAAGAAAAGAATGTGAAACAATGGCACCAATCAGTCAATGCCATCCTGCTCTTCATAACAGATCCAAAAATAGTCCATAGTGGAGAAAGATAAATCACCATCACTGTCTTCCGTTAAAGACAGCCAATTGACTATGGTATTCTCTTGGTACACCATGAATATCTATTGCCTGGGGAACGCAAGTCTTTTATCAGTATGGAATGTGTCCAAACTTTGCAGTCTTCCAGTTTATTCCAAGTATTCAAACACTCACCCAAATTGATGAAAGATTCCAAAACCAAGTTTTTGAAAATGCGATGTCATGAACATCCGGAATACCATCTACTCTTGAGCTACTGCTTCATGTAGTCCTTCTACACACAGACCAGGTTCCATGAAAATTCTCAGTGTTTGATTTATGTCTAATTATGCCATTCAGCTTTAAGTCATCACTGACGAGGCCCACAGTTTACAGAATGACGGAAAAGTCAGAGTAATACCATTAACTATAACCACAGGGGCTATGCTTTGGTGAAAGCTATAAAACGAAGGTTGTAGAAAGTTGTATGAAACCAAAAGGAATTTGGAGTTTTAAGTTGTAGGCCAATGTAGGTGAGTGATCATTTGTGTTTAAGGGAATGTGAAAGAATATCAGAAAACGGCTTCTTGTTTAAATCAGGTTTTTGTACTAAATATTTGAAAAAATAGAAAACTTGTAATTTTCACACTGCCCACTGGGGCTATTTTAGATTTATACTTCCTTTTCTTTGATGAAAAATTTTCAGAAGTTTCATTACCATCACAGGCAGGATTACAATGACAAGTTATCCCATATGTGCAGAAAATAATCTAACCATTCACAATAGGTGATGTCACAACCCCATTATTTATTTTATTATGCTTTGCTTATATAGCGCTATGTTATTCCTCAGCACTTTACATTAATTATAATCACTGTCCCCAATGGGTCTCAAAACCTAAATTCCCTCCCTATCAGTATGTCTTTGGAGTGTGGGAGGAAATCGGAGTACCCAGAGGAAACCCACGCAAACACGGGGAGAACATACAAACTCCTTACAGATATTGTCCTTGGTGGGATTTGAACCCAGGACCCCAGTGCTGCAAGGCTGCAGTGCTAACCACTGAGCCACAATGACCTTTGAGCACACTCATTAGATGCTTCAATAGAAAAAATATAAGTCAGTCTATTCATGGTAGTAATATACATGTGTATTTCCTTAAAGAACAGGAAGTATAAATCAAAAAAATCCCCAATGACCCGTATCATAGAAAACATTAAAATCCATAAAGCAACTCCATTGAGGGGGCATTCACCTCCCCCCCTCTCTAGTCACAGAAGAGAAGGAACTTATATTCTAAACCTCCTTGATGTAGAATTGCACAATGGACATAGGGAAGTGGGTAAATAACATATAGCTAGGGGGTGAGGAAACCAATTAAGATTGGAAGAGTTAAACATTCAAGTTCCCTTGGAAGCCCAGACTCCTTGTCATGCCCAAGTGACTGAAAGAGGATATCTGTTGTGGGGAGACATCCATAGAGTCTAAGCTGTGAAAGGAAGGGAAGCGAATATCATACGAACAATTAAGGCAGTATACCTATTGTGCTCTCCAGGATGAGCTTTGTGCTCTCCAGGATGAGCTTAATGTCATCAAAACATCTACAATAGCCACTGGAGCATCAGTGGAAAGTTATGAATATTGGAGTTTGTATAGATCCGATATTGATGGGACATACATCTTCAACTTCAGGACAAATCGCGGAAGAATATGCATATTTTTTCATAACTGTGACCCCTGCCTATAAGCCCCAAATCAATAGTGGTCACATTGCTGACACCAGCCATGCCATGTTTACTATCTATGGAAAGGTAAAAGCTTGATAAAAAAAAATATGGCGACAGACTTGATCTTCTGCGATCATCAGGAGTGAAGATATTGCTAATGTTGGGAATTTAATAAAATCCTGAAGGGCTGAGAACATACCGCAGCTTGGCACAAGTGAGGTCATCAGTGGGTGTGTGTGGGTGTAACTTAGATGCTGATAAAAGGTCAAGGCGAATTATGATTGGTGCTCAATGCTAAAGAAGATACAACTCAGTGTAGGCTTGATCCATATAACTAGAAGTTTTCAATCACATTGCTTCCATCAACTAGCTGAGCCATCTCTGACCAGCGTAGTAAGTTTCTCTATTAATCAATTTTTATTTTATGTAACTATACATGCTGTATTGTTTTGTCCCCTTCATAAAATCTTTTAGTATATTATTATAAAGACTGCCTATCGTTCTGGATTAAATAAAAAATGTAATAGTTCTGTTCCTTTTGTTCTGTAAATTGCACCGCAAAGCCATATGCTACTAGAACCTGGCTTCCAGTCAGCCTGTATAAAAAAAACGACTGGTGGTGGCAGCGAGTAGTTCTTGGGTTATCGTGGAGTTAGCAGTGACCGTACCGGGTGTATATACAAATATTTAATGCAATGGAGTCGCAGGTGTATATACCATACGCTCACTGTTATTTTCCCAATAACCAGCCTTAGGCTAGTTTCACACTAGCGTTGCACTGACCTGCGTTGGTCAGCGCACGGCCGCCGCTAAGCTCCGCCCCGTCCGCACCTTCTTCCGATTGCTCCGCCTATGGGCGCATTACGCTGTATGCGACCTGCGTACCCTTTCTTTAGCATTGGGTTTGCAGGCCGTACACAGGTATGCGTTTGCTGGTGCATGTGTCCTTTTGACGGTGCGCCGAGTGCACCAAAATGTAGCACGGTGCGTTGGATGCATGTCGGCGCACCGTCAAAAGGACGCATACCTGCGCATGACCTGCGTACGGCCTGCAAACCCAATGCTAAAGATAGGGTGTGCAGGTCGCATGCAGCGTCATGCACCCATAGGCGGAGCGATCGGGAGGGGACGGAGCTTAACAGCTGCAGCCTCCTCTGTTAATTGTCGGTCAATTGCTGTATTGTCTGGATGATAGGGGAAAGCAGAGGGCTGTTTGTGACAGAAAGATAACAGCTTGGTGGGTTCAGTTATGACCCCCCTCGCTGCGATCTTTGACCATTGTTGGCAGTGGTGGGATCTGAGTGATCTCTCCAGTGTCATCCCTTGTCAACCAGTGTGAAAATTGCATGATTTCTCTATTTTTCATAGTTCATATAAGCCTTTAAAGGGAATCCGTCAGCAGATGTTTGCTATTTAATAGGTCTTATGTGCACGACAGTCAAGTTACTCTGTGTAACCCTGCCCCCACTATTGATTGGCAGTTGGTTGACAATATAAAGTGTACACAGGAAGCTGCCAATCAGGGTTGTGAGAGGGGTTATGCACAGTTTAGCATTATAACCACTGGTACATCTACAGCAGAGAAAACAGGCATTCTATGAAATCAAACAATTCAGTAACTGACACATCATTGGAGTCATGCTCTCTTACTCTATATTATGCTGCTTTCGGATTACATGACAAAACCTGCTAACAGATTTTCTTGAAGACCTTTAGATAGCTGTGCTATAATTTATTGTCCAACCCATCCAAAAACTTCAAAACATGACTAGGGATATTAGCCAAACCATATGATGACAGCTGCTTCTCGGCTCTTACTTCTAATCTGAACGCTTCCCTTTAAATGAAGACACATAGGATCCATTGCATCTAATAATAACAAGCTATTGCTTGAATAAATTACTGGTAAGGTTTTGTAATAAAAGAATGACAGAATGGCATAATATTACGCTTCATAACATTTTTTAGGCTCTGTCTACACTACCATGACTACTTATGCCTTTAGTGGAGCCATGATGGATCCATCAGGTTCTGCATTGCATCCTATTAGCTTAAAATGGTTCTGCCAGGTTTCCATTTTTTTTATCTTACAAGTGCGAACAGAGTCTTGTATTATTTTAGTTAAGTAGTAAATCTGATGCAAATGTATGAAGATGAATATCACACTTGACAAGGTATATAAAGAGTAGAACAAAGCTGCAATAAATCAAGGTGGAGCACAAGGATTCTAATTAAAATGCACCAAGAATGTATTAATATTGTATATAATAATAAATCTACCTTTAGGTGCTAAAATAGCTCACCAGAAAAAGAGATTGATGTTTCAGGTAAGGATCCAGGTAAGGATTTTACCACTTGGCTCTTATAAATTCTCATACAGTACATACAATTTTCTTCCCAATTAATGTAATGTCGTGGAAAACTCAATGTGCAAAGTAGCTACTGATAATATCGTGATCATGTCTTGCCAGAATAATTGGTAGAACCAACAACAACTGTGACAGCTTTACTTTCCCTCCACAGGTAATAGAATTTGATGATGGATCTGGTTCCGTACTAAGAATACAACCTTTACGAACACCAAGAGATGAAGCAATATATGAATGTGTTGCATCTAACAGTGTTGGAGAAGTTAGTGTAACCACCAGGCTCATAGTATTACGGGGTAAGGAACGGCAATGTTAGAATTCATTTACTTTACTTTCCATAATTTCCCCATCAGTATGTTTTTGGGCTTTTTTGGAGAGAAACCGGAGAACCCACCATAAGACAGGAGAACATACAAACTCCTTGTAGAAGTCCTTGGTGAGATTTAAACCCAGGACCCCAGTGTTGTATAGTACCCTTAGAGATAATCTTGTGGCAGGATGTAATAGGGCTTCCATAGAGGTTCCATCTACTGTACTTCTGTATACTGTTATGTATACTGAAGATGTTTAGCTTGCTCCACTGCAGTTTTCATAGATTGGAAGTTTTACCCCTAGAACATGGCCATTCAAAGATGGAATAACGGCATTATACAGGCTCATTGCATTGCTCTACAAGCTTTGCGTAGAGGCCTCTACAATCTACAGCATCTCATGAATTAGCAACCAGTGATGAGAGAAGCTATCCATCGATAGGTTGTGCTGTGATATCTTCTCCATGTAATAACTATAAGGAAAGAATAAATTGTTCTATCAATGGCCACTTTCACATTTCCAATTTTCTTTTATTTGGCTATAGCTCATCGGGATGATTTTCACTTTGATTACTTTATTTTATAACTGCATTAGGACGGCAACAAGGGTTCTGGTATTACTAGAAGTAACATTTGATATGGAGAGTAGAAAATTAGGAAGTGTCATTAAAGGATTTGTCCAGATTCAGAATATTGAATGCTTATTCTTAGCATAGTGTCATGTGTGCATCGCCACGAAGATCGTCGCGGTTGCACATTCTGACTTCTCACAGCTGAGTTGCTGTTTCTTTGTGTTTGGCAGTTAGGGAGTTAATTCTGTCTGTGCTCAGTTCTGGGACTGGGTGCAGTTTCTTCCGGCTGCAATTAATTATTTGTTGATTGGTTTCCTTTAAATCTCTGGTTGTCTGTGTTGGGAGTTGCCAGTGAAATTCTTCATGCAGACCACAGATTGGATTGTATCTGTATAGACTTAAGTTAAAGAGCTCCTTAGTTGTTTTAAGCTCACCTTGCTTAGAGTTTAATATCCCAGATCATTTATGTTCCTTCTGTGTTTGAGTGTGTATGCAAGTCTGTGTTTTCTCCAGTCTGTCTTATATGTCTAATCTGTGTATTTAGCAGAGATCAGCCCATATCCCTTTGGTGGTAATCAGAATCCTTCTTAGGACTGATTACAGGGTTCAGGGACTGATAGGAGACAGGGTTAGGCTGGAGACTTGGACCTCTGAACCATTATCAGTACCTCCAAGGTGAGGGATTAGTTAGGACCCCAGTTTAGGGTCAGGTTAGACCCCCGGTCCTCCTCTTTCCTGTGACAGTGTATCAAGTCCTCAAGATTAACCCTGAGTTCAACGGATATCGTGTCAGGTAAATCTATTCTATATTTACATGCTGATGTTGCTAATCTATATGTTGTATAGAGTGTTGTTATTTTAAGAATAGTTTACTGACATCGTACACATATCATAAGACCGCGTGACATTTTCACTGGCCTATAAAATTATTCCCAGTTGCCATGGATCCAGTAGCCCAGCTGGCTCTGCAGTTGCAGGGATTATCCATGGAGCTGACGGACATTAAGTCCAAAGTTTTGTCTCCCTCGGAGCAAACCAAATTTGAACCTAAAGTAGCTCTCCCGGACAGGTTCACTGGTGGGCGAGACAAATTTTTTACCTTCAGGGAAGCATGTAAATTGTATTTTCGGCTTCGGCCTCGATCATCTGGGAGTGAAGAGCAGAGAGTGGGAATTGTTATCTCGCTCCTACAAGGGGACCCTCAATCCTGGGCCTTCTCCCTTCCTCCGGGATCCCCGGCTCTACAGTCAGTAGATCGATTTTTTACTGCCCTGGGTTTGGTATATGATGACCCAGATCGGGTCTCTCTTGCTGAGACAAAATTACGTAAGATACAGCAGGGAGATCGTCCGGCGGAGGAATTTGCTTCTGAGTTCCGTAGATGGGCCACAGATACTCAGTGGAATGACCCAGCTCTTAGGAGCCAGTTTTGTCATGGGCTTTCTGACAAATTAAAGGACGTTTTGGCTCAGTATGATTCTCCTCCATCACTGGAGGCTGCTATGGCCCTAGCTATCCGTACTGATAGACGGCTCCGGGAGAGGTGCGAGGTAACTCCGCCCCCTGTTGTTACTCCACCTACTACTAAAGTCCCTTATGTTGAGGTTCCCCTTGTCTGTTCGGAGGAGCCTATGCAGTTGGGAGGGACATCATTTCGTAGGAGGGGATTGGCGGTACGCCGCAGGACTAGAAGGTGTTTCTTCTGCGGGAAAGAGGGACATTTTGTTGGGGGATGTCCATCCCGTGCCTTGTTGAGCAAAAAGTCGCCGGAAAACTGTTAATCCCAGGTTGTGTGGTGGACGACAACCTGGGAGTATGTATTTCGTCCGCTAGTTCTTCTCAGTTCCTTGTACCAGTGGAGGTGGTGGTTGGTACGAGAGTGGAGAGATTTTCTGTTCTTATTGATAGTGGGTCCGTGGCTAATCTGGTTGACGCTCAGTTTGCTCAGGCTCAAGGTATGCATCTGAGTGTATTGGTCAAACCGATCCCTATATTCTCCATTGACGCCAGGCCTCTCGGCCAAGGTAGCTTTGTTCATGAGGTTCATAACATTGACCTTCGGGTAGGGGCAATACATAGGGAACTATTATCTTGTTATGTGTTGGAGGGTCTACCTACTCCTATTGTGTTGGGACTTCCTTGGTTGGTTAAACATAACCCTGTGATTAATTGGCAGTCCAGAGATATAAGCCAATGGGGGGAGTTTTGCAAAAGTAACTGCATGAACACAGTCATCAGTGCGGTCGTGCCTAGTACTTTGCCTCCTTTTTTGGAGGACTTTGGGGATGTGTTCTCTGAGGAGGGGTGTCAGGAGTTGCCTCCTCATCGCGTGTATGACTGCTCTATTAATTTACTTCCTGATGCTAAGTTACCTAAAGCTAGGTTATATAACCTTTCTGGTCCTGAGAGGCAGGCTATGAAAGATTATATTTCGGAAAGTCTGGCCAAAGGGCATATTAGACCTTCATCTTCCCCAGTGGCCGCGGGGTTCTTCTTTGTGAAGAAAAAAGATGGAGGCCTACGCCCTTGCTTGGATTTCCGTGAACTTAATCGGATTACTGTTCGAGATCCGTATCCACTCCCTCTGATTCCTGATCTCTTCAATCAAATTGTTGGCGCCAAATGGTTCTCTAAATTGGATCTCAGGGGGGCATATAATCTGATTAGGATAAAAGAGGGGGATGAGTGGAAAACGGCGTTTAACACGCCGGAGGGACATTATGAGAACCTTGTCATGCCTTTTGGTCTGACTACTGCACCAGCAGTATTCCAACATTTTGTTAATGACATTTTTCGTCATCTGGTGGGGCTGTTTGTGGTCGTATATTTGGATGACATTTTAATTTACTCACCAGATCTTGTGTCTCACCAGGAGCATGTGAGACAGGTGTTACAGATCTTGCGAGACAATAAACTATACGCCAAACTGGAAAAGTGTGTATTCGCCGTACAGGAACTTCAGTTTTTGGGTTTCTTGGTGTCAGCCTCCGGTTTCCGTATGGACCCTGAAAAGGTGAGAGCAGTGCTTGAATGGGATCAGCCAGAGGATCTTAAGGCTCTGCAGCGTTTTCTGGGGTTTGCTAACTACTACCGGAAATTTATTTGTAATTTCTCATCTGTTGTCAAACCTCTCACTGACATGACAAGAAAAGGGACGGATTTTTCTAAATGGTCGGACAAAGCTTGCCAAGCTTTTTCCTCTTTGAAAAAATGTTTTGCTTCGGCACCCGTTCTCATCCAACCAGATGCATCACAGCCGTTCGTTGTGGAGGTGGACGCGTCTGACGTAGGGGTGGGTGCAATATTGTCCCAGGGTCCGTCCCCTGGTAAATGGCATCCGTGCGCTTTCTTTTCTAAAAAATTGTCGTCCGCCGAAAGGAATTATGATATCGGCAATAGGGAACTTTTGGCCATTAAGTTGGCTTTTGAAGAATGGCGTCACTTTTTGGAGGGGGCAGTCCACCCGGTCACCGTCATTACTGATCACAAGAACCTGCTGTATTTGGAATCTGCTAAGCGTCTGAATTCCAGACAAGCTCGATGGTCGTTGTTTTTTACCAGGTTTAATTTTGTTGTCACTTATCGCCCTGGATCTAAGAATGTTAAGGCGGATGCCTTGTCTCGCAGTTTCCCAGGGGCCGGGAAAATGGATGACCCGATTCCTATCCTTCAGGAGGGGGTGGTAGTGTCGGCTGTATGTTCTGAGCTTGAGGAGGAGGTGTTAGAGGCTCAGGGGGACGCCCCTGCAGGACCTCCAGGGAGACTGTTTGTCCCAAATCAGTTGAGACAAAAGGTTATTGAGGCACATCATAATTCTGCTTTAGCAGGACATCCAGGGAGTAAGGCTACTTTAGATCTCCTTTCTCGCCGGTTTTGGTGGCCTAACGTTAATAAAGATGTTTTAACTTTTGTCGCGTCCTGTGGGGTTTGTGCTCGCTCTAAGACCCCTCATACCCGTCCGTCTGGAACCCTCTTACCCTTGAAACTTCTGGAGCGTCCATGGACTCATTTGTCTATGGACTTCATCACGGACCTTCCTCAGTCGTCAGGGAAGACTGTCATACTGGTGGTTGTTGACAGGTTCAGTAAGATGGCACATTTCATTGCTCTTCCTGCCCTCCCTAATGCTAAAACTCTGGCGCAGGTGTTCATTGGGGAGATTGTGAGACTTCATGGGTTGCCTTCTGATGTGGTGTCAGATAGGGGGTCTCAGTTTGTGTCCAAGTTTTGGAGGGCATTTTGTTTACGTCGGGGGATGCAATTGTCATTTTCCTCGGCTTTTCATCCGCAGACCAATGGTCAGACATAGCGGCTGAATCAAAGCCTAGAGACTTATCTTCGGTGTTTTGTCTCAGAGAACCAGGAGGACTGGTCTTCTTTCTTGCCTCTGGCAGAGTTCGCTCTTAATAACAGGCGGAGCGAGTCCACTGGTAAGTCCCCGTTTTTTGGGGCATATGGTTTTCATCCCCAGTTTTGTACATTCAATGGGGGGGCCCTTCTGGGGTTCCTGAGGAGGAGCGTTTCTCGTCGTCACTTGCTTCAGTGTGGAGAGGTGTATTGAATAATCTGAGTGCTATGGGGAACCGTTATAAACGTATGGCTGATAGGAGGAGAGTTTCTGGTCCAGATCTTAATGTGAACGATCTGGTATGGTTGTCTACCAGGAATATAAAACTTAAAGTTCCCTCCTGGAAGCTGGGCCCCAGATTCATCGGGCCGTACAGGATCAGTTCCATAATTAATCCTGTGGCATTTCGTCTGGACCTCCCTCCTACGTTTAAAATTCATAATGTGTTCCACAAGTCATTACTTAAGAGGTACGTGGCACCAGTCATACCATCACCTCTACCTCCTCCTCCAGTGGTGGTCAATGGTAACTTGGAGTTTCAAGTGTCAAAGATCATTGACTCGCGTCTGAATCGCCGGTCCCTTCAGTACTTGGTGCATTGGAAGGGGTATGGTCCAGAGGAGAGGACGTGGGTTCCTGCGTCTGACATTAACGCAGATCGTTTGGTGCGGACCTTCCACAGAACTCACCCGGGCAAACCTGGCCCTGAGGGTCCGGAGGCCTCTCGTAGAAGGGGGGGTACTGTCATGTGTGCATCGCCACGAAGATCGTCGCGGTTGCACATTCTGACTTCTCACAGCTGAGTTGCTGTTTCTTTGTGTTTGGCAGTTAGGGAGTTAATTCTGTCTGTGCTCAGTTCTGGGACTGGGTGCAGTTTCTTCCGGCTGCAATTAATTATTTGTTGATTGGTTTCCTTTAAATCTCTGGTTGTCTGTGTTGGGAGTTGCCAGTGAAATTCTTCATGCAGACCACAGATTGGATTGTATCTGTATAGACTTAAGTTAAAGAGCTCCTTAGTTGTTTTAAGCTCACCTTGCTTAGAGTTTAATATCCCAGATCATTTATGTTCCTTCTGTGTGTATGCAAGTCTGTGTTTTCTCCAGTCTGTCTTATATGTCTAATCTGTGTATTTAGCAGAGATCAGCCCATATCCCTTTGGTGGTAATCAGAATCCTTCTTAGGACTGATTACAGGGTTCAGGGACTGATAGGAGACAGGGTTAGGCTGGAGACTTGGACCTCTGAACCATTATCAGTACCTCCAAGGTGAGGGATTAGTTAGGACCCCAGTTTAGGGTCAGGTTAGACCCCCGGTCCTCCTCTTTCCTGTGACAGTGTATCAAGTCCTCAAGATTAACCCTGAGTTCAACGGATATCGTGTCAGGTAAATCTATTCTATATTTACATGCTGATGTTGCTAATCTATATGTTGTATAGAGTGTTGTTATTTTAAGAATAGTTTACTGACATCGTACACATATCATAAGACCGCGTGACACATAGCCCGTTGGTGTTTAATTGGTCGCCCATCCTTCTTTCGGCACCCCTACTGCCAGCTGTATCAAGTGATTGCGGTGTATTGTGAGCATCTTTGGTCTGATAACCTGCACTCCTTCTACTTAGTAGTGACCATGCTTGGCATTATGGCATTGTCCTGTTAAAGGTTTAAATATTTTTAATTCTGCTTAAAAATAAATAGAACTTACCCACTGCACTCATGTGCCAAGTCTTTCCAGCTTCCACCTGGTTTTGTTAACCCATTTCCAACATGACCAATTTACCTTTTTCCTCCCCTTCTTTCCAGAGCCATGACTTTTTTATTTTTCTGTCCACATAGACGTATGATGGCTTGTTTTTTTGCGGGACCAAGTTGTTCTTTTGATTGACACCATTCATTTTACCACATAATGTATTGGAAATCGGGAAAAAGATTCCAAGTGCAGTGAAATTGTGAAAGAAACCCGCAATTCTGACATTGTTTTTTGAGAATAGTTTTTAACGCGTATATATTAGTTAGTCCCCTTAGTGGACTATAACCTATGATCATCGGATTGCTTGTATTATACACAGCAATTGCTGCTAAACATCACCATCTTCTATGAAACCCGGCCAAAGGCCTAGTTTCAAGGGAGCTCTGTAATGACAATCATGGAGGTCTTCAACAGACCTCCTGCTGTCATGCCAATGCATCGGCGACCCGAGATCACATCAATGGGTGCATTGAATAATGTGCCCTTCTTCCAGCTCATTGTTAATGTATTTAACAGGTTAACAATTGTGGGCGGCGCTTCTCACTATCCTGGCTGTAACACACCGCCACTACCTGACGGATATGGGGCATGCTCACCCGGTGAGCCGGCTCCACACACCCACTTCCCTCTTGCGCCGTATGTGTATGGCGGATATTGGTGATGGGTTAATATGGCTGGATAAGTGACGTCTTGTCAGTGTCATTTAACAGCTGCAACCAATCACTGGCCTCAATGGCCAGGTGCCATCTACAATAGCATCACCATTGAGCCCAGGGATTGGCAGTAATGGCCATGTGATGTGGAAGTGATATTACAACTGTAGCCATATCAACCATAACTAGAGGAAACTCCGGAGAGCCGGTAAGTGAGCTGCAGTGGGTAAGTGCAGTACAGCTGTATTTGCACAAGAAGCCAATGGAATAAAAAATAATAAAACTGGACTGACCCTTTAACTTCAAATTATAACGCTGCATTGCCAAGCATGCAGGTAATAGAGTAGAAGGGTGTCTAGGGTCAGCCGAATGATAAGGGTTCTATGAGCAGCTGATCATATGCGGAGTATAGAGATGGACCCCCATTGATTGGATACTGAGTCATCAATATTCTGATCCCATGAAAGCTTTCTAAGGTAGAGAACTATGTTCTTTCTTTGTATAGATGAATGGTTAAGTGTGGAGTTATTCTGATTAATATGCCATTTGTGGGCATTTTGGAATTTTCATCAGATGACTTTGCGGCTATCTTGGTAACACCTTTTATAAAACCACATTCTGAAAAGGCACTTTAAATGGACTTCTTTGTGGCACTGTGCTTTAGAAGCTCCTTTTCTTTCTTTAATGCCATTTTAAGTGTTAGGTCTTTAATCTGTGCATTTAGGGCCCCATTGACATTAATAGCAGGCATCGATCAGTCATCAGTATGGCTCTTAGCAGTACATAATGCTATGACACTGAAGATTGCACTATTTATATAGATGACGCCTCATGTGCAGCGCTGTTGTGAAATGCTCATTGTGTATATAGAATGGCAGGATGATCATAGCACAGTGACGCATTATTCCTGGGGTCTGAGAGACCGAAGGAAGCACCAAACAAATCATATGTTCCCCGGTAAGAGTCGGAATTGGAAGCACTGCTTGCATCTTTGTAGCACAAAATTAATTGTATGAAACGACCTAAGCAATAGCAATGTCTCCAATTTGTAACCTTTTGACCAGAATTACCATGTTTATTATGGCCCCATTTTTATTAATGCAGCTTTTCCGAAGATGAACACTGTTCTGCCTGCTGTGAAAATAGCAGTTTGCCGTTTATGCTATAGAGCGATCTCGGCTGGGGGGCCGGGCTGCTAATACAGAGCGGAGCTGAGTGACGAGAACACAAAGGGGGTTTTCTTTCTTCTTTTTCTAAATTACTGCAATAAAGGAGTAATAATTCTGAAAATAGGAAACCTACTAGGTCTGAAGTGCTTTTCCAAGAAAGATTTCAGTTTTCCAGTTTATTAAAGCACAATGATTTACCAAACTTTTGCTTAGCTAATAAAGTAACGCCGTAACGCAGGCAGCCGAACCCATCAGCTTTTTCTACTGTCGGCAAACAAGATTACCCTATAATGCCTGCATACAATATTACAATTCTGAGGGCGTTTTGTTGGTGTTCATTTGTTGAACAGATTAGTTTTGATAATATCTTGTATTTGATTTTACACCTTTTGATGAAATACAAATGCAGGCTTGCCTCAGTGTATCTTCATTTCAAGCTGATCTGTTGCTTTTAGAGTGGCTGTCAGAATATCATACTGTGCTTGATTTAGCTCTTATTAATTCCTTCCCTGGGTCTATATACAGATGCATCCCACCCTATGTTTCCACAAATCTTAAGAACTCTAAGGCCATGTGCACACACTCCATTTTTGCTGCGTTTTTTCAATGCAGATTTGACACCTGAAGGTTTTCCTAGTACCAGCAAGATGACTGAGAATCCTGAAGTCTCGTGCTCACTTTGCTTATTTGTGACTTGCAAATTTGATGCAGGTATAAATCTGCAGTATGTCAGAACTTGCACATTTCTCCGATACTAATGAGTGGGGAAAATTCTGTACCAAAAATACAAGTAAAAAACGCACCAAAAATGCGCGTTTTTGCCTCTGCCTTTTTCCTGAAAAGAGATGCAGAATTTTCTGCACCAAATACTTAACATGTATCCATACGCTAAAGGTCCGATTCATTTTTTCATATTTATTGATCACTTTTCTTTGTTTGTCTTGTGGAGATTTGTGGACCAAACTCTTCTAGTTACACTTGGTTCATGGATTCGATGCAATATCAAAAACGCTTTTGTTTCTGTCTTTAATCAATTTTTTTTTTTTACACTTTTCAGCACCAAAAGTTGCAAATTCATTGAAAAGTTTCCAAATTAAGATTTTTTCAGGAACCATACTGTAGGAATGGACCGGAATGAGATGTGCTGAAAAAATGCGACATTTGATAAGTCACCCTTCATTAATCCGTCTAAAAGATCTGTATGTGCAGAGATGTCTAGGAAAAAAAAAATTAAAAAACACTTAAAAATAGAAAGACGGCTTAAAAAGTGGCTCAGATCTTACAGAGATATAATAAGGCACAAATACTAAAGCTACTAAAATGGAGCAAATTACTCCAGAAATCTGGAGAAATAACAATGATAAATTTTGAAAACCGAGGAGAAAAACAATGAGCAAATACTGTGCAATGAGTATGTACCGCAAATAGTAATAGTACATACAAATAACTCAGGGTACTTAGTTGACACTATTTTGAGTAAAAAAAAGCATAAAAGCCATCCTACAACTACAAGGTGTACCCAATCGGGATCGTCCCAAACTCACCTTGCTATGTGCCATCAGACCTCAAAATATGAATTGGGGCCTAATTCTTTTCTATTCATGTTCAATACATCATGGTGACATGCAAGGAAAACCTTCAGCTGGGTGCAATCCACTTGACAATCTCTGGAAGGCCACAAATAAGCACACATAGCATAAACATCTCCTAACACAGTTTCCCAAGATCAGGTTTTTTTCAATGCTGGTCTCATACCACTTATTTTGGGTCTAAGAGCACTGATAGGTAGCCTTTTTCTATCGTGTAGTGCACATTTGCTCTAAAATACATTTGTTCCACTAGAATATGAAATCCTTTCAGGTACATCCTACTCTATCAATATGGTGTCCTGCCTACATGAGATTTTGTCATCATACATAGACATTTTAAGAGTGGTAAAAAGGTTGCAGAAACCATCGCATGTACCTAGAAAAAATAACAGGCATGCAACACTATGTATAGGACTATGCAGGAAAAACTGCAAAAGCAATGCAAATAAACCAAGAAAAGGCAGTCAAAATTTCCCATAAAATCAGCAACTTTATTGAAACACCATAAAAATGGAATACCAAGTATAACAAAGGTGAATGATAAGGATAAGGACAGTTACATACAAGGTGTACTCACAAAAACGCCATAAGGGACAGGGCCCCGTCCATCCACATTGCAATATACATAACAATATTCACCACCATGTACTACAACCACACTGGATGATCATTAATATTTCCATATGCACATGCATGTAATAATACGTAGTCAGACATGGAATACAGCACTGTACCTGATGCAGTAGGACAGGAAGAGACCCAGGCCCACCCCGACGCGCGTTTCGGAGCCACACAGCTCCTTCCTCAGGGCATGGGGCTGATCATTGTGATCATCTTGGGGATGACTAGCTATCTGCGTGAAATCTTTTTTGACGTATTAATCGTGTTTCAGGTTGATTATAACTCAGCTTCCTCTTTGTAGCCTATTGATTAATTGTGCTCCCCGGGTACTAGATCGGCGTAATGTAGAGATGGATGGTGGACCTCACAAAGTAAGCATCTGCTATGATTTCACTAAAAGACAATGCCCGACAGTTATGCTCCAAACTTCATTGTCTTTGTTCTCCCTGTCCCTCACAATAAAAAGAGTTGATACAGAAGATGCTTGAAAAAAAAACAAACAAACAATAATCACATTCACTTATCTTTCATTTGGTTTTGTGTTTTCTTATGAGCTTACGGTAAAGGCAGCCAAAGGGAAGAAGTGTCTTCATTGTGAAGAGATTTTATGATTTTCCTTGTAGAGCATAGCTCACAAGAACTCGTTATCTCCCTTTGTCTGACACGTGGTCTAATTCGTCTATTTTTGCCTATTATACATTTGTTAGCATATGACCGAAATATATGTGGGGCTATAATGCATTGTGGATGGGATTAAGAGTAAAGTGTCAGTCTTTGCTGATGACACCAGACTATGTAGGGTATTAAAATCTGACCTTGACAGTACAATATTACAAAACAATCTGGATAAGATGACTGAATGGGCAAACACTTGGAAAATGAGGTTTAATGTAGATAAATGTAGAGTATTGCACCTAGAACGGAGTAATCCTATTGCTGCATATACATTAAATGGGAGTATACTTAGGACTACAGAACAGGAGAAGGACTTGAGTATTCTAATTACAAGTAATCTGAGCAGCAGTACTCAATGTCAAGCAGCAGCCACAAAAGCAAACAAGATTTTAGGATGCATAAAAAAGAGATAAAATCCAGCAATCCCAACATATTGTTACCACTTTATAAATCACTGATGAGGCCACATCTAGAATATGGGATCCAGTTTTGGACTCCACATTTCAAAAAGGATATTCAGAAGTTAGAGTCAGTTCAACGATGGGCAACTAGATTATTACAAGGATGGAAGGCCTCTGATATGATGGGAGTTTGGAAAAGTTGGTCTTGTTTAGCTTAGAAAAAAGACGCCTCAGAGGTGATCTCATTTACATGAATAAATATATGTGTGGCCAGTACAAAGGACTGGCCACATGACTTATTACTTCTAAACGCCATACTAAAGACCAGAGGGCACTGATTACGGGTGGAGAAAAGGCGATTCCGACAGATAAACAGGAAAGGGTTCTTTACAGAAAGAGCAGTCAGACAGTGAAATGCCCGACCCAAAAGGTAGTAATGGCAGACACTATAACAGCTGTTAAAAAAGGGCTTGATGATTTCCTCATCTCGATACACATAACATTGGGGGTTATAGTTAAATTAGTGACAAAATGTACAATTGGGGGAGAAAGGTTGAACTTGATGGATCTAGGTCTTTTTTCAACCTATGTAACTATGTGACTATATTTAGTTCTATGTGTATTGCTGTATTGCTGCACAAGTATTTTCTCCTACAGTAGGTTTTTTTGGATCTTCTAAGAATAAATGTAATGTTTACAATAAACATTACCTAACCTCAGGATATGAAAAAATGTGTGATTTCTGGGATACCACTGAAATAGGACCTCATTGTTGTGATCAGCATTGGAACCCTGTGCAAGCATACATTGGATAGGTAACACAAGTACTTTTAATCTGGTCATAGATTTGTTAGTAGATCGTCAGCAATCTAAAGTATATATTAATACACAACTGACCCTAGCATGTCTTCTCAGAGAAAGCAGTGATCACACTACCATCCACTTCCGAGCTTGTATCTTTATTGAACTGACAGCAGTTTTCTTGGTCACCTCCATCATTTCCATAGACAATGACTGGAGCGGAAGTGTGCTTGACCACTGATCCTTTCATTAGTGATCTGTGAGATCCCGAGTGATCACACATGTATAACTTATCTTGTTGATACTAGCTGTTACAGGTCACCCCCTTTACGATATCTTCTACCCTTAGAGATTTCCCATAAATATATTAATTTCTATAAATCTGCTAGACTTTTTACAACAGAGTCATCTAAACTTATCTGTATACGTTCTTATCGCCAGCTACTAAGACCCAATTAAAACATGACTTTCCAAATGCAATTGATGAAATGATAAATACCTTCATTCTAATAATGTCCTCATCCCAGAAATACTTTATATGCTCACAGTTGTTAGGGGAGCTGTTTTTCGTTGCATGTTTTATTGATCCTACGACTTTACCACATTAGTAGTCTTGCTGCAGACACAATGGAGAATTGAAATGTCTGATAAATGGAATGCCATAAAATGGACATTTCTAGCAAGATTCTGCCAATGCGCCTTAACCTCTGCTTCCTACTGGGAAAAGATTAATTCAGTCCTTTTGGCCATCAAATTATTGGCTTCTTAAGTAAAGTTGTTAATAGGTTTAAATTAGCTCATTGTGCAACTTATTAGTGCTTCAATTAAACAAAAAGAGGGAGCATGCTGCGTAATTGCTTGAAATCCATCCATCAAATTTGGATGCAGAATATTATTCCTGAAGTATCCCCAATTTATTCGCTTGCACACCATGTCACTTAGGCATGAGATGTTGGGTAATTACCGTAACCTACATCCACTGCATTTACCTCCTCTTTTGTTTAGGGACTACCATGGGGACCAAGTAATGTTTAACTGCTTCACTGCCGTAATAGAACGCAAGTAGAAACTCTACAGAAGACGCATTTGGCAAGAACGCTTAGTGACCTAATTAAAATTAAAACTGGTTTTAACAAAAAGTGTCGTTTTAATAGAAGATGATTTTGTGTCTCATTGTGACTGACAGGTATTTAACAATGTGCAAAGATTTATTTGCAAGCTGGATTAAAATAGTCTCCTGTAAGAATCCTCTAGTGACTCCCTTGGGGTAAAGTATGGCGTTAGAGCCTAGTAAGTTTGATCTGATCTCCTGGTAAAGGTATCAGTGGCACAACGTCAAATGTTCGCACTTAGTACCCGGCTAGGGTACATTAATCTCTCCACTTCTTTATGCGACAGATTCTTCTAGCCTGAGAACAGTCAATATTTTCCTGAGTAATACATTAGTGGGGTTACCTCTGACTAGCTTAATTACCATTAATTACCAGTATCAATATTTCTTTTTACCAAGTCCATATTACACAGATCTACCTATTAGGATGTTTCCTTTATTGTAATGTGGGTGCATATCACAGATTTCCCTAATATTAATTACAGGGGTAATAACCTCAAATATTTGATCTGCATATTTGCTTAATATGCAGGAAATGAAGTGTTAAAATAATGAATATTCCAGTTTCCTGTACAGTATTTTATTGGAAGCAATACTAGTGTTAACTCGGAATGAGTTTCCATCTGCTCCATCCATTTCTGCCATTCTTGTCTTCTTATTTTACGTGCTAAATGGTTAAATGATTTTCATAAAATTAATTTGTATAGCTAATGATACTGTAGATTAGATACATATAAATTGTTTGTTTCCTACAGAGGCTAGTCCCTTCTATCAATTCACAACAGAGATATTAGGGGACTTTGGAAATGGAGGGCATATATTATACGGCTCTTCTGTATGTGAAATTCATTCTTGTCTCTTTCAACCTCTGAAAAACAAGAAACCTAGAAATAATAGAAGAATAGGATCCCAAAGACCCAACATCTAAAGATATGTCATCAATTATTTTCAAGTGCATTAATGGGTAAAATTGTAAAGTGCTTGTAAAAACAGGCTTGTATTTTAGTAAAAATCTGCTCCTTTTTCAAGAACCGAGGGATATTTAATTCTGTTAGTGTTATTGCTTGGGTTACCGGCCACCCCTGATACACTGCAGAGGTCTCCAGGAGAAGCCAAAGAGCCAATCACTTACGAGCTCCTTCCCAAGCTCTGCTCTGAAGCTGACCATTTCAGATTCAGTGGCACTGCGCTCCTCTGATCTATGAGGTGCGAACAGTTATGGCCAGAGGTAAAATAATGTCAATCAATTAAGAGCGCACTGACCCCCAGCATGCAAGAAGTTGGGAGGCAGGGGAGCTGTGAGCTCTTGAAAAGCAATATGAAAGAACACCTTCAAGGGATGAATCACTGGGATTTTTTTTTCTTCTTTGTTTAATGTTCCATTAGTTAACATTGACTAATTAGCAGGCAAAGAAAAAAAGCATCTTGGCACCCCAGGCAGGTAACTTAAATTGCTTTTCCCCAAATAAACTCAAAATCAAACCATAATGCTAATGCATGATCTTGCTGTACAGATGGACAGTTCTGAGTGGCAACGTGAGGTTCTGAGATTTCTAAAGTAGATGTGTATGTCCAGCATTTACATAGGCCTGCTTTGGAACACCACTAACCTACTGAGTTCCATTCATAATTACACCTTTAAGGAACTCCAGAATAAATAGACCCAAAATTAAAGTTCAATTTCCTAAATAAATACAGATCCCAACATAAAACAGAATGCACCACAAAATTCAGATCTGCACCAACCCATTAAATACCATATTTTACCCTACTTTTTGCAGTGTAAGACGCACTTTTTAGTGAGAAAGAAATCCTGCTAAAAGGTGCGCGTCTGATCACTCAGAAAACTATGTAGGGCGCAGTTCTCTTTCATTCTGTGCGACACTGATCTGTTTGATCGATGCTGGGCAGGAGGAAAAGCTACCAGGACCCGCATATCAATAAACCTGCATGGTTTATCAATAAATATCAATAAACCTGGAAGTCCTGATTAGCTTAAGGACCTTTCATGGCATGTGATGACTCATAAGACTGGAAGGAACTTCAAAATAAAGTAGTGTAGTCACAGTGTGCAGAGATACGTCTACATAGGCAAAAACATGCCAGATTAAGTTTAATGTTGATAAATCATATTGCCCCATATTCATTAAATGGAAATATATGAGGAACTGCAGAACAGTAGAATGACTGGACTTGGGTATTCTGGTTACCAACAAGATTTTAGGATGTATTAAAAAGAGATACAATTCTGTGAGCCCAACATATTGTTACCCCTCTACAAATCACTTCTAAAGCCACATCTTGAGTATGAGATCCAATTTTGGGCTCCACATTTCAAAAAGAAAAGGATATTGGAAAGTTAGTCAATTCAAAGGCTACAAGTATATTTTCATATGGGATAGAAGGCTTCTTGAAGACATTCATTGCTGATGGAAGAAAGGTGATTTAGACATATAAGTAGGAACATTTTCTTTATATTTAGAGAAATCAGATTATGGAATGCCCTATGGTAAGAGTCAGAGTCTAAATCACCATTTAAAAATGGGCAAGATGCTTGTATCACAATAAATTGCTGTGTGGGTTATAAATAATCTAAAGATAGAAAATGTATAACTGGTGGATGATGGTTGAAATTGATAAACGTTTTGTTTTAAACCAATGTAATTATATGTGTATTTGATAGTGTAGCTAGTGTAGCTAAGCTGTGTGTGGTGATATTGCTAAGCTGTGTGTTCATGTAGCAGAGTTGTGTGCATGTAGAAGAGCTATGTGTGTAGCAGGGTTGTGTGTTTGTGTAACAAAGCTGTGTGTAGCAGAGCTGTGTGCACATGTAATTCAGCTAATTTTTTAAGCTCTACCGATGGGCTTGGAGAACTACACAAATGTGGTCGTGTGACTATATATGAACCTTTAAAAGTCTCTGTACACTTTTGGGATCATTGCTTATTGCAGTCCCATTGCTGCTTTTGGCATAATTTTTATGGCAAAAAATCTAATGAAAATAAGATGTGCACTGAATCCCTGTCAGCACCAAATTTTAATTGCAAAGGGGCAACATAGGTGGTCACCTACCCCTCATTATGTCTCTGCTAGTTAGTAAATGAAATCTTAATGAAATTTTGTCTTCTCCAGCTCCGATTGCTCATGCTGTATTATTGCTACTTAGCCTTGTCCTCATTATGTCTGAAATAAAACAGGCTTGTTTTCGCTGTAAACTGTATTAGAATCCCCATTTTTATTTGTTTTCTGTCCTCAAATCTATAAAAGCCAATAATACAAAAGTAATCTGTTTTCTGTGGAGCCATTTTAATGCATATTTTTACTTTCGTCATTGACTATCTTTGTGTAATGATTGTGGACATTTTTATTGTTCAGAAAATGAGTTATCTCGAAAGAAACAAGAAATGATGGCGAACAATTGTTTTGTATTTTACTGTAATTTCCCCATTTGTGATAAGTTGGCTTTTCGCTGACTAGAAGGATAGAGGTTGCAAAGGCACAAATTGGCATGAAATCTTTTTCGATTGGATTCTTTTACTAGAAGTGTGAATAATGTAAGCCTACAAATCTGATTGGCAGAGTTAATACAAATTTTGTTTTCAGATAATGGGAAGTAAAGGTAAAAGGCTAACAGCTTACTTTGCGCATTTGCCAATAAATATGGATTTGTTTTGGGCTCAGCTGCCTGGGAGCTCCATGTAATTCAGTTTTTCGTTTTTATTTTTTGCTTTTTCACTATCTTTGAGGAAAACTGTTTAATGCATGTGCTCATCTATTCTTGGGAAGTTGGACGGCTAGATAGTTACTTTTTAATTCCATACACTTAATTTAATTTTAAGTTGCATAATGTGAATTAAATATTCACAATTAGGCTTAGTCCAAATTGCAAGTAATTCTGCCCAGTAAAAAAAAAACAAATAGAAAAAAAAATAAAAATTTCAGTATGAAATCACATTGACTTACAATAGGTCAATCATGGTCCATTACATGTTGATCATAATGGATCTATCATATCCATCATTACTCCTATAAAAATGTCAGTCATGGAAACAGAGCCTCAATACAGAATGTTTCCTCCATTGTAGCCACAAGACATTATATTCTTTCAGATAAGTTTTTGAAACCATTTAACAGGTATGTCTGTACATGTTACTGGTAATTTAAATGAGACATATTGGTGTAAGCATTAGTTTTTCAGAACATTTTTCTGGCCTTAACGACATTCTGATTGTTAAGGTTTGGCATCTTAAATGTTGTGTGAGTTAATTTCTGTAAATGTATGTAGATTTTTTTAATCCTGGCCCCTGATTGACACGGTAAGGGGGATTTGTTTTGTGTGTAATTGTGCGCCATTATTCTGCATCTTTAAGGCATTGTCAAGGTGAGGTGACTTTTTAAAGGGCTTGTTTGCGTCATGCATTCCCCTTTTTTGATTGGTTTGAGTTTGTCTATAAAAAAAACTCTGAACACAGGAGCTCTATATAATCCTGTGAATATCCATTGATTAAACGGGACGCTGTTCAATGTTACATATTAATTTTAGCAACTGGGCTGCAGGAAAAATTTACATATATTTTGTAATCCCTTGGCAATATTAACCATCGGAACCAAAATTCCCTCAGACCACACTTCCCCTCTTCTATCAGCCTATCATGGTGGCATCCACAAAATTCAAACACCTTTCAACAATAAACTTCTTTTACAACTATACCTTAACAACTCACCTGTCCATCATCTACAGTACTTACCAGAGATCTACAGATTTAAGGGTGGCCCTGTTTGTTTACTTCAGGTCTTTGGGATTAAATATGTCCTTCTTTGTCCCAAAGTAACAAAGTACATATTCTATCTGTTCTACCAAACGACTATTCCTTGTAGAATCTGTATTTTTATGCCCTGGGTTAGAAATGACTTAATTGATTGTGTTACAAAGTCACTGGTAAAGTACTGGAGGGGATATATGTGTTACTATGATAAATGTAAAGCCAGAGTATTTTCCTACAGCACACTAAAGTGTTGTGAGGCTTAAACTAAAGTTGCAGAAATGGGCTGGGTTTTATGTGGACATTCAGAGAGCGGGTGGGAGAATGTCCACCTTATCTCCACCTGCAGAGCCGGCACCACCGTGTCCTGACAGGATCTGTGTGATTATCAGTCATATGAAGGAGTCACATGGTCAGGGGCTTAAATACTTGGCTTCAAAAGGCAGCAGGGTTGAGTGTGCCTGGAGAGGAAGCACTCCAGGAAAGTTTTTGTGCATGTGTTGTATGCTAGAACCTGAACCGTGTGTGCTCTGCTAGCTGTGAGTAGGAGGAACCCCACTCTCAGAAGGATGGTGTTTTCTGCCACCATTTTGTTTTGTTTTCCTGTACTTTTGCCCAGATGGCTGTATTTGCTTTACTACACCTTGGTTCATGCTGCCTATAATAAACCAAAGAAAGTTCTTAAAGCTGCAGTGGACCCGTGTCTACTTCCATGTGCAGCCGAGTTGTTTCAGGACTCCAAACCATTGGCCAGGATTGCAATCTGTGCTCACTAAGTAGGACGCCTGCAAATCTCCTTACCTCCCAGCATTCCTGACTCTTCTTTTGATTAGCTAAGTTGGAGCAATCTTATGATTGCACCATGACACACATACTATGTCGCGTCAGCCCTGCTCACTAAAAGGAATGTTGGAGGTAACGAGATTTATAGGCCTCCTGTTCGGCGGTCACTGGTAACCTGGCCAATGGTCAGGAGTCCAGCGAATTGATTCTCATGTATACTCTGAGTGCAAGGATGAAGCATAGCATTCACTTAGACAGTTTTACAGCAAAAACCAGAGGTAAACTGGGAGCTGCCAACCATGGCTCCTGATCTGCCTCTTGCTCATAGGTCTCCTTCAGAATCACTCATCCAGTATTTGATGCAGATCAAAGTGCAGATTTTGATACATTTTTTTAGCCAAAGCAAGAAGTGGATCAAGAAGGAAGTCCTTAATTTTTATTTCTTATTAATTTTGAATCTACTTCTAGTTTTGGCCCAAAACAGTGCACCAACAACTTCAACAAAAATTGCATTTGTGATGCCAGCCTTAATGCTTGTTTTTAGTAGTGCCATGTAGCGCACACGGCCATGACACCGTGCCATTGGACTCTTGTTATTAATTAAGAATGTGAAGTCTATTCCACGGCTGCCAGACCGGGCATCTGCACATTTCTCTGCAGCTCGGCTTATCAAGACAACGCAAACGTTTTACTGAACTAGCTGACTGACAAAAATAACAGTTGTTCCTCATAAACACCACTACAAAATGAAAACATACCCTTAAGGTTATTGTTATTGCTGCTTTCAAATTACAGACCTTAGGTTTACTTGATAAGGCACGATATTTGCATTTCCCTGTAATAAAAAGAATGTTTATTTGATGTATTTTAAATGGGGTTTTAGCTCATTTTCATGAAATTTGGCACCAAGAACACAGACATATAAAACAAAAAGGATGTGGATCAAAATCTCGCAAATGCCATTCGGAGACCATTTGTTTTATTGACTGTTGCATTTCCAAATTTTCCTTTGTCTTTGCTCTATTATGATTTTGTGCACTGGGAGGACAGGACACTAACTTGTGACCTTCTCCTATCCCATATTTCAGTAAGTGCCCTTTGGGTTCATACTCTTTTTTTTGCCCTTCTGGTATAAACATCATTATACCTTGGGAATTGTCCCTTTAGCATTTCACAGCGCCGTCAATAATTGCAGAGTCTGATTAAAATTGCTGCCGATTATTTATAGTAATTGCATCTTTCACATAAAAATGTCAGGCTGGTATATAGCTAGTCCGACGTGTTGATCCGAATATAAATGCTTCATTATATTAAGAAAACGATTGAGAAGAGGATTCTCCAAAAGTCAGAGCTTCAGTACCACCACCAGATGGGTCACGCACATTGCGGAAGAGTATTTGGCAAATCAAAAGAAGACATTAGAGATAAACATAAAAAATAGTTAAGATGTAGACATAAAAATTACATATTTGTGAAATGTAAAAAAAAATCTGATTACATTTTTAGAATCAGGTTGCTGTTGACGTTTATATTTTACAGCAGTTCTTAAATTGCACCTTTTATAATGGCTTATATAAATCCTCCAAAGTCTGATCCTCATCATCATCTCTAATACATGGCTCGGAGAATCACATGATGTCATATGTCATCAGATTTCAGCCCCACTGTGTAGACCCCTGAGTTCTGGATAAGTATGTGTTATAGGTAACCCTGTAAATGCTGTCAAAGTACAATGCACAGACATTACTCTGCTGTAATGGTGTAATAACTAGTGATGAGCGAACGTGCTCACTAATAATAAAGTATATGTAAAAAACCCAAAAGTTGGCAGTCTCCCATCTCTCTTATACTATGTGTCCCCCTCTTTTCCCACATGGTGGTCTCTTGTCGTGTCTGGCTGCAATCAATTACTTGCTTTGTGGTCGAAACTGTTTTCACAGACATCAGTGGGAAGAATGCAAAATCTAAAGACCACCAGTTGTGATGATTGGAAATAACCGTTATATTTCCTGTTCACTTACTATTTGCTAAATATCATATATTTGTTTATTTTTGCAAAATTTGATATATATGTTTTTGATGCTCAGACGTTATATATTTTTTGTTTTTAAGGTATATCTTGTACCCTGGCAATTCATCTGATTGCTTTATACATACATGTGCAATTATTAATGCAATTAATCAAAACTGAATGCAATGATTTTAAAATTTTCAATAAAAATTTATTGTGAAACTAATATTTAAATGACCTTAAAAAGTTGTCCTCCTTTACCTAAATGCATTTAATTGGGGCTAAAAAAAAAAAATCACTTTTTGCATTTGAATTTTATTAAAGTTTTGCATTATTTGCCTTCTATAGCCTCTATGTTGCAATGTCTCTTGTTGGCTGCTGAATGAGAAAACTGAGGATCATTCAGTGAGTCAGCTATGACTCATTTTCTGTCTTTTAGTCCTAGCCGCGGGCGGCACTTGTGCAGATTGATGTAATGGATGCAGCATCTGACGCCATTTTCCTGAAGGTTTCCAAGATCTCAATCTGTGCAAGCGCCACCCGTTGCTAGGACTAGTGATGGGCTTCAGTAAAATGGCTTCCAAAAGCTCTGTCTGCGCCACACGCAGCTAGGACAGTGCATGCGCAAAATGTAAAAGTAAAGAAGAAACACCCAGACACAGTGAAGGAGACAGAACAAAGCACAAGCCCGCATCGATTCTCGGAGATATGAATACAAGGAAACTTCAAACACAGATTAAAGAAAAAGTACAAGATGGATTTCTTCATCTGAGGTATCATTTTAATCAGTATGGCAGTGCTAATATGGCCTTGTCTGTACTTTACTTAGTAAAATGGTGCTGTCAGGTTCCCTATAAGTGAGCATCCTTTTCAATAATAGACAATGGATAGATAGAAAAGGAGTCTTGCTTCATAATTGCTGGTAAGCAGTCATTTCCCATTACCCAAACAATGAGAACGTGCCAGCACTGAAAATGCTGCCAAGTGACAGCCATCAATAATCTGCACTGGATGCCATCACTGGCTGCTGCTCCACACACATGGCTGTCTGTCCATGCAATACTTTGATGGGTCAAGTATGAGGCTCATAGAAAAGGAATGGTGATGGGGGATTCCTTCTGTAACACCTGTGTTCTCTATTACGGCTTTGTAGCTCTATTTAGCGATGTTCACATGTAGCATTTCTGCAGCGTTTTTTGAAGAATTTTTGCAGAACTTTTTAGCTGAATATTTTTAGTGCAGATTACAGATCTAATTTTTCTTCAGTACATGCTTAACCCCTTAACGACCGCCGATACGCCTTTAAACTGCGACAGTTAAGGGTACTTAAACCACAGCGCCGCTTTTTAATGGCGCTGAGGAATAAGGGTATAGCACCTTCCAGAATCGGAATTTATCAGGGGACTCAGCTGCTGGGGGTAGCCGAGACCCCAGAGAACATGATTCGAGTCAGATTTTACCGACCCCAGTGTTGCGATATTTGTTATTAACGGTATAATGGCGACCGCAAAAAAAAGTCAGATTTTCCATTTATTTTCTCTCTCTTCTGATGTGAAGAGGAGAGAGAAATAGGGTCACCCGATCCCCCTCGGTACCTCCGTTATCCCTGCAACCCCCTTTGAAGTCCCCGGCCCGCTGGCGTCTTCTTCCATGATAAAATGGCGGGTGCATGCACAGTGCACCCACTGAGAGCTGTTGGTCGGGACCTGGCAGCAATAGGAAATCAAAAATCAAACCCACCTTTATCACCCCTTTAGGTAAAAATAATAAAATAAAAAAAATTATTTATTTCCATTTTTCCATTAGGATTTGACTTGGGCTAATGTGAGTTGGGCTTAAGTGAGTTGTGTTAAAGTGAGTTGGGCTAAAGTTAGAGTTAGGGTTGGGGCTAAAGTTAGGGTTAGGGTTGGGGCTAAAGTTAGGGTTAGGGGTGTGTTAGGGTTAGGTTTAGGGTTAGGATTGGGGTTAGGGTTAGGGTTGTGGTTAGGGTTATGGTTAGTATTGGGGTTATAGGTGTGTTGGGTTTGGGTTGGAGTTAGAATTGGCGGGTTATTCACTGTTTAGGTACATTAGGGGGTCTGCAAACCCAACATGGCGCCACCATTGATTTCAGCCAGTTTTGCATTCATAAAGTCAATCTGTGCTCCCTCCCTTCTGAGCCCTGCCATGCACCCAAACAGTGGCTTTTCCCCACATATGGGTTATCGGCGTACTCAGTAGAAATTGCACACCAAAGTTTGTTGTCCATTTTCTCCTGATACCCTTGTGAAAATAAAAGAAAAAATAGTTCCAAAGTAAATTTTTTGTGAAAAAAGTAAATGTAAATTTTTTCCTTCCACATTGCTTGATTTCTCATGAAGCACCTGAAGGGTTAATAAACTTCTTGAATGTGGTTTTGTGCACCTTGAGTGGTGCAGTTTTTAGAATGGTGTCACTTTTGGATATTTTCTGACCCCCCAAACTTACTTCAAATGTGAGGTGGTCACTAAAAAAATGTTTTTTGTAAATTTTGTTTGACAAATAAGAAATCTCTGGTCAACTTTTAACCCTTATAACGTCCTAACAAAAAAAAAATGTTTTCCAAATTGTGCTGGTGTAAAGTAGACATGTGTGAAATGTTATTTATTAACTATTTTGTATGACACCACTCTGACTTAAGGGTACAAAAATTAAAAGTTTGAAAATTGCAAAATTTTTTCATAAATAAACGCAAGTTATAGCGAAGAAATTTGCCACTAACATGAAGTACAATATGTCAGGAAAAAACAATGTCAGAATCAGTGGGATCCGTTGAATTGTTCCAGGTTCCAGAGCTATAACCTCATAAACTGACAATGGTCAGAATTGTAAAAATTGGCTGTGTCTCTAAGGGGTTAATAAATCTTGTTTTATTGTTCAAAACAGCAACAATTGTTGCAAAAATGCAGCAAAACCTGCTTGTTGTGTTTTTTTGCATCATTTGTGCACTTTCTAATTGTTTTCTATGGTTGAGAAAACACTCCAAAAAACCTGAAAGAAGTGACATGCTGCAATGTTTAAAAAATGCTGCCGTGCTCTAATTCAGTTTGGGAAAAAATCTCATAGCTTTTGCTGGTGCTGTAAATCACAGCTTCTCATTTTCATAAAAAGTTCTGTGAACATGGCCTTTGTCTTTCACTACAGATGAGCTTGTGGTTATATTCCTAATCAAAACATATAAACACAGCTAAGACTTTAATGCAGCTGGGTCAGTAGTTTTTTAACCCCAAGTCTACAATCCCCTTCAAGTCTCCATCATTTCACCTGGGTTGAAGACCTTCTGGAAGGTGTCATCCAAGATCAGCAATGTAGGATGTCACTGACGGGATAGCTTTTACCTTTTCACCCAGCTGTGATCAGTGACTGCAAGCTTCATTGACTTCACTGTCTTCATTTTCCTGGGATTGCATTAGAAGGAGGAGAAACTTCATGATACTCCTTGTGAAGGTCTCACAATCTTTTTTTTTATTTCACCTTTGCCTGCATTTAAGGGTTAATTCCAAGTTCCAGTTTTGCAGGTCACTTTTTGGTATGCCTGTTACTTTTTCTTCAGAAAATCACTCTCCCAATTCATCATTTGCATTTTTTAAGTCACTTATCTTTTTTTGCCTTGTAGTATTTGTTGGCATTCTTTGCGTCAATTTCTTCAAAATGGAGCATGCGGTTCATGAATACTGTGAAGAGTAAAAAATGGGCTTTATTTTTATCCTTCAACTTTTTTGCGACCTTCTATCCCCCAAAATTCCCACATTTGCAAAATGGCACATAAATTACTCCAAAGATCTGGCGTACATAAAATCACTCCAGGGCCGAACTGGAGTACATTTATGACAAATTTTGCGACATTTTGAAAAGTCGCAATGATGAATCAGGTAAAAATATCTGGAAACCCCAAAATTAGTCCCCAATGATGAACTTAAAACAAGAAGAATACAATGGAAAGCTGAAGTTGTTGCAAAATAAAAAGGCTCAAAACACTAAAAACTCTACAAAAATAGGCACAAATCCAACAATGAATCGGTATTTTTTCCAGTTTTTTGCTTACCAAAAAATGTGACCTTAGTGGTGTTCTTGGTAGTGAATGTGTGTAATCAGAAATAATGTTGCTTATTAATATTGGAATTGAGTTTGTAATGTAAACATAGGTTATTTCTGTGCAATTAATAGAAGACATAAATCTTGAAGTACCTCTGCGGCTAAATATAAAAGTAATATGCTGTGCTCTACAACTGATTTATATTACTCTCTAATGCATATGATTATCCATATGCTGCTTACTCATAACGTTTCGTGGTTGAGACCTTGTACCAAATTAGTCCAGAACCGTTATTATTGGTGATCTGTAAGGCCACGTTCACACGTTGAATATTTAGTGAGTTTTTTTTACCTCAGTACGTGTAAGCGAAAACCAGGAGTGGGTGATAAATACAGAAGTGGTGTCCTGTTTCTATTATACTTTTCCTTTGATTGTTCTATTCCTGGTTTTGACTTACAAATACTGAATTACTGAAGAGACAATTTGCAAGTACTGAGGTAAAAAATGCACAAAGTACTGAATGTGTGCACGTGGCCTAAGACCAAACATTTTTTTGCATTATTTCTGTTCCCTATATTGAGTCATCATGTCCTGAAACAGGGTGGAGAGAATGTCATCATTCACATTAGGCCCTGCTCTTGATTTCCCTATGTCAGTCTAGGTTTCACAGAAAGCCAATTATTGTATCAGTGTATCTTCTTTGGTTTGTGAAAAAAAAATGGAGATACCTAGAGTAAACTCACAATATGTGCTACAATTATTATCTATTATGGTTAGATATACAGTACAGACCAAAAGTTTGGACCCACCTTCTCATTCAAAGATTTTTCTGTATTTTCATGACTATGAAAATTGTACATTCACACTGAAGGCATCAAAACTATGAATTAACACATGTGGAATTATATACTTAACAAAAAAGTTTGAAACAACTGAAAATATGTCTTATATTCTAGGTTCTTCAAAGTAGCCACCTTTGATTAGTGCTTTGCACACTCTTGGCATTCTCTTGATGAGCTTCAAGAGGTAGTCACTCACCGGAAATGGTTTTCATGTCACAGGTGTGCCCTATCAGGTTTAATAAGTGGGATTTCTGGCCTTATAAATGGGGTTGGGACCATCAGTTGTGTTGTGCAGAAGTCTGGTGGATACACAGTTGATAGTCCTACTGAATAGACTGTTAGAATGTGTATTATGGCAAGAAAAAAGCAGCTAAGTAAAGAAAAATGAGTGGGCATGATTACTTTAAGAAATGAAGGTCAGTCAGTCCGAAAAATTGGGAAAACTTTGAAAGTGTCCCCAAGTGCAGTTGCAAAAACTGTCAAGCGCTACAAAGAAACTGGCTCACATGAGGACCGCCCCAGGAAAGGAAGACCAAGAGTCACCTCTGCTTCTGAGGAAAAGTTTATCCGAGTCACCAGCCTCAGAAATCGCAGGTTAACAGCAGCTCAGATTAGAGACCATGTCAATGTCACACAGAGTTCTAGCAGCAGACACATCTCTACAACAGCTGTTAAAAGGAGACTTTGTGCAGCAGGCCTTCATGGTAAAATAGCTGCTAGGCAACCACTGCTAAGGACAGGCAACAAGCAGAAAGACTTGTTTGGGCTAAAGAACACAATGAATGGACATTAGACCAGTGGAAATCTGTGCTTTGGTGTGATGAGTGCAAATTTGAGATCTTTGGTTCCAACCACCGTGTCTTTGTGCAATGCAGAAAAGGTGAACGGATGGACTCTACATGCCTGGTTCCCACCGTGAAGCATGGAGGAGGAGGTGGGATGGTGTGGGGGTACTTTGCTGGTGACACTGTTGGGGATTTATTCAAAATTGAAGGCATACTGAACGAGCATAGCTACCACAGCATCTTGTAGCGACATGCTATTCCATCCGGTTTGCGTTTAGTTGGACCATCATTTATTTTTCAACAGGACAGTGACCCCAAACACACCTCCAGGCTGTGTAAGGGCTATTTGACCAAGAAGGAGATTGATGGGGTGCTACGCCAGATGACCTGGCCTCCACAGTCACCGGACCTGAACCCAATCGAGATGGTTTGGGTGAGCTGGACCGCAGAGTGAAGGAAAAAGGGCCAACAAGTGCTAAGCATCTCTGGAAACTCCTTCAAGATTGTTGGAAGACCATTTCCGGTGACTACCTCTTGAAGCTCATCAAGAGAATGCCAAGAGTGTGCAAAGCAGTAATCAAAGCAAAAGGTGGCTACTTTGAAGAACCTAGAATATAAGACATATTTTCAGTTGTTTCACACTTTTTAGTTAAGTATATAATTCCACGTGTTAATTCATAGTTTTGATGCCTTCAGTGTGAATGTACAATTTTCATAGTCATGAAAATACAGAAAAATATTTGAATGAGAAGATGTGTCCAAACTTTTGGTCTGTACTGTATATATTTTTAAATTGTTCTATTATCTACCACTTATGTTAGGAAATGAACCATTTAGAGAGCACTTATCACTTGGTCAAAAGACTTATAAGAATGCCTAAGGTCCCCTGATTCTGCCGCTCCTTTCCATTTTGTACTGCGTCATAGCAGATAGATTCACATTTTGTGCATTTGAAGTGCACTATGTGAAATCTCTTCTTGCAGACCAATTGGACGTTTCTTCAAAGTGTTCTTTGGGAGCGTCCACTTTCACCCCTACCTCCCAGCCACTGGCAATCACAGCACTGACACTCTCTGCCGGGTAAGTGATGGGCTTCCCATGTGAACCCGCTCCCAATTTGCATCGTAAATTTCCGGCGGATGTTGATCAGGGGTTAAATCCCCCAGCATTCCTTGCTTTTCCGATATGTACATCCCAAACATTTCTTACAAGTATTCAACCAATAAATATGGGAGAATGTACTAAGAGTTTTGCATTTTTTTTGCTTCTTTTTCTATTTCTTTAGTGCAAAATTTGCAGCATTTTCTATTTTGCTCACAATAGGTGTGGATAGCTGCACACATAAGTCACATACTCACTCTGGTAAAGGAAGGTCACATAAAAAAGTGAAAAATCAGTTCTATATAGTTCTGTTACATTTTGTGCAAATAATGCTGCGCAGGCCATAAAAAACCTGACTTCATAAATTCTTCTGATACATCCCCCCTTCATGTTTTCCGGTCATTTACAGACAGGTATATAACATAGAGAGGTAAATGCTACATGACAGTTAGATGCATTGTCCTGATGTGGTTAGACACCATTATCTAACGCTTTGTGTGTTCCATATGTGTACAGGTGCGCGCTGTCACTTCTGCCTAAATGCTAGAATGCAATGCTGACATAAATATGCACTGCTTACTTACCAAGCCTAGTGCTTCAAGCTTATTTTTTTCCCCCAATGTGATATGCAAGGCTGGAGAATGGAGGATTAGGTTTGCAATTCCCTTTAAGAGTAATGGGAATTATGTAGCTAATCCCTCATACATAATCTTGAAAATGAACCTCCAAGTCTAAACCTAATGCATGGGATTTAAATAGAAAAATAAATAACCTGCTACTCAGTATATTGCATACATCCTCGAAGCGGTTGTCTTAAATAGACTGAGCCAGAGAGAGTGCCTGTTAATCCCTGCAGTGCTGGTAGGTCTTGCAGCGCGTTGTACTGACGGGAATTCCTTTAACATTGATAGGATAGAAAGAAAAAAAGCGTAACGTACAAATTGATATAGGTTTGCGCTGAACGCCTACGACCTGACTCAACAGAAGCAAAATCTTCATAAGTGTAAGAGCAAGCAAAAAGAAGTGCGGCTGTAGTTTTCTTAATCTTCTTTGCAAATATTTAAAGGTAAAATCTTGATACAACATCTAATAATTTGATTGTTAACTTTTGCGATAAAAGTAATGTGACACTTTTACATGACTACACAGAAACAAAGACCTCGATTCATCAAGGCTAGCATTTTGCACGTCAATCTTGAAGGGATCGTATCGGTAGGACTGCATCTCTTAGGCTATGTTCACACGTTCAGTATTAGGTCAGTATTTTACCTCAGTATTTGTAACACAAAACCAGGAGTGGAACAATCAGAGGAAAAGTATAATAGAAACACGTCACCACTTCTGTATTTATCACCCACTCCTGGTTTTGGCTTACAGATACTGAGGTAAAATACTGACCAAATACTGAAGGTGTGAACGTGATCTTAAAGAGGACCTTATACTAATCTTTTTCATTTAAAGTGGGAACCTCCTCCAATTTGTGGTGCTCCACTGATTCAGGAAGTTTTTCTTCTTCTGTGTCCCTTCATTCTATTGTTATGCCTGATGAAAAAGAGGCACAATTTCCCTTCAGCCAACTGGGCGTATACCATGGTGGACATGTCTGTCTTTTGATTAACCAGTATCAGAAAAAGAAAATGTCCACAGAGTGGTTTTGTGGTATACGCCCAGTCGCTCCATTGTTACTAGAGGTTCATAAATTTGGAACGTAGGAGCACAGAAGAAAAAGAAACCCAACTGGAGGAGGTACTCAATTCTAATTAAAAAAAAAATCTAGTGAAAGGTCCTATTTAATGAATTTAGTGCAACTTAAGCTGCCATACACAAGCATAAGAGATTTACTCCAGTCAGAAACTATCAAAATGTACCCACTTTTGTGGTGTGAACTATGAAGAATTTGTTGACTACACTCCCTTCTTATCGAGCTCCACACACTTTTTAAAAAATTGAGTAAAAATATCAATCCATACAATTTTTCCATAACTAGAAATTGCACAAAAACTTTACAACAGTTCAAATAATGATGGCCCCAAAGAGTAAGGTCCAATTCCATGTCACAAATTTTCAAAACCACTAATGAACAATCCCTTTAAGCTTTAAGTAGATTAATGTGTCCACCGTTACCTTTTCCTGAATTTAGATAATACCCCAATTTCTTATTTAAAACCCCAAAACAAATTCAATACAATATTGCAGTATGCTAGGAAAACCCTCGGCAACAGCAATTCACTTTGCAACCACTAGGTGAACACACATAGAAACATACAGTTTAAACATCTCCCGTTTTTTTGTTTTTTTTTTTTTTTTTAAATCTGGTTATATCTAGATTATTTTTACATGTCGATGTGACTCTCAAAACGTGGACCTGCTCATGAATGATATTAGCTGCTCTGAAGCCTATAGACCTATTGACTTTAGGGTTAGTGTTTAGGTTCAGTGTTCTAGTCTAATAAACTTTCATTATACTGTCCTTCATAACACCTGACAAAATTCTGATATTAATTTTCCTTCATATTTCTTTTCTGACCACCCAATTTTATTACCAAAATTTTAGTTAAGCATTAGATGAGCAAACTAGTCTTCTTATTTCCCATATGCATACTGGAAATATTATTCTGCAATTATGTCTGGTACGTTCTATGCTCTCGGTAAAAACTACACCGCTTCACTAAATTATCCTGTGCACTAGAAGTAATAGAGACTATGGTCCTGATTCATTAGTTTTCACCATTAGTCTGCTGTAAAACGATTTGTAATTTCTCAACTATGAGTTGCGCCTACATTTTGCAATGTTTGGACTTTTTATGCTAGTTCTGCCAACTTTTTGAAAAGCGTGCAGAGCATTGCTGGAGGAGGCATGGTCAAGCACAACCCAGCAAATTACGACAAAATTGTTGGCCAATCCATGACTTGTGTATTCAGCTCTGGCAAAAATTAAGTGACCACTTTCAAATGTTCAGTTTGTCTGAATTTTCTCTTTATAGGTATATTTTTGAGTAAAATGCAAATTGTTCTTTTAGTCTATAAACTTCTAACAACATGTCTCCGAATTTCAAAGCAATAAATTTAGCACTTTTTTCTGACAGAGAAAAATGGTCAAAATGAAAAAAACAGTGCTTTCAGACCTCAAATAATTCAAAGAAAACAAGTTCATAATCATTTAGAAATAGCAATATTAATGTTTTAACTGAGGAAGAGTTCTGAAATCAATATTTTGTGGAATAACCATGATTTTTAAAAACAGCTTTCATGCGTCTTGGCATGCTTGCCACCAGTTTTTCACACTGCTTCTGGCACAAAAATGTAAGCAGTTCTTCTTTGTCTGTGACTATACATCATCCTCTTGATTACATCCCAGAGGTTTACAATGGGGTTCAGGTCTGGAGAATGGGCTGCCCATGATAGGGATTTGATGTGGTGGTCTCTTCATTTTTTACCAGAGCTGTATTTCTGTTGCTGGTGCAGAGCCGCTGAAAGATGGGCCAAATTCTCACTCTTCTTAAGAACTTTGGAGCATCTTACTCCAACGCACCCCGGGTTAAGTCTATCATGTAAAGCGTCAGTTTTAATGAATCGGGCCCTATGATTCCTATGTCTATCCCATCAAGATTGTAATCTGGCTTACTTTGTCAAAAAATATAATTGTCCCATACTGTAGAGTAGTGTTCCACAACAGTAGTCCTCAAGAGCCACCATCAGATCATGATTTTATGGTTTCCTTTGTATTGCACAAGTGGCCAATGCTAAGGGAATCCTGAAGTCATCATCTCTTGGTCGCTCTTTGGGACTGGAGTTGGCAAACCCTTCTGTTGACCAAGAGAGGCATTTTAGATATTTTCTTGGTAAAGGAATATAACTATACTGTATATTGGGTGCATTGTACTTTCTGATGCCAGACCCTTCCCTCTAGCAATACATAGTCTTAATTTTGACAGTGCAGTGAAAGCTTACCTTCATACTGCGTATTTACAACCTGTTTACGGTGGCAAATGAAAAATGCAATATGCTAAACAATCGCTAAAACAGCTTCGCCTGTCCGACACCTGCAGGCTATCGTATTACAGCGATGTTAAAGATTTCTTCTTTTATGTATTAGCCCGTGGAAACGATTACACTTTTGAAATGCTTGAAGAGCATTTAATATAATGGACTTTGTACAGTGTTCCTTGGCTATACCCGGTAGAGAGCACTCAGCCCATTCAACTTGAACTTCATTTGTATCTAGTTCTTTATCCATTAATTTTCTCCTGACCTTGGGCATAAAATATATGCTCTTTTGATGCTGTGTGCCTTGTGCGGCAGGGAAGGATAGCATAACTAATCCATCACCATTATGAATGATACAGCTTAAAACAAACATGGGTCAGAGATATATATTTTAGAAGCATATTTGTATTGATCCTATAACTGTCCTGGGCTTAAAGGGGAAAAGACTCAGCGGCTATAAATGATGAAGGGAACGTTAACAAATTAGCTTTGTACTGCTGGAAAAGCCACTAGCGATGCCGGAGACTTATCCATCAACCCTGTTCGAAAGAAAATAAACTGTACAAGGGAAAAATAATCGAAGCTTCTCTGTGTTTATTATATAGAGTGAAAAGTGACAAAACTTTGTTGAATGGTTTTAGATTGGAAAGTCTAGCGAGAAACTGTTTCACAAAAATTAACTATTAGATTTTATGCTTTGGTTCAGTTGTGGCCCAAAGTGGCTATTTTGTAAGCTCATTAAATCTTTAATGTCACGACTAGAGATGAGTGACTTCACTAACTCCACTGAATCCAATTTTGATGCGAATTGCAAGTTCTGCAATTTCCCTGGAAAGACATTTGAAACACTTTGAGTTCTTCTAGAACTGTATCCATCGCCTCTTAAGCTCTGTAATGTAAACACATCTTTAGCATTGTCAAAGTGACCTCAACATGTATGGTCATGGTTAAATAGATGGTAACTGTTCTTCCGTGATGTGTTGTCACACACATTATCTGTACAATTTTTTTCACTGTTTCAAGTTTTTTGCTTCCTATCTCTATGACTAAGCTGTGAGCTATAATATCCACTCAGTATACAGATTTACTCCAATATGGCTTCTGCATTCCCTGCCTTGGCTTTTATATAGGCTATTATATTGGTTGGCTGTTATGCTGAAGCCTGCCTGACTGTGCCCTTCTCTGGAAAATACAATTTTCTGCATTGTGTTAAATGGTAGTAGGCATGTTTGGCGATTCATACTAAGCGGGTGACAAGTTGTTCAAATTTGGATGTGCCAGTCAGTTTTTTGTCTTTTGAATGTTAGCTTACTGAACGAGCACTCCGCCCCCACCAGGTGGTGGTTTTAATTACAGCAGGTTCCTACTAACCCATAAATGTAGGCATTACTGACAGAGGTGTCCACTTTCACCCAGAAATTCAGATATCAGCCTAATAGAGGTATGTTCACATAGATCAGGGACCCATCAGACTTGAGACCACCTTGACGATGGTTGGTGGGCAAATAATATTTGGCCAAATGTTATACTAAGCGTCTCAAATTTTTCCTTATACTCCTAAGCTATATTGCTATTCAAAATTTCACGTATTTCATATTGTCATGCTTTAGTATGATAGAGTGCAGTCTTTTTTTGTATGTAGATTTATTACTGTTGTCTTAGACAAGATGTGCTAAATTCTTAGACTAAAGAATATGCCACACTAAGCGAGATCGCAAACGAGATCGCTAACGAGATCGCAATTGCGGCACCATTTATGACGCAGTAGCGATCTCGTTAGCGACTTAACTGTGTGTGACATGTAGCAGCGATGTGGCCCCTGCTGAGATGTCGCTGATCGTTTGTAAACCTTCTGAGCCGTTTTTTGGTTGTTGGTGTCCCGCTGGTGAGCCTGAATCGCTGAGTGTGACACCCTTTATGAACGACTTCACCAGCATCGCAGGTGGGACTAGGTCGTTATACAGATCGCTGATGAGATGTGTTTGGAATCACACAGCTAAGTCGCTAACGAGATTGCTACTGCGTTATAAATGATGACACAGTAGTGATCTCGTTAGCGATCTCGCTTGCAATCTCGTTTAGTGTGGCATACCCTTTAGGCTTGATAACATTCCTTGCATGTTTAGATGCTTTTTGTCTGACTTTATTACACCTATTACTTGGCTTAGCAAAAAACAATTTATCATGCACATCTTAGGCAGCTTCTCTTTTCAGCTACGCCACACTTAAAATACCATTTTCATTTTAAAATGCATCCCATTCTTGCTATATATATATATATATATATATATATATATGTATATATATATATACATATATATATACATATTATATATATATATATATATATATATATATATATATATACAGCTCTGCCAAAAATTAAGAGACCACCACATCAAAACCCTGTCATGGGCAGCCCATTCTCCAGACCTGAACTCTATTAAAAACCACTGCTTAAATTTTTGCACCAAAAGCAGTGTGAAAAACTGGTGGCAAGCATGCCAAGACGCATGAAAGCTGTTTTTAAAAATCATGGTTATTCCAAAAAATATTGATTTCAGAACTCTTCCTGAGTTAAAACATTAGTATTGTTGTTTCTAAATGATTATGAACTTGCTTTCTTTGCATTATTTGAGTTCTGAAAGCACGTTTTTTTAAATTTTGACCATTTTTCTTTGTCAGAAAAAAATTACAAAATTTATTGCTTGGAAATTCGGTGACAAGTCAGAAGTTTATAAACTAAAAGAACAATTTACATTTTACTCGAAAATATACCTATAAAAAGAAAAATCAGACTAACTGAACATTTGAAAGTGGTCTCTTAATTTTTGCCAGAGATATATATAGCTCATCCTTGTTGAGATGCTGCAGCAGCTGGATTTTGTAAGGGTGCCATTTGTGAGTAGCTAATATCCACCAAAGGGATGTTCAACTGATGCCAGGTCGGCGCACTGAATATGCAGAATGGGCAAAACAAAATTGGAACAGGACCCTCAGTTTACACAGAACATTGTGTTCAGTGATGAGGCAAACTTTTTTGGGTGGGCCATTTATATGGACACACCTAAATGAAATGGGAATGGTGACAGTTTTCTTGCGTAGGGTGTCTTGCATTGAAATCTGCTGCAATGACCCGGGTACTGTGTTCACCAGACATCAACACAAATTGTATCCGCTCCTCACGTGTTAACCTCTGCAACATGTCAATGGCTGTAAGCAAAGAGAAACTTGTAAATAACTCATAAAAGAATAAAGTTATGTTAAGACCAAGCACACCGTTGTTTTTCTTGTGAAATTCTCAATAAGTTTGATGTGTCACATGACCCTCTTCCCATTGGAAAAAATAAAGTTGGAACCAAAATGACCGACTTCCAAATGGCCGCCATGGTCACCACCCATCTTGAAAAGTTTTCCCCCTCCCATATACTAATGTGCCACAAACAGGAAATTGATATCACCAACCATTCCCATTTTATTTTGGTGTATCTACTGTGAGACAGTGAGAGTATGTGTGTTGAATGGGGTGTACATTTCACCTAGATACTGTGCTGACTGGTATAAGGGAAATGTATGGCTTTGTAAACCTAGTGGTAGAGAAAGGTCACTACACCTTACATTCATTACACACTTGCAGCTCAGGCCTGAAACCATTCAGCTGTTAATTAGGAGACCAGAAGTAGGTGTCTGCGAACACAGTCAGAGAGCTCGCTTCGTCTGGACACAGGAGGGGTCCAGGCACAGAAGGTGTCTCCAGGAGTTTGAGCTATCTCAGTCTGGGTGCTCGATGTACCCCGGACACAGGAGTAGTCTCTGTGAGAATCCATGCGGATAGCAGCTGAATAGGAGGGGAGCTCTCTCAAGTCTGGACGTTGAAGGTGCCTTCAGACACAAGGAGGAGACTCTGTGAACCTCAATGCTGGTAAATGCTGGTAAAAGCTGGTAAATGCTGAACATATGTGTTGTTTTGGCCCCGGCTGGTAGAGTCGGGACCCGGATAGATAGGGAAATCTATCTAAGTGTAGTAAGTGGCTAGACAAGCCTAGGTCTTCTGTTTATGATTTGTTTTATATCTGTTTGCTGTGGACTTTAATAAAGCTGGTTGCGGCCAGTTTTCACCAGAACTGCTGTCTGAATGAACTGTTTCCGTGCCACTCTGTCTACCCAGACGGCGATCCCAGAGCTATATCCCCTGAAAAGCTTACAATTGGCGGAGAATGCTGGGGCAGCACAGTGGCTGATACAATTGGGGCTGGAATGTGCGTGCAGCACAGTGGCTTAGAGACAGCAATAAAGGTGAAGTCTGTTGAAGCAGCAGCAGAGAAAAAAAAGTGTGTCAGCAAAAACGTCTGATTGGAGCAGTCTTAAAGAGACAGTAGCCCTAATAGAGTTTGCAAAAGGAAAAAAAAAAAGTGTGTCTGCACAGCAAAGCTGAACTTGTTGTGGAAAAGACTGTGGAGTGTGCAGCAGCAAAGGAGAAACGTCTATTGGAGCAGTCTTAAAGAGACAGTGGCCCTAATAGAGTTTGCAGAGAAAAAAAAAAAGTGTCTGCACAGCAGAGCTGAATTTTTCTGTGGAAAAGACTGTGGAGTGTGTATGTCTTGAGTGAAGACTGCCGTTGTTGAGACAGAGAAGTCTGACAGCATGGATGACAGCATGGAGGCGCTGTTTGAACAAATGGCGCAAGTTAATGTGCAACATAAGACTGCCGTGGTTGAGACAGATAAGTCCGGCAGTATGGAGGAGCTCGTTGAGTACCTGGTCCAGGCCCAGCGAAGCATGCAGCAGAGCATGGAGCAGCAGCGCCTGCAGCACCAGCAGCGCATGCAGCAGGCCCAGCAGCAATTCCTGCAGCAGCAGCAGGAGAATGACCGGTTGTTTTTTGAGCAGGTTGCAGCACTGCAGGGGACTTGCGGCGCATCGTCCCAAAGTGGTGTTGCAAAGTCACCTGCATTGTCCGCTGTAAAGAAGGCGGTAAGACGGTCCCTGAAAAAGATGACACCTCGTGATGATGTGGAGGTATATCTCACTAGGTTTGAGAGATTGGCAGAGAAGGAGAATCTGCCCCTATCTGAATGGGCCATGATGGTCGCACCCTATCTGATTGGAGAACCCCAAAGGGCCTATGCTGACCTGAGCGAGCAGGACAGCCAAGACTATGCCAAGCTGAAAGCGGAGATTCTTACCCGGCTGGGTGTTACGGTGACAGCCCGTGCCAGGGGAGTTCATGACTGGAGATGCAGTTGGGAGGCTGCAGTCAGCAAACCTGATTATGGAGTTGAAAAGGTGATAGTGAACCGCTACACCCGAGCATGTCCTCCTGAGGTACAGCCAGAGGTCGGACAAGGAGACCACCAGGACGCCAATCGTCTGGTCAGCCTGATGGAGAAGGCTTTCGCCAGCAAAGACTGTCTCCGTGACCAGCCGTCTGAGAGGTCGTCACTTCAGAGTTCCCGGACGCTGAACTCTCGCGGTAAGAGCGTTCCAGCTGTTGGGGACATGGGGTATGCTGATAAGCGGGTTCGGGCCCGAGGGGACATGTGGGTGGAAAAGTGTGATGGACAGGGTTGGAGATGTCGTGAAATTGCAGCCAACTGTCCAATAGAGGGGGAGCCTATGTATTGTGATGTTGGCAGATCCCTCTCTCCCTGCGCAGAGCCTGTGTGTATGTCCACCTCAGCCGAAGAGACTGGACCACAGGTGTCCCCGGTGGTTGTAAATGACTGCCCAGCACAGGCCCTCTTGGACTCAGAGAGTCCAGTGACTTCCGTAGGTGACAGCCTGATTGATAGGGACTTCATCCCTGATAAGCACCTGAGTATGGTGTGCATCCATGGAGACACCAAAGTCTACCCAGAGACTGCCGTGGACTTGGTCCCCAAACTCGGGGAGGTTTCATATGAAGTGGGGGTAGTGAAGAACCTGGTGCAACCCGTTATATTGGGTAATGACTTTCCCCGATCTAAGGATCTCTGGGGGAAAAATGTTTCTGATGGACAGTGTGATGAAGCTCCTATTGATGGTGCGCAGTCCCGAGGGGCGGAACACAATGCTAGTGGGCCGTTAAACTTATATGATAATGATGATGATGATAATGATAATGATTGATAATGATGATGATGATCATGATAATGATGATGACCATGATAATGATGCTGATGCTGATAATGATAATGATGATGATACTGATCATAATCATGATAATGATATTGATAATAATGATGACTGTGATAGTGATGAAATTCCTTTGCAGGTGATGTTGGGAGACGAGGATGGTGGTTCTCGGGAACCGAGTGTCCCTGACTTGCCTGTGTCCTGTGACGGTTTTGAGAGTGAGCAGTGGCGAGACCCCTCTCTTGAAACGGCCCAGGAAGATATAGATGTTCTGAATGAGGTTTCCCAAGAGCCTGGCTCTGAGGAGAGGTTTCCTCATGTTGCCATAAACACTAACCTGTTGTATAGGGACACTGAAGTCCAGGGAGAGGTCGTGAGCCAGGTCCTAGTACCTGAGCTATATAGAAGTATAGTGCTGGGGTTGTCACATAGTCACATACTTGAGGGACCAGATGGTGAAGTTAATGTTGTGGATGACATGTTAACTAAGGTTCCAGATCAGGATGTGAATGAGAATGAATTGTATACCCCTGAAAGTGAGCAGGATGAGAATGAGAATGAATTGTATAACCCTGAAAGTGAGCCGGATGTGGCTGAGAAAAAGGGGTCAGACAGGGATAGTGGTAGTGATAGTGAATCATCTGATGACCATAAAGCAACCAGTGCAAATGAGGAAGGCATGGTAGCAGAGGAGGTTGAGAGTCCTGAGAAGAAAGCTGATGCTGACCTTACAGCCGGACAGAAGATGGCATCTGAAGATGTTTTACAGTTGGCCGGTTCCCTGGCGAAGACTAAGGTGAAAGGAGAGCTGAGCTTTAAAGGCAGGACTCTGAAACTGAACACAACACAAGTGGATGCTGTTGAAGATGAGAAGTTATCAATGTATGGTATGGAGCTGCATCATGCCCAGGACTCTGAAGGTAATGCTGCAGAGGTGGAAAAAGCCATGGAAGTGGTGGTCACCAAGCCAGATGCCTCATCAGAAGCTGAGGTCTCAAGTGAAGCTGTGAGGAACAAGACTGAAGATATGGGGACTGACTCTGTCCAGGAATCTGTTTCTGCCGAAGACAGCGGCGTGGACAGGTTACGGTCCGGATCAGTAGCTGCAACTCGTGAAGCTCAGGCTGGAAGTTCGGCGCCCGGAGCCCCAGCAGTGTTCCCGAGTGATACCAAGGATCTGGATAAATCACAAGATGAGATTTTGAGACATCAGGCTGGCATTGGTGAGCTCAAGCGCACTTTCATGGAGTCTACATCGGAGCCACGTCCCAACAAATGGGAAAAGCGGTGTGTCACTCCGTTGCCGCTGCAGACACACGGGAGCTCAGATGGGATGCAGAACGTGGTGGAAGAAAAGAATCCGGCGGGTTCTGAGTATACAGATGCAGCTATCAAGGAGAACTTGAAAGCTGGAATAAATGGAGATATTGGAGACCATAATGATGTGAATGAAGAAGTAGAATGTAAGACTGACGGTAGGGCTTCTGAGCATGTCCTACCAGAAGAGCCTGAAGAAGGGGCTGAAGACATAAAGGACGTCCAACAGGTACAAGATGAATTGATTACTTCTCAGAAAAAACTCCAAATTGTGATGAAGGAGCGTGATGAGAGCCATGAGCATCTTCTGGAGAAGCTCAATGAAGTAAAGAAGGTTCAAGGGGAACTGGAGAAAAGTGAAAAACCCCCTATACCTTCTGTGATAGTTGGTGACACATGGTCAGTGCACCAGGGACAGGAGGTACGTGAGTTTCTGAGGAAGAGTCAGCAGAAGTGTTCTGATGTGCCGGGTCGTACTTCTCTGGCCAGGCACTATATCGAAACTGAGCCCGGCCCTAAGGTCAAGATGAAACCGTGCAGGATACCCGAGGCCCGCAGAGAGCATAGGCCTGGGAGGGTACAGGGTAGTGCGGATGCTTCAGATGAAGAGAAAGCTGATGTTGGCTATGGCTCAGGTGAAGATACAGATGACAGTAGTGAAGATGAAGCTGATTAGGGCCATGACTGGTCCAGAGTTCACTGTCTCTTTTGGATTGTTGACCAGCCCTCCGGTCTGGATGACCAGCCCTCCGGTCTGGAGAAGAGGGGGGGGATATGTGAGACAGTGAGAGTATGTGTGTTGAATGGGGTGTACATTTCACCTAGATACTGTGCTGACTGGTATAAGGGAAATGTATGGCTTTGTAAACCTAGTGGTAGAGAAAGGTCACTACACCTTACATTCATTACACACTTGCAGCTCAGGCCTGAAACCATTCAGCTGTTAATTAGGAGACCAGAAGTAGGTGTCTGCGAACACAGTCAGAGAGCTCGCTTCGTCTGGACACAGGAGGGGTCCAGGCACAGAAGGTGTCTCCAGGAGTTTGAGCTATCTCAGTCTGGATGCTCGATGTACCCCGGACACAGGAGTAGTCTCTGTGAGAATCCATGCGGATAGCAGCTGAATAGGAGGGGAGCTCTCTCAAGTCTGGACGTTGAAGGTGCCTTCAGACACAAGGAGGAGACTCTGTGAACCTCAATGCTGGTAAAAGCTGGTAAATGCTGAACATATGTGTTGTTTTGGCCCCGGCTGGTAGAGTCGGGACCCGGATAGATAGGGAAATCTATCTAAGTGTAGTAAGTGGCTAGACAAGCCTAGGTCTTCTGTTTATGATTTGTTTTATATCTGTTTGCTGTGGACTTTAATAAAGCTGGTTGCGGCCAGTTTTCACCAGAACTGCTGTCTGAATGAACTGTTTCCGTGCCACTCTGTCTACCCAGACGGCGATCCCAGAGCTATATCCCCTGAAAAGCTTACACTACATATACATGGCCCACCCTGTATGTGTCTGTGTATATACACAGTGAGTATGGAAAGTATTCAGACCCCTTTAAATTTTTCATTTTTTGTTTCATTGCAGCCATTTGGTAAATTTAAAATTCATTAATGTACACTCTGCACCACATTTTGACTGAAAAAAAACAGAAATGTAGAAATTTTTGCAAATTTATTAAAATGGCTGTCCACCAATGTTCACCATCCAACCTGACGGAACTGGAGAGGATCTGCAAGGAAGAATGGCAGAGGATCCCCAAATCCAGGTGTGAAAAACTTGTTGCATCATTCCCAAGAAGACTCATGGCTGTACTAGCTCAAAAGGATGCTTCTACTCAGTTCTGAGCAAAGGGTCTAAATACTTATGACCATGTGATATTTCAGTTTTTCTTCTTTTTAATATATTTGCAAAAATGTTTACATTTCTGTTTTTTTTCAGTCAAGATGGGGTGCAGAGTGTACATTAATGAGAAAAAAAATGAACTTTTTTGAATTTACCAAATGGCTGCAATGAAACAAAGAGTGAAAAATTTAAAGGGGTCTGAATTTTTTCCGAACCCACTGTATGTATATGAACAGACTATTTTTTAATACTGTCCTCTATTAACTCATTCAGGGCTTGTTTTTTTCTTTGTTTGCTATGGAGAGTCAATCTCCATTGCCCGGAAACTTACCTTACTTCATAAAATCTTAATAACACTATGATGAGTCTTTTGTGAGGAGTACAATCTGTATCAAAGTGACATAGTATTGTCTTCAAAGGCAGACACTGACAGTCCAAGCTTGTGTTTAGGTCCACAGTCATGCCCCACCTTCGGTAAAATACACGTTGATGCACAAGCACGTATACATTACACATACATGTACAGACTACACGCAAACATATATAGCATACATAATATGCACACATACACTTAACATGTGCACATGTATATACAGATAAACATTTTTATGATGGCGAGAATCGTTTGTTTTCATCCTCCCACACAGCCATAACCACAAAGTAATAACAGCCATAACGTTTTTAATTTTGCCCAAAGTTCACTCTGAGGTCTTGTGTTTTACAAGATGAACTGTAGTTGTTGGAGGCTTCATTTTGCTATACACATCCTTAGACTTTACATGTTAATTACTTTATAATTAATTAAACTGTATGCGTAATTAAACCTCTTTCTGAGTTCTGAATATCTGTACTGTATTATTATATTATTATTTTTATAGACCACCATTGATTCGCTGATGCTGTACATAAGGAGGGGTTACATACAAGATACAAATAGAGATTACCGAGAACAAACTGACAATGACAGACAGATACAGAGGGGGAGAAAGCCCTGCCCTTGGGGCTTACAGTCTAAAGGACAATGGGGAAGGAGACAGTAGATTGGGGGCTGTGGCAGCTCCGGTGGTGGTGAGATGGCAGCGGAGTCTTTGCAGGCTATAAGCTTTGTTGAAGAGATGGGTTTTCAAGTTCCATCTAAAAGTTCAGAATGTGGTAGAATCGGACATGTTGTGGCACAGAATTCCAGAGTATGGAGGATACCTGGGAGAAGTCATAGAAGCAAATTATAGAATTGCATTTCTAGAATAAACTTCCATGGCCAATGTTAAAAATAAACTTGGTACAGCCTGCCGTAATAGTCTGTACTCATTTTTGTACATATTTATTCATTGCCTAGAGCATTGTTATACCTCACCGTGAAAGCGCTGCTAAACCAGATTGTGAAATTATACATTGTAACAGCATATAGTCAACATTTGCATTTCATGACATTAGAATAAATTTTTATCTAATATATCCTGTAGACCTCTGTGACCTGGAGAATAGGTAAAGGCACCCATGCATGATTATATAGTTGGAAAATGTACATCTATTTATAGTAAATGTGGAGTATCCGTTATGTGCAATGTTTCTAAGACACAAGAATAAAATATACAAGTGAAATTTACATTTGCATTTAGGAAATATATATATATCTTTGTACGTGTTAGCCGCAGATAGAAAATATTACAATCTGAGAGTCTCATGTTGATACCTTTAATGGCTAGCATCTCGAAAGCGTGCAATTTGTTACCATCTTTTCAGTGAGCCATTAAAAGGTATCAACCACTGAGGACCATCAAATGTTAATATTTTTCCATTTGCGCTTAGTTATGTATTGTAGTTGAGCACTAGTTTGAGATGCACATACTCTTTAATGCATATAATGGACACTGTCCTTAGTTTGACACACATACAGTATATAGCGCATTGGACGAGTAGAACACGTGCCCTTAGCCATTTATTCGGTTGCTATTTCCAATTTTAAACAGTCATCTTAAAAATTTGAACTTTCATCAGTTACTATCGCCAACTGCTCCAGTCTATCCAGTCCACCGTATAAAACCAATGAAACATTATTTGTCTGTTAGGTTTCTAATCTGTAATTTTCTGTCCCCAATGCCTGTAAGGTTAAGGTCACACAAAGAGTTTTTGGTGAGTTTTTGATACTGTGTATTTTCACTACTCAAAAAAACAGTCTTACAGTTCCAGCAAAGTGGATGGGAATTGTAGGAATCTTATGCCCACTGTGCTTTTTGAAATCCGCAGCAAAAAAAAACCTATATGCATGTAATGACTGTATGAAGAAAGTTTGGTCAAAGCCAAGTACCAGGAATTATAAAAAAGCAGCCCAATTTAAAACTAAGGATGAGTAAACTAGATCTTTCTTGGAAAGTTTGGGGTTTGTACTGGACAACTAGTGTCCAGTACTGAACCCCGAACACAGACTTTTGTGAGGAACAGATAGTGTGTGTACTCTGCATCCCATATCTGTGGTAGTACTGTGCTACTACTGTGTGAAAAGCCGCTGCCTGTTCTCTGGATCCATATCTGTGGGAGTACTGTCCTTAATGCAGCTGTGTGTACTCTACACCCCCTGCCTGTGTGAGTACTGTCCTTTAAGTTATTGTGTGTACTCTGCACACCCTGCCTGTAAGAGTACTGTCCTTTAAGTCATTGTGTGTACTCTACACCCCCTGCCTGTAAGAGTACTGTCCTTTAAGTCATTGTGTGTACTCTGTACCCCCTGCCTGTAAGAGCACTGTCCTTTAAGTCATTGTGTGTACTCTGTACCCCCTGCCTGTAAGACTACTGTCCTTTAAGTCACTGTGTGTACTCTGTACTCCCTGCCTGTAAGAGTACTGTCCTTTAAGCCGCTATGTGTACTCTGCACCCCCTGCCTGTAAGAGTACTGTCATTTAAGTCACTGTGTGTACTCTGCACCCCCGCCTGTAAGAGTACTGTCCTTTAATCCACTGTGTGTACTCTGCACCCCCTGCCTGTAAGAGTACTGTCCTTTAAGTCATTGTGTGTACTCTGCACCCCCTGCCTGTAAGAGTACTGTCCTTTAAGCCGCTGTGTGTACTCTGCACCCCCTGCCTGTAAGAGAACTGTCCTTTAAGCCACTGTGTGTACTCTGCACCCCCTGCCTGTAAGACTACTGTCCTTTAAGTCACTGTGTGTACTCTGCACCCCCTGCCTGTAAGAGTACTGTCCTTTAAGTCGCTGTGTGTACTCTGCACCCCCTGCCTGTAAGGGTACTGTCCTTTAAGTCGCTGTGTGTACTCTGCACCCCCAGCCTGTAAGGGTACTGTCCTTTAAGCCGCTGTGTGTACTCTGCACCCCCTGCCTGTAAGAGTACTGTCCTTTAAGCCACTGTGTGTACTCTGCACCCCCTGCCTGTAAGAGTACTGTCCTTTTAGCCGCTGTGTGTACTCTGCACCCGCCCCCCCCTCTAGCTGATGCAGGGAGAGTACGTGGTCGTACTGTACCTGATATGTGACAAAATAAAACACTTTCCTCTGGTGCATGCAGTCGACAAGACGTTATACATTCTTTTGTCAGCCTGAATACCGCTGCATGAATGCTGAGGCGCAACATGTTGAAAATGATTTTGATTGGATGGCTGAGAGTGGCTCCAGTTTCTTTGGCATTTGGAACATGCCCTTCTGGAGTAGACATTTTGGAGCTGTAGGGGTACTGTGCCCCATGTTCTGTTGGTGAAATTTGTAAGCTACAGTACAGACCAAAAGTTTGGACACACCTTCTCATTTAAAGATTTTTCTGTATTTTCATGACTATGAAAATTGTAAATTCACATTGAAGGCATCAAAACTATGAATTAACACATGTGGAATTATATACTTAACATAAAAAGTGTGTAACAACTGAAATTATGTGTTATATTCTAGGTTCTTCAAAGTAGCCACCTTTTGCTTTGATGACTGCTTTGCACACTCTTGGCATTCTCTTGATGAGCTTCAAGAGGTAGTCACCGGAATTGGTTTTCACTTCACAGGTGTGCCCTGTCAGGTTTAATTAGTGGGATTTCTGACCTTATGAATGGGGTTTGGACCATCAGTTGTGTTGTGCAGAAGTCTGGTGGATACACAGCTGATAGTCCTACTGAATAGACTGTTAGAATTTGTATTATGGCAAGAAAAAAGCAGCTAAGTAAAGAAAAAGGAGTGGCCATCATTACTTTAAGAAATGAGGGTCTATCAGTACGAAAAATTGGGAAAACTTTGAAAGTGTCCCCAAGTGCAGTTGCAAAAACCATCAAGCGCTACAAAGAAACTGGCTCACATGAGGACCGCCCCAGGAAAGGAAGACCAAGAGTCACCTCTGCTTCTGAGGATAAGTTTCTCCTAGTCACCAGCCTCAGATATCGCAGGTTTACAGCAGCTCAGATTAGAGACCAGGTCAATGCCACACAGAGTTCTAGCAGCAGACACATCTCTACAACAACTGTTAAGAGGAGACTTTGTGCAGCAGGCCTTCATGGTAAAATAGCTGCTAGGAAACCACTGCTAAGGACAGGCAACAAGCAGAATAGACTTGTTTGGGCTAAAGAACACAATGAATGGACATTAGACCAGTGGAAATCTGTGCTTTGGTCTGATAAGTCCAGATTTGAGATCTTTGGTTCCAACCACCGTGTCTTTGTGCGAAGCAGAAAAGGTGAACGGATGGACTCTACATGCCTGGTTCTCACCGTGAAGCATGGAGGAGGTGTGATGGTGTGGGGGTGCTTTGCTGGTGACACTGTTGGGGATTTATTCAAAATTGAAGGCATACTGAACCAGCATGGCTACCACAGCATCTTGCAGCGGCATGCTATTCCATCCAGTTTGCGTTTAGTTGGACCATCATTTATTTTTCAACAGGACAATGACCCCAAACACACCTCCAGGCTGTGTAAGGGCTATTTGACCAAGAAGGAGAGTGATGGGGTGCTACGCCAGATGGCCTGGCCTCCACAGTCACCAGACATGAACCCTATCGAGATCGTTGGGGTGAGCTGGACCGCAGAGTGAAGGGAAAAGGGCTAACAAGTGCTAAGCATCTCTGGGAACTCCTTCAAGATTGTTGGAAGACCATTTCCGGTGACTACCTCTTGAAGTTCATCAAGAGAATGCCAAGAGTGTGCAAAGCAGTCATCAAAGCAAAAGGTGGCTACTTTGAAGAACCTTCAGTGTGAATGTACAATTTTCATAGTCATGAACATAAAGAAAAATCTATAAATGAGAAGGTGTGTCCAAACTTTTGGTCTGTACTGTACATCTGAGGGGGTACTCTGCCCCATGTTCTGTGGGTGAAATTCATAAGCTGCTAATGTAGGGGTACTGTACCCCATTCTCTGTGGGTGAAATTTGCAAGCTGCTAATGTAGGGGTACTCTGCACCATGCTCTGTTGGTGACATTTGTAATCTTATGTATGGGGTATTGTCCCTCATGCTTTGCACATGAAATTTGTAAGCTGCCTCTGAGGGGGTACTGTGCCCCATGCTGTATAGCTGAAATTTCTAAGCAGGTAATGTAGGGGTACTGTGCCCTATGCTCTGTGGGTCAAATTTGTAACCTGCTTCTGAGGGGTACTCTGCCCCATGCTCTGTGGGTCAAATTTGTAACCTGCCTGCTTATGGGGGGTACTCTGCCCCATGGTCTGTGGGTTAAATTTGTAACCTGCTTCTGAGGGGGTACTCTGCTCCATGCTCTGTGGGTAAAATTTCTAACTGGACTGGAAGTAACTAGCCTCAGTCTCTGTGATGACACTGCATTTACTTCCTAATTTACCATGATTGCTATGGTGACAGAACCCATTTAAATAATTTCCCTAACCACATTTTTTTGCAGGGCTTACCCCATTTAGTTTCCTTTTGTAACCCCCTATCCCTGACTATGACCATTTTACAGCCTTTTCAAAGCACCAAAGTTCGAGTCCCCATTGACTTCTACTGGGTCCACATCAAGTTCGGGCCTGAACTGAACTATTTATGTTCGTCGAATCTGAAAATCCATGGGTTCACTCATCTCTATTTAAAACATGACATACCAAAAAGAGACAAAAAACGCAGCAGGTTGACTGGTCCTCCAGTTCTTTGAGTGCTGAGCTCTATATAACCCCGCCCACACCATTGATTGGTAGTTTTCTGTGTGTACTGTGCATAGGCAGAAAATTATCAATTATTGGTGTGGGGGGGAGGGACTTACACTACCCGTCAGCAGGCTTTCTAGTCCTCCAATGATAATCTCCTGCTGATAAAGCAATGATTTTATAAAAACTACACTAAGCAGCTCAGTAAGTGACACATCGCTGCAATCAGCGTCTCTGCCCATATATTGTACTGCTTCCAGTTTCGGTAGTAAAAACTTGGTGACAGATTCACTTTAGCTACAGTTCCACAAAGAAAGATACTTGTCAGGAAAAAAGACAAGAAATTGGTGGAATTTCTCACTATACAACAGTAATAAAGCTTGGAGTTTGATCAACAACTTTGTCATATTTTATCTGCTTTATGAAGCATCAACTTGGAATCTAGGTCAGATTTTAGCGCTATAAAATGATAATGTTCTCATAGGAACTGAGATTAACATAGAGATTTGTTCTGTGGATTCACTTAAATCCAGGAAATCAGGGGTAAAGCATCTATTATAGAGTAGAATGGTCGTCGTTATTCCGTCCATTCCATTACTCCCACATATGCCATGTACGTTCAGTGTTTGCTATTGTTTCATCCTCACATAATAACGGTGTATTTCCCTGTGTTTCTTCAAAGCCTTTGGAATCCTAACAATAACAATACCAGAACAATAGAACGAGAAATTGCAATATTCATTTTAGGAATATTACATTGACCTTTTCCATCAGGATGAGAATACCTTATCTTTTGAGGTTCATGCTTTTGCTTTGTCAAAGGTCAAGAGTCAGCCTCTCAAAATCATTGTGCTTATAACCATTTCACACAGCCGTCTGCGGCAATCATTTTGCCAATTTCTAGGCAGGTGATATGCTCAGTGCTGGAATCAAAAGGTCTGCAGAGAGATGAAAGAAAAATCTTTACTCTTCCTAGAAAATATCCGAGGAGAAATAGAGAGAAATCGCTGCAAGTCATGTATAAAGGAAGATGCATAAACCTAGTTATCATCCGTATATTGCACCATAAATGTGAGAGAATAATATTACATTACATCAGCGTATGCTCAGCAATTACCATAGTAATCACTAATGCTAAGGATCCAGTGCCCCCATAGCAGAAATTCATTTACTCTCATCCCAGTCTTTTATTTTCATGGGCCCCATGACAAGGATCTTTCTCCATAGTGTTTATATTTTCTCAGACCCAGTACCTTATCGTACAACCCTCACATACCGTAATTATGGTAGATTTATGTGTCACCTTAAGTAATTGTACTGGGAAAAATGAAGATTAAAGTGAATGTCTGCATTAGCATGATATTGGCTTTAAAGTTCACCATATTGTGCTGATTTATTCTGAAATATTTCTTTACTTTGGACCAGGGTCTTCTTTTCTCCTGTATAGACACATAATTTTATGATACAGTTCTGCATGTCTGGGGCCATCATGTGGAGGAGCTTAAAAGCCGACTAGAATCAGTGTTACACAGCTATCTCCGGCTCCACTTCCTTCCCCTGAGTCCACTGCCCTCTGTTGTGCTCCACATCGGGTTTTGCAAGTTGCCCAGTGTGGATCTAGTCCTATGTTTGGTGTGCTGCACCTTCTGTGCACCTTCTATACTGTATATATCTCAAGGATAGCAGTACTTAGGAAGCAGTGACAATAAAGTGAAAGCAAAAACTGCCCACTTTTGAATCTATTTAAATTTGGAGCAGCCTAATGTTGGGGCAGATAGCCTAGTTCCATGGATATGTCATTTACTGGTCTGTGTGCTGTAGTTTCAATACAATCAGTATTTTATCATCAGGAGATTATCACTGCAGGCTAGATGTCGAGTGCAAGCCAGTACAGCTAATCCTCCGCCCAACACCACTGATTGTCAGCTTGTTGACAATGTACAGCATACTCAGGAAGCTGTCAATCAGAGGTGTGGGCAGAGTTATACACAACTCTGCTACATCTACAACAGAGAAAACAGGGATTCTATCAAAACTGCACCAAGCAGCCCAGTAAGTGACACATCAGTGGAATCAGGCTGACTGTTCTTGGATGATACTGCTCTTAGATCCCATAGCAAAAACCTACTAACCAATTCCCTTTACTAACATCAGTATGCAATAAGCTCCATCTAGTGGTGGCTGCAGGATGACACAATTTTATTAATGAGCTCCAATCACTTAAATATCTACTAGGAAATGGATCAACACAGAATTTTAAACCTATTTAGAAAATAAAAATAAAATTATAGACAAGTATGAGAGCTAGTGGAAATGTTCTTGTGCTCTTTAATGGTTTTGTTTGGTAAATACATTATAAATTAAATATTCAGATTATCTTACAGTAAATACATAAATTAGTAGATTTCTTACCTCAACATATAGTAGACCTGTTATTGAAAAAGCCTGTTCACATATGCCGCATATTACGAGAATTCCGATTGCTCTAATCTTACCTGCTAGTCATTAGCAGGCCACAGGTGGCAGTGTTGTCCCTCTTACAGTATATACTCTGCTGTAAACTGCAGCATTCTTATTCCCAATATACTGCAGGAAATCGATAGTAAAAGTACAGTCAAGTACAATGAACTGTAGCAAAAACAGGTTTTATGCCAACATGAGCTTGTATTTTTATTTGTTTTCTTTTCTGTTATTATTGTGCTATGTGCATTCAGGTAGTCTGTATATGGTGACTAGTAAATACTGTATCCTTTAAAATGGTAGCGTCTTGGGAATAAGGCTTTTCAAATTGCTATGATAACTTTGCCAAGCTCTTATATGCATCCAATTAATACATTTTAGTTAATGTGAGGTAGTAACTATGTCTTGCAACCCTTTGATTTACAGAGATGAAATAATGAACAGTTGCACAGCATAGAAAGATTGAACAATTGCCAAAGGCAACTGATTGCCAAACTTACCATGAGAACTGACTATTAGTATTATTCAACTGGGAAACACAATCTGACTTGGTCCTGTAGGCTTCAAGCTATTTCTGTCTGTCACGGCAAGCTAAAAGCTTTTTTTTAACATGTGCCGTTTTCCGGTGATGTGCCAAGTGTAGACACAGACTTTAGATTGTTAGCAGGTTCTTCTGAACTTGGGTTGTGTGTGTGTACAGCACAAAGCGAGAGAATGAAAGGCTGACATCACCGCTCTGGCGTGCAGTGGAGGACTGGTATCCGTGATTCAGTGCATGGCTGCTCTCTGAATAGACAATGCAAGAAATAATACCCGGCATCATTAGGACCAGGTCTTCTAAGCCCATAGTATCATGCGTTCGTAAAAGACTTCTTATCGTATCAGTAATGCTGCGGAACGAATATGTACGTTATATGTTCTGTAGTGGGTCTCATGTACCAGTGCTTCTGCAGCGTTCAGATGATATAGCGGAGAAGCCATTCTAGACTGTAGAAAAGAAATCCCCATGTCCTAGAAGCTTGTAAAAATGTCAAGGCAATGAACATTTGTCAAATATATTTTTACATATGTTAGTGGTTACTTTTAGTTCAAAAACTTGGCTGTTAGAATTTGCACTCTTCATTTCTTTATTCATTTTCAGACTTGTAATATGCAGTTTGCAACCTGCTCCTAGTTTCAGGCTTTTATCTCAAAGATGTGTCCCCTCCAGTAATTCATGCTGGATGTTGTACATTCAGGGTGCTGCTGTCCTGTCTTCACTTGCTTTCATGAATCAGCACAGCTTCATTCCTGTAGTGATTTCCTCTTCACGTGCTTTCTTCCATATCTACAGTTTTCTTCACCCTCCAAAAAATATAGATTTATTTCCCCCTCTCCTTTCTGATTATCTGTTTACAACTCACGCTTGCCTCTTGCTGTTATCTCTAACACTGAGAGAAGGTAGGAGGAGAACAGGGCAGTCAGAGCCAGAAACAGAGCTATCGCAGAATTGAAAGTGAAGTGAAGGGCTTACATACACTGTATAGCAACAAATGAAGCAACATTTTTCATGAAGAATCCTTAGAAAGTTGCTTTATTTTGGATTTAGTAAGAAAATGAACATTAAAAGCATTAGTCCAAAGGTGTATATAGACTTTACCCAGAATTCATTGTGCTAAGAACCTTAGTCTCTGCTTCTGACACCACTGCCATTTTCCCTGAATCAAGACATCATTAGGGGACAGTGATATAAGCAGGGTGAGTGACAGCAGCGCCACCCGACAGCTTCTGTCACTGCCCTCAAGCAAATCGTCATCATGGGGCAGTAATAGAAGTAGGGTGAGTGACATCAGCACCGCCGCTTGATGGCGATTCATTTAAGGGCAGTTATGAACACTGTGAAGCTGCACTTCTGTCACTTACCCTGTTTCTATCACTGCCTCCTGATAATGTTTAATTTCAGGGAAAATTGTGTCATGTCAGAAGCAGTGACTTTGACTCTAGAGACTGAAAATGCTCACACTTCTTCATCGAGGAAAGTGATAGAAGCTGCTGAGAAGTTACTACAGCACAATCCTTCTGAGATGTCCCATTTGATACTACCCTCAAAGAATCATCATAGGAAGTAAAGTAAACAAAACAAAACAGAAATAGGGATTAGGAGTGTAAGGAGAATGGTAGGAAAATGGTTAGGGCTTAAAGAGATTGTCCAGATTTGGCAGGAATGTCTCTATTCACTGTATCTGACTGAAGACTTATGAATCCTCACATCACACATTGCGCGCGCTGGCAAGATTCTCCGGTGCTGGTGGCAAAACTGGGTGGTCATATGGCTGCAAGTATGTGATATGCATGCTCCTGCACACGTTCCGACTAGATGAGAGCGGCCTTGCTCAGTACCACTGCATTTTTTCATGCCAAACCTGGACAACCCCTTTATTGATAGATATTTATAAAGGATAATATAGGTATAGGACAACTCCTTTTTGAAAATAAATTGTGGATTTACCTTTGGTAGGGGCAACTAAAGATTCATTGTTTGCTAGCTATTGATGTGGAGGAAATGCTCCATTTCCGTAAAAAAAATTCCACTAGAATTTGGAAATTAAGGCCAGTTTCAAACTAATGATATTCACAGTTCAAATACTGGGTCACGGATCTCCTGACCTAAACTCAGCGACCTCATACAGCAGTGGTTCTCAACCTTTCTAATGCCGTGACCCCGCAATACAATTCCTCATGTTGTGGTGACCCCCAAACCAAAAAATAAGTACAGTCCTCCATACAATATTATGGGCACCACATAGTCCTCCATACAGTATTATGGGCCAAATATAATGCTCCATAAAGAATATCGGACCCCAAATAATGCTCCATACAAAATATGGAGCTCTCCTCTGCACTGTGCTGCGTTCTGCACTGTTACGGCTCAGGAAAGGGCACTGTGGAAAGACTCCCCATTATCATCATCATTGCCTCCCAATCATTATCATCGCCTCCCCATCATCATTGCCTCCCCATCATCAACATCATTGCCCCCCCATCATCATCATCATTGCCTGCCCATCATCATTGGCTCCCCATCATCATCATTGCCTGCACATCATCATTGGCTCCCCATCAATATCATTGCCTCCCCATCATCATCATCATTGCCTGCCCATCATCATTGGCTCCCCATCATCATCGCCTCCCCATCATCATCATTGCCTGTCCATCACAATTGCCTCCCCATCATCATCGCCTGCCCATCATCATTGGCTCCCCATCATCATTGTCTCCCCATCATCATCATTGCCTGTCCATCATCATTGCCTCCCCATCATCATTGGCTCCCCATCATCATCATTGCCTGTCCATCATCATTGCCTCCCCATCATCATCATCATCATTGCCTGCCCATCATCATATCATTGGCTCCCCATCATCATCATTGCCTCCCCAACATCATCATTGCCTGTCCATCATCATTGCCTCCCCATCATCAACATCATCATTGCCTGCACATCATCATTGCCTCCCCATCATCATTGGCTCCCCATCATCATTGTTGCCTCCTCACCACCATCATTGCCTCCCCCACCACCATCACACATACAGCACCACACACAGACAGCACCGCAGCACTCTCTCACATACACACACACAGGCAGACACACACACACTGATACACACAGACACATACACCTCACATCAAACCTGTCCGGCGCCCGCGCTCTCTGCCACAGCCGGTCACTGAATGATGACGTAATTCAGCGGCGCTGCTGTGACAGGAAGCGCGGGCACCCTGCAGGCGCCCCCTGGAGCCTGGAGCTTCAGAGGCACGGGGAGAGGTAAGTATTGTGCCACCTGCTCAGGCCGGGTCCCCCCTCTCCCCGCACAGTGGACTCACCGATCCGCCACTCAGCTCCGGATGGTCCCGGTCAGCTGCACTGTGCCTCCGCGCGAGGAGGAATTGCTGCTGCTGCCACGCTGCCCCACACACGTGCCGCCTGGGGTGGACCGCCCCCGCTCGTCCACCCGCTCACACCACGCCACTCCACGCCACTGGGCTAAAGCCATCGGAAATATGTATTTTCCGATGGCTTTAAGCGACCCGTGTTTTGGTCGTTCGATCCCCGCCGGGATCGCGACCCACAGGTTGAGAACCGCTGTGTATGTGCCCAGGACAGTCCTAACATTGCCCTAACATACTTGTACTGTAAATTTCAGATGTGTGAAAGCGGTTTATCTTCAGGACTGACTCTACAGTGGCCACTAAGCAATGTACAAACCTGTGGTGTACATTGCTTACATCCTACTTGCGATACAGCCGATATCCGCTTATGGGTGGGGTTCTGCATGTCGGACCCTAACCAATCGATAACCCACCCAGGAAGAGAACATCAGTACTGTAGATCAGTGCCGTTTTTGTACATAGACTGGATCATGAAAACTGACCTGCGTTGACATACACAAGTGTTTCATACTAAGTTGACTGTTGTTGATATGGCTTTTATGAAGCCTCAGTTACAGCTGCTGGAAACCCACGTAATATCTGGCTTAGTCTATATTTTACCTCTGCGGCATACAGATATGACAGTAATCAAGGCCCCTTCATTGGTATCCAAGTGCATTGCGCACTGCTGTTATTTTCTTCTTCAGAATGTATTGATCAAGTCTAGTTTATAATAACATTGGCCTATGCTTCCCATAGCTAAGATGGTGTAATCTCAGTGACAGGCCGGGTAATACTCTAAATTATAGTGTTTTTCCTCTGCATCTCTCCAATGGAACCTACTACTAAGGATAATAGTAGGGTTTTATAGAGAGATATTCACCATTTGCTGAGGTTTCTTGGAAAAGACAATAGAATATAAGTGCATGGTGAAATATGACCTGAAGTCTTCAAAATTGTATTTTATAATATTCTGTATGTACTGTGGAATATTGAAATGTGAATTCACCAACAGTATAAGAACAGAATGTAAGAAATCCTCCATGTATCATGGATTCTGCTTAGTGTTAACTTTTTATTATACTTTTAGTATTCGGCAATAGAAACGATTGTTCTTGGTACATTTTTGGATTCATGGTAGAGGTCACAGTTATTACCTAAACAGGTGTTAGCCAAAAAGTAATCTGGCTACATAGTAGAATGGCATATTTTAAAATTTTAACTTTTTCATGGCCACACACTTTCAATAGCTTTTAAACAGAAGCAAATTCAACCCACAGCCATTTCTCCATAGGGCAGCATTTTTGACTTATGAGCAAAAGAGCCAGACATTTAAATTCAACATGCCCGATCCTTCTTTCCTCATCTGTTGTGGAAGAGTCCTTAAGCCTCCATACTCACTAAAGGGAATCTGTCAGCAGATTTTTGCTGTCACATCTGAGAGCCGCATAATGTAGGAAAAGAGACCCTGAATCCAATGATGTATCACTTAGGTTACTGGCTGCAGCCGATGTGATAAAATAATCAGAGTTCTTAGACTTAGCATGAAGCAGAGCTGAGAAAGATGCCACCGCCCCCACCAGGCTCTATATCTTCATAGTCTATAGACAGTGAGCTGCTTATCATGGGAGGGGGCGGAGTCGGACTAGCAGTCACGTGAGCATCAAGCTTCTCAGTGAGAATGTAATAGTGATAAAACTTCATTGTAAGTAAACAACAGCTTACCGCTTAATAAATGATACATCACTGAATTCAGTGTTTCAGCCACTATCTCCTGCTGGCTTCAGATTTCATGGCAAAAACATGCTGACAGATTCCCTTTAAATGGTCAGCCAGAAAGCAGTGGGTTTCTCCCAACTCTAATCTGCAAATGCTACACTCAAAAGCCATTCATTATTTGCTACTTGACTAAACAATGTAGTGCTATTTTATGTAACTTGGTCTTTTAGACAGTATGATTGTCAATAATAAAGGGGTTGTCCAGGAATAATCTTCCTGGAAAAAAGCAGCCATGTTTTTTTTTTGACACAGGACATTTAGTACTTGTCATATTTTTGAAAAAAAAATAAACTTCTATTTTCTCTACTTTCTTATTACAATTTTGAGCTCCTTGCATTTCAAGGTAAAGTTGTTTAGAATTTGCTAATGCAGTGCCTACAGAGATAAAAAAAATTCTAGTTCATGAGATAATCATCCCAGTTACAAATTGTATTGTTCTCCTGTTCTTTTTATGTTGAATTCTGGGATTTATTGCCAAATACCTGACAGCCGCATTGGAAATACGCCACAACTGTCAAGCAAAAGCAGCTACGGCTATTTAAATCTGCTATATTGTGATGTTTCTCATGAAAAATTAATGAATACTATTTACCAAGATTATCTGTGCATAAGAGGATGGATGGAATTTAATTACCTTTTTAAATAAAATAACTATTGGAATTTCTTTCCATAAATTATGTATTTGTGTTGTAAATATATTTGTGTAAGTAACAGTGCATTTATTACTTTAGTTCAGTGTATCCTGAGCAAATAGATGCTTAGTATTACCATGTTTACACAGGGTAGCACCACAAATGTATGCACATATGTATCTACATGTCTGTATAAATGAAGTCACAAAACCAGTCTTGATGATGGGGCGTGATGGAGTCAGACTCTTCTGATTCATGAAGAGGTTCACGCTTCTTCATGAATCATGAGTGTCTGACGAGCCGTGTGCACCTCTGTGCCCCTGGCACACCCCAGCTCCACCAAGCGTTGACCATTTTAGCTTCGAGAAACTGGCGTAAAAATGGCAAAAGTAAAAAAAAAATTGTGCAACTTGAAGATTCACCCAAATTTTGTAGCTTTTTCAAACCAATTTTTAGCCAAAATTCGGTCAAAACTGCTTTGAAGAATAGGGCCTAAGTCTCTGTTGACATTTCTGTTTATTTTTCTACATGAAGCTGATATATAGAACAGATTAGAAAGGATCAATCAATTTGCTGCAAATCAAATTTAAGTTGACATTTAACAAATTCACAAGTCCTGACAAATTTGATCAGTTGGTGATTGGATTCACACAAATTGACAAAAAAATGCCCACTGCCTTTTTTATATTTAGTGGAAAATTGCATTTGTCGGAGAAGGCTGACATGACTTCAGATTGACTCCGTGGGCTTCTTCATAATTCCGTGTAGCTATCATACTCACATGGTATAAAGCATCCAATCAGTGGGGACTGTCATAGCCTATATAAAATCTGAGGCAGGGAATGCAGTAGCCAATTAGGGTGATTTAGGATAGTGGGGAGAGGTAACAGCTCAGCAATAGAGATATAGGAAGACAAACCATACTAATTTCCAGACATTGTAAAATTACAGCACTGAAGAAGATGAAAGAGGAAGTCTCAGAATAACATATAGATTCAATATATAGATAGAGAGAAAGATAGTAGAAGTGCCAATAGCAGTATCAATTGTATTATTATTTATATAGCATCATTGATTCTATGGTGCTGTACATGAGAATGGGTTACACACAACACTTACAGTAAACAAACTAACATTGACAGACTGATAAAGAAGAAAGAGGACCCTGCCTTGCGGGCTTACTTTCTACAGGAAGTTGGGCAGGGAGACAGTAGGTTTGGGGTTGCAGCATCTCCAGTGTTGGTGAGGCGGTAGTTCTGGTACTGGTGAGGAGGCAGCAGGGTCATTGCAGGCTGTAAGCTTTCTTTAAGAGGTGGGTTTTCAAATTCTGTCTGAAGGTTCCGAATGTGGTTGATAACCGGACGTGTTGGGGCACAGAATTCCAGAGGATGGGGGATATTTGGGAGAAGTCTTGGAGGCGATTGGATGAGCAACCAATAAGTGTGGAGAAGATTTAGGAGGTCTTGGGAGGACCAGAAATTGTGTAAGGGAAGACATTGGGAGATTAATTGGGAGATATATACGGAGGATACAGGTTATGGATGGCTTTGTAGGTCAGTATTAGTAATTTGAACTCGATACTCTGTGTAACTGGTAGCCAGTGAAGATATTTTCAGAGGGGAGAAGCGGAGGAGTAGAGATGAATTAGTCGGGCAACAGATTTAAGATCAGAATGGAGAGGTTTGAGAGTGTCAGCAGGGAGGCTGCGGTCGAGACTGAATGGGAGACCGCAGAAGAAGACAAGGCTTGGGATCCACCCTTTGCAGAGGGAGAATCCTGACACCTAACATTACACCCCCTCCTAGCGCCCCCCAGCGGGCTTCGGTACACTCAAAGGCCGCTATAAGCTGAGAGGCACAAATGTGCTCAAGGCGCTCCCAAGTCCTATCCTCCGGTCCATGACCCCTCCATTCAACCCCCAAAAAATGTTTCACCGCGCACCACCTTGGATTTGACAATCGCGTTCACCTCAAAATCATCCGAGGACGTACCCGATGTCTCAGCAGATGACTCAGAAAACCGAGACATGTGAACGGGTTTCAAGAGGGAGACGTGAAAGGTGTCAGTAATATTTAGGCCCGGCGGAAGGGACAGGCGATACACTACAGGACTTACCTGCTCAAGGACTTTAAAGGGACCTAAATAGCGAGGAGCAAACTTAATGGACTCTACATGCAGCTTGATGTTACGAGCTGAGAGCCACACTAAGTCGCCAGGCGTGAAGACAGGAGCGGGGCGGCAATGCGCATCAGCGCAGACCCTCATTCTCTCATTTGAGGCCCTGATGGCATCTTGTGTGCAGTCCTAAATGTCACTGGTTTCTACAGCCCAATCCACCACCCTAGAGTCGGAAGAAGAAACGGGCAAGGGGAATGGAACATGCAGATGCTGACCGTAATTGAGTAGGAACGGTGTCTACCCAGTAGAATCGGCGACAGCGTTATTAGGGGCAAACTCTGCCCATGGCAGCAAGGATACCCAGTCATCATGCCTGGCAGAGACAAAATGCCGTAAGTACGTGACCAAAGTCTGGTACCAGAGTCTTGCCCGAAGGCACCGACTCAAGCGAAACCGGAGCTACCATCCGCAGACTCTCTGACGGGACAATAAGCCAAGGCTCATTTCCCTCCTCTGATGAGACAACGGAACAGGATAGAGCATCGGCACTCAGATTTTTCTCCCCGGAGAGAAAATGCAGGGTGAAATTGAACCGGGTGAAGATTAAAGACCGTCTGGCCTGACGAGAGTTCAACCGCTGAGCCGTCTGTAGATACAGCAGATTTCTATGGTCGGTGAACACATGGAAGGGAAAGCGTGCCCCTTCTAAGAGATGTCTCCACTCCGAGAAAGCCAATTTCATAGCCAGGAACTCCATGTCCCCGATGGAATAATTTCTCTCCGCTGGTGTGAAGTTCTTAGAAAAGAAAAAACATGGATGTTTACGACCTTGACCATCCTTCTGATACAGGACTGCTCTAGCACCGACGGTAGAGGAATCCACTTCCACTATGAAAGGCTTATCCACATCGGCACGATGTAGCACAAGAGCCCTAGCGAAATGAGACTTCACAGAGGTAAAGGCCTTAGAGACCTCCTCCAACCACAACTTGCGATTAGCTCCTTATTTGTTGAGGGCTACCAGAGGAGCTACTAAAGTAGAGAAATGAGGGATGAACTGGTGGTAGTAGTTGATGAAATCCATAAAGCGCTGCACAACTTTAAGGGAATGTTGTTCCTGCCAGTTCATTACGGACTCCAGTTTGGCAGGATCCATGGCCAAACCTTTGGCCGAGATAATATAGCCAAGGAAAGGGAAAGACTCCTGCTCAAACACACACTTCTCTAATTTGGCTAACAGGGATTTGGCGCACAGGAGTTCGAAGACCTTGCAGACATCCTTACGGTGGGTGTCAATATCTGGAGATAAGATAAGAATATCGTCCAGATAGACAACCACTGAAGTGGATAACAGCTCCCGGAAGATGTCATTAACAAAGTCTTGGAAGACCGCAGGAGCATTATACAGGCCGAACGGCATCACCAGATATTCATAGCGACCGACCCGTGTGTTAAACGCAGTCTTCCATTCATCCCCCTTACAAATTCGTATCAAGTTGTACGCGCCACACAGATCTAATTTAGTAAATACCCTAGATTCTCGCAGCCTGTCAAAAAGCTTTGAGATGAGAGGTAGGGGTTATTTGTTTTTGATGGTAATAGCATTTAGACCCCTGTAATCTATACATGGACGTAGTTCCCCGCTCTTCTTCTGAACAAAGAAGAACCCAGCCCCTGCGGGTGACACTGACTTCCTAATAAACCCTCTTGCCATATTCTCTTTAATATATATTGAGACATAGCCTCAGTCTCCTGGAGAGATAGAGAGATAGAGGTTAAACACGTCCCCAGGGAGGCTCTGCACCCAGCATGAGGTCTGTAGGACAGTCATAAGGGCGATGATACAGAAGGGTCTCCGCTACTCTTTTGGAGAACACATCTACATATTGCCAAAAATGATTAGGAAGAGAGGTCAGATCTGCGGTGACCACAGATGTAGCAACCTGAACCTGGGCCTGCAGACACCTTCCCTCACATGACCCACTCCATCCTACTATTCTCCCTGTAGACCAGTTAATATGAGGGGAATGATGACGTAACCAGGGTATCCATAACAATTCGTCGTCTATTCCCTTGGGAATGACCAACAACGAAATCATCTCCTGATGTTCTGGAGACATAACCAGAGTGAGAGGAATGGTCTGATGTGTGATTTGCGAGGGCAATGCCGACCCATTTACCACCCGGATGGTAACTGGCTTGGTGAGCATCACCAGCGGTATTGTGTGTTTTGGGCGAAGGTATAAAACATAAAATTGCCCTCAGCCCCAGAGTCCACACAAACTTCCGCAGAATGGGTGGCGAGCCATATGAAAGTGTCGCTCAAAAGGTCAACTTGGAGGAGAACACCGCCATGTCTAGTGAGCCTCCTCCTATAGCCACTAGACGCGGTCATTTCCCTGCCGCTGGGGACACTTGTTGGCGTAATGACCAGGCTGCCTACAAACATGAATAACAATAAAGGATCTAAGAGAGCTTACAGCCCCATGAGAATCTTAAAAGTACATGGTAAAATAAAAGAGACAAGTCCCTAGCCTTGTTTATGAAAAAAGTGCAAATAGCTTTATTTAATCACGTGAACAAACAGGGCATAAACAAATACATACAAATAATGCCATTCACATAAATAGAAAACTGTAAAAACCAGTGGACAATGATGCAACTATGGTGTGACCAAACAGGCATCAAAATAGTAGTCAAAACAGGGAAAAGGGAGAGATCTATTAACCACATATAGTAAATATATAAACAAAAATTCCCTAGTTATATATACCTGGGCAAGAAAGTGACCAGAAAGGATGTAAAAATGTATTAGGCGGGATAACAAAAGCTAATCCCTTCCCAAAAAGGGAACATCAAAGTATATATGGTTCACTCAGAATCCCAGTAACCACAGATAATAGCAAAGACCCCGTCAAAAAACCACTCACAATGGTCACAAAAAATTCTTACCCATAATGGGATGCTTGTGTTTCACGCCAAGGCCCCGACGTACTTTTTGCTCTTTGCTTCCTTGGGGGGCAGTGTGTCTCTATGTTGAAGGAGTAGCTTTAAATATCCCTCTGATTCAGAATAGGCCAATAGGAAATGACCGGAAGAGGATTAATTCAATGCCGCAAGAGCACTATGCATAGAGGCGGAACATCCAGTCACACACCGTAACTTCCTGCATCTTGGGTGCGGTGCGTTTCAGGAACAAAGGTCCCGGTAACGTCAATGACATGCATTGCCCCGTGTAGATGCCACAGAGGGCGGAGGAATGCGAAAGGAATCGCTGACATGCGCAACTAGCGGCACACGTATCCCAGTCAGTTAAATGAATACTGACTCCATCACTTCCCAAGACATATGGTACACTCAATATTACGTATATAAATAATAGTCACCATATTAGTTGTGGGCAGAAGTGAGGGAGTCAGTACCAAATCATAATATAAATGGCCAGCCAAACTAAAAACATGAAATGGGTAAGAATACACATCATATAATATAAGTGCCTTCAACAAAGAAGAGAAAAAAAACATCTTATGGTAACACCCAAAAATAATACTAAATGAATGAATATAAAGATAATAGTAAAAATGAAAACATAAACAAATAAATATAACAAAAATGGTAAATATTTGAAAAGTATATAAAATGATTACACGAAAACCAATAATAATTACATCATAATACAAGTCTATCTGCATCATCATATAATTAAAAAAGATCCAATCTTGAGAAGGCCACACACATCAATCAAGTAGACCAGTCACTTGTGGATACGATTCGGTCCATATTACACATGATCTTACTTAGGTTTTAAAAAAAAGAGAAGGAGGCCTCATATCTGATAGCGGGATATAGTCGTCCAATCAAACGGATCATCCACTGTAACTAAAATTAAAAAACACAAAAACACAATTAAAATGGTAAAATGGACTCCAAGAATGTAGAGACAAAACAAAAAGTTGAAGATCAAATTACCAAGAAGGGAAAACGCTAAAGGAAAGATGAGAAACTAAGTTTCTCATTGAGACCTTAGGGTTCATAGAACCCAACCTAATGATCCACCTACATTCGAGTTGGGACAGTCTCTGTTTCAAATTACCACCCCAAGTCCCACCATGAATACGATCAATACTTCGTACCCTCAGTAAGTCAGAATTACAGGCATGTTAAGTCTAAAGTTATGAAGGATCGTTTTTAAAGATGAAATATCATCGGTTGTCAGAGCAGCTTTGATATCCCTGACGTGTTCTCTTGTACGGATACGTAATTCCCTGGATGTTAGGCCAACATAAATTAGGCCACATGGGCAGATGGCATAATAGATAACAAAGTCACTGGTACAGGAAATATACTCTCTGATTTTGAACGTACGCTTGCCGTCTGATGAGCAAAAAGAGGTGGATCTATCGATATTAGGACAAGCTAGACATGAACCACATGGAAAACACCCCTGTCAAGGTTTACCAGTGAAAAAGGTGGAAAGTGGTTGTGCGATGTAGTGGCTATTAACCAGTAGATCTTTAAGATTACTACGCCTTCTTGCCATTAATAAAGGTCTATCAGGCAGTCACCTGCCCAAAACTGGTTTCGTCTTTAATACAGACCAGTGTCAGTTTAAAATATTCTGGATGGTATTCCATCTATTATTGTAAGTGAAATGAACCTAACACTGTGTGACTTATCAGGACGTACCATGGAGTTGGACAGGAGGCGGCCACGGTCAGATGTCGTAGGCTAGTTTCACACTAGCGTTCGGCAGGGCTGCGGAGGGCTGTGTACATCCGCATGGCCTGCGTACCCAATGTTAAAGATAGGGTACGCAGGACGCATGCAGAGGTAGGCGGTGCTGAAAGGAAGATGTACGGCAGTGGGCGGGGCTTGACGGAGGAATTACGCAACTCTGCCGAATGCTAGTGTGAAAACTAGCCTTAGTTCTGTGATAACCCCTTCTAATACAACGTTTACTGTACCCACGGTCACGAAACCTATCCCTTAGGTCAGCTGCCTGAATCTCAAAACGTTCCTTAGTGGAACACAGGCGTCTCACTCGTAAGAACTGACCCAACATAATGGCTCATACCGTGGATGGAGTGTGGGCCGAGGAGGCATGTAATAATGAGTTCACTGAAGTATCCTTTTGGTAAACATCAGTTTGAATGGTCCCATCGTGGTTCACAGCAATCTGGATATCCAAAAACTCCATACATTTGTTATGAACTTGTATGTAAGCTTAAAGGGAATCTGTCACCCCATTTTGGCTATATCAGATAAAGATATGCCTGAATAGTGCGTCCCAAGTAACCTATCACAGTCATGCCAAAAGTTTTGAGAATGAAGACAAAATATTAATTTTTACAAAGTCTACTGCTTCACTATTATCTAATGGCAATTTGCATAAACTCCAAAATTATAAAGAGTGACACTGTAAACATTACTTGCAAAGTCTATGTTTGGCTAAAAATGAACTTTATATCCCCCAAAACACATTTCAACATCATTGCAGCCCTCTTAAAGGACCAGCTAACCTTATAAAGTGACTGTCCATTAAACATTGTGGGTGTTGATGAGTACATGGCTGGAATCAAACTGTCAGGATATAAGAATGACACCACTGGACAGTTTAAAAAGGACTGGTGCTTGCTACATTATTTCTCTTCTATTAACCATGGTTATCTCTAAAGAACACGGCAGTCATCATTGCAATGCAAAAAATGGCCTAAAAGGAAAGTATCGAGACTAAAGATTGCAACCTCAGTCAACAATCTATCCACATCAATCAGAACTTCAAGGTAGGAGGTTCCTTTGTCCAAAAAGTTCAGGCGCCAAGAAAGACCACAGCGCCAGGACCGTCCTTAAAAGTTTTAGCTGTGGGATTGGTCTACCAGCAGTGCAGAGCTTGCTCAGAATGGCGAAGCAGGTGTGAGTGTCTCTGCACGTACTGTAGCGGAGACTCTTGAGCAAGGCCTAAGTCTCAGGAGGGCAGCAAAGAAGCCACTTCTCCACAGAAAAACATATGACTGATTTGAACGTCTGCAAAAGGTACAGGATGGAAATGCTGAGGACTGGGGTAAAGTAATTCTCTGTGAAATCCCCTATTCATGTTTGGAATCAGGAAAACGCCTCATTCGGAGATGACAAGGTAGCGCTACTACCAGTTTCTCCTATGCCAACTGTTAAGCATCCTAAAACCATTCATTGTGGGGTTCTTCTCAGCCAAGGAATCGGCTCTTATCACAGTCTTGCCTAACAACACAGCCATGAATAAAGAATGGTACAGAATGTCCTCCAAGAGCAACTTCTCCCAACCCTCCAAGGAGTGCGCATCAACAATGCCTTTTCCACATGATGGAGCACCTTGCCATAAGGGCAAAGTGATACAATAAATGGTCAGGGAAAAAAATAGAGTTTGGGGTCGATGGCCTGGAAACTCCCCAGATCTTAATCCATTAGAACTTGTGTCAATCATCAGAGACGGTGCACCAACAAAAATAAAAATTCTGACAAAATAAGCATGTGATTGTGCAACGAATGACTGCTATCAGTCAGGATGTGTCCAAAGTTGATAGGAGCATGTCCAGGAGAAGCAGAGGCCCTGAAAAGAAGGTCAACACTGCAATATTGACTTGCTGCATTAACTCATTCAAACTGTCATTTAAAATCTTTTGTTCCATTGTTGCAATTATATATTATCTGGATAAAAACATCTGTCAAACACTCTAAAAACCAGATGGACATGCAATCGTGAAAATATAATATTTGTTCATTCAAAACTTTGGCCATACTGTATCAATATCTTGACACCTCCTTTTCATGCCACCATACCTTTGTAAAGAATACGGTTTTCTGTATGCTAATCTGGGTGGTCCGGTCCGGAGGGCATTGTTTTTTGCTTCTTACCCTCCCCAGCTCCTCGACTTCTCATGGCACAGACGGCGTAGTGTTCCCGCAATTGCGCGTTTTAATATCCCCCCGCGACTGCGCAGTGTGCTTTGCCCAACAGTAGGCAAAACATAAAATCATTACAGCGCATGCGCAACTATTTTCGGTCACTTTCCTTGCCCCGGAAGTCGTCCAAGTCAAGCAGTCATTTCCGGGGCAAGGAAAGTGACCGAAAATAGTTGCGCATGCGCTGTAATGATTTTATGTTTTGCCCACTGTTGGGCAAAGCACACTGTGCAGTTGCGGGGGGATTTTAAAACGCGCAATTGCGGGAACACTACGCCGTCTGTGCCATGCACAGACGGACCTACGCAAGAGAAGCCGAGGAGCGGGGGAGGGAAGAAGCAAAAAACACCGCCCTCCGGTCTGGACCGCCCAGATTAGCATACAGAAAACCGAACTTTACAAAGGTATTTGGGCATGAAAATGGGGGTGTCAGGATATATGATAGATACCGATAGGTTACTTATGGGACGTACTATTCAGGCATATCTTTATCTGATATAGCCAAAATGGGGTGACAGATTCCCTTTAATGTTATAGGAGTTACAATTCAATTGAGCCATGAACTCATGCAGCTCATCCACAGTATCCTGCCAGATAATCAATAGATCATCGATGTAGCAATACCAACATAATGCCTGGGAAGTGGTCTGTGCCCCACCCCCAAATATCTCCCTCTTCCAATAGCCAAGGAAGAGGCTGGCATAGGATGGTGCACAGGCCGCACCCGTGGCAGGACTGCGTGTCTGCGGGTAAAACCGATCTTTAAATGTGAAGAAGTTATGGTTTAAAATAACCTTCAATAACTACAAAATCAAAGATTGTAATGAAGGTTCCAGATTGCTGGTCCGCAGATAAAATTCCACTACCCTCTGCCCACACTCATGTGTAATACAAGTATAAAGGGACTCGACATCTGCCGTGATCAACATCATGTCCTCTTCCAGGGAAAGGCCATTGAGTTTCCGCAAGCAGTTCAGTAGTGTCTCTGATGCAGGATGGCAGCACGCACACAAAAGGTTGCAGATAGTACTCAATAAATTTACAGATAGGGCCGCACAGCCCCCCCCACACCAGAGACAATAGGACGACCTGACGGAACCCGAGGATCCTTATGGATCTTGGGCAGCAGGTAAAAAGTAAGAACAACAGGATGTTGGACAAACAATCCCTCTAAGACTTTTTGGTGATAATACCTTGAGAAAATCTAAAATAAGTAAAATTTCTTTTTGGTAACCAGCTAAAGGATTGGATGAAAGGTGCATATAGGTGTCCTTGTCCTTTATTTTTCTGAAGACCTCACGTTCATACATCTTTACCGGCCAGATCACCATTTCCCCCCCTTCTTAGCTGGTTTAATTATCACGTCCTTCAGTGATCTTAAATCACGTAAGGCCTGTTGTTGTGCCCTTGTTAGATTGTCATTTACCCTGTTGGTGGGAATGGTTTTTAATCTTCTCTAACCAGCTTACAAAAAATGTCAACCTGGGGGCACAATGAAAGGGAAGGGAACGTGGTAGATATGGGAAGAATTGATGCATGAAAATTACTTATGGAGTTACCGATACTCTCTCCAGGTGTTCAAGGACACGGATCGCCTCCTGTAGATGTAAATCTTTCACTGTGGTGAAAAAGTCTAAATTATTATTTGGAGCAAACGTTAGACCTAACTCTAGAACCTCCTGTTGGATGTCTGTCAATATATGAGAGGATAAATTAATTACCTCTAATTTGTTAGATTTGCTTTTCTTTTCAACAGACTGAGGTGGGGTAATTTTGCGTTTATTAAAGGATTTCCCCTAGAACTAAACCACTCCATTAGATTGACTGAAGAACCTAGCAGATCGGGGATGCTCGAGCGGGACGAGATGTGGATTCTGCTCGAGAAACCTCCATGGCCTCCTGCGGTTCCAAAACTGGGACGAAGATTCCAGAGGCTTGGCAAATTTTGGAGCCAGCCGAAACCTCTGAAGACAAGGCTTGGGATCCACCCTGTGCAGAGGGAGAATCCCAACGCCTAACATAAAGTGACAAAATATAACTGATCACTTAGATTAATGATCTTGTGTAGTAGATCTGTTGTTTTTTATAATTTGTACACACACACTTCAAAGTGTTTGTATAAAAATGTCACACTTGTGGATCATGGACTCAATGCGCCATATACCGAGGAGAGGCTGGAGGGATGTAACTAAGAAACCCTCTGGGTTTTCACTAGAGCCCTTGATGGTGTGGTTAGGCTTGAGCCACAGGTGGACTCCAGGTGCCACTCCAGGACAGATCCCTATACCGCAGAAGCTAACCACAAGGGTCAGGACAGTAGACACAGACTCTGAGTGCAAGGTGGACCAGATTCTGGTGAAATAGATATTAAAACTGGTGCAGACTGGACAGGGATTCAGATACTACCCGAGCAGTTTCAAGTTCAGATACCACCAGTCCGGAAGCAGGCTCGAGGTACAGATTCAGACTAGGCTATCACAGGTACATAGAACTGGTACTGGTATAGGATTAACTGGATGGATACAGGGACCTGACAATGAGATACCAGTTTTCAAACACAATAGTTGCTCAGGCACCTCCCAACAGGTGGAGGTGCCTTAATTACTAATTGCCTGTCAGCTGTTGGCTGAGGACACATTAGGAGTATGCATGCTGTTTCTATAAGAGACAGGGAGTGCACACCATAATCGTACAGCCTGGTGACCTGCGAGGTGTGTGCATGCCCTGGTGCACAGAAGTTGGAGCAGGGGAAGCATCAATGCGGGATGGAGGAGCGTAGACAAGAAGGGATGCCGGCATTACAAAAATATCCAATAAGTAGGGACAGGAAGACATCTTTGTATACTATTATATTGTAGTGGCATACACAGCTTTGCTTGCCACTGTCCCATCCTTGAAATAGAAGATAGTAACATTAAATACAATAATTAATGAAAATGTGCACTTTAGGATTCATTAAATAAGCTTTTATTTTGTATGTATACAGCTATATATTATACAGTTTATTATTGTAATAGACTGCATGATATAATATGCCAAGCAATCAGAAATACTATGTATTCTGAAATCATGCTAATTTCTAAATCCTATTATGATTTTCAGAGGATCAGATTCCCCGAGGTTTTCCCACTATTGACATGGGCCCCAATTGAAAGTGGTGGAGCGCACGCGAACAGCCACTATGTTATGTGCAGCCAGTGGAAATCCAGACCCTGAAATATCTTGGTTTAAGGACTACCTACCTGTTGACACAAGCAACAGTAATGGACGCATAAAGCAGCTACGATCAGGTAAGGTGTCACAGGTACTAACCCAAAAAGCTTTTTCTTTCTTTCTCACTTTATTTTTTTGCTTTAATTATAGGTAAAGACTTTTCTTCCTACTTCCTTTCTCTCGTCTAATTTGGCGTGTTTTCATGTCTGCGGTGTAGTCATTACCTATTCCAAAGTCTACTTGTGTGCGGGTGTGTCTGTTCCTCAGCTTGTGTTTACTCCTCATTCCCCACTGCTGTGACTGTACCTCAATACCTTTCATTTATTTTATCGCTTTAATGCGCAACTCGAAAGATCCATTCCTATATATTATTTTTTTTTGCTTTCTACTTTAATTTCAAAAACCCTTCTTTGACATTATAGTAAAATCAGAAACTGGATGGCTATTTCATATAAATATATCAGTCAACCATTTTATCTTTCTTATACTAAAATATCCAAACCACAAAAATCCATTGGATTAGTTAGGTGAATTAGCAATGCACTAAAAAGACAAAAAGGGTCCATTGGTCCCCAACTGACAATAAAGAAAAAGAAAAAATAAAAACATTATGATTTGATGCGTAAAGTGTAAGGAATACTGTGCTGATTGTGAGATTCCCATTTTTGTCCTTATTGTACTTTCCCAGTTCCTTTTTGACTCTTGGGTGCATGGCATTCCTCTTTCTTTGCAAACTACTAGGCCCCCTTTACCAGAAGAGTTCAAAAATGCCATGAAACTGCACCAAAGAATACCTCTTTAGTCACATAATCAGTGAACTTTTTGGTATAGTATTTGTTACAATTGATGTCTAAGAGAGGATCAAATCCTCAAAAACGCAAGGTACGCTATCTTTTAAAAGAGCGCCACCAGAGTGAAAACATTACATAAATGCAGCAAACAAAAGCAGCAATGTGTAGACAACTTAATATTTTCTTATGGACTACCAGCAAAGAAATGCGAAAAAAAAAAAACCCTCTAAAGGATGTATGTAATTCCAGCCTATAGGCACCGTATTTATTGTTTAACTGGTGGCAGTGCCATTATTATTTTTCTGTCAACTTTCACAGAATACACTATTTAAACTTATTTACGTATTTCTCAACAAATATATATATTTTTTATAAAAGAATCAGCACAGACCAAATAGATTATTGGTTCTTGGCTTTCTGAAGCATTGTGTGCTGTTCTAACCGTCTTGTTTAGTGCCTACCTGATTGTTGTCGGCAAAACCTGTGTATAGTGAGTAGTCTAAAATTTTTATTCAACGATTTATAGATCTTTAAAAGTGACAATAGATACAGAATATAATCATTTTTATTTATGCTGTCTTTCTTCTCTCCGTATTTAAATCTACAGAATCCATTGGTAAGTGCTTAGACCTCCAGCGCACTTTTCCCCCCACAAGTTTCCATTCTTAAACTAGTCCTAGTATTCTGAATACTGCTAAAATGCATGGCATGCATTTTACTACTACCAGCTAGTGTAGTCACGAGGCCTTCATAGTGGTGCACACACCCTCACAAAATGATTGTTGTTGTAGAAAACCTAGTACACACCTATACTCAAGGAAATGTCCTTTAGCGTCACTGATCCTAAACTAGATGTTGTACCTTGACCTGTACCACAGTGTTTGTCATCAAATGCCCTTCACAGAGCTCTTAGATCAAGATGAGCATTACTCCCTAAACTTCTTATTAATAGTACAAACAACCTCTCAAATGTTTTAAAGCTACATATTACAATAACTATCCCCCTCCTTATTGATATGTCTGTACTAGTTAGCGGAGTTCAGTGCCATTTTGGGTCCTTGGCTCTTTATCATAATGTGCACTAGCACTTAGGACCTATCACCTTTATTCAGTTTATTCCTGTTATCCTTTTCTATCGTGTAAATCTGATTTAACTCTTCTTCCAAATCCTACGCCTCCTTCTTCTGGTACTAATGATTCTTCTTTTTAATCTTATTTGCATTCATATTATCCACCCAGGTGGTACACCAATAAGAGGTAAGACTAAGAACTAAGAGTCACAGAATGATCTTATTCATTTTTTTCTTTTTCCATCATACTTGTATCTGTTTTTATCATTTAAAAAAATAACATTTGATTTTTTTTGTATTATTTTACTATTTGATCATGTGTCTTATTCATCTATTTATTTTATTTAATACAACAATTTTAGTTTGTGATATGCTTCAAAGAAAGCATATCAAGGTCTCTTGGCCAAAGCCCAGTCACAGCTTTCCATGTGTCCCTCTTTTTTTTTTCTTCTTCTTTTTCTTCTTTTTTTTTTGTCCGATTGATTGGAGAGAAAAAAAAATCATTTTTTCTTCCTTAGCTGTTCATGTTCTGGACCTATTCCATTTGGTCTAGGGAACAGTTGAAGACATGCAGATGGCAACCAGGAGTCGACTTTTTGATCTTGTGTTTCAGAGATGTTTTTGGTTTTGGTCTTGTAATCTGTTCTTCTATTTTTTCTTCTTTTTTCAATTTTTTTTCTTGTAGCGAAATTTAAAGCAAACTTCATATTTTCCTCTTGCAAATTCACATACTATAATCGTTTTCCCTCTTACTGAAAATTCTTGAATTTCTTCATTGACTTTTTGGATCACCAGTTCTCCAGGCGCTGGAAACATCAGGTTTATAACTTTCTATTTTAGTGATATGTTTATAGTAATGTTTTTCAATATACTGACTCAATGTTTACTACTCTTCTTCTTTTTTTCTTTTTTTTTTTTTTTCTTGGGTTTTGTGACACCACACTGCTAATCCCACCTGTGGATTTTGATGGGTGTCTTAGGGGCCTACTGTGGACCTCAAGCAGTGATTGGTTGACTTCTTCGGGTCTTGGCAGTAGCCATTGTTTTATACCTTTTATTTTCTAATTCAACTGCTCTTTGTTTTCCAGCATACATTTCTTATCTTGTAAGTTGTATCAACCTGTCTTTCTTTAGAACCTGCATGTCTTAAATGAAGATCTGTCTCTTGAATGAAATCAAACTATATTTTTATTGATTTGGAAAATTAATGAAAACAAAACATTTTTTTTTCTTCTTTTACTTTTTGAACCATGCAGCATTTTTCTTCTGGCTGCTTAATTTGGCTATCCAAAAATGTAAAATATTTTGGCTTTACAAAATTTAAAACTTTCTAAACTGTATCACAGTTTGTATTTTTTAACAATGACTTAAGATCATTTATATAAAAATATTAAATTGAACAATGACAAAATATACAATATTTTGTTATAATCCAAAGCCACACTTCCTTGAAGCAGTTTCACTCATTTCCATTTTAATTAAATTTGAAAATGTATTTCCGTAAATTAAAAAATGCTTGTTCTGTATGTGATTTGTTTTCTTATGTAATAGTAACGAATAATGAAATGAAATGTTTATTTTACCATTGTATTGCTTTTTATCTGTAGTGCTTAACAAGAATCGACATTGAATGGACCTTCCTATTTAGGGTTTCCTATGTTACAAATGGAAAATTGGGGATTTCTAGACGTGAAAGACCATTATCTGACTTTCTCTTGGCTGTGTATTTTGTATCTGGACAGGTGCACTACAAATTGAGCAGAGTGAAGAAGCTGACCAGGGAAAATATGAGTGTGTTGCAACCAACAGTGCTGGGACACGGTATTCGGCTCCGGCAAATCTATATGTAAGAGGTAGGAATGACAAACCCTGGTGTCTACATTCTGTGGGCAACGGGGCTATTATTTTCAGGATGTTCGAAGTTACTTTATCACAATAAAAAAGTGGACAACAACTGGCTCAATAATTGTGGAAAATATAAGACTATTTAGATCATTACCAGAGGGTTGTAAGTATTTTTACACATTAACTTTTTTTTTCCAGCATTTAGTTGTGTGCATTGCTTTTGTTTTTGGGGTGCTCAATTTTTTTTAAGTGCCTACTCCTTGGTATTTAGTACCTTTAATCCTGAATTTATAGTTTGATGTTCTCCTGAATTGCAGATGACCGTGAAAACATCACGATGGATACAAATACTGATGTTGCTTTAGCGTTTGTAGTGGATAACCTTCTAACCTTAAACTGCATTACGAGCATAATTATATATTCATCTCACTTATTTTACTACTCTCCTTCTTTCTTTGTATTTTTGTTTTATTAATTTTACATACTTAATTGTAAATGTTATCCCATTCACTACAGTAATTAACTGACTATGCTCTTCAAAGATAGTTTCTTTTTCTACAAATGGATGAATTTGTATGTTTTATTTTGAGGCTAAGCTTTCACTGATGGCTGGTGTTAACTTCCTTACGTAGCTTCGTATAGAATCCAAAAACCCGCAATTCTAACCTTTCCATGGATGAAAAACTATTACTTTTTCATGTCTTAAAAAAAAATAAGTAGAATTACTGTAACACAGAGGTCTCTTGCCGAAACAAATCCTTAAATTAAAAAAAAAAAATAAAAAAAAAAATTAATGGCTAGCTATTGTTTCTAAGCTGGAGAAATGCTAACGTATATATTGAAGATTAGGGAGGTGTCACATGTAAAAGATGTTCAAAAAGCAGTTGAAAGCCTTGATATGGCCTTTTTACTCTCTCTGTGTTTCCCTTGTTTTTCTCCTTTCCTCATTTCATTGTGTTCTGCATCAAACCCCTACATCCCTCAGAGCTGCGAGAAGGTTGGTGTGTTTTTTACTTTTACCCACCTTACAAAAATATTAATTCAACTATAACAAAGAATACAAATGAAATGAATGTAGCTGCATTGTGATTTTTTTTTTTAGTTTAGCTTTTTTGATAGTTTTTTTTCTTACGTTCAGTGTAAAGTTTTGGCGATTGATGCTCCAGTTTGGCTTTTTATGCTTGCTGTAATCTAATTGTGATGCATGTGAGAATGATCTTGAGTGCATGGCAACCTTGGATATACTCTTTTTTATATATTAAATGCCTGCCTGTACTACTTGCGATGCATAGTGATTAATAAATGGCCAACGACGTATCGGCTGGACCGGATGGGCATGGGAATGCATTATATTGTGATGTCTAATTTTGAGCTATACTAGAACTGTATCTTTGCATGCGTAGTTTTTGCTTGTTTTCTATGTATATAACGTGCTTGCTCTTTCTCCCCACACTCCTGCCTGCTATACCTTCCACAAGACCATTAAACAATTGCCTCTTCAATTATTCACTTATACAATCACATTAGTAAGGCCACCGCTACACGTTGTGGCCGCGGCGCATTTTTTGCCACAATCACAATTGTTGCGTTTTGTGGACACCACCTAACACATGGCACTAACAAATTAATTATTTGTAATAGGGAAATGTTCCTGTGGCACTTACTACTATTTCTTAGCAAAGTAGAAATATGCCTGTCGTTTAATGCCATACCACATTAAAGGGGGTTGTCCATCCTTAGGTCACAAGTCTGCAGTCACTCTATGTGATTCCTAACATCAAGCACACTGCAAGGATTTTCCGGTGCCTGAAACAGGTGGTCAAGTGGCCGCAAGTGTATGATTTGTATGCGTTCGGTGACTAGACTGTATCCGGACTCGCTTAATTCACTTGCATTGAGCAAGGCTGCACCCATGTAGTCAGCACATGACTGTATGTATGCAAACCACATACATACGGTCATGTGCTGACTAAATGGGCACAGGCTCACTCAGTGCAAGTGAATTAAGCGAGTCCGAACACAGTCTAGTCTGAATGTGACCGGATGCGTGCAAATCATACACTTGCAGCCACTTGACCACCCGTTTAAGGTACCGGAGAATCCTTGCAGTGTGCTTGATGTTAAGATTCACAAGTCTGCAGTCACATAGAGTGACTGCAGACTTGTGACCTAAGGATGGACAACCCCCTTTAATGTGGTATGGCATTAAATGGCAGATGTTAATCTAAAATGTCCAATTTATCTGTTTCTAGATTTAGACTAATGTCAAACATACAGCAGAAGTACAATTGTCCTACTAGATCTCAGATGTTCCGTGACATGATCTATATTTCTATATGCTGTTCACTATGGGAAATGTCCACAAAACAGACTATAAAAATTAAAAAACAATTCAATTCTCAATTTTTTAAACATGTGCCATGATGGTTAAATTGATCATTGATCTACTGTGATGTAATAAAGGAAGAGTTGAATAGTTGAAGCAGGAATATTTGTTTCTTTTTGCTTACTAGGGTAGATTTTGCTAATGCTTGTTGAAAATACAATTAACCTCCTAGTTGACCCCCTAATTTACATATCAGATGTCTCCTTTACTATTAATCAAATAGCTGTTGCTTTTCCTAGAACTTGTATGTAACTAAACGGTGAATGTTCCCCTGCCATACTCCTCTTTTCAGCACACTCACAGCCATAGTGACATTTTAACAACTTCAGCCTAATCTTATACTTCCCCCCTTGTGTTCTCCTCCTTATTTCAAAATCCCAACTCTTTAGTTGTGCAACCCCCCATATGTCCCCTTCTATTGTTTCAGTGCAGATATACAGGCTCTACAGACAGACAGAAAAAAATCATACATGATTATATGTGTAACCTATTTGTATAAAGTCCCATAGCATGGTTGCCTAGACCTCAGTCATCTGCTTGCATGCATGACCCAGTCCAGTACTCGAACTGGCTTTGCCTTGTTTACTATGATGATAAGTTGCTCTATATATTTCGGTATCTGTTTTTAGTCCATAAGATGTGTACAGTAGGTTGCATTGACTCTGGAGTCTGAAAGTGAGTGGTTACTTTCAGCACATTGAAGATGTGCGCCAGGACTGTGATGTGACATTGTGGCTGGTCACAGAATCACAACTGGAGGCACTCCGCCCTTGAGACTGTGTAACATGAGCATGCTGGCAATTCAACAGTTCTTTTATTGAATATGTATGTATATAGAACGTAAAAGTATATACATATGTATTTGCATGGTGTTTGTGTTTTGTTCAGTAGTTGGTAACTTGCTGGGGCCTGATAGGTGTAAGTAAATGTATGTTATATGTCTTGAATTAAAATGTTGCATTTAGAAAAGTCAATGTGTATGCACTAGCTGTATACAATATCAATGTGATGCAAATTGTTTTCTTCAAATGTGTCTTATTAATGTGCATGTCTAAAAAATGATTGCGCCTTTTCCCCAGGAGTTGTGTTGTACTTATTGTATCCTTTCTTATTTTGTTCAGTTCGGCGAATTGCTCCAAGATTTTCTATCCCTCCCACAAATCACGAGATCATGCCTGGTGGAAGTGTCAATATCACTTGCGTTGCAGTAGGGTCACCTATGCCCTATGTGAAATGGATGCTTGGTGCTGAAGATTTAACTCCTGAGGATGATATGCCAATTGGCAGAAATGTACTGGAACTAACCGATGTCCGGCAGTCGGCTAACTATACATGTGTTGCAATGTCTACTCTTGGTGTTATAGAAGCAATAGCACAGATAACTGTTAAAGGTAATGCATTTCATATGTGGCTACATTCTCTTAACATTATAATTTGTTTTTTTATATACAGTATACATAACACACACATAGCTAAAATGCTACTTTTTCCTCATTGCATTGTGCTATATACGTTATATTGTAAGCATTATACTGTACTAACACCTAAAATTAATATACAAATTAGGCCACATATCTAATGCTGATGTATGGAGCAGGCTCAGGAGCTGAGCCCACATGATACATAGTAATTGCTGGCTGTGTTTTACAGCTGGCACCTGATTGTAAACGCAGCTCCTGGAGCTAGCTCTGATCTATACACTTTACCGCCTGACATGCTGCAGTCAATATTGACCACTGCATCTTAGTGTTTAGACCGGTTGAAAATCTCTCTGTCACCTAGCAATGCCATTGTGGATTTCCGATGAGTTTTCATATCAGCCAGTGGTTCATAAGAGTTCACAAATGTGGAAAAGCTGAAATACAGAAGTGGAATGGTACATAGTGCTTGTGATCATAAGTTTAAACCCACTAGGAAATTTTTTTTTTTTGAAAATTGAAAAAATAATTAAAAGTTTTAATCACCTCCTTCTCTCCATTATGTTAATAAACTTTTTGGTTAAAACCCAAATTTTGAAAATATAATATTATTTGTCCAACATAAACAGTGTGTTAGGGTTGGCGGAATGCACCAAATGAAATATATATAATAATAATAAGGTGCGTTCGTAACCCTGGGTTCACTGTGCAGAGATGGAACCTGCTGCTAAGCAATGGGGGAACAAGATGGCGGTTGAACGCCGAAAACACACGGGTTAGATGTCACGCGGTATGAACAGCAGCAAACTCTGTTACTTCACAGAGCCACAGCAACTAAATACTAGAATGCTGTTTCCTGTTAAATGTCACAGGACACAGCTGATGCTGCGAGTGAGGTCTCTAGGCTCAACCCCTAGAACGCGGGGACTTGAGTCTGACCGGACCCACAATGCGCACGGCGTTGCACAAGCGATGTCACTACATGGCGCTGAGTGGTAACAAAACACAGCTAACTAAAGTGCACCACGAGTTGGCACAAAACAAGAGCAACATCTCAACTGACCACAGAGCGGTACCAAAGGGTGTGTACCAGAGCACGTGGATTGACTGTGCCCTGTAAACAGCCCGTGCTGAGCAGCACACGTGGCCAAGATAGGCGCTAGGTCAAGTCGAGTAAAAACCTGCCTGACAAAGGAAAACTAGACGATCATACACGCAGACAGTGCGGCAGGTTCTTGGCCCAAACTCATGTGCATACACAGAGTGGTAGCATATCCACTAGCTCACACACCACATGGTTTATATTAGCGCACGGCTGTGCGATCCTTTTATAACTGCAGCCTTCCAGGACCTTGCTAATGGCCCAATCCGAACTGCTTGAGGACCTGAGCATGTGACCTCCGACCATCAATGAGTGGTCGTCTCACGGGCATGCTCAGATGGAGAAAAGCAGGACTTAATCCCAGGAACGTCTGCTCGCCGCTGACTAATGTGGCTTGCTATAGTTGAACCTGGGGCGGCAGCAGCAGCCAAACGCATAGCATTAGCCTGGACAAGACGCTATGTCTCCGCTGAGCAGGAACCTCTGTGGCTGAAGAAGAATGGGAGACTGCAGAGAACATGGCTCGAGATTCCCCCTGTGCAGTGGTGGTATCTCGACGTCTAACAGAGGGCAAGACCTGTTGAGGGGCAATGCCTGGGGAACGTTGATTCTTGGGACACAGCCTGTGCCCAAAGGATGCCATCTTAATCAGCATATGCATTTATATAATAAACTGGGTAGTCTGTTTTTTAAACTATTTCGTATGTCATATCATATGGACTCATAAGTGTTCAAGATGTAGAGGACGCGAGTGCACTAAGTATAGCACTCGGTGAAGACGAGCCACAGAGCCATAGGAGGGTTGGTTAAATGTGACAGGTTCACGCCTGTTTCATGGGCCCATCAATGAATTTACCATGTCACTGGTAGATCAGTCTAAGCCTTCATATAAAGTACTGTTAGAAGTTAAATTTTACTATTGTGATATGTCGTTTTTCACTGAAATGATATGAAATCCCTTAACATTCCACAGTATCTTAATGAGCGTTTAACAAGAAGACCAGATGATCATTATCTGCATGCTTGTCTTTAGAATATAATTTACCAGTTATAATGATCCCATTACCTGACCCATATCTTCTGTAGTCCCTTAAATTATTGCAAAAGCTTGAGACACTTGAAAAAACGAAAGCCGTGCCTTCCCATATTGTACGGTATCACCCACATGTTTCTGATCTTTTATTCGTATGTGTTATGTAGTTTTTGCATATAATTTGACAAGTTTCCTTTGTGATATCAAAAAAAGACAATTTTCTTTCATTACCATTTCCTTTACCCAGGGAATAAACTTGTGTTGTTTATAACAAAAATATTTTCAAAACATTGCTGTTTTTCCCAAAGATCAATTGAGCTGATTTAACATTGAACAAAGGTTTCACATTATTTCCTGTTTGGAAGGAATATTGTGCTTAACCCAGTCATTATCTTTTTTTTTATTACAGCCTTGCCAAGGCCTCCTGGAACTCCTGTGGTGACAGAAAGCACTGCTACAAGTATTACTCTAACCTGGGATTCTGGAAATCCTGAGCCTGTAACTTATTATATAATCCAGCACAAACCGAAGAGTTCTGAAGAACAATATAAAGAAATTGATGGTGTGGCTACAACGCGGTATAGTGTTGCTGGCCTTAGTCCATATTCCGAGTATGAGTTCAGAGTGGTCGCTGTAAACAACATCGGGCGAGGCCCACCTAGTGAGCCAGTCACCACAAGGACTTCAGAACAAGCCCCTTCTAGTGCCCCTCGGAATGTGCAGGCACGCATGCTGAGCTCAACCACTATATTGGTTCAATGGGAAGAACCCGAGGAGCCCAATGGACAGATACAGGGCTATAGAGTTTATTATACTATGGACCCTACCCAACATATTAATAGTTGGACAAAATATAATGTAGCTGATAGTCAAATTACCACTATAGGAAACTTGGTGCCTCAAAAAACTTACTCAGTGAAGGTCCTAGCCTTTACTTCAGTTGGGGATGGACCTTTATCTAATGAAATTCAAGTCATCACACAGACAGGAGGTACGTTAAGCATTTTGTAAATGGTACAGTAAATGTTTTATTTATTTATTTTTTAGATCGTTTCCTGTTAATATTTTATATAAGTGTCAATGATAAAGTATTTTTACATTAATTTTGTAATTTAAAGGGTTATTCCCATTATCCCTTTTCCCAATGAAATAATGAAATATTGCATAACTTGCTGATTGCTCCGACCCCCAGAGCTATGGTGCACTTGCTTGGGATCTGCTCCATTCATTGTGAATGGAGCTGACGGAAAATGCTGAATACAGCGCTTGACTTTATCTAGCAGTCTTATAACAATGATGCGGTGTCGCATATGCAGTTTTAGTAAGGCAAAATCGTATGCACAACTCAAAAAACACAAGAAGGTGCTAAAAGTCTAGGTTCCCACACCGGAGTAATATAATAGAAAAGACTAAGCACTCATCTTGGAGATATGAGAGAAGAATTTGTTTAATGGTAGTATGTCCCAGAAAACGTTTCGGTCACGGAGACCTTCGTCAGTTACTACATGAGATAAACAAAAATATATAATATAAACAAAAATATAACAAAAATATAAAGCAACAACAGGATCATAGACAGAGTCCTAGAAAATTATACATACAGTAAGTAAAGTGAAATAAGATAACATAGGGTTAAGTAAAATACAATAAATGGAGTAGAAAGGGTCAAGAAAGGGATTTTAAATTAGTGCAGTGAATCCCTGCCCAGTATACCACGCCAATACCAGAAATATTCATCTAGAGTAAGAAATAGCGAGATAAGTAGTGTCGTACCTTAAACTGTGTAGTCAGAAAAGCAGACTCCTAGAATTTGCCCATAAATCAAATGATACAGCCTAAAGAAAGGTTGTCAGATAGAGTGGTAAAACAGATAGAATCATAGCGGTATCAAAAAGAAAAATATATATACACATATCACGTAGTGAATACTCACATAGAGCACTCAAGTGTGCTAGTGATCAAGCTGTGGAGATATAGAAGTAAACAGGGATCACTAAGTGAGATTAGTGAGTGATATGCGGTAGAAAAGTGAATATATACCTTGACAAGCCAGTAATGGGCCAGCGGGCCTCCTGAATGCGGTATCCACCGCTATAATGGCAAAATGCTATACAGAACATGGGCATAAGAAAAGGAGAAAACCTGTGAGATCAGAGTTACCATGTTCATATATATATGTATTTGTGGTGCTGGTGGTTAAAATATTTTACCTTGGTTGGGCAGCTTGCAGCGTCTGTGTGCGCGTTTATCTGCTGGCAGAATGGCGCTAGAACGCCGTCCTGAACTTTAAAGAAAAGGGGCGGGACTAAGTATCGCTCACGTGTAGTGAAGTGCCGTGGACCGGAAGTAGCCGGGCGGAAGCAGTATGGCCGTGCGTTCCATAGGCCGATATTTGTGTTCCACAACCAGGAAGTGGAGATATTATATGTTAAAGGTGGATAAGAGCACTTTTGACGGTCCAAAATGTCACCAATAGATGGCGATCAAGTGGGACACTGCCTCAGTATGTGACATAAGTAAAAAAATTAAAAATAAAATTAGCTACAATTTATTTGTACATAACATGGTAACTCATGGTCACAGTAAGTGAAGGTGCGACTATTGTTAAGTGGCATTGTGCCAATTAAATGGATCGAGATTAGGAAATGGAAGAGAAGGTACAACATGATGGTGAAGAAAATATTATTTTATTGTGCTATAAAGAACATAACGGATGAGGGTAGTGAGTTTGCCGTTGTGATATTCTTATTCACAAAGTAAAGTGAATAGAGTGGATCCATGTGGAGTTCCAACGTGATAGAAAGGTGATGATATATGGTAGCATTTCCACCGGATGTTAATATAAACGGCTCTAAAAAAGAGAAAAGGAGCATGTTATACTGGTATATAGTATAGCCGACTATTATCACATTTAGTACAGAGAGGTAACCTCAGATATGTCATATTTAGTACAATAATATTTTCACTAAGTAGTACCCGTAAAGTTGTAGAAAAATGTGCATCACCTAGAGCAACAGCTAAACCAAATATTCATAGAAACGCTACAGTTCGTAATCCCTGTTTAAGCCCCTAGGCTCAATGTGTCCAGGGTGTGAATCCAGAATGCCTCACGCTTTTTGAGGTGAGAAATCCTGTTACCCCCTCTCCTGGATGGTAGAACCTGCTCGATAACTTGGAATTTTAACTGGGCAATATTATGGCCAGCAGATATAAAGTGATGAGGGATGGAAGGAGGAGGTTTTTGCATCGTATAGTAGATCTGTGTTTAGAAATCCTGTCACGTATTGTCTGGGAGGTTTCTCCAACATAAAGGAGACCGCAAGGGCATTTTATCAGGTAAATAACATGTGTAGAATCGCATGTAAAAAGTTCTTGATCTTAAAGGTTTTGCCTGAATGCGGATGAGTAAATGTCTCACCTTTAATTACACTATTACACTGTACACAGTGTAAGCAGGGAAAAGTACCATACTTAGGTGTTCGTAAGAAACGTTGTGTCGTTTTCGTTGAAGGGCCATAGTCTGCATGAACTAGAGAGTCTCGAAGGTTTGGTGGCCGTTTGTAACATGGTAAAAGGGAGTTTTGAACTCAATGACCTCTGGGTGGGCTGTGGATAAAAGATGCCAGTTTTTCCGTATAGACCTATGGATAATATTGACCGCAGGATGAAACGTGTGTATGAATGGGATCCGTCTATCTGTAGTGTTGTTTTGTCTAGTGTAGGGAGTTTGGATTTCTCAAGTATTGACAGAGGATAGCCTCGTGTCTCGAATTTCTCAGTCATCTCTTTGAGGCGTAATTCTTGTGTGGTATCATCGTGACAATACGTTTGACCCGTGCAAATTGGGATTTTGGAATAGCGTTCTTCATAAAAGGGGGGTGCGAACTCTGGTAGTGAAGGAGACTATTTTTATCTGTGTCCTTAATGTAAAGATCGGTAGAAAGATTACCTTCTTGATTTTTGATCACCATAGTATCTAGGAAATTGATCTGCCCAGAATCATGATTGATAGTGAACTGGATACCTGGCCAGGAGATATTTAAAGTGTCATAGAAGGTTAGGAGTGTTTCCAGTGGGCCACCCCATATGCAAAAAATATCATCAATATATCTTTTCCATGTCAAGGCGTGTTGGCAGAATAGTGGATTCTTATATATAATGCTCTCTTCGAAATCAGCCATATAAGCATTTGCGTAAGGAGGTGCAGCATTAGACCCCATGGCGGTCCCACGGATCTGTAGAAAAAAATCGTCTTGAAAGAGGAAAAAATTATTAGTAAGAATGATTTTAAGAAGATCAATACAGAGGTCTATTTAGTCAGTATCCAAATGTGAGGATCTTAGAAGGTGATAGGTAGATCTGATTCCTTCTGCATGTGGAATGGAGGTGTAAAGATCTTTAACATCTAATGTTACTAAGAGGGCATCAGATGGAATAGTACCTAGTTGTTGGATAGTTCTCAAAAATGCCCCAGTGTCCAGAATGAATGATTTGTTTTCTGTATTAATGGAGTAAGGATCTTTTCAAGGTATATGGCCAATGGCGACAAGATCGAGTTGGTGGAAGCCACTATTGGTCTCCCGGGGGTTTCTCAAGATTTTTGTGTACCTTAGGTAAAACATAGAAAACCGGTGTATTCGGATTTTGGTTGTGCAAAAATTCACAGGTTTTCTGGTCAAGTACTTCCATAGCGTAGTATTTGTTTAAGATTTCATTAATCTTAAGACTAATGTCTCGTGTAGGATTTTGAGTCAAGGGTTGGTATATGGATGTGTCACTAAGTTGACGTCTAACTTCTGTGGTGTATAGGGACTTATCCATCACTACAAGGGCTCCTCCTTTATCAGCAGGTTTTATAACTATAGAATTGTCATTCTGTAGCGAGTTAATGGCACTTCTTTCCTCTGATGATAAATTGGAGGAGTGAAAGATTTTACCTCTCTCAATATCCTGTCTCAGATTTTGAAAAGTATCCTGGATGAAGCCAATAAAGTTTCACCCCATGTGAAGCATGTGGGGACGGAAGAACTTTTATTTCTGAGACCCAATTCGTATGAAAGTAATTAATTAATGAAAGTAATGGTTCAAGGTGACAGGCATAGCAGAGTATAGCTTAAGTCTTATTTGGCGATAGAAATCTTTGTAGGTCCATATCTAAATCAAAGTACGAAATCCAAACTCCCTACCATAGACAAAACAAACTACAGATACGGATCCCATTCATACACCGTTCATCCTGCGGTCATATTATCCATAGGTCATATCGGAAAAACTGGCATTTTATCCACAGCCACCAGAGGTCATTGAGTTAACAACTCCCTTTTTACCTGTTACAAACGGGCCACAAACTCGAGACTCTCTAGTTCATGCAGACTATGGCCTTCAACGAAAACGACACAACGTTTCTTACGAACACCTAAGTATGGTACTTTTCCCTGCTTACACTGTGTACAGTGTAATAGTGTAATTAAAGGTGAGACATTTACTCATCCGCATTCAGGCAAAACCTTTAAGATCAAGAACTTTTTTACATGCGATTCTACACATGTTATTTACCTGATAAAATGCCCTTGCGGTCTCCTTTATGTTGGAGAAACCACCCAGGCAATACGTGACAGGATTTCTAAACACAGATCTACTATACGATGCAAAAACCTCCTCCTTCCCATCCCTCATCACTTTATATCTGCTGGCCATAATATTGCCCAGTTAAAATTCCAAGTTATCGAGCAGGTTCTACCATCCAGGAGAGGGGGTAACAGGATTTCTCACCTCAAAAAGCGTGAGGCATTCTGGATTCACACCCTGGACACATTGAGCCCTAGGGCTTAAACAGGGATTACGAACTGTCAGCGTTTCTATGAATATTTGGTTTGGCTGTTACTCTAGGTGATGCACATTTCTCTACAAAGGTTTTTTTCTACAACTTTACGGGTACTATTTATAGTGAAAATATTATTGTACTAAATATGACATATCTGAGGTTACCTCTCTGTACTAAATGTGATAATAGTCGGCTATACTATATACCAGTATAACATGCTCCTTTTCTCTTTTTTTAGAGCCGTTTATATTAACATCCGGTGGAAATGCTACCGTATATCATCACCTTTCTATCACGTTGGAACTCCACACTGGATCCACTCTATTCACTTTATTTTGTGAATAAGAATATCACAACGGCAAACTCACTACCCTCATCCGTTATGTTCTTTATAGCACAATAAAATAATATTTTCTTCACCATCATGTTGTACCCTCTCTTCCATTTCGCTAATCTCGATCTATTTCATTGGCACAATGCCACTTAACAATAGTCGCACCTTCACTTACTGTGACCACGAGTTACCATGTTATGTACAAATAAATTGTACTAATTTTTATTTTTAATTTTTTTACTTATGTCACATACTGAGGCAGTGTCCCACCTGATCGCCATCTATTGGTGACATTTTGGACCGTCAAAAGTGCTCTTATCCACCCTTAATATATAATATCTCCACTTCCTGGTTAGTGGAACGCAAATATCGGCCTATGGAACGCACGGCCATACTACTTCCGCCCGGCTACTTCCGGTCCACGTCATCTCACTACACGTGAGCGATACTTAGTCCCGCCCCTTTTCTTTAAAGTTCAGGACGGCGTTCTAGCGCCATTCTGCCAGCAGATAAACGCGCACACAGACGCTGCAAGCTGCCCAACCAAGGTAATAATATTTTCACTACCAGCACCACTAATATGATACATATATATACATGGTAACTCTGATCTCACAAGTTTTCTCCTTCTTCTTATGCCCATGTCTTGTATAGCATTTTGCCATTATAGCGGTGGATACCGCATTCAGGAGGCCCGCTGGCCCATTACTGGCTTGTCAAGGTATATATTCACTTTTCTACCGCATATCACTCACTAATCTCACTTAGTGATCCCTGTTTACTTCTATATCTCCACAGCTTGATCACTAGCACACTTGAGTGCTCTATGTGAGTATTCACTACGTGATATGTGTATATATATTTTTCTTTTTGATACCGCTATGATTCTATCTGTTTTACCACTCTATCTGACAACCTTTCTTTAGGCTGTATCATTTGATTTATGGGCAAATTCTAGGAGTCTGCTTTTCTGACTACACAGTTTAAGGTACGACACTACTTATCTCGCTATTTCTTACTCTAGATGAATATTTCTGGTATTGGCGTGGTATACTGGGCAGGGATTCACTGCACTAATTTAAAATCCCTTTCTTGACCCTTTCTACTCCATTTATTGTATTTTACTTAACCCTATGTTATCTTATTTCACTTTACTTACTGTATGTATAATTTTCTAGGACTCTGTCTATGATCCTGTTGTTGCTTTATATTTTTGTTTATATTTTTGTTTATATTATATATTTTTGTTTATCTCATGTAGTAACTGACGAAGGTCTCCGTGACCGAAACGTTTTCTGGGACATACTACCATTAAACAAATTCTTCTCTCATATCTCCAAGATGAGTGCTTAGTCTTTTCTAGCATATGCAGTTTTAGATCCTTCAAGCTAGGGGCTGCAGTGCCTATTCTCCGGAGTTTAAAGCTCCCATCTCGACATCATTAGGGATCCCTCGCAATCAGAAACCTATCCCCTATCCTCTTGATAGGGAATAACTTGTTTTTTGGGGGATTAACCCCTTAGACAAAACTTTAATTTGATAAAAACCTTTGGTAGTATAATGTTCAGCAGATAATAATGTTGTCCTTGCTCTTTTAAAAGTTCAAGCAGTGCTGAAAAATTGCATAGTTGTAATGGATTGCTTTCTTCATAATTAAGATTCTATTAAAGAGGTTGCCCACTACTTTAGCATTAATGACCTGTCTTTGATAGGTCATCAATGTCCGCATGTTATCGGTGTTGGCAATGGCCACTGGCCGGAAATACTTGTGGAGCTAGCAGTCTTCTTATAGTGGCCAAGACTACTATAGGAGGTGGATGTGAAGTACCCTGAGGCGGCCACTATCAGAAGACAGCCAGCTCCGCAAGTGATTATATCCAGGCAATGACTGCCAACACCGATAACAGCTGATTGGCGGGTATGGCGGGCGTCGGACCCCAACTGATCCGACATTGATGACCTATCCTAAGACTAGGTAATCAATGCTAAAGCAGTGGACAACCTCTTTAAGATATGAATATTATGTGTATCCAATGGGAAGAAGTATAATTTTTTGGAGAACATGCCACTCCATAGACAGTTCCTTAAAATAAGAATGTAATTTTGCATAATATATTATTGCAAAGTAACTAGTCATGTTTATGAACTAATAATCTGCTTTCTTCTCTCATCTTCCAGACAAAATATGCTGATAGATTCATTGGTTACTTATAAAACAGGCACTAGTATATGTGTGTGTGTGTATTTAAGATCAGGAAAATATATTAATGGGAGTGATAACAATCTCTGTAAATGCTGTGCAATATGTTGGCTCTATATATGCAAACGAAATAAATAAATGTATTTCTTCAGTTCCCAGTCAGCCTCTAAGCTTTAAAGCAGAAGCAGAGTCAGAAACGAGTATACTACTGTCCTGGACCCCCCCACGTTCTGACACAATCTCCAGCTACAAGTTGTATTATAAAGAAGGGGATCATGCAGAAGAGGTAAATTGAGGATTCTACCTTGTCAGAAACTTTTAACTTTTTTATGATATCCTACTAAATTTCAAGACATGCGGCATTGAAAAATAACCAACATATTTTTAATTGTTAGGTTAAATAGGAACTGTACTTTGAATAACTTTACAGCCTTTAAAAAAGGACTGAATGCTTGTCTCAGAACAAATGGCATTGTGGGTTATAAATATATTGATAGAGAATGTATAACTGGTTGAGGAAGGATGAACTTCATAGACATACAGTTGGGTCCATATATATTTGGACAGAGACAACATTTATCTAATTTTGGTTCTAGACATTACCACAATGAATTTTAAACAAAACAATTCAGATGCAGTTAATGTTCAGACTTTCAGCTTTCATTTGAGGGTATCCACATTAAAATTGGATGAAGGGTTTAGGAGTTTCAGCTCCTTAACATGTGCCACCCTGTTTTTAAAGGGACCAAAAGTAATTGGACAGATTAAATAATTGTAAATAAAATGATCATTTCTAGTACTTGGTTGAAAACCCTTTGTTGACAATGACTGCCTGAAGTCTTGAACTCATGAACATCACCAGACGCTGTGTTTCCTCCTTTTTGATGCTCTGCCAGGCCTTCACTGCGGTGGTTTTCAGTTGCTGTTTGTTTGTGGGCCTTTCTGTCTGATGTTTAGTCTTTAACAAGTGTAATGCATGCTCAATTGGGTTGAGATCAGATGACTGACTTGGCCATTCAAGAATATTCCACTTCTTTGCTTTAATAAACTCCTGGGTTGCTTTGGCTTTATGTTTTGGGTCATTGTCCATCTGTAGTATGAAGCGACGACCAATCAGTTTGGCTGCATTTGGCTGGATCTGAGCACACAGTATGGCTCTGAATACCTCAGAATTCATTCGGCTGCTTCTGTCCTGTGTCACATCATCAATAAACACTAGTGACCCAGTGCCACTGGCAGCCATGCATGCCCAAGCCATCACACTGCCTCCGCCGTGTTTTACCGATGATGTTTTATGCTTTGGATCATGAGCTGTACCACACCTTCGCCATACTTTTCTCTTTTCATCATTCTGGTAGAGGTTGATCTTGGTTTCATCTGTCCAAAGAATGTTCTTCCAGAACTGTGCTGGCTTTTATAGATGTTTTTTAGCAAAGTCCAGCCTAGCCTTTTTATTCTTGATGCTTATGAGTGGCTTGCACCGTGCAGTGAACCCTCTGTATTTACTTTCATGCAGTCTTCTCTTTATGGTAGATTTGGATATTGATATGCCTACCTCCTGGAGAGTGTTGTTCACTTGGTTGGCTGTTGTGAAGGGGTTTCTCTTCACCATGGAGAGCATTCTGTGGTCATCCACCACTGTTGTCTTCCGTGGGCGCCCAGGTCTTTTTGCATTGATGAGTTCACCAGTGCTTTCTTTCTTTCTCAGGATGTACCAAACTGAAATTTTGCCACTCCTTATGTTGTAGCAATTTCTCGGATGGGTTTTTTCTGTTTTTGCAGCTTAAGGATGGCTTGTTTCACCTGCATGGAGAGCTCCTTTGACCTCATGTTTCCTTCACAGCAAAACCTTCCAAATGCAAACACCACACCTCAAATCAACTCCAGCCCTTTTATCTGCTTAATTGAGAATGACATAACGAAGGGATTGCCCACACCTGTCCATGAAATAGCCTTGGAGTCAATTGTCTAATTACTTTTGGTCCTTTTAAAAACAGGGTGGCACATGTTATCGAGCTGAAAAACCTAAACCCTTCATCCAATTTTAATGTGGATACCCTCAAATGAAAGCTGAAAGTCTGAACTTCGACTGCATCTGAATAGTTTTGTTTAAAATTCATTGTGGTAATGTCTAGAACCAAAATTAGATAAATTTTGTCTCTGTCCAAATATATATGGACCTAACTGTAAGTCTTTTTTCAACCTACTGTACATAACTATGTAACAAACTGCATAAATTAATACTACTAAGCATATATGAGCAACTTTGTAATATATTTTATCAGAATTATCTATCTTCCCTCTGCAATTATCAGCCACTTCTTCCTCTGACCTTGCCTCCTCACCTCACCACTCAGGCTGAAAAAAACCCAGCTCAAATCCGTCTTGCAGATGGACGGACTTACAAATGGCTGTGGTGTCATGTGACACGGCCAACTGTACTATATGGAGAAGGGTGGGAGAGGACGAGAGATGAGCAGAGGAGGAAACAAGCAGAGGGAGACACAGAGACATTGTGCTGAGCTTTCTAACAAGTCTTTTACCTCACTCCAGTTTTGGATTTTATATACATTGATCACTTATGCTGTGTAATTTTATACATGCTGCTGATGTTTATTCCTGTGTTCTGAAAAAAAGGGATAAAGTACAGGAATACCTCTCAGTGTTTTGTGCTGTATATGACCGACATTAGAGCTGCTAGTCTCCTGCCACTAACTCAGAGTGCATTGCAAATTTGATATACAGCCTGTAGAAGGGAAAACTGTTGAAAATTCACAATGCAAGTTATATAGTGGCCTTATATAGTGTTATTCCTCATGTACTCAAATGGGTCAGTTTATTTGAAAATTTTACTTGAAAGTACCCTTTAAGTATTCGCTTGTTCATGTGATAATTTTGCAGTCAAAGGTCAGACTATACAAGGCCGTGTTAAATTTGTTAAATAAGCCATTTCTGTTGTGCATCTTATATACTGTATAAACTCTTCTTTATTTCAGTTAAACACTTTTTATGGAGAAAAGATCTTTAAGTGTTACCTAGCTTTAGCTTGAAACACTTGTACGGTCAACAACTATTCCTCTTGAAAACCCGCCGAGTGTGGGTTTTGATAAAAATGTTTAGCTAAATAATGCTAAACATCTCTGGTAGCAAACTTTTCTCCCCGGAACTGAACACCAAATATATTGAATTTCAAAATGTGCACCCCCCCTTTCCCATGACATCTAGTATCAGGGGAGATTCAGGGTGGATTTATTTAAATCACGCCGATTTAAATCAACGATTTAAATCATGATTTAAATCAAATTATTTTTTTTTATTTAAATCAGATCGATTTAAATCGTGATTTTAATCATGATTTAAATCACTGATTTAAATTTAAAAAATTTTTTTAATATAAATCACGATTAAAAATCTAAAACTTTCAATCATTGTTCAATTAACTCCACACTTCTAGCTTTGGGTTTTTCTTTCTGTAGCTTGGTTTCAGTTTATTTTTCCATTCAGTTGACATGCCCAAACTTGTTGGATAGTCAGTCAGCAGTACTTGGCTTGTAGGGAACAATCAAACTTCAGAAGTGATCTGCGTGAGCCATGGCAGGTCGTAAAGGGGACCCTATTTGGTTCATTTTGTTGAATGCCAGAGAGCTTGGAAAAAAAGGGGGGAGAGCAAAGTGCAAATACGTCAAAAGGAAAACCAAG
>JARQOD010000001.1:642407497-642463862 GCA_033576555.1 Oophaga sylvatica
TTAGTGTTTTTTTTATGTATTAATATGGGAATTCTATTTCTCCGTCGCCTCATTGGGGGACACAGGACCATGGGTGTTATGCTGCTGCCACTAGGAGGACACTAAGCAATACACTAAAAAAGGTTAACTCCTCCTCCTGCAGTATACACCCTCTGCTGGCTCTATCCTGAACCAGTTCTTGCTTAGTGTCTGTAGGAGGCACTAGGGTCTGTTATCAGACCCCAATCTTATGGCTATTTTTTCCTATTTTTTTCTAATTTTATTTTTTCCATTTCTTACGCCTTTTTTTCTCATGGAATGGAAGGGCGACAGGCTCTTTTCAAAAAGTCCCGATCTCCCGAAATCAACAACAGGCGAGAACGCGGAGTGTCGCCTCCCCGTACCCCCTCCTGCAACTTTACCGCACCTGAGCTCTTTTCGAGGTGATGGATTCCTTTAATGTGTCCGCTCTCCCCACACTACCAACGGACGGAAACATGGGGTGTTGCCCCCTTGTAACCCCTTCCGGAGCCAGACCTTCAGCCGGTCGCAGATGTCTCAGTGTACCCCACTGCACCACCACTGTCTGAAAGGGCTGGTGCCAGGAGGCAAGCGAACCCGCTCCACCTCCCTATCAAAGGGATGGTGGATTGAGGCTGTATGGTTCCACAGTCTGTCGGCGCCTACGGGCCGTGCTCCTGACTCTGCTGAGGGCCCCCCCAATACCGTAAGTACACCCCCAATGGGGGTCAGGTGTCCGGTCCTCTGCAGCCCTCTGCTGCCACAGCCCTCCCTAGCGGCTGCCGCCACGGCCTCCCTCTCTCCCACTGCTGTCGCAACCGTCTCCAGGAGCCTCACAGCAGCTACCGCCGCGGCCGTCGCAGAAGGGGGGCTCGCCGACCGCGCTGCTGGTCACTCTTCCTCATCACCGCGGCTGCTCCCGCGGCTTTTTCATCTCATCGCCGCCGTCAGCGCTGAGCCTGGGGGGGAATGGGCTCCCCACATTGCCTGGTGCCGCCTCGACCGCAAATCCACGCTGCCGCCTCCACCTGCCGTCTACTTTAGTCCCCGGCTTCTGGCCGGGGTAGGCCCCAGCTCCGCCCCCAAGGAAACTCCGCCCACGTCTTCGGCGCTCCCTCCGTGATCAGGCAGCGCTCTTTCCAGCCCCTCCTGTTTGTCTCCTCCCACATTTCCAAAATCAGTCTCGGACGCCGTCTTTCATCTTCTGGTGGGCACAAAACACTCCAGCACCGCAGCGTCAGCATCACTTCTCCCTGAGGACTCCAGCATTTTTCATCTCGTCATACAGTCTTCCTCTGGTGGGCACGGACACAGGACCTGGGTAAGCTTACATAGCGCTTAACCCCCTCCCCTGCAGCAGTCCCCAGGCTCCATATGCAAGATGTCACAATCAAAGGGCTCCAAAAGGGCTGATAAAACCCACACAGTGGTCTATGCCTCGTGTGCCTCATGCAATGCTTCCCTACCACGGAAGCATGGTTCTGCAATCTGTGCGGCCTGCACCCCTTCATGCACCCAGGAAGCCCCTGCCAATACCGACCCCAGGGGGCCTATTCCTCCCTAGTGGGCCACGTCCTTGGCACAGTCCATGGATTCCCTGGCTAAAGCCTTAGAATCTTTCCGTGGTTCCTCCTCAGGCCAGGGCATTCCGTTACCCGCAGAGGGCCCTTCAGCCTCCAGAGAGTCTTCCTCAGATAGGGGCCGGTCCGCGGCAGCATTGAGGCGGCCTTCAAGGAAACGTCCCCATAATTCGTCTCCCAAGCCCTCTAGTGGCTCCGCATCCGCAAGCTTGGATTCCCGCTCTCCCTCTCCAGGGGTTGGTAGCGTTCACGACTCTGAATACGAGTCAGATGTGGCAGTAGACCCGGACTCGCTAGAGTACCAGGATTCCTTAGTCATTGAAGCGGTTAATTAAGCTCTGAGAGTAGACGAAGAACCCGGGACTAATCCGAATCACGCTGTGTCATTCAAAAGGACCAAACGTCCTCACAGGGTTTTTGCTAACCACCCTGAGTTTATGGACATTGTCCAGAGACATAGAAGTCGCCCAGACAAGCGTTACACAGGACAGAAGCCGTTGGAAGCCCGGTACCCTTTCTCAGCAGCCTTGTCAAAGGAGTGGACTGAGTCCCCTGCAGTGGATCCACCTATATCTCGGCTCGCTTCCAAAACCCTCCTTTCCCTTTCGGACGGCTCGTCAATTAAAAACCCCACTGATCGACAGATTGACAATCTCGCTCGCTCTGTCTTCAAAGCTGCTGGAGCAGCGCTCTTTCCTTCCTTCACTGCCACCTGGGTGGCCAGGGCGATGGTAGCCTGGGCAGAGGCTCTAGTTAAGACGGGTCGCGACAATTCCCTTCCCTCTTAGGTGGTCACTCTCGCCTACCAGATTACCCCGGCTGGGGACTATGTCGTTCATGCCTCTCTAGATGCGGCTAACTGTGCCGCGCTTGCAGCTGCAAACGCCGTCACCATCAGGAGAGCCCTATGGCTCCAAGAGTGGCGGGCAGACTCTGCTTCAAAGAAGTCGTTAACTTTCCTGCCTTATCAGAGCGGGCGTCTGTTCGGAGATAAACTTGATCAAATCATCTCTGATGCTACTGGGGTAAAAAGCAAATTCCTCCCTCAGCATAGACCCAGTCAGCCCTTTCGGACCCAGCACCAAGTTCGCTTCCGGCCTTATCGCAGTACCTCAAACTGGTCTTCCGCATCCACCTCCTCTCGCGCCACCTGACCTCCGCGCAGAGACAGGGACCCTCAACCCTCATTCAAGCCCTCTCAGTCCTGGAGAAACAGATCCTCCCGGTCTGGACCTAAGGGTTCCTCCTCTCGCAAGTTCTCCTCTCAATGACTCCTTGCCGTGTCCGGAGTACACAAACAGGGTAGGCGGCCGTCTGCTCCTGTTTCGCAGGATCTGGTTGTCGGTCGTTCACGACCAATGGGTCCGAGATCTCGTATCCTCCGGATACAAGATCGAATTCCTGTCCCCTCCGCCAAGGCGTTTTTTTCCAATCTTATCTCCCAAAATCAAAGGCTCTCGCAGTTCCCTTTTATCAGGCCTTAAACGCTCTCCGCAACAGCAAAGTCATCGTCCTGGTTCCTCACGCGGAAAGGTTCAAGGGGTTTTACTCGAACCTATTCGTGTTCCCAAAGAAGGACGGAACCATGCGCCCCATCCTGGACCTAAAATTGTTAAACAAATTTGTCAGGGTGCGCCATTTTAGAATAGAATCTCTCCGTTCTGTTATCGCTTTGTTGGAAAAAGGGGAATACCTTGCATCTGTCGACATCAAAGACGCATATCTCCACATTCCAATTTTCGAGGGTCATCAAAGGTTTCTACGCTTTGCGATCAAAGACGAACACTTTCAATTCACCGCTCTGCCCTTCGGTCTCGCCACCGCCCCCAGAGTGTTCACAAAGGTCATGCAACAGCAATTGATCTCAGTCTGGGACAAAAACTCAGCTTCCTTGGGTCTCCGCTTTCACCTGACGCCCTCAATCAGGTGGCCACTCAAATGGTGGACCGCAACATCATCTTTGATTCAGGGGCGGTCTTTTCTCCCGATGCACTGGTTGGTGGTGACCACCGATGCCAGTCTCCTCAGATGGGGTGCGATCTTTCGCCACCACACGGCTCAGGGTCGCTGGTCTTCTCAGGAAGCCCCCCTACTGATCAATATCCTCGAGATCAGAGCAGTCAGCCTAGCTCTTTTTCACTTACACTGCTTCCTGGCCGGTCTTCCCATCCGGATCCAGTTAGACAACGCCACGGCCGTGGCGTACATCAATCGCCAAGGGGGCACGCGAAGCAGAAGAGCGATGCTCGAAGTGATGCACATTCTGCGATGGGCCGAGACAAACCGCTCGCTCTTCTCCGCGGTTCACATTCCGGGAGTAGACAATTGGGCGGTGGATTTTCTCAGCCGCCAAGACTTAGCCTCGGGAGAATGGTCTCTCCACCCGGAAGTGTTCCTTCAGATCTGCAGGCGGTGGGGCACTCCGGATGTGGACCTCATGGCATCCAGGTTGAATGCCAAGGTTCCGGCATTCATAGGCCGGTCCCGCGACCCACTAGCCATCGGCTCGGATCCTCTAGTCCTTCCTTGGAGCCAATTTCGCCTCCCTTACATCTTCCCTCCTCTTCCCGTTAATTCCCAGGGTCATTCGGAAGATCAAGGTGGAAGGCATTCCAGTAATTCTCGTCGCTCCAGACTTGCCGCGCCAGCCGTGGTATGCGGAACTAGTTCATCTAGTCGCAGACGTCCTCTGGAGGTTACCGGATTGTCCGGACCTTCTCTCTCAGGGTCCCATTTACCATCAGAACTCGAGAGCGCTGAATTTGACGGTATAGCCATTGAATCCTGGATTCTAGCCCAGGCCGGTTTCTCGCAACAGGTTGTGACTACCATGATCAACACCAGGAAACCTGTTTCCATGCGCATTTACCATCGTGTCTGGAAAACCTTTTTCTCCTGGTGTAAGGATAAAGGTCGTTCCCCGTTGGTGTTTTCCACCTCTTCCATTCTGGAGTTTCTCCAAGCAGGGTTGGATTCAGGCTTAGGGCTGTCTTCCCTCAAGGGACAAATTTCTGCTCTATCCGTGCTTTTCCAGCAAAGGATAGCATCTAAGCCCCAAGTTAAGACCTTTATCCAGGGAGTGTCACACCTTTTCCCGCCCTACAAGAGGCCTTTGGAGCCTTGGGATCTTAACTTAGTCCTAAGCGCCTTACAAGAGAACCCATTTGAGCCGTTACAAGATGTCTCTCTCTCCCTTCTGTCTTGGAAAGTTATCTTTCTTGTCGCTATAACCTCCATCAGACGGGTCTCGGAGTTGTCCTGCAAACCTCACTTCCTGATTTTCCACCAAGACAAGGTGGTGTTGAGGATGATTCCATCTTTTTTGCCTAAGGTCGTCTCGGCTTTTCATCTGAGTGAGGATATAGTCCTGCCCTCGTTCTGTCCAGCTTCGGTCCACCGTACTGAGAAAGCCCTTCACACCTTGGACTTGGTGAGGGCTCTCCGCAGGTACATTTCCAGAACTGCGTCTTTTCGCTAATCAGATACACTTTTCGTGCTTCCGGAGGGACGCAGAAAGGGTCTTCCTGCTTCCAAGGCCACGATAGCCAGATTGATCCATTCTGCGATCCAAGAAGCCTACCGTGTCAAGGGTCAGCCTATCCCGGCTGGGATTAAGGCACACTCCACTCGGTCAGTGGGGGCTTCCTGGGCCATTCGGCACCAGGCATCGGCACAGCTAGTGTGCAAGACTGCGACTTGGTCCAGTCTTCACACATTTGCTAAGCATTAATATTAATAATAATAATAATAATAATATTCATGCACAAGCTTCTTCAGATGCGGCTCTCGGCAGACAGATTCTGCAATCGGCCGTTTCGCATCTGTAGGCTTCTCTTAATCGTTTAATCACTTAAGCATTTGGTATACGAGGTTTCAGCTGTTGTGCTGTTTTTTCCCACCCAGGAACTGCTTTGGGATGTCCCATGGTCCTGTGTACCCAATGTGGCGACAGAGAAACAGGGATTTTTGTGTGTACTCACCGTAAAATCCTTTTCTCCGAGCCAATTATTGGGGACACAGCACCCACCCTGTTAGCCCGTTGGCTTGTAGTTGTTTGGTTTTGACATACTGCATTTCTGCTTGTGAGCTCCTACTGCTTTGGCACCGAACTGGTTCAGGATAGAGCCAGCAGAGGGTGTATACTGCAGGAGGAGGAGTTAACCTTTTTTTGTGTATTGCTTAGTGTCCTCCTAGTGGCAGCAGCATAACACCCTTGGTCCTGTGTCCCCCAATGATTGGCTCGGAGAAAAGGATTTTACGGTGAGTACACAAAAATCCCTGTTTTTATGTTTGTGCTACGTTTTTGGTGTTTCTAGCGTACTCCGTTCGTCCTTGGTGTGTTACAATTAGTATATAGGAGGACATCACCATTACCATGTTTGCAAATTTTTGTGGGGTAACATCATACTAATGAGACATGTTCCCAGCCCTATACAATATATTTGTTTGTGGTGTCATTTCTCTGGTTATCATTTAATAATTATGTATCCAGCTGTAATTTTGTAGAAATGGATAGATTTGCCTTGTGTCTATGTGCATGAAGCTGAACCAGCATATCATGGTTTACAATTTAATCTGTTATTCCGCCGAGGTTCTATGGTAAAGCCCCATCATGGCCCTTCTGCAATTATATCCTTTTAATGCTCATACTCCATTGTGACTTGATTCATTCTACTCCATTTACATAAAATTAACATTTATGCCAATATTAAGGCTATTGCTCATTTACGCTCTCATTCCAAACCATTATTATATCACCAGTTTATCTCCAATTCCGTAAATGGCAAAAGTCAATTCTAGTTCATCTGATATCTAATGTGATGCCTTGGAGTAATCAGCGAAGCAGCATTAAAAAAAGCCACCTGCATACAGTTATCTGATAAGCTTTTGTGAGCTGCTGTCATGATAACAGTGCATTCACTCCATTAGACTTGAAGCATTAAGGCCTATTTACACTGCACAATTATCGTGAACAAGCATTTCTGGGAAGACGCATTTCACAATAACCGTAGAGCTAAACAGGCTTCCAAACAATCTGACTAACAAACAAAATGATTGTTCGTCGGGTGAAATGATCTTTTGCTTTACCCAAGCGATCATAGTCCTTGTCAGTGCATCGTCCTGTGGAAAGTGGACCTGTGCTGCTGAGAAGAGTGGAAGTCTAAGTGCACAGAACAGAACTATCTATTACCGTTTGTTAAGTGCACACGTGAAGCACAGTCAGTCTGTGAACGACCGCTGACCAACATGTCGGCACTTGGTGGTCGGTTAACACTGGTCATCGCAGAATGTTAATGCTCCCTTCGTCCTTGACTAAAAGATCAGGCTAGGATTTATCCATGTCCTACTATATAATGCACTTAGCCATAATAATAAAACCATTGACAAGTGATTAATTGATTATTTTATGATAATGGCATTAGATATTTTAGGCAGCAAGTGAACAGCCATTTCTTAAGGGTATGCCACACTAAACAGCGTCGCTAACGAGATCGCTAAAAAACGTCACTATTTAGCGATCCCGTTAGCGACGTTGTTGTGTGCGGCATCTAGCGACGACGTGGCCCCTGCTGAGATCCTGCTGTGATCTCGTTCGTCGCTGACATCGTTCCGGACCCTATTTTTATCGTCGGCGCTCCCGCTGGTAAGTATATATCGCTGAGTGTGGCACCTTTTTTTTAGCGATTTAGCGGTATTTTGTACCGCTAAATTCGTTAAGGAGATCGCTAACCGCGATAGCGTCCTTAACGACATCGCTAAATTAGGCAGCCACTAGCGATATTATAACAATCACGCTAGCGATATCATTAGTATGCGACGTTAACGAGATCGCTAGCGGGATTGTTTAGTGTGGCAGTACCTTTAACCCCTTACTGCCATCGGACGTACTATCCCGTCCATGGTACCTGGGCCCGTATGACCGGGGACGGGATAGTACGTCATAGGCGATCAGCTGCGCTCCTGAGGGGAGCGCAGCTAATCGCCGCCGGGTGTCAGCTGATTATCACAGCTGACACCCATGACTGTGTGTCAGGAGCGGTCACGGACCGCTCCCGGCACATTAACCCCTAGCACACCGCGATCAAACATGATCGCGGTGTACTGGGGGCACAGGGGAGGATCGCGCAGGGTGGGGGCTCCCTGCGCGCCCCCCTGAGACCCTCAGAGCAGCGCGATGTGATCGCGCTGTTCTGAGGGCTTCCTCCCTCCCAGCACCCGGATCCAAGATGGCGCCGGGGTCCTGGAGGGAGGCGGCTACCTCAGTGCCTGCCGAGAGCAGGCACTGAGAAGCCTGCTGCACTGCCTGAGCAATCGCTGGTGTGACAGAGTGCTGTGCACACTGTCACACCAGCGATCTGATAAAATACTGTGATGTCCCACCCTGGGACAAAGTAAAAAAGTTAAAAAAGTAAAAATAAACATGTGTAAAAAAAAAATCCAAAATAAATAAAAAAAAAAAAAATATTCCCCAATAAATTCACTTCTTCCTATAAATAAAAAAAAAAAACAATAAAAGTACACATATTTGGTATCGCCGCGTCCGTAACGACCCCCCCTATAAAATTGTCCCACTAGTTAACCCCTTTAGTGAACCCCTTAAAAAAAAAAAAAACGAAGCAAAAAATCAATGCTTTATCATCATACCGCCGAACAAAAAGTGGAATAACACGCGATCAAAAAGACGGATATAAATAATCATGGTACCGCTGAAAACGTCATCTTGTCCCGCAAAAAACGAGCCATCATACAGCATCATCAGCGAAAAAATAAAAAAGTTATAGCTCGCAGAATAAAGCAATGCAAAAATAATTATTTTTTATATAAAATTGTTTTTATTCTATAAAAGCGCCAAAACATGAAAAAATGATATAAATGAGGTATCGCCATAATCATACTGACCCGAAGAATAAAACTGCTTTATCAATTTTACCACACGCGGAACGGTATAAACGCCTCCCCCAAAAGAAATTCATGAATTGCTGATTTTTGTTCATTCTAACCTCCCAAAAATCGAAATAAAAAGCGATCAAAAAACGTCACGTGCTCAAAAATGGTACCAATAAAAACGTCAACTCGTCCCGCAAAAAATAAGACCTCACATGACTCTGTGGGCCAAAATATGCAAAAATTATAGCTCTCAAAATGTGATGATGCAAAAACTATTTTTGCAATAAAAAGCGTCTTTTAGCGTGACAGCTGCCAATCATAAAAACCCGCTATAAATAGTAAATCAAACCCCCTTTATCACCCCCTTAGTAAGGGAAAAATAATAAAATTAAAAAAAAGCATTTATTTCCATTTTCCCGTTAGGGTTAGGGTTGCGGCTAAAGTTAGGGTTAGCGTTGGCGCTAAAGTTAGGATTAGGGTTAGGGTTGGGATTAGGGGTGTGTTAGGGTTAGGTTTGTGGTTAGGGTTGGGACTAGGGTTAGGGGTGTGTTGGGGTTAGGGTTGGAGTTAGAATTGGGGGGTTTCAGCTGTTTAGGCACATCAGGGGCTCTCCAAATGTGACATGGCGTCTGATCTCAATTCCAGCCAATTCTGCGTTGAAAAAGTCAAACGGTGCTCCTTCACTTCTGAGCTCTGCCATGCGTCCAAACAGTAGTTTATCCCCACATATGGGGTATCAGCGTACTCTGGACCACAAGAGTTATTGTGCAATTTGTCCTATTTCTTCTGCTACCCTTGGAAAATAAAAAACTGGGGGCGAAAATATCATTTTTGTACAAAAAAAAATATTTTTTTGTTTTTACTGCTGTACATTATAAACTTCTGTGAAGCACTTGGGGCTTCATAGCGCTCACCACACATCTAGATAAGTTCCTTGTGGGGTCTATTTTCCAAAATGGGGTCACTTGTTGGGGATTTCCACTGTTTAGGCGCATCAGGGGCTCTCCAAATGCGACATGACGCCCCCAGACCATTCCATCAAAGTCTGCAATCCAAAACGTCACTACTTCCCTTCCGAGCCCCAACGTGTACCCATACAGTAGTTTTCTCCCACATATTGGATATCAGCGTACTCAGGACAAATTGGACAACAACTTTTGGGGTCCAATTTCTCCTGTTACCCTTGTAAAAATAAAATATTGGGGCAAAAAAATCATTTTTGCAAAAAAAAAAAAGGATTTTTTATTTTTACGGCTGTGCGTTATAAACTTCTGTGAAGCACTTCGGGGTTCAAAGTGCTCACCACACATCTAGACAAGTTCCTTGTGGGGTCTATTTTCCAAAATGGGGTCACTTGTGGGGGGTTTCCACTGTTTAGGCGCATCAGGGGCTCTCCAAATGCGACATGACGCCCCCAGACCATTCCATCAAAGTCTGCAATCCAAAACGTCACTACTTCCCTTCCGAGCCCTGACGTGCGCCCATACAGTAGTTTTCTCCCACATATTGGGTATCAGCGTACTCAGGACAAATTGGACAACAACTTTTGGGTTCCAATTTCTTCTGTTACCCTTGTGAAAATAAAATATTGGGGCGAAAAAATCATTTTTGTAAAAAAAAAAAAGATTTTTTATTTTTACGGCTGTACGTTATAAACTTCTGTGAAGCACTTCGGGTTCAAAGTGCTCACCACACATCTAGATAAGTTCCTTGTGGGGTCTATTTGCCAAAATGGGGTCACTTGTGGGGGTTTCCACTGTATAGGTGCATCAGGGGCTCTCCAAATGTGACATGACGCCCCCAGACCATTCCATCAAAGTCTGCAATCCAAAACGTCACTACTTCCCTTCCGAGCCCTGACGTGCGCCCATACAGTAGTTTTCTCCCACATATTGGGTATCAGCGTACTCAGGACAAATTGGACAACAACTTTTGGGTTCCAATTTCTTCTGTTACCCTTGTGAAAATAAAATATTGGGGGCGAAAAAATCATTTTTGTAAAAAAAAAAAGATTTTTTATTTTTACGGCTGTACGTTATAAACTTCTGTGAAGCACTTCGGGGTTCAAAGTGCTCACCACACATGTAGATAAGTTCCTTGTGGGGTCTATTTGCCAAAATGGGGTCACTTGTGGGGGGTTTCCACTGTATAGGTGCATCAGGGGCTCTCCAAATGTGACATGACGCCCCCAGACCATTCCATCAAAGTCTGCAATCCAAAACGTCACTACTTCCCTTCCGAGCCCTGACGTGCGCCCATACAGTAGTTTTCTCCCACATATTGGGTATCAGCGTACTCAGGACAAATTGGACAACAACTTTTGGGTTCCAATTTCTTCTGTTACCCTTGTGAAAATAAAATATTGGGGACGAAAAAATCATTTTTGTAAAAAAAAAAAAGGATTTTTTATTTTACGGCTGTACGTTATAAACTTTAGTGAAACACCTGGGGGTTAAAAGTTCTCACCACACATCTAGATAAGTTCCTTGAGGGGTCTAGTTTCCAAAATGGCGTCATTTATGGGGGTTTCCACTGTTTAGGCAGATCAGGAGCTCTCCAAACACGACATGGCGTCCAGCCAATTCTGCGTTGAAAAAGTCAGACGGCGCTCCTTCCCTTCCAAACTCTGCCATGCACCCAAACAGTGGTTTACCCCCACATATGGGGTATCAGCGCACTCAGGACAAATTGCACAATAACTTTTGGAGTCTTGTTACCCTTGGAAAAATAAAAATTGGGGTGAAAAGATCATTTTTGTGGAAAAAATATGATTTTTAAATTTTACGGCTCTACGTTATAAACTTGTGTGAAGCACTTGGGGGTTCAAATTGCTCACCAAAGATCTAGAAAAGTTCCTTAGGGGGTCTAGTTTCCAAAATGGGGTCATTTGTGGGGGGTTTCCACTGTTTAGGCACATCAGGGGCTCTCCAAATGCAACATGGCATCCAATCTCAATTCCAGCCAATTTTGGTTGGAAAAAGTCAAATGGTGCTCCTTCCATTCCGAGCTCTGCCGTGCGCCCAAACAGTGTTCCCACCCACATATGGGGTATCAGCATACTCAGGACAAATTGGACAACAACATATGTGGTCCAATTTCTCCTGTTACCCTTGAGAAAATAAAAAATTAGTGACTAAAAGATAATTTTTGTGGGAAAAAAATAGGATTTTTTATTTTCATGCCCGGGCATTATAGACTTGTGTGAAGCACTTGGGGGTTCAAAGTGCTCACCAAAGATCTAGATAAGTTCCTTAGGGGGTATAGTTTCCAAAATGGGGTCACTTGTGGGGGGTTTCCACTGTTTAGGCTCATCTGGGGCACTGCAAACGGAACATGACCCCCATCAACGTCTGCATTCCAAAACGTTACTACTTCCTTTCCAAGCCCTGCCGTGCACCCAAACAGTTCCCCCCCCCCACATATGGGGTATCAGCGTACTCAGGACAAATTGGACAACAACTTTTGGGGTCCAATTTCCTTGGGAAAATTCAAAAATTTGGGACTAAAAAATCATTTTTGTGGAAAATTGTTTTTTTTTTTTTCACACCCAGGCATTATAAGCTTTTGTGAAACACTTGGGAGTTCAAAGTGCTCACAACAGATCTAGAGAAGTACCTTAGGGGGTCTAGTTTCCAAAATGGTGTCACTTGTGGGGGTTTCCACTCTTTAGGCGCATCAGGGGCTCTCCAAACACGACATGGCGTCCAATCTCAATTCCAGCCAATTTTAGTTTGAAAAAGTCAAACGGCGCTCCTTCCCTTACGAGCTCTGCCGTGTGCCCAAACAGTGGTTTTCCCCCACATATTGGGTATTGGCGTACTCAGGAGAAATTGCATAACAACCTTATCTGTCCATTTTCTCCTTTTACCCTTGTGAAAATAAAAAAAAGTTTGTAAAAGATCATTTTTGTGGCTAAAAGTTAAATATTCATTTTTCTTCACGTTGCTTTAGTTCCTGTGAAGCACCTGAAGGGTTAATAATCTTCTTGAATGTGGTTTTGAGTACCTTGAGGGTGCCAGTTTTTAGAATGGTGTCACTTTTGGGTATTTTCTGCCATATAGACCCTCAAAGTGACTTCAAATGAGAGGTGGTCCCTAAAAAAAATGGCTTTGTAAATTTTGTTGTAAAAATGAGAAATCGCTGGTCAACTTTTAACCTTATAACTTCCTAACAAAAAAAAATTTTGGTTCCAAATTGTGCTGATGTAAAGTAGACATGTGGGAAATGTTATTCTTAACTATTTTATGTGACATATTTCTCTGTTTAAGGGAATAAAAATCAAAGTTTGAAAATTGCAAAATTTTAAAAATTTTCGCCATATTTGCTTTTTTTTCAAAAATAAACGCAAGATTATATCGAAGAAATTTTACGTTCTAACGGAAGTACAACTAGTCACGAGAAAACAATCTCAGAATCGCGAAGATCCGTTGAAGCGTTCCAGAGTTATAACCTCATAAAGAGACAGTGGTCAGAATTGTAAAAATTGGCCCGGTCATTAAGGTGCAAACCACCCTTGGGGGTGAAGGGGTTAAAGTTGATGTGTTAGAAGCAGAAAAAAAGACCAAGCGTAAGGATATGAGTATCTTTGACAAGGATCAAATTGTGAAGGCTAGTTGACTTGGTCAGGGACACTTCAGCGCTCCATAATACAAGGTCTTATGGTGTCTTCCTGCATGCCGTGGATAGTAGTACCTTCAAAAAAGTGGTCCAAGAAAGACAAACGGACTGGGTAATGGGCAACCAAGACTCCTATATATCCTCTAGCCTGTAATTGGTTTAGTTTCGTATTATACAGCACCCATTGATTAGAAATGTAGAATCATTGCAGTGGAAATGTGCAAGTGGCAACAGCTTTCCTACAAAATATTTCAATTTTTTAAGGTAGAAATCGATTTTTAAAGGACAAGTGTCCATAGCATGAAATCAGAAGATGGGATTTTGAAAGGAAATATAGAAACACTCCCTTACTGAAATAATGATCTATCCATGGCATATATAATGGAGTCTAAGTAATGAAAATATCATCACTTTTAACAGACACCCCTGCAAAAAGAGATACCTTATGAATGAACCATCTTTATTATTCACATATAAAGCTGTGGCTATATCTCACTAAAAATGTCTGGTTTTCTGTCCATCGTAGCAGAAAAAACTGGAAACGACAATGTGCCATCATTTGTCAGACACTCTTTTATGGCCTGCCTATGTTATATCATGGAGTATATCATTTTGCTGTAAAATATTTGAGCATACTGCTCTTTGAAATGTAAATCCATGGACTCCTTTATATCTTCTATCTATTGCTGCATTTCCAAAAAATTATCCTTTGAATTCATATGGAAATGAGGCATTAAAGCATCTAGGCATGATATAACAGTTAAAGATCCACTGCCATTTGTTTTCCCTCCCAGCACAAACTTCTTTAGGGTGTTTAATAGCTCACTGTTTGATTTCCTTCCTTAGCTCATGACTTCACACAGATAGTGATCTATCAATGAAGCCAAAGAGAGTGGTGCTAGGTAGAAAATCCAGATCTGCAGGCAGAGGCTCAGGATTTGCTCTGTCATGCTTATAATACTGAATTCTTCATTTGTTTTTGAATTGAAACAGGAATTCTTATGAATTATTGGGAATGCAGCAACAGATAGAAGATTTAAAGATGTCAATCGATTAACATTTCAAGGCCTACTGTACTACCCTTACTGCAGTTGGGGAATCAGATATTACTGACAGATTCCCTTAAAATAAAAATGTCATGTAGGCATGTAAATATTCAGACGGTGGGAACATTTATGGAGAAAAACATAGTTTCTCATTGCCAGAAATGTATGACGGCAAATAACTACTGTTAGGATGACAACATATAGTGTTGTGTAACATCAGCGAGGCATTTGAGCAGCAGGATCCAAAAATGTCATCTGTGACCTTGTTTTCAGTATTGATGTTGACCCCATACTGTAACACACTAATACATCACACAGCCCGAGTATTTCTATTAAATTATAATGCATGTGTATATAGTATATAGTGTTTAAAAAAAGAAAGAAATGCATACGATTTTAATACTTGCACAACAACATTTTTAAGCTAACAGATAAATGAGGACCATTGTAAGCTAAGACTTAGCTGTAACCTTGAAATATTGTAGCACAATGCAAAGTTTCAAAGGATAAAAGAAGGGGTGACATTGAACTTTCTTCAGATTACATTGCCTGGCTATGTGGAGCTGGTTGCCATAACAAAGTGCCATTTTAATCATCCTGTACTTTGCGGTGCGTTAATGTGTGTAATAGTTTGATAAAGAACATTTATTAATTCAGAATTTTTTGGGTCAGAATGGGTTGCTTCCTACTTTGTACCAGTATAATGAAGAGTTGAGGCCTCATTGTAGAATTAATGGTGGAGGAAATAAGATATGCATTGACTGGAAAATGAAAATGATTCCTGATAAAGGACCAAAGACCTTCATATATCTCCCAGAACTGCATTCACCACATAAAATGTTTTGTGAAAGGCAAAATATTGCTGCTTTTCTTCTAAATAATCTATTCTTTTTTTTTTTTTCTCCCTCCGTCGTTGTCTTAAATAGTGTTCTGAGTTATGTGGCCATTCATTTCACTGTTTTCATCATGGGAATCAGCTCATTGTGGCTGATTTACCTAGAGACCTGTTCTGTGACCCTCTATTTGCCTCTTCGGCACTTACATTTCAATGCATTATTGATATGATGGCGGAGAATAATCATTAAACTAATTTAAATATATTGTTAAAAAGATAATATTTGCAAATGGTCGAGTGAAGGGTTATAGAAAGCACTAAAATATTTGCAAGTAGATTGAATACTAGTGCATATTCCGCTGCTGCAGCAGGCCACATATTTAATTCTGCCATAAATGATATAAAAACTATGTCAAGGCCGCTGTGTGCTTCCGCGCATTTGTATCTCTTTTCTGTAAGGCTTCACGCTTATTGGCGTGGTTTCATTCCCGCACAATCGGATCGCTCACAAACAGCCCTCTGACCAATGTTATTCAGTGTGCTAGCGTTCAGGAGTGATTTTTGGAAAAACCGTGGTCCTTTTAGGGACTGACATAGTATTCATTTAAATGGCAGATAGCGCTTGCAACTGTTTGCAAAATGGACAAACGTAATTTGCGTATTTGACTGGTTCAAGATTGACTACGCTTGTCTGTTTTACTCTTTGTTTGTTCTACTAGGACCATTTACAGTCTTGATGAAAGGCATAGAGGAGGGTTAATCTCAGGAGTGTAACTATTCCACACACATAGCAGCTCCTGTAACAAAGCCTACATGCAGTGGCAAACAGGCGCACAATTTTAAAGGTAATGTCTCTGTTTTACCTGCAAAATTGTGTGTCCATTGGCAACGGCATATGAGCCCGGTCAGCTACATGTGACAATTGATACATACATACGAGCATGTAGCTCAATTACTTCTAATAAATAACAGCTGATTATGGAAGAAATAGCAATACTATCTTAAAGAAAATGTGTCACCTCTGCAAAACTTCACAAGGTAAAAGATGTTTTAGTTAAATACATGATCAAATATATATTAATAGCAAAAGTGAACATTTTACTTTCTAATTTAGGTATAAAAACTCTGACCCTTTGAGAGAGGGAGGCTGACGTCAGGGCTATCTACTGTTTAACTATTTGTACTTCTGTGGGAGACGTCCTACCTTTTAGCTGGGAAATACCACTGTGTAAGGGGAGACTGTTTTCAGCATGTAAACACAGGAGAGATCTGTGCTGCTGTATTTATGCTGCATGTAGTCATATAGAGGATAGTTTAAGATGGATTCCTGTGAGTTATGAAGCAGCAGGAGAAAGAAGTTACAGAGGTAACAGCTGATGCAGCTACCCCTGAGGTCCTAAAAAGACCTTTTTCAGAGTCTCCAAAAACCGAGGAGCACTCCGCACCACACGATCGTCGCTCTCCCACAGCGGTGTTGCCCACTCCAATGCTCTGCCCGACAGAGGAGATACAATAAAAGCCACTTGTGCCCGTTCCGTGGGGAAACATGTTGCCAGAAGCTCAAGCTGTATAGAGCACTGACTCACGAATCCCCGACAATGTTTACTGTCACCCATTAAGTTGTCTGGAAGTGGGAGGTGGGATAATGTCGGAGCAGAGGTAGCGGTGCACAAACTGGCTGCAGCTACGCTAGCAGCCTGAACAGCGACTGCGGTAACATCCACAGCTGAGGTTGTGCGCTCAAGGACTGCCAACCTACCCTCCAGCACTGGATGTACTTCTGTAGACGCTGGTCGTCCGCTATTTTACTAGCCAGACCCTGGTGCTAGTATTATGTTAGGGTCTGCGGAACGCACCTAATAGATATAGTAGATAGGTGCGTTCGCAGCCCGGGGTCCACCGTGCAGGCGAAGCCCGCTGCTAGTAAGATGGCGAAAGTAGCGAACTCTGTTATCCCGCAGAGTCGCTAAAATAAACGCCGTAGCGTGCTGTGGCAGTTAGTGTGAACTCTGTTAATCCCCAGAGCCGCTAACAGGAATGCCACAGCACTATATGGCGATAAGTGCGAACTCACTTAGCTTCAGTGAGCCGCAAAGTAAAACGCTAGGGCGCTGAACCAGCGTTATAAAGCGAACTCTGTTGCATCACAGAGCCGCTGAGAAAAAGACTGTGTCCTGTTAGACTCACAGGGATACACAGATAACTGCTGTGCGGATAGCAGTCCGTGATCATGCAGACAGCAACGCAATCAAGCAATCTCCTCACCGGAGAAGCCGGAATTCTAGGGGCTTATTTCAGCCAAGCCCTAACCACGTGCATCCAAATCTCCTCACCGGAGAAGCCGGTATTCCAGGGGCTTATTTCAGCCGAGCCCTAACCACATGCGTACATGATCACACTGGCGCAAAGCACATAATACAATTGATACTAGCGCATGGCGGCCCAGCCATGCCACCCTTTTATAGTAACAGCTACAGGACCTGCCAGAAAAAGGACCAATGAGAAACTGTTCCAAAACACATGTAGTTTCAGGACCTTCCTGGCGGACCAATAGGAGCTGCTGCAGTACCTGAACATGTGACCCCTGATCTCCAATGCGAGATCTTACCCTGGGCATACTCAGATGGAGAAAGCAGGGACTTAAATCCCGAACTGCATGCTGGTTATAATAGAGGAACCAGGAAAGACCGCAACAAGCCTCTGCACAGTGTTAACCTGGGCGAGACGCTGGGGCCGACGTCTTTGCTGAGCAGGCTCCACTGCGGCCGGAGATGGATGGGGGACCCCAGCGGGACTGGTTCGAGACTCCCCTTGTGCAGCAGCGGGAACTCGAACTCTAACACTATCATCGTCATGAAAGGCCAAGTGATGAAAATTTCCCATCTTTATAAAAACCCAGCCTCATCTAACCTTGTGTCAAAAATCATCAGCTGTGGGTTCTTCTAAGCAGCTGCCTATCACTATGAAAATGGTGGAGGTCCACAAAGCAGTAGAAGGCTATACGAAGATAGCAAAGCGTTTCAAGTTGCTCTTTCCTCAGTTTGAAATGTAATTAAGAAATTGCAATTTAACAGTAACATTGGAGGTCAAGATAAGCTCTGGAAGACCATGCAAAATTTCAGTGAGAGCTGCGTCTAGGAATGCTAGAGAGGCAAATCAGAACCCCGCTTGACTGCAAAAGACCTTCAGAAATGTATAGCAGACTCTGAAGTTGTGGTACATTGTTCTACTATTCAGAGACATCTGCACAAATATGGCCATAGAATCATAGAATGTTAGAGTTGGAAGGAACCTCAAGGGTCATTGTGTCCAACCTCCTGCTCAATACAGGATTCACTAAACCATCTCAGACAGATGTCTGTCCAGTCTCTGTTATCCTGACCATATCCTAGCACAGGACTCCAACTTGGATAAGTGGCAGCAAGCGAAAACTGCTACCCAAGGAGGGACAAGGGGGTAGCACCAGGTGCTACTGCAGGCTGACCTACAGAGGGTGGTAGCTGACCCCCTAGAGTGGCTAGGCTGCTACGGCCCAAAGAAGTAATGAAGAATGCAGGCAGGCACTGTAGGGACACTGGAACCATGGGTGCAGATGGGACCGGCTGAGGAACAGAAAAGCACTGGCAGGTCTGGGCTGGACTGCGTGTTAGACAGATGCGCACTGGCAAGTGTGATCTGGACCGGCTGATTGACCGAAGAGCACAGACAGGTACGAGCAGACAGGTACAGGGTAGACAAGCAGACAGGCGGATCTGGGGAACCTGACAGCTAACAAGCATGCAAGGCAACCTAACAACCTATCTCAGGCACCTGCTATATATAGTCAGTAAGTATCCTTCTCTCAGTTTATACTCTCCAGAGAAGAGAATCTCACCTCTGGTAAGAGGAAAGTAAGGCCTGTGTCACTGTAATGGTAAGGGAAATCTTCTGATTTGCTGATGACATGTATTTCAGAAAAGTCTTGCAATTTCATCTCCCCTTTTTCTGTTTCTCAGGATTGATATCTCATCTTTACGTGTATGTCTCACTTTTTTGTGTTTTAAAATACATTGCCAAGAAAGAGCTCAGAAGCTTGTAAAACTTAAAAACCTTTATGTAAAATAAGAGACCGCTCTTTACTGGAAGCTAACGTAGATTTTACCTTCACCATTTATAGAGCGATTACTATATAAATAGACGTTTAGAAAAAATCATAATTTATCATTCCTTTCAGCTCTTGAAGGATATTTCAAGGAAGCGAAGAAGTATTCGGTTTAGGAGGGAAGTTGAATCAAAACCTTACATTGCAGCTCACTTTGATGTTCTTCCAACGGAGTTTACACTAGGAGATCAGAAAAATTATGGTGGCTTTGAGAACAAGCAACTGCAAAATGGACAAGAATATGTGTTCTTTGTTCTGGCGATAATCGAACACACTGAACTGGTGAGTAGGATCAAGGTTATGCTGAAATATTGATGTTAATGAAATCAATCTTTGGGTGATACATCAAATAGTAAGCCAAATCTATGAATTAGAATTTCTGAAAAAATTAAAAATTGGAAATAGTTTGGTAACTAATGTACGGTACTTAATTTTTGATACTGTAACCATTTGATGAGCTTATTAAATCATGTCAGATAAACGCATGCTCCGGAGCCGATGTCATTCACAAGACGTCTTATATCCACTGACTGACAGCGGCTCTGGCGCATACGTACATCTGATATCAATCTGGGGCTGTACACCCAGAGTCAGTGTGCATACCCGGGGAGCGGATGGGTAGTGTGCATGTGCGGGATTTGTTAGGTGGTCGCCGTGTCATTGAGCCAGTCATGGCAATCACAAAGCGGTCGGTGTAAATTATTAAAATAGGACCCTGACTGACCGTGACTGAACCATTACAAGGTGCCAACCCGAAACTTTACAAAGTGCCACCCCTGTGACTGAAACAGAAGGTATGTGATGCAATCATCTAACGATAAAAACTGTTTTTATAAGATTTATACTAGGATCTTTTCTTTGGGAAAAACATGTTAGTGATGCATATTGCATCACTAACAACACACTGGGGGCTTTTTTAATACACAGGAATTACATAACAGGTTCCCTTTAACTCATAATGGTGTTTAAAGGGTGTCTGTCAACAGGTCTTTGCTACCTTATCTGATGGACTGCACAATGTAAAGAGAGACGCCCTGATTCCAGTCATGTATCACTTACTGGATTGTGTGGTTTTAGAAAATAATTGTTTTATCAGCAGTAGATAATCAGTAGTGGACTACTTAGCCAAGTAGTCTAATCACGCCCCATTACTGATTGGCAAAATTCTGCCTATTCACAGTATGCACAGAAATCAGTGGTGTGAACTCAGCATTCAGAGAACTTTTAGAAAAACATTTTTTAATCAGAACCCCAGCAACCAGTTAAGTAAGTGACACATACCGTAACTGGAAGCAGAGTATCTGCCAATACATTACGTTGGTGTCAAAGGGGGGAAGCCAAAAGCTGGTGTCAGATTCCCTTTTAAAAAATCTAATTACCGTAATAGGATATAGAAGGATATAGATTTGCTATTTTTTGCTCATTTTGCTCTCTAACAGTAAAATATAATGTGATTAAAAAGTCTCAGAAACATACAGGAGAATACTTACACGAGGATCCATACAGGAGGACCATTGATAATCTCTTCTGACTTCTCTGCCCTTTGGTCCTACATTGCGGACCTTCACTAGTCGAAATACCCTATTCATGGGTATGGGCATAGCTAAGTGTAGGCTTGGAAAAGGTTCTCATTTCAACTGAACCGACGCAGAGCCCCAATGGGCTATTGAATCGCATTTTCTAATTTTATCTTAAGTGGTGTGCGGTCCTCATTTTTTTAAACTAAGTGTACTTTCAGTGATATATCCTTATTTTATGCCCATGTCTTGCCTGAGTGCCAATTTACCTGTGATAAGTATTCACACGTCATTATACCAAGACACTTGACGATGGAAAAACGCCCAATCTTGCTTTTTTACCAACCTAAAAATGAGATAAGAAATAAGTAAAAATAGGGTTATATATTTTATATTAGAAAATGCAAATTGGTGTCTTCCCAAATAATCTCATTGTTCTTACATTTACCGTGATATTTGTACGTATCTGGCCACTTCTGTGCCTTGTACATAATGTATCATTAGCTCCTCACATACTCTCTGGATTAAAGCAGGTGTTATTTCTAATTACTTTGGAAATGACTTGCATTAAGTTTCTAATTCTTCCCCTTGTAGTACCCATGACTATAATTAGCAATTTATTGAATAATATCTGATACCGTTTGACTCCTGCTAGAGTGAAAAGTGGTAGCAATTTCTGCATTTCCTGTTCAGAGATGCTCCGCAATTGATAGACCTTCCTCTTGGAGATGATTACAGAAAGTACTGAGGCATGAACTTTCCAGCAGTTATATATTTTAAAATGCCTGTGGAAAATGAAAGGTTCCAGCTTTGTCTGGGGATTGCATGAATAAATAGCTTTTACTGCAAACATCATTTCAGCCCCATGATAAGGGACATGCACAGAACGCTATATTCTGCCAATTTATAGCTAATATATAAGCAAATTACATCTTTCTGGGGAAAAAAAATCAGTTTATTACAATCTAATTTATTGGAGCAAAACACAGATAAGATATTTGATTTGACCTTTTTTATTAGCATATAATGTACGGTAAACAGCATTTCTTCTAAATATCCTGTGTTAGAAATCATCAGCATATCCAGTTGTAATGAGCTGTCACTTTAATAACATGTATACAGATACAATGTATATACAGCTGCGTCTTATTTAGCACCGAATAGTAAGGATGACAGAAAATAAGTAATATACTGAAAGTGTTGAGGTGCTGAAAAGTGTCCTTCAGGATACCTGTCACTATGAATGTGGTTATGACACAGGTTCATCACCTTTCTACATCAATTATACATTATCCGTCACAAGATTTTGTGGGATCCACATTACCATGTGATATGAAATAAGTATCCAGCCCTTTTTTTTTAGTGCAGATTTAGTATTTGGATTTACTACCTCTAATGGTGGGGCATATCACAGTCTGACTACTCTAACTATAAAGAACTCTTTCCTGTTTAAATGTCAGAATCACCTTACCTCCACATTTAATGAACGTTCCGAATCCTTTGTAAAGCCCCCCCCCCATATATAAGAGATAGCTGTCGGCTAAACAATATTTCGCCTGATTTTTCGGCCAATAGCTATTTCTCACGGCTCGTCCATACAAAGGATCACCTAGCTCTGACAGTCATTTTGTTTTTAGTAGAAAGCCGCTGCCAGACTTCTCTGGCAGCTGCTTATCTCAACAAGAACAAAAGGATCATCAGACAGACTTCCTACATGCTGGATCCTTGTATTCCGGACATCATCTGTTGGGAAGAGTCGGAAGGCACACATATACATAAGACTAATAAACGATTCCCATGATATCTGTGGGTTCGGCCAGCGTAAGTCTGATGTATTTGGTGATCGTTCAATTCTTTGATGGAATAAATCATGCACCAAGTTGTGTTGACCATGAATATAAATGAGCTCCGCTCCCCTGAGGCACCTTTTTACTAAGCTGAACGTGCCCAGTTTTTCTTACCTATCATTTTAAAAAAGACTTCCCGTCCATTTTATAAAATCTTTTTCAGAATGTGGAGCCTAAAACTGAATCCCATTTAAAGGATGTGGTCTCTAACACAGGTTTGGACTAGCCCACAGGAGACTTCGTGAACTCCCCAGTGGGCCCCTGTGCACGATTGCCTACCCACCCTTCAATTAGAGCAGTAGTGGTCATATTTCATTCATAATGTACAGATAAAGGCAGTATCTCTTTATTCATTTGACATGTAAGCCATTATTACATAGAAACACGTACTTTTAGGAATTTAGGAATGGGAGTAACGCATGTGTTTGCATGTAGCTAAACAATAAAACCCAAAAGTCAACGTTACTGGTGGGCTCTTGATCGACACTGCTTGCAAATTATTATTATCATTTTTTTTGGTTGTTTTAATAGTAATTACAGATTATTACAGTTTAAAGGACACTACATTGAGATGTTCACCTGTTATTCCATCTTATATTGTTTATTACTGATATTTATCATCCCCTAAATCAAAGGGATGTCCCTACACATTGCAGGCTGGACAGCATCATGCAAGCATCTACTAAAAACATGTCAGCAAATCTGATACACTCTTATTATGGGATGATTTTTATTTTCTTGTAATTTATTACGTATCCTTCTGACAATTGCTTGTTGAAGTTTGGCAAAAATGACTTGGTGTCTTCTATGCTTGATGTAAAATGGTAAGCTTTGCACCCATTTCTAATCCCAGCTCTCTTTATATACAGACAATGTATGCCACAAGCCCTTATTCAGATCCAGTAGTATCAATGGAGCTTGATCCACAACCAATGACAGATGAAGAAGAAGGCTTGATTTGGGTGGTTGGACCGGTTCTGGCTGTTGTGTTCATCATCTGTATTGTAATAGCAATCCTTCTGTATAAAAGGTAAGTGGCCTTTGGAAACATAACAACACATAATGCTGATATAATAAATGATAAATTGATAAAATATAATAATTAAAGAATATGCTCATTTTGCCAAGAAACAATTATACACATTTCTACTTGAAAGCATTAATAAGACATCACAGTGGCCAATTACATACATAATTTTGTCTAGGACCCCAAGTACCTGTCAAGCACCTATAGTACAGACCAAAAGTTTGGACACACCTTCTCATTCAAAGATTTCTCTGTATTTTCCTGACTGTGAAAATTGTGGAATCACACTGAAGGCATCAAAACTATGAATTAACACATGTGGAATTATACATTACACTTTACAAAAAAGTTTGAAACAACTAAAAATATGTCTTATATTCTAGTTTCTTCAAAGTAGCCACCTTTTGCTTTGATTACTGCTTTGCACGCAGAAAAGGTGAACGGATGGACTCTACATGCCTGGTTCCCACCGTGAAGCATGGAGGAGGAGGTGTGATGGTGTGGGGGTGCTTTGCTGGTGACACTGTTGGGGATTTATTCAAAATTGAAGGCATACTGAACCAGCATGGCTACTACAGCATCTTGCAGCAGCATGCTATTCCATACGGTTTGCATTTAGTTGGACCATCATTTATTTTTCAACAGGACAATGACCCCAAACACACCTCCAGACTGTGTAAGGGCTATTTGACCAAGAAGGAGAGTGATGGGGTGCTACGCCAGATGACCTGGCCTCCACAGTCACCAGACCTGAACCCAGTCGAGATGGTTTGAGGTGAGCTGGACCGCTCACCGCTTCAATTTTGAATAAATCCCCAACAGTGTCACCAGCAAAGCACCCCCACACCATCACACCACCTCCTCCATGCTTCACGGTGGGAACTAGGCATGTAGAGTCCATCCGTTCACCTTTTCTGCATGCAAAGCAGTAATCGAAGCAAAAGGTGGCTACTTTGAAGAACCTAGAATATAAGACATATTTTCAGTTGTTTCACACTTTTTTGTAAAGTGTAATGTATAATTCCACATGTGTTAATTCATAGTTTTGATGCCTTCAGTGTGATTCTACAATTTTCATAGTCTTGAAAATACAGAAAAACCTTTGAATGAGAAGGTGTGTCCAAACTTTTGGTCTGTACTGTACATCTTTTTGGTACTGATTTATCATATTAATGTTAATCATATTCTTACCTGATAGACTATAATTTATCACCGGTTAACAAATTCATCCCATTCTGTGCAAGAAAAGACAATGTCAAATACAGACTTTTGGTCAGTCGAGGTCTAATAGTCCATCAGTATATGATATGTGTATGATACCCCCTTGCATGTGTATGCAACACATATAAATGGTTTACGGTGTGAAATTCTGCTGACACATTCCCTTCAAGTAAAATAACTTTGTAATTAAGAATTTCAGACATTTATATCTAAATATACTGCAGTCAGCCATCAAACACTGGTAAGGGGAGAGTTGAGAAGTGAGAGGAACACTACTTGGTAAATACAGAGGACTATATGCATGCACTGTATTCCTTGATATCGCTAAGTAGACAAACAGCTCAATATGTAGACATTATATAGGGCAGCATAGACTTATGCAGACCGCGTTTAAGCCTACTGTAATTTCATGCTGTATTGCTGTATTTTCTTTATTGTATAGTACAGACCAAAAGTTTGGACACCTTCTCATTTAAAGATTTTTCTGTATTTTCATGACTATGAAAATTGTACATTCTCACTGAAGGCTTCAAAACTATGAATTAACACATGTGGAATTATATACTTAAAAAAAGTGTGAAACAACTGAAATTATGTCTTATATTCTAGGTTCTTCAAAGTAGCCACCTTTTGCTTTGATGACTGCTTTGCACACTCTTGGCATTATCTTGATGAGCTTCAGGAGGTAGTCACCGGAAATGGTATTCCAACAATCTTGAAGGAGTTCCCAGAGATGCTTAGCACTTGTAGGCCCTTTTGCCTTCACTCTGCGGTCCAGCTCACCCCAAACCTTCTCGATTGGGTTCAGGTTTGGTGACTGTGGAGGCCAGGTCATCTGGCGTAGCACCCCATCACTCTCCTTCTTGGTCAAATAGCCCTTACACAGCCTGGAGGTGTGTTTGGGGTCATTGTCCTGTTGAAAAATAAATGATGGTCCAACTAAACGCAAACTGGATGGAATAGCATGCCGCTGCAAGATGCTGTGGTAGCCATGCTGGTTCAGTATGCCTTCAATTTTGAATAAATCCCCAACAGTGTCACCAGCAAAGCACCCCCACACCATCACACCTCCTCCTCCATGCTTCATGGTGGGAACCAGGCATGTAGAGTCCATCCGTTCACCTTTTCTGTGTCGCACAAAGACACGGTGGCTGGAACCAAAGATCTCAAATTTGGACTCATCAGACCAAAGCACAGATTTCCACTGGTCTAATGTCCATTCCTTGTGTTCTTTAGCCCAAACAAGTCTCTTCTGCTTGTTGCTTGTCCTTAGCTGTGGTTTCCTAGCAGCCATTTTACCATGAAGGCCTGCTGCACAAAGTCTCCTCTTAACAGTTGTTGTAGAGATGTGTCTGCTGCTAGAACTCTGTGTGGCATTGACCTGGTCTCTAATCTGAGCTGCTGTAAACCTGCTATTTCTGAGGCTGGTGACTTGGATAAACTTATCCTGAGAAGCAGAGGTGACTCTTGGTCTTCCTTTCCTGGGGCGGTCCTCATGTGAGCCAGTTTCTTTTGTAGCGCTTGATGGTTTTTGCAACTGCACTTGTGACACTTTCAAAGTTTTTCCCAATTTTTTGGACTGACTGACCTTCATTTCTTAAAGTAATGATGGCCACTCGTTTTTCTTTACTTAGCTGCTTTTTTCTAAACATATTACAAATTCTAACAGTCTATTCAGTAGGACTATCAGCTGTGTATGCACCAGACTTCTGCACAACACAACTGATGGTCCCAACCCCATTTTTAAGGCCAGAAATCCCACTTATTAAACCTGACAGGGCACACCTGTGAAGTGAAAAACATTCCTGGTGACTACCTCTTGAAGCTCATCAAGACAATGCCAAGAGTGTGCAAAGTAGTCATCAAAGCCATAAGTGGCTACTTTGAAGAACCTAGAATATAAGACATATTTTCAGTTGTTTCACACTTTTTTGTTAAGTATATAATTCCACATGTGTTAATTCATAGTTTTGATGCCTTCAGTGTGAATGTACAATTTTCATAGTCATGAAAATACAGAAAAATCTTTAAATGAGAAGTGTGTCCAAACTTTTAGTCTGTACTGTATGTACTTTACTTGTCCTTTAGTGATGAGCGAGTGTGCTTGGGTACGGTGTTATCTGATCATGCTCGTGTCCTAGTTGAGTACTTTCGGCATGGTCAAAAATGCTCAAGTCGCCACTGCTGCATGTCTCACGGCTGTTAGACAGCTACAACACATGCAGGGATAGCCTAAAGCCCGAGTCTCACATAGCGATACACCAGCGATCCTGACATCGATCAGGATCGCTGGTGTATCGCTACATGATCGCTGCTGAGCTGCCAAACAGGCAGCTCAGGGCAGCGATCAACACAGCGACACTGTGGGTAACATCGCTTAGTTACCCGCAGTGTACCTTGGATACCAGCGCCCTCATGCAGGGAGCTGGTAACCAAGGTACACGTCAGGTTTCCAGGCGCTGCGCGGTGCCTGGAAACCCGCTGTGTACCTTGGTTACCAGCTCCCTGCATCAGGGCGCTGGTATCCAAGGTACACAGCGGGTTTCCAGGCACAGCCCCGCGCCTGGAAACTCGCTGTGTACCATGGTTACCAGCGGATCGCTGTTCTCCCGCCTGTCACACGCAGCGATGCGTGCCTGCCAGCGGGAGACCAGCGATCAAAAAAATGTCCAGGACATTCAGCGACGATCAGCGATACCCAGCAGGGGGGCTGATCGTCGCTGAATGTCACACACAGCGATATCGCTGGTGAGCTCGCTGCTGCGTCACAAAACTAGTGACTCAGCAGCGATCTCGCTAGCGAGATCGCTGTGTGAGACGGGGGCTTAACAAACAGGTAATTCCTGCATGTGTTGCGGCTGTCAAACAGGCGCGAGGCATCCAGCTTCGGCGACTTGAGCATTTTTTTTTCAAGCAGGCCGAAAATACTCAATTAGGACACGAGTGTGATCGGATAACACGTTTTCTGAGCATGCCCGTTCATCACTATTGTCCTTGCCCCTCATAAACATCACTATCTGTTTGGATTACATCAATATATCTTCTGTATGAATGTATAAGTGTAATTTCTCTTTGAGAATAAAATTAACAGCAGGCAAACCTTTCATACTTTATAAATAAAAAGAAACTGTGACCATTTTTTTGCCGATCCCTCTGAGGAAACATAACATAGGATCAGAGATCCTGATTGCAGAGGTGTGTCACTCCTTGGGCTTTTTGCTATAGTTTTGATAAATCCTGCTTTATCTGCTGCAGTTCTGCTCTTTCTCTCAGATATAAGCTTTTGCTACGTAGTTTAATGGCATTAAGGTTTAAAAAAGACAAAAGTCCATCCTGTTATACATTTAACTTAACATGTAGATCCAGAGGAAAGCAAAAACTCTGTAAGGCAGATGCGAATTGCCCATCTAAGGGCTCATACTCACTTGCTGGAAAAAAAACGGTCAGTTTTCAGGATGGTCCGATTATGTGCAATTGTCATGCGATTTGTATGCGATTTTTTTATAGCACCATCTATTGCATTAGCGATTATCATGCCAAAATCGCATCAAATCGCAGCATGCTGCGATTTTTTTCTCAGGGCTCATACTCACTTGCTGGAAAAAAAACGGTCAGTTTTCAGGATGGTCCGATTATGTGCAATTGTCATGCGATTTGCATGCGATTTTTTTATAGCACCATCTATTGCATTAGCGATTATCATGCCAAAATCACATCAAATCGCAGCATGTTGCAATTTTTTTCTCACACCGATTTCGGCTGAGAAGAAAATCGCAAATGAGATGTCACCTATTGAATAACATTGGTCCGATTTGAATCAGATTTTTATCGGCTGAAAATCATCCGTTTTCGGCTCAAGTGAGTATGAGCCCTTAGGGGAAAAATTCCTTCCCGAATCCACAAATGACAACTTCACAGGCTCAACGTCCCATCATAGAATTGACTACCCACAACTTGTGATATTAGCTTTTTCTAGAAAGGCATTGAGGCTTTCCTTAAACCAAATTTTCACTTTGAACTGGGCACTCAATGTAATAGTGGCTGCAGATGGAAGAGGAATGAAGAATTTTCTTTTCTGTTTTTAAATTTCGACTTGCGGAGATATTAGCAATAAAAGTATTTTTATAACTAATAAGTTAACAGTTTTTAAGTCAAAATTGATTGTTATTAGATGTTATTCGGGGGATGTACTTCTCCCTTCATGAGTTGCCAAATCATAATCAGCCAGCAACAAAGGAAAAAAAGAACACAGCCCACAATAGCTTAGCGCAGCTTTCTAAGTGTGTGAGATGTTATGAAACAGCTCTGATTTCCTGGTCTAAGCTCCTGCATAAGTCAGTGTGGGGGAATGGTTCTGTGCAGCTGAGTTTAGCTGTGTCACACTACAAGCTCTCTTCCTCTCATAGCACTATCACCTTTTTTGCACTGCCCCTTCCACCACACTGCCTCTCCAGAGATAACTCACACTTATGACTGTTTTAATAAAGACAATTTATAATCACTCTGCAGTGTGAGCACAACAAACTACTCCTGTGTGAGATGTAGTGACACCCAGCTCTGCTCCCACTGTGGAGGGATTACAAGATGCACTTATCACAACAGACATAAGTGTGACTCATCTTTAGGTCAGACAGTGTTGGGGAAAGGCATTTACCAGATCTGTTTCTTTAACCTGGTCCAGTCGGAAATGTACCTCCTGATAGAAGCTTATCAGATTAGTCTGACAGGACTGATTCCTCATAAACCTCTTTTGATGCCGGGTGATGAGGTAATTTTTATTAAGATACTCAAGCAGAGCATCTCTTACAAGCCCCTTGAAGATTTTGCCCACAGCAGAGGTAAATCTTATAGGCCTATAGGTACCATGCTTAGCATTTGACCACTTTTTGAATACAGGTACCACATATTCTTTGTATCAATCCTGCTCTTATGGAATCTTTGAACAGTTCTCGATATTCATGAACTCTATCTATCCACTCCCATAAACTGATTGACAGTTTTTCTGCCTGTGCAACTCGTAACCAGAACGCTATCAACCAAAGGTGCAGTTGGGTAAAATTAAGCTCTTCATTGAGAATACTTGTAGACCTGCAACAAATAAATCTAGCCTAGTAAGTGATGCACTGCTGGAATCAGAGTCTTTGTTCCTATTTTATGATGCCTTCAGATTGGCAAGCATAAACATAATGACAGATTCCCTTTAAAAATCTGAATCCCACTATTTTGCTACTGCAGTCCATTCTATTGGTTCATGCCAAACATTAAATTAGTTATCCGGGACTAATTCACTTTTTTTACAATAGGCCTAAGAACTAACAGGGAGGTTGCTAACTACCTGTCTGTTTAACCTGCCGCCGATCTCTGCAAACACGGAACGGTCACAGAGAGATTCTGTGGTTTCCGCTGACATCATGTCGGCAGAGCAGCGGCTTCTCTTTTCCGCTCTGCTCTGTTGAAAAGGCTTGACTGCTAATGTCATGATGATTGACAGCCCGCTCCCCGCTTTCTACCTGCAGGGAGCAGGCAGTCGTGCCCCGCAGCCCAGAAGAGGAAGAGCTGCTCATTTGAAGTGAGCAGTAGGATTGCCAGACAGTAAGGGTCCGTGACCTCTCTGAGCTGACAGGTAGAACAGACAGGTAGTGAGTAACTTCCTGCCTGTTAGTTCTTCAGCCCATAGGAGAAAAAAAATAAGTTAGTCCCGGAAAACCGGGAAAATCCTTGCTACATGTGAATAACTTGCATGTTAAGACTATATAGTTAACAGAATTTGATCTTGTCAGCGTTGTACTTACAGTTTTATAGTAAGTATTTAATGAGTAACTGTCATTTTAATTTTTATTTCATAAATCAACAGTAAAAAATGAAAATAAGAAACTTTGTAATATCATACAAATCTGCTTCTTTCTCCTTCTGGACTGATCTTTCACTCTCAGTTCATGTGTAAAGTCTGTATTCCACGAACTAACTAAGATTACTAAGATTGAAGGTGGAAGTTTGCACTTTTAAAATTTTGTGAAGAGGAGTGGAGGTAGGAGGTAGACTCAGACATTCTGCTGCAAGTTCTCCTGAAACGAAGGTCACAGTTCTCCATAGAAGTTTATGAGCACCAACTTCTCATTGGGAAAGTTTGTATTCACTGAAGACAGATTTTACCTGTGAATTGAGAATATTCAGAATGAAAGATCAGTCCAGGAGGAGAAGGAAGCGGATTTCTATAATACGATATATTACAAGCTTTCTTATTTTCATGTGTACTATTGATTAGTGAAAAAGAATAAAAAAAAAGGGTTACTCAATCAGCACATATGTGGTAGGAAGAGGCTTTTGGAAAATCCTGCCTGGTTCATGAACAGTGCTATGCTTGTCATAATTAATAACCGTAATGACCTATTTAAAATAACTTTACATTTTTTTGTTGCTGCGTTAAAATGGAGTAGTAAGCCGGACAGGTGAGAACTGAAACAATATTGAGTATATCTGCTTAAATTCACATTGAAGGACAATAAATAAAGTCTTCTAATAAATGTTTTTGTTTATGAAATCATAATTGTTCTTCACCAAAATTAGTAATTTAGTTTACTAGTGGTTGAAGGGTATGGCACACAGTGAGAACAAAGAGTATGGGACTTAGCTGGGTACCCCACTGTTTAACGGGAGATTAAAAATTGCTAGATTAAATAGGAAAATATTTAGACTTGAGAGTCCTCAGTGGTTGATACTGGCTAACACGGTACGAAGATATACATCTTTCCTAGATTAAATAGGTTCACTTATGGAAAAATTGCAAAAACGTACACAATGTCAAATGATATACAACATATCAAAACATGCTATTATCAGCTACATACAAGACAACCAAAGGGCACCTACAGGATATACTAATAGTATATCAACAAACTGCAATACAGTAAACATGCATTATATTCAGCTTCCATGACGTTCCTTTCATCCAAAAAGTAAACCTTCCTACTGTACACTTCTGCAGTTTAGTTCATCCTTTGCCCAACACAATATATATATATATATATATATATATACCTCTGATGACGTTAAACACTGACGATCGGCTACATGATTGCTGCTCGACGGTCGTTTAGCAGCCCGTTTAGAGAAGCCAACTGCAGTAACGATATGAAAATACGATCAGCATGTGTGCATAGGCATTGTTGTTCTCGGCAGCATATGTCATGTTTACACCTGACGCATGAGCGTTTTGTCTGCAGCTTGTGTACAATTCAAGATTATTGAGCAACAAGCGCAATTAGGAATACTCGTTTTCAAGAATTGTGCAGTGTAAATGAACCCTTGCTGTGTGTGCTTTAGATGATCTTTGTCTAAAAAGCCTTATTTCAGCTGCAGATGGAAGGAAGAGAGCCACAGTAATTCATTACTGATGGGTAGGCGGAGCCCCAGATCAGGATGACACCTCAGATCAAAAGCGTGTTGACTGGCTGGCTCCTCCAGCTCGGGCTCCTCCTACTCAGCTCCTTCAGTCTAAGATTTGAGGTCTCAGAGGATGGTCGCTGCTAATGCAGCTCCTCAGAAGATTTTATTATTTTATTTCGGACAAGAGACTTGGATCACCAGTTGGTCTAGAGGTCTCAGGGGTACCAGCGCTGCTGTACCCCAACCTCTCCCTTGGCGGATCTGTATTTACATTATGGTCCCTGCAGAATCTTGCCGGCCCTGGGGGATGAGGAGAGATTCCCTGGCGGGGACGCAAACCACACGTGCGGTCACTGCGTTCCTCGCCCTGGGGGGAAGCATGGGCACAAGCGCCACAAATCCTGAGGGGTCCCTGTGGCGCTAAGCTGGTGAGTACTCCACACAATTTTTATTGTAATAATGTGTGAGTGCTTTAGCGTCTGCGGTGGCAGCGCTATTACATGTATATCAGTGTATTTCAAGCTACATGGTTATCAGTATGCTTCAGCGCTGCTGTACCCCAACCTCTCCCTTGGCGGATCTGTAACTACATAATGGTCCCTGCAGAATCTTGCCGGCCCTGGGGGATGAGGAGAGCTTCCCTGGCGGGGGCGCAAACCGCACACTGGGGTCACTGCGCTTCCCGCCCTGGGGGGAAGCATGGGCATAGCGCCAGAAACCCCTGGGGGTCCCTGTGGCGCTTCGGCTGGTGAGTACTCCACATTTTTAGTAAAGTGTGTGTGAGTGATTTAGCGACTGCTGCGGCAGCCGCTGTACATATACATGCCGGTGACTAGTTTTTCTATGTCCGCAGGAGGATGCCTGCAGGAAGGGGGAAAGGAGAGAAGTAGCGCTCTTTTTATTTTTGAATTTCGCGCCGCTCTGAGCGCGCGCTTTACTGCAGCCTCCATTTCCGGCTCCTCTACATGGAGCACATCGGAGGCAGAGCGCGGCGGCCATTGCTGATAAAGCACTGCAGGCTGAAAGCTCCCCGGATCGTTCTCCTCCCCTCCCGGCAAGAATACGTGACCAGCTGGGTGAGTCGCTTCTAGCCCGTGGGCAGAAGCTTAACCCCTTCACCTCCAAAGCGCGGGCGCCGTCTGGGGCACTACTGAGTGACAGATTGAGCTGTCCTGCGGCTGTTCTCGCATAAGGGGCTCGTACACTCTTTTAATATTAATAAAGAGGCTGTGGGGAGTCTGCGACGTTAATGCTGCCACTATACGTTTCCGCTAACGATCCTGATAACGACGCATAATATTGCGATCGTTTGTGTGTTCATTTTTAATGTCGCTAGTAGCTGCCAATCTGGGCGATCTCATTAATATCGCATAAGCGATTAGCGATCTCCTTGACAACTTTGGCGGTCATTGCGTTATACAAAACAGCGCAATTTTTTAGCGATTTTGTGGAACGTTTTCAGTTTAGTGTGGCATAGCTGTCCTGCAGCTGCGACCTTATAAGAGGCGCCTGAGATTCGCACACCCTTTTCATTATCAAGGTTGTGGGGAGTCTGCCACTTTAACCCCTTTTTAGGCGGTTAACTCTTAATGGGAGACAGCTGGGGTAGCTCTCTCTTTTAGAGCTTTAACCCTTCAGCGTTTGCTTTTTATTTAAGAACTGTTCTGGTTACTGACAGGTTTATCCTGCCATATACTATGCAAGGGCATGTCAGAGACCCTCTCCCAGATCCGCTACGGATCAGCCTCGCGTATCTGACACGCAGACCTCGACTCATGCACGGTCGGAGGTTCCAGTGGTGTCAAAATGGAGGCCTTCACTAGTTTCTATTGATGGCCTGTCTAACCTTTTAGGTTATGGAGTGTCAGCTAGATCCTCTCAAGGAAGCGACACAAATCGGTGCCTTCCTTCTCGCTTAGCGAAGAAGTCCGATTCGGACAAGGAGGATCGGCAGGGACACCCTGCCTCTCTCATGGGCCGTACTAAAATTTCTGTGGAAGCCATGAGGACGTTACAGTTATCAGAGGAGGTAACTAGTCGTCCTGGTAAGTTGGCCCGGATGTTTCAAGAGTCGCATGGGTCACGACGACCTTACAAACTGTATCCGTTTTTCTACGGAGTTGTTTGTTAATTGGACCCCTTCTCCTGAAGTGAATGTCCCTTTATTCCAGCTTAGCAAATCTTCCTGGTAAAAGGGAAGGCGGGTCTGCAGGACACGCTAGACAAAAAACGGAGATGGCAACAATTTCCATCTGCGAGGCCGTGGATCATAGATTCGGTATTAAGGATCTAGGTGTACTTGTTAAGTTTCCCTGAGCCGGTTGGACCGTCCAAGGACGGCGTGGCAAGATGGATCCCCTCTATCGAGGTAGATGGGCTTTTCAAGTTGAAGGATAATGCGTCACTGCTATCCAGGGCGCAATCCTCGGCAGTCACAGTCAGAAGAGCACTGTGACTTGGATGGAACGCGGTTTTCCAACAGGGTTTGCTATCTTTAGCTTAGAAAGTGGTCAACTATTTGACTGACCTCACGGAGCTGATTGCCAAGGCAAAGGCAAAAGAAACAGCTTTACCGCAGCGCAGAGCTGTGACTTCTGCGTCTGGCAGGACTAGTGCCGATAGTTATCGGCAGTCCTTTTCGGTTCAAGGGATGATCTGGCCAACCCTCTGGGAGTTTGCGTCGTCTCTCTCTTTTTAAAAAAAAAAAAAGGGGGAATTCTCAGAAATTCCGCATACCCTGGAAACAGAACTTCTGTTAAGGCAGAAGCTGGCAAAAAAAAAAAAAAAAAATCCGCTAAGGCGGACTGACATCTGACATTCCGTCAGAGCCGAGCATGGAGTCGCTTCGCTCCGTTATGGCAGCCCTGTCGCAGAACGACTTTTTGGTCAATCGTCATTCGCGACGCTTATTGGCATGTTCCCGTCGGAAGAGCTCACCAGCGCTTCCTTCGTTTTTACCATAGAATCAACCATTACCAGGTTGTGGCTCGGCCATTCGGCTTGGCCTTAACGCCCAGAATTTTTACAACGATTCTGGCACCTAAATCTCATGGCAATTCTTCGAAGACGGGGACTTACGATTCGTCCCTATTTGGACGACCTTTCGATTGTGGTCTCAAAGGAGAAGTCGTCTCTGGAATCGTCGCAGGCAATCCTGTTTTTTGAGGATGCATTTCGACACGGTACGGGCGGTGTGTCCCTACCTCCAGACAAGCAGGCATGTCTGCTCCAACATGTACAGATTATGAAGTCTGCGACAGCAATGTCTCTTCGGAAGGTATGCGCCTTCTGGGTTTGATGGTGGCGTCCATGGAGCACTTCCGTTTGCCCAATTTCATTCCAGAGCTCTCCATAGGCTCATTCTGAGTCGTTGGGATCAATCGCAAGGTTCACTGGATACAGCGTCACCATCTCTCACAGGGTGCGAGAATCCCTAGGATGGTGGTTACGTCCAGGAGCGTTATCCCTGGGAAAGTCTTTCCTCCCTCCGAAGTGGTCGGTCATAACCACCAATGCCAGCCTGACGGGCTGGGGAGGGTGTCTGGAACAATTTTCGGATCCAGGTAGTATAGTCATCGGAAGAGTCGGTTCTACCGATCAACATCCTGGAATTGAGGGCAAGTTTTTTCTGTGCCTCCTACACTGGACGGTCTCCTTGAGCGGTCTGCCAGTCCGAGTGCGGACAGACAACGCGACGGCGGTCGCGTATATCAACCACCAAGGCGGGACGAGGAGTTCCCATGCTGGAGGTGTCTCGGATACTGATTTGGGCCGAGACCAGGGTTCCAGCCATCTCTGCAATTCACATTCCAGGAGTCCAGAATACCACGGCGGACTTCCTCAGTCGCGAGAAGATGGATCCCGGAGAATGGGGTTTTCATCCGAAAATTTTTTGCACTGCTGTGCTTCCGTTGGGGAACTCACCAAGTGGACTTGCTGGGTTCCAGGTTCAATACCAAACTACCGACCTTCATGTCCAGGTACAAGGACACGAAGGCTGTGGCGGTAGACGCTCTGGTGGATCCGTGGGACCATTTCGAGCTAGTCTATGTGTTTCCGCCGATATCCTTACTTCCTCTGGTGCTGCGTCGGATCAGACTGGAGAGAATTCCGGCTATTTTGATAGCCCCAGATTGGCCAAGGAGGACGTGGTTCTCGACACTAGTGTCGCTTTTGGCGGCGCCGCCATTTCCACTTCCTCTTCGCCCGGACCTGTTAACCCAGGGACTCGTTCGTTATCCGGACTTGAAGTCTCTGCGCTTGACGGCGTGGCTCTTGAGACCGAAATGTTAACCCGTAGAGGTTTTTCAGCCGAGGTCATTGCTACTCTTCGAGCTGCCAGAAGTCCGGCTACTACTAGGATTTACCACAAAACTTGGGAAACCTCCTTTTCGTGGTGTTCGGGATCTTCACGGAACCCGAGAAAATTTTCCATTCCCAATCTGTTGGTTTTTCTGCAGCATGGGTTAGACAAGGGTTTGGCAGTTAGCACCCTGAAAGGTCAGGTTTCTGCTCTGTCCTTATTATTCCGGAGAACTATTGGCCTCGCGTAGGGACGTGCTTTCCTTTTTCCGCGGTATAGCTCGTAAGTTTCCGCCGCGGAAGGCACCCGTGTCTCCTTGGCGGCTCAACCTTGTTTTGGAGGCTCTTCAGCATAAACCTTTTGAGCCTATGGATTCTGCTAGCCTTTCTTTACTTTCTTGGAAGGTGGCCTTCCTAGTAGCGGTCACCTCTTGAGGAGAGTTTCTGAGTTAGCAGCTCTTTTTTGCTCGCCTCCTTTTCTGGAGTTTTTTCCGGATCGTGTAGTGCTTCGCACACGGGGTGATTTTCTACTAAAGTAGTGTCACAATTTCATGTTAACCAGGATATTGTGTTGCCTTCACTCTGTCCGGATCTGAAGAATGCAAAAGAGCGAGCTTTACACACATTGGATTTAGTGCGGGCCTTGAAGTTTTATCTATCTATTACTCAAGGTTTTCGTAAGACGAACTCCCTGTTTGTGGTTCCAGCAGGTCGTCGGCGTGGTCAACGAGCCTCCAAGGATTCTATAGCTCGTTGGATCCGGTCAGCTTTCTGGAAGCTTACCGTCTTGTGGGTGAATCTTGCCGATTAAGATTCGAGCCCATTCCACGAGAGCTGTGGCTTCATCGTGGTCTTTTCATCAAGGTGCCTCGGCAGTGCAGCTCTGTCGGGCGGCAACTTGGCGCTCTGTCCACACGTTTACAAAGTTTTATAAAGTGGACGTCAGTGCTTCCGCTGATGCAGCCCTCGGACGTAGGGTCCTGCAGGCAGCTGTAGTTTAAAGTTCTAGATGAACTTGTGTTTAGCGCTGGTTGCGTTTTTTTTTTTGTTAAGGTTGTTGGGTTTCTGCCTTTGTTGGTTTTTCCCACCCTTATTTTTGAACTGCTTTGGGACGTCCCATCAGTAATGAATTACTGTGGCTCTCTTCCTTCCATCTGCAGCTGAAACACGGATTTTGGTAAGAACTTACCTGTAAAATCCTTTTCAGCGAAGGAAGGAAGAGAGACACAGCACCCTCCCAAGGCAGAAGTGTGTTGATGTTTTCAGATGCAGCGCGACCCTTATCTGATTGCGATATCTGGGCTGAGGTCAGCGCGCTAAGGCTCTGTTCCAGCATCGCCAGCTCATCACAGTAGTCAGGTTCAGTGAGTAGTACCTGGAACTCTGTGGTTTTTGGCTTACTTTGCATGCATAACCTGTATTCTTGTGTTTTCTCTGAAGTTCCTTCAGAAGGGGTTATGTTGCTCCGCTGGTGATCTTGGTTCTTCCCTAAAGCTTTGGTACGACTGAAGGAGCTGAGTAGGAGGAGCCCGAGCTGGAGGAGCCAGCCAGTCAACACGCTTTTGATCTGAGGTGTCATCCTGATCTGGGGCTCCGCCTACCCATCAGTAATGAATTACTGTGTCTCTCTTCCTTCCTTCGCTGAAAAGGATTTTACAGGTAAGTTCTTACCAAAATCCGTGTTTCTTCATTCGCCGATTGTTGGCTTGTTTAAGTGTACTATTACTCCCACATGGACTAATAAGAATATAATGGTTCTCCCTTCCTAATTAAACCCCTCTTAGCCATAGTTGTACAATTATACACCACACATTGTTACTGGAAGCTCTGTAAAAAAAATGGGGCATGCAGCGCTTTTGCACATTCAGTAGCGATGTCACAAGTATGGACAGAGGTGTGACCATGCGATTAATCCCATTTAGTGGAGCTTACCCAGTATACAAATTAATGCAGCGAATAAGATCCAACATATGTTCATTGTTATTTCATATGCCGTGTTTGTCAGTGGATGGATAAAGGTAACGTTTTCAGAAAATCAAACACCCCATAAAATCAGTTTCTTTGTTCGAGAAAGGAAGATATCGCTGCAAATTACACCCACAATAGGCAAGTTTGAGTCCCTTGTATGATAAGTGCTCTCGATTCCTCACTGGCTCCAAGTCAATTTTAAATAGGTACATACATGTTTTGAGCATTTTACAACCCTTAATGATTAAAGGGGTTAAAGCTCGAAATCCATATCTGATGTACCGGTTTTAAATTTTTCAAATAAAGAAATTGATTTTATGGAGTGTCGGATTTTCTGAAAATTGTGCTTGATTTGACTCGAAGCCAGTGAGGAATCGAGAGCACTTGTCACACAAGGGACACAAACTTGCCTATTGTGGGGTAACGTGCAGCGGTTTGTTCCTTATTCTTGTGGATGCATAAAGGGGCCAGTCATAGATTTGGGAGCCAGGAGCTTTGAGCCTACATGGTGGATAGAGGAGGGGTTGAATATTGCACTTTTTTGGATTTGTAGGTACATTACAAGCTTAACGATTTTTGCTTATAATAACAAAAACACCCATTTTGTTGTCACCTTGTAGAGTGAGATACATAATGTCTGGAGCTGAAAACCACAAGAAGGAGCCTTTATTATGTTAATGAGGCCACCATACGTGCGAGTCACTGGATCATTTTTCTAGGCATTCTTATTTTATTCCAAAACCAGACTTAATAATTTTGCTTTGTTATTCAGAGTGCGGGCCTCGGCTGCAAGACTCCGAATTGATTAATTTTCTCTTTGTGAGCTCACTTGTGTGGCTTGTCTTGCCTGGGCTTACTTTCTGTAATTAGTATTCAGTTTGCTGATATCACCACCTACAAATAATTAAATGTTTCCAATACCTCTACATAGGTAATAAACTCCTCGTCTTTGTTATGCTAAAAGTGAGCAGAAAGGGCTCACTGAAAATGGCACTGGCACGAGATTTTATTAAGATAGGAAACTGATGAGTTCTTTTGTGACACATTAAACAACTCAGCCATGGATCCAGCTCATTGCTAGGCGCCTCATCTGAAAGGTTGCGGATTTGATGCTCATGCAGAGGCAGAGGATCATTTGCAAAGGATTCAGTCAATGTTGTCCAGAAAACAATTAGCCATATGTTTACAGAAAGCAGTGGTGTTGGCTCCTCCGCACAATCTAGGATCGGCAGCGAGCTGACAACACATAAATGAGCTAATATGCACTTGTAGGGCTCCATCTGTCTCTGTGTCAATGGTCTCTTAACAAAAATTGACACTTTTGCCACTGGCATCCGTTATACATTTTAAGCTAAAGTGGCACAGAGAACATATACTAATAGCTGGGAAATGTCATGATGGGATATTCACATTTCAATTCACTAAATGTATTTTTGAGCGTATTTTAAAAACAAATTGGTGTTATAGGAAGACATGGATTATGTGTCCGGAGAAGGAAGGCTACCACAATTCTAAGTCAGTCTTCACCTTTGAGGACTTTTAGTAGACCAACATACCTGTTAGCACTCCTTTTTGTAACCATTTTGGGGGATTATTAATATTTTCTTAATTAACTGCGTTATTGTTTTCAAACATTTTTTATTGGTTCCAGACATGGGATAAGAGAAATAACATATTACAATTTATAACAGAGGCCCAAGCCCACCATCCTTACCACTTTTGTCCACCCCTGCCAAACCAGTGCTTTAAAAAAATAAATAAAACAAAAAACATGCATGTTATTAGGATAAGTGACAAATAATGTTAAAAACCTTTTTCCTTATATAAAAGATATACTGTACATTTAATCAATTTTAGTAGCGATCTGATGATGGGATAACCACTGACATATAGTTCATATTTACTCTGTATTTAATGTCTAGAGATGGAAACATTAATAATGAGGATTCCAAACCTTAACATAAACATGATCATATATATATTATTATATTAGAAGTTACAGTGATATACTAAAATTTAATAAAGAGATATTGGAATCTTATTTTTGGTTGTGGCCATCTTTGCTAGTGAAAACATGAAGTACAGCCATATTAATTTTTTATTGGCATCTCCAGCTTGGCTAAATTTGTAAGGCCACATTCGCAGGTTGAGTATTTTGTCAGTATTTTACATCGGCATTTGTAAGCCAAAATCGGAGGAAAAGTATAATAGAAACACGTCACCACTTCTGCATTGTTCACCCACTCCTGGTATTGGCTTATTAATTTTGATCAAATACTCAACGTGTGAGCGTGGCCTAATATAGTCAGCATGTCAATCCACAACAATAGGACAAACTCATTCAAAGTTTCCAACCGATACGGCTGCACTTCCTGTTCTCACTGCCACAGTGTCCAACTCAGCCAAAAATTTTAATGTGTAAGAGAAACAAATAACTATGTCTCTCATTCTAACTTCTGATGTACTAATTTTGGCCAATTCTCAATCAATCAACTTTTGAAAATGAGAATGACTCTAATTTTCTACAAATTTTGACCTTGTTTCACTAATTACATCTTCTCTAGATAGGACATTGCCATTTTGCACAGTACAACAGTACATGTATCCTGCATGTTTGATTGCATTGCATGATACCATCAGAACACTGTATTGTGTGAACATAGTCGCAGCTATGAACTTTATTACCTTTCATCTACATGAAGAGAACCGAGTCCGATTCCAGAAAGTGCAGCTTTACCTAACAATAAAGAAATCCCATCGCACCATCCAACTGGATTTAGTAGAATCAGCGTCTTAACTTTCAAACACCAGGTGAGAATGTGATTGTTCCATTATAAACTATTTAGCAGAGATTCCTATATGCTGAAATCAATCAGTGTAATTATAGCATACCTGTAGAAATGTCTCCAGATCATAATTCTTGATATTATGAAGAGACATATGTACAGCGATGCAAGACATCATACCTCTACTGAATTGTAGACCTTTTTTTCATTTAAGAGTGTACCCTACTTGTTGCTTAGATTATCTGTGCCCATCTTGTAGTAGTATCAATGAGCATATTATATTTAACAACTCAATTCCAAAAACGTGAGGAAGCTGTGTAAAATGTAACGGAAACAAGACTGCAATGGTTTGGAAATCTCTTATAGCCATATTTTATTCACATCATAACATAGAAGACAGATCAGTAGATGAACGTTAGACATTTCTCCATTTCATTAGGAATTGATGGAAGTAACACATCTTAAAAAAGTTGGGGCAGCGTTAACAAAAGGCTCAAAGTACGTGATACCAATGAAAAACAGCTGAAGGGTCAATTTTCAACTAAGTCGCAGGATCATATAAAAAGTGCATAGGAGATCATAGACTGCAAAACAATGGCATTACAGTATATAGAAATTCAATCTTTTCCCAGGCAGGTTTCCTAGAAGGACTAAAAAGAAAGTTTAAATAAATAACTTGGATCATCCCCCTTTTCTCTCATTAATAGTAGAAGTAAAAAAAATATATATGTGGTATCTTCGCGTATGTATAAGACTAATCTATCAAATTGTCAAAATTTACATGCAAACTTCTTACAACAAAATTAATTAATTGCATGTTACAGATAATTACTTATTAATTTACGCTAATGAAAAAATTAATATCTTCATCATTGTACAGGCACGGCAAGGTTTTCTACAGTGCATTTCAAAGATAACAGTATAGCATAGAAAGCAAGAGGAACGTAGTTATAGGTTGTCTGCCAATAGTAAATAAATGCTTTTAGGAAAAGTCAGGTTAGAATACAGTAAAATAGTTATCACAAGTACAAGTCCTCCTTAAAGGGGTTGTCCACTACTCGGATATCCCATTCTCAATCCCTATGTTTCACCCTTGTCAAATAATAACATCTCACTTCAGTGTGGTTCCAGCAGTGTTGGTAACGGCTCTCCCAGGGATTACGTGATATTGCTATGTCATTCAATCCCCGTGGCCAATCAGAGCTGGCTTCACTGTCCCCATCTTAGCACAAATCAAACATATCAGGAGGAAGTGAGAGCTGCTGGTCTCTTACTTTCTTCTGATATATGTAATTTGTTCAAAGACAGGGAGAGTAAAGTGGCCGCTAATTGGCTTCAAGGTTGAAGTGATTGCCAACCCCCTCTTAACACAAATTAACTGTGGTTTGTCATATCTTTTGGAAGCGGAGTTCAAATTCTATAGCCACACGCGGGCTTGATTACTGCCACACCAGTTCTCAATCAAGAAATCACTTAAATTGGACCTGCCTGACAAACTGAAGTAGACCAAAAGCTCCTCAACAGTTAAACATCATGCCGCAATCCAAAGAAATTCTGGAACATATGAGAAGCAAAGTAATTGAGATCTATCAGTCTGGAAAAGGTTATAAAGCCATTTCTCAAGCTTTGGAACTCCAGCGAACCACAGTGAGTGCCATTATCCACAAATGGCAAAAACATGAAACAGATGTGAACTTTCTCAGAAATAGCTGGCAGAACAAAATTACCCTAAGAGCGCAGCGACAACTCATCCAAGAGGTCACTAAAGACCCTACAAAAACATCCAGAGAACTGCAGGCCTCATGTGCCTCCATTAAAGTCAATGTTCATGACTTTACCATAAGAAAGAGACTTGGAAAAAAAGGCCTGCATGGCCGAGTTCCAAGATGAAAACCACTGCTGAGCAATAAGAACATAAAGGCTCGTCTCAGTTTTGCCTGAAAACATCTTGATGATCTTTGAGACTTTTTGGAGAATACTCTGTGGACTGTCGAGACAAAAAACTTTTTGGTTTGTGTACAGTACAGACCAAAAGTTTGGACACACCTTTTCATTCAACGATTTTTCTGTATTTTCCTGACTGTGAAAATTGTGGAATCACACTGAAGGCATCAAAACAATGAATTAACACATGTGGAGTTATACATTACACTTTACAAAAAAGTGTGAAACAACTGAAAATATGTCTTATATTCTAGGTTCTTCAAAGTAGCCACCTTTTGCTTTGATTACTGCTTTGCACGCAGAAAAGGTGAACGGATGGACTCTACATCTACATGCCTGGTTCCCATCGTGAAGCATGGAGGAGGAGGTGTGATGTGTGGGGATGCTTTGCTGGTGACACTGTTGGGGACTTATTCAAAATTGAAGGCATACTGAACCAGCATGGCTACCACAGCATCTTGCAGCAGCATGCTGTTCCATCCGGTTTGCATTTAGTTGGACCATCATTTATCTTTCAACAGGGCAGTGACCCCAAATATACCTCCAGGCTGTGTAAGGGCTATTTGACCAAGAAGGAGAGTGTTGGAGTGCTATGCCAGATGACCTGGCCTCCACAGTCACCAGACCTGAACCCAATCGTGATGGTTTGGAGTGAGCTGGACCGCTCACCGCTTCAATTTTGAATAATCTCCAACAGTGTCACCAGCAAAGCACCCCCACACCATCACACCACCTCCTCCATGCTTCATGGTGGGAACCAGGCATGTAGAGTCCATCCGTTCACCTTTTCTGCATGCAAAGCAGTAATCAAAGCAAAAGGTGGCTACTTTGAAGAACCTAGAATATAAGACATATTTTCAGTTGTTTCACACTTTTTTGTAAAGTGTAATGTATAATTCCACATGTGTTAATTCATAGTTTTGATGCCTTCAGTGTGATTCTACAATTTTCATAGTCATGAAAATACGGAAGAATCTTTGAATGAGATGGTGTGTCCAAACTTTTGGTCTGTACTGTATGTCCCATTACATCTGACATAGAAGTAGCACAGCATTTCAGAAAAGGAACATCATACCAACATTAAAATATGGTGGTGGTAGTGTGATGGTCTGGGGGGCTGTTTTGCTGCTTTACCACCTGGAAGACTTGTTGTGGTAAATAAAACCATGAATTCTGCTGTCTAGCTAAAAATTCTGTAGCAGAATGTCCACCCATCTGTTTGTGACCTCAAACTGAAGCACACTTGGGTTATGTAGCAGGACAATGATCCAAAACACACCAGCAAGTCCACCTCTGAATGGCTTAAGAAAAACAAAAGATTTTGGAGTGGCCTCATCAAATTCCTGACCTTAATCCGATTGAGATGCTGTGGCATAACCTTAAAAAGGCGGTTCATTCTCAGAAACCCCCAATGTGGCTGAATTACAACAATTCTACAAAAATAAGTGGGCCAAAATTCCTCCAGAGCGTTGTAAAAGATGTGCTAATGATCTTCGGCTCCTGCTCTACTGCGTGCGGGAGCCGAGTGTCATGCGACTGTGTTCCGAGCCTCTCGAATAGAGAGGATCTGAGCACAGCTGCGGAGGAGGCGGAGAAATGAACTTCTCTATCTCCTCCATTGCCGGGGTCAGCGTATATCGCACAGCACTCGGATGATGAGTGATGTGTGCTGTGTGTCGGTGACACGGCCGAATGTCGGTGACAATCGCAGCGTGCTGTGATTTCACTCGCACATTGAAAATGGCCGAGAAAAAAAACGCAGATTGGAGCTGCCCCATAGATGAATACTGGTCTGAGTGCTATGCAATGTTTTATCGCATAGCACTTGTCCGTATTCATCGCTAGTGTGACATCAGCCTCAGTGTTTTTATTTTACAAGGGGGAAACAAAGAGATTGAGAAGGGGTTGTACGAGTAATGGACTAACCTTTAAAGAGACAACCTGAATATAAAGTCTTAGAGCTTGTTCACACTCTGCATTTATGCCGTGTTTTTCCTACACGGTTTTAAGAATATTACTACTGCACTACACTTTACAGTATCAGCAAAGTGAAAGGGATTACTATAGCCTAATACATACGCTGCTAATTTTTTTCCTTGCAGATTTCAACTTTTAGGCTACGTTTTCACGATAAGCTTTTGGTGATTTTTTGATGTGGCTTATTTTGCTGCATCAAAAACACTGCATTTTACAGTTCTAGTAGTTTTTTTTCTCACCTGCATTGCTTGTTTTATATCCGCAACATGTCAATTTGTCTTGCGCTATGCCGATTTTCCTCATAGAATTACACTGCACCACCATTTTTAGTGCATTTCCATTGTGGAAAGGCATCGAAAACACATGTAAAAACCACACTGAAAGAAGCAATGAAAAAACGCAAGTAACCTAGCTTATTTTATAGGTGCAGAAATGAGGCAGAAAATCTGCAACATCAAAGACTCACAAAAAGCTCATCTTGGGAACATAGCCTCAAATTGTTATTTCAAATCTGCAGCAAGTCAATTCTTTCAGTGTTTTTACAGAATTTTTCACCTATTCAAATGAATGGGAAAAAGAGTAAAAAAAAGGGTAAAAAGCACAAAAATTAGACAAAAAATATGCACAAATGCAGTAATAAATCAGGCCCTATGACTTGGAACGTACTGGCTGTCATTGCTCCTACTTGTACAAGTCAGCTTCACATGAGCAGTATCCTGAATTTACAGCATGGCTTATTGCAAACCGCTGGAAAGCTTTTAGTTAATCAATGAAACTTTGAGATGTTTGCTCTAACATTAACATCTAGTATAAATCCTTAAGTACTCAGCCCATATGTATGAGTATATATAAATTCTGCACTTTGCCGTGTTTATTAATTAGAAGAGAATAACTAATTAGGCTGCATCAATATTTCAGTAGGTGAGACGGTCTGTCTTTTCATTAAACATCTTTACTGACACAGCAGGTTATTAAAAAGGCACTGAATGACCTGACACAGAGGGTAATATGCCTATTCATTCCAAAAATATATCAGTCAGGCAAGTGAAGTAATCACTTTATTAAAAAAGAAAAGTGACCCCAAAAAGAATGTTGCTGGTGCTATGGAAAAAATGCGTAATGTAATAAAATAGAATTATAGAACAGAATTACACCATACACATTGTAGAATTGCACCAAGACAAGTCTATTAAATGATAACCTGTACGCTACACTTTTTGATAAATATTAAAGGCAAGAATATGTTTTTTCGGGAAAACAAATGAATCAGCAGTCTGAAATGAGACATGCCAGATCAATATCTCCCCCGTCAATAAATTGTCCGGGGTTGCCTTACACATTATCGTATCGGCTGATTTCTTCTTCATCAGCGGGTTCATCTGACATTAGTCTAATGTGTATGGGGGACTTAACACAAGGCTGTGGCTGTGACTGGCTCTGCCGCAAGTGGATGGGATGAGCTGGCTGTATGCATTATCGCGAACAGCCACCTAAAGTCTAATAAAACCTCTTTTCTAAGTGATCCCACATATTGTATTTTGCCACTACATTCTCTTAACATTTTGGCTATATTTTCCTGAACATCTTTGGTGATACATTTAGCCCCTACTGTACTATACTGAAGTACTGAAGATTGTTTCATTTTTAGTCTTGCACATGATACTAATTGTATAAAACTGTAAACCGCCAGAGATATTTCAGAGTGGTTTCCATGTATTCCCTCATTTAGTGCACAATAGTATATACCACTTTTATTATATTCTGTCTTGTTTATCCACTGTTCACACACTCATTTCCTAATACATGTAGATTTTATAAGATCCGAGCAGTAGTCAGTGGGTGGGTGTGACTGCAGACTTATGAATCCCCTGAATGCACTGTGCTCTGCGGGGATTTGCCAATTTATGAATTGTCATCGGATGGAATGTGTGCGTTATACATATGTATCTTTTATGCATACTCTCAAGCAGAAGCCGTCTAGATAGAGGATGTGGCCTCGTTTCATACACTTGTATTGAGCAAGGCCGTGTCCCACCTAGTCTTCCAGTGAGCGTGTCTGACTAAAGCATATCTCCATACAAGTGTATAGAAGCGATCCCGTGCCCACTGGTCGGGAGTATGTATAACTCATACATACCTTCCGGTCCTGACTCAAAAACTGGTGCAGTGCATGCACTAGGGGGATTCATAAGTCTGCAGTCACACAGAGTGACTGCAGACTTATCAATTTGGACTGGACAACCTCTTTAAAATACATCTTATTTGGCAGAGAAGCTGCTAGACCTCCTGTAAAATCCTAGCTATTTGCAACTGCCACCATTGAAACTGCTGTTACTAGGCCTAGGTTATAGGTACAGTAGTGAAATCAGTCTTCATTTTTATATATAGTTACTTATAATTAAGTAAAGGCCCACGTATATACGAGTATTAGGAGAAAAGTTGGCAGTTGATTTTGGCAGGACAAATTAATGTTCTTGAGGGCTCCCTACATTTCCCATGGCAGATGACATCAGGAGAGAGAAGGATCTGGCACACTGTATTTCAAGCCCAATTCCTTTGTTCTCATATGAGACAAACTACCACCAGAGGCATGTTGGTGACCAAGAATTACTGTGCACCCACATGGTAGAAATAAATATGGTGGTCCAAGCTGTTTTGACCGGTCGTACAGTATGTCTCATTTTCCTTATGAACTTAGTAGACAAATCCTTTGTTCTTCAGTTCTCCTCATTCTGTATGTTCTCTTTGTTTTCTGTTTGGCACTTTTTGGTATTACTATGTCACTATATTATGTACATGTGTCTGTGAATGTACATCTTTTCGCTTGTATATGTGCAGATGTATTGAATTGATACTATTGCTACTACTAATTTGCTCACCATTTTCAATTGGCTTTTACTTTTTACAGCTGCGAACAGTAATTCAGTCCCCTACGCCTCACTGATTGGCTCTGTGTCCTCCCTCTCTAGTCAAACCACCACTCAGTCCTTATATGATAATTACTCTCTCCCACGATTCGCTAGAAAAGGTCTAAACGTCTTTGTCTCTTACTTTCGCTGTACAAGTTCTCTTTTATCCTTCACATTGATCAACCACCATTTTTTTTAAAGTCTTATTGTCTTTTGTTGACTACTCACTCCCATTCACAGGGGTGCTTCATCTGGACCTAAAACATGACATTGTCATTCATTTCAGCAATGGCAACCAAAATGCTCCCCAAAGTCATTAGGTTGATCTTGATGGACTCTTTTTTTCCAATTGGTTGGCGAGTGATAGCACTTTTTGTAGACTTGCACAGCTTTACACAATTGTTGAAGACTTTATTTCAGATTACAATTTTGTCTCTTTAATAAGGCAGCCATTAACCCCCCAAATGGGAGCTAAACAGTTTTAATGTACCTAATGATCTACCGAAGAATCCAGCTTAAGCTCCCTAAGTTCATTGTGTTTCCTTTCCAGTCCTGAATAATAGTATGGGGTATGCTTATTCAGATCTACAAGCCAGCTGTGTGTCCAGTATATGGTTCTCCTTAATTTGATCACAAAATTTGTTAGGCATGAAAATCATTTACAAATTTAGATATTGCTGAATATGCATCTTACATAATGCTTGGTCAGCAAAACGTGTGTGGAGTGCTTCCGGCTCTCTTTATATACTGGTGTCTGATATGTTCACGAAGAATACACTGCGATTTTAAGGCAGGCATGAAATGTTTGCAGCTGGCAAGTTGAAATAGTTACCCCATTTCTGTGTTTGTCCTTCTATTTTTTGCAGGTGTCTTTATTAGACAAAGATGTTTACACCTAGGGTAGATTGTAGGCATTTTTCGGGGGACATTTTTAAGAGAAATATTTTGCTGTAGCAGACCGCGCCATAACCCCTTCACTGCAATCTACTGATAGTGAAAACATTTTTGATGACCCCAATTGCCATACTGCTACCTTTCACCCCGCCAAAGCAACTAGTACTGCAAAATTACAGTGCATGCTACATATATTCCAATATTTTGCATGTTGATGTTCTTTACTTATTCTATTTTGGGTGGATAATCTGTTTTCAGAAATCATATTGGTCATTCCATAAAACATTCTTAACTTGGTATCCGATTGTCATTTTATGGGTGACCCAAACTATTTGCTTCACTACTTCCTTGTGCTTTGGGGTCAAATGATTTGGGCTACCCATTGAATTTCATGACATAATTCATTGTTTATTTATACCCCCCATTTCCTTTTCAGGTTCAGGTGTTGCCGGTTACCCTGTTAACCTCCATTCTTCAAGTTAGTTTGCCTTCATTATGTCCTTTTTATTTCAGTTTGTGGTTTCTATTTCTTTTAGGAGCCTTTCATTTTCTATTTAGTTCACTACTTTCTCATCACTTTTGCTATTTCCATTTCATACAGTACAGAACAAAGGGTTTGAAACTGTAGATGTCTCTACCTGTGCTCTAACTGTGATCACTTTCCTTTCCCTAGCTAACATCATGATTCATTGCACAATAATGTCCTTCACACTAGGCGAGTTGGCTTTGGGAATATGCTTGGTGACTACTCATGCATCAAAGCTCATCCCTCCAAAGCATGTTCAGCTTCGAGTAACCAAACTTATCTGCTTGCTTCTTACATACAGCATCTTTACTACCTGCACATTAATAATCATTCTGCTCCTTTTAACTGTACATCATACGAGTTTCTGAGCAGCAACCACTACATTTGTCTTCCTTCTTCCTTTACAGGCATGGCCAACCACCCACCTATTCCCATTCTGGAGCTTGCAGATCACATTGAAAGGTTGAAAGCTAATGACAACCTGAAGTTTTCTCAAGAATATGAGGTATTAATTTGTTATTTCTTGACATGATCTATAACATTGGAGGATCAATTATAATATACCTGTGTAGTAAGATAAATGTTGACTGCAGGCGTCTCATTTTAGCTCTTAAAGAAGTTGAAGGAGAAAATCCACAACTCAATCCCACAATTTTTTTAAAATCAATAGATATCTTTTTTTTATTTCATTCCACATAAAACTGGCGTACAGACAGACATAAGAACGTGATAAGATAGAAACCTATGCGTTTGGAGCTAAATGTTCTTACTAAGCTTACGTTGTGGGTTTTCTCCAAAGTATTATGATGTCCACTGAATAATGGTGATCAGCTGGACACTAAATCATACTTCCTGGTAAGCACTGTAAAAGTCTCACATTTGTCTTGTTTATCTTAAAAAGGTTGTCTTGTCAAAAGTATTCTTTATCTGGTTGGTGGATCCTGTATAAAAGCCCTATATCAATCATATTAACCTGCTATCACCTCCCTAGATTCAGCGTAGGTGAAATGTTGACCCCACAGTTCAGCCAGCCACAGGTATGCTGTGGCTTGTAACTGGACTTGCAGTGGTCAGGTGACTTGACCTCTGCAATTTATCGCAAGCCGCAGTGGTCCTGTGGCTAGTTGAAAGGCACAGTCATCACTGGTGTCAGTCCAGATCACAGAGAGGTATAGAGGTTGACAGCAGGTGAATATGATTTATTTTTTAATTTTTTCAGAATCCAAACCACAGCTAAGGAGCACCATTTTCCCAACAACCCCTTTAAGGGCTAGTTAGGATAACATACACTTAAAATAATTGTCAACCGACTGTTCATTTTTTCTAAATGGTATTTCTTCCCATTCTTTCATAAAAATAAAATGATTATTTAATTGTGGAGAGAAGAATAAGTGACTTATAGAAAAATGCCACCTCTGACGAAAGAAGAAAAGCAAATTGAAATCCAATTGCCCAATCCCTCTTACCCCAAAAATCTGCTAACAGGGAAGAGTTGGCCCCCTATTGGCTTCTTCTATGCATGACCAGCTTTAGATAGGTTGCTTAATCGCCAACTAAATATATAAAAGTAAGAATAAAGTCACGAATGAATGTGGCTGCATGTTGTTATATAGAAATAAAGTAAATTGCTCATGGTATGTTTATTTCTATGCAAGAGGCAACCTTTTACTTTTATTATCATTTTTAAGGCCTTTCTCCTTCCTCTTGTGCTATTACAGTGTGATGAGCAAAATGCATTACTGCGATTACCATTAAGCTTAATTCATTCATTACATTCCCCTCGATTTGCTAATTACATTAGTGTCCCTAATGTGATATAAACTTACTAGTATCATTCTGTCATTTGTCTTAATAATCACAAGTATGTAGCTACTAGCAAAATCAAATTGCAGGTTTCTTACAAATTATCAGCTTTTATTGTATTAGAAGCAGCATAGAACACTACTGTGTTTTTTGATACAGACTTGATTTCCAGGAATAGTATTTTAATGATATAACCAAGTTTGGTTCCACAATGGGATGATTACTTTTGTAATTTAAAAGAGAGAGGTCACTGCTAAGGGCTAGTATGGTATGTATTGGGAGAGAGTGTAAGGCTGGTTTCACAAATCCGAGAAACACGGCCTATGCTCAGATCGGAAGACCCAGCAGCTAGCGCAGGTTGGGAGACCTGTTTGACTGGCCAGGCCGTCTGATCCTAGCATGATCCATTTCACGGATATGTAAAACTGGCCTTTGCATGAAAGCAGCCACTTACACAAATTGTGTAGCCACTATGGGGTGATTTTTAAACAGAGTTTTGGCTAATAGGAATTTATGCCATGTTCTGCTGGCCCTAGCACTTAAACAGGGTTGTACTGAATGTCATGACTCATTGCCTGTTCAAGAGTGATGTTGTGTAGGGAAGGGGCCACAGTACCCATATTTATCTAGGCCATAATAAGGACACTGAGGTTGAAATTTGTACTTGGCTCTTCTAGTAATTTTTAATCCTCATTTGTCTTCCTCCTATTTGACTTCATTGATTGTATGTTCAGCATTAAAGCAGTGTTTACAGCTGTGATATTGATGACCTACCCATAGGATGACTTATTTGATCACCATGGGATAGGTCATCAACATGAGATAAATGGGATCTAACACCCCCACCGATCAGCTGATTTCGGTTTCAGTAGCAGCCGGAGGTAAACCGTTGTGGAGATGAACAGCATAGATCCTCCAAGTGTTTAGTGGCTGCTACTGAGTCCTGCAGAGAATCTCTTATTCATCTGAGTAGCATCTGCAGTAACGGCAGCCACTAAACAGCTGATAGAGCTGTGCTGTCCTGCTCCACTACAGTTTACATATGGCCAGCTGACTGATACTGGGATATGGATGGTAATCAGTATCTTAGCTGTGAAACTCCCCTTTAATCAGTTGATTAAATACAGTGGTGGCATGAAGCCTTCTCTGTGTAGCTCCCATGCCAGTTGTTAGACTGCCTTCATTTATGTTCTATAGTATATATTTGCACTGATTGACCTTGAGCATTTGTCCGAATCCAGATTATAATTATCTACCAAGTTTTTGGGGCATGCTGTATTAAAAAAATATTTTATAAAATTGATTTGTTAATGCATTTTGATAAAACTACAGACAGCATATTAACGTAAAGAGGCTATCTCTTATAAGAATTTAATAATATGAGCCTCCATTCAGGGACATGGATAGGTAGATATAGTTTATTCTGGCAATAATTGATCACTGATCAGTTACAGAAAAGCTGTATCAGTACGTATTCTTCTTAAAAATGTGTTATAATTGTGAGGTCACCCCTCATTCACATGACACTCTAAAAACACTTAAAAAACCTAAGATAAAAACAAAATTAGCTAATACCCTGTGGTAAATACAGTAAATATGATTTTGATAAAAAAAAACCCATAAAAGCCACCCCACCACATGAAGGTGACCCATCCCTAACCTCAACCTTACCATATGTCAAATTTCTTAGAGCTGGACATTGTGTTTATTATTATTATTATACATTTTTATAGCGCCATTTATTCCGTTTATATAGCTTCCCATGACTGGGTGTCCATTAGTTGGGGTCTCGGTCATTCTCAGCCCTTATTTACATTCATGTCATTTGACAAATGGTAATGTTTTAATACTAGAGGTTAGGACTGTCCCAAATGTGGTCACCTTGATGCGGTGGGATGAATTTTCCTTTTTTTTTGTAATCAAAATCATGTTAACAAAGTACCCTATGTTATTTTCATTCACTATTGCTGTTTATTTACTGCAGGGTATTTGCTCATTTTGTTTTTATCTTGCGTTTTGGCTGTTTGGTGGCCAGTGTGAACATGCGCCTACAGGTTGCCTACAGGTTGCATGCATACCAACTTATATTCAAGTTCATCTCCTTGGGTTTTTGTTTCATATTTTTGCACTCTGTGCAAATAAGAGAGTGGTCTTCCTTTTCTTTAAGCTGGACATTGCGTTTATATAGCTCCCCATAGCTGAGTGTCCATTAGGGTCTTGGTCCTGCTGAACCCTTATTCACATTCACGTCATTTGACATATTGTAAGGTTTTAATACTAGAGGTTTAGACGGTCTGGAATAGGGTCACCTTTGACGCAGTGGGATGGGTTTTACGTTTTTTTTTTATAAAAATCATGTTAACTAATACCCTATGTTATTTTCATGCACTATTTTTATTTACTGCAGGGTATTGGCTAATTTTGTTTTTTAACTTGGGTTTTGTCTGTTTAGTGGCCAGTGTGAACATGCGCCTACGCGTTGCATGCATACCAACTTATATTCCAGTGCATCTCTTTGGGTTTTTAGTTTATACACATTATATAATACAGTGCTCCATAATGATAATATGTGTAGTTATTTTTGACTCAAATTTCAAATTACATTTAAAAAAAAATGTGACCATCTGAAGCCATATAATGGAGATATGCTCCCATAAAAGCAAGGTCAGTAAGTCTGTAAAACAATGGACACGTTAGCCAAACCTGACGGGTCACATTATGTCAGTAACATCCATCTAGTGTTGCTATTGTCCATCCTGTGGCAGATCTAGAGGAGTGGGATGACTGTGAACAGAACTTCATGGGTGTAAAATGGCCCTTGCCTTTGAAAAGAGTGTGACATGAAAGGTTTGTATTTAGTTAGTGACTGGAAGTAAAGTAGTAATGGCCAGAAGTTATATATCATCTTTGTGTGGCTTGACACAGTATGGATTTTACAGTATTCCTGTAATGGCTGTTACTTATAAGAAAAGAGCTGGGAAGGTAATGACATCATCACATCACAGTTTTATTGCTTTGTATCAGGATTTGGTATTTAGTAGGGGTCCTATGCATTTTGTGAACACTTGATGATTATATCCTGGTTGTCATAGCTAGATCCAAAGACTAGTAAGGATTAGTGATGAGCGAGTATACTCATTGCTCCGGTTTTCCCGAGCATGCTCGGATGTCCTCCGAGTATTTTGGCGTGCTCAGAGATTTAGTATTTGTCAACACAGCTGCATGATTTGCAGCTGCTAGACAGCCTGAGTACATGTGGAGATTGCCTGTTTGTTAGGGAATCCTCACATGTATTCAGGCTGTCTATCAGCCGCAAATCATGCAGCTGCATTGACAAACACTAAATCTCCGAGCACGCCAAAATACTCGGAGGACATCAGAGCATGCTAGGGAAAACCGGAGCAATGATCGCTCATCACTAGTAAGGATCTCAATTATATTTGGGTTTCTTCTATCATTTGTTGTAGCTAAGCATATTTATACATATTAAAGTTTATGTAGATATTAATCTATCTGTACAAGTATTTCTATGCTCTGTAGAAGAAATTGTACATTTGCTTAATTAGGGACATTGCAACAAGATTACAGAAACACACGGGCTTTATTCAGAGTGTTGGAAATACAAAGCACACTAGAAATAGTATTTGTTTATCATATTGACTATTTAGTTATTGGCCGACTAAGCAGTCTTACTTAAATTACCAATATAGGACCTTTTACAGATCTGTTGCTGTTGCTCGACATATCTAGTGATGAAAAATTAAACATGACTATGTGATACCTGTCGGGAAAATGCTTATTCCACAGTTATCTGTCTCTTTATAGTCTTAGTGTTGGTAATTTCTATTCCAGGCGGCTGAGAGTTTTACGAGAATGCCTCGAAAATCTATTAAATTTGGAGTTCTCGACTGCATATCTAACAATGGAGTGCCCGTCAAAGATGGACATTACGTTTCCTATAAATACTGAAAACTTGCTGTGCAGACCCTTTTTGTTTAACATCAGCCACATACTGACCAGATTTCCTTAGTGAATATGCGCCAGTAAATACAATAGTGGTTATATACTTCATATAATCTGCCCTCCATATGTATTGTTACTACACAAATACTTCATCATGGCTCAGCTCTGCCACAGTTAAAACTTTTAAATCCCACGCTCACTTCAGTATTTGGTCAGTATTTTACCTCAGTATCTGTAAGTCAAAACCAGGAGTGGGTCAATCAGAGGAAAAGTATGTCACCACTTCTGTATTTATCACCCACTCCTGGCTTTGGCTTACAGATACTGATGTAAAATTCTGAGGGTTTGGTGAGTTTTTTTACCTCAGCATTCGGTGAGTTTTTTACCTCAGTATTTGTAAGCCAAAATCAGGAGTGGAACAATCAGAGGAAAAGTGTAATAGAAACACATCACCACTTCTGTATTTATCACCCACTCCTGGTTTTGGCTTACAGATACTGAGGTAAAATTCTGAGTGTTTGGTGAGTTTTTTTTACCTCAGCATTCGGTGAGTTTTTTACCTCAGTATCTGTAAGCCAAAATCAGGAGTGGAACAGTCAGAGGAAAAGTATAATAGAAACACATCACCACTTCTGTATTATCACCCACTCCTAGTTTTGGCTTACAGATACTGAAATAAAATACTGACCAAATACTCAATATGTGCTTGTGGTTTATTTCTGGGCTGTATTTCACGACGTATAACAGATATATTCAAAGATAGCAACCTATATCTAATGTGACATCATTCTAAATTTCATATAATAGAGAAAATCAACATGTATACATAGTATCTGCCAGCAATGTCTTACCTGACATAATATCCTATGTATTGTGGGTCAATACTGTGTACGTGTCACGCTGTCTCTGGATAGAGGTGGACCGGAGTCTATGCTGACCCTGAACTGGGGTCCTGACTAGTCCCTCTACCTGGAGGTACTGTTAATGGTACAGAGGTCCAGGCCGCCAGCGTAACCCTGTCTCCTGTAGATCCCTGACCACTGTAATCTAGTCCTGAGAAGGACCCTGATTACCACCACAGGGAATGGGCAGGTCACAGCTTACACACAGACTAAGACAAACGAGACAGACAAGGGGTAAAGGAAACACAGCCTTGCATACAACACTTCCACTACAGAGGAACACAAA
>JARQOD010000001.1:642471712-642526902 GCA_033576555.1 Oophaga sylvatica
AAAATTCCTTTTTTTTGGGAAAAGGGTTTTAACCCCAAAACCAAATCCCCCTCAGGGGGTTTTTGAAAGCCTCACCGGGGCCCCCGGGCCCAAGGGGTTTTTCAGACCTAACTCTTTTTAAACCAATTTTTCCCCCAAATGCAGACCCTAGTATAAGAGTAGCAGATCCCAAGAAGCCCCCCATAAAAATTTTCCCAAAATATAAACCCTCTCTTTGCGGGCATTTATTCAAAAGGCCCAAATTTTCCCCCAAAACCCAAAACCCCCCCACCAAACCCCTTATTTTTTCATTAAAGGGCTTATTAGTCTGAAGGAAAAAATTTTTTTTTTCCCCCAAAATAACCAACCTTTTTCCTAAAAAATTTCCCCCAATTTTTCCCCCTTTTTACAATAGCTTTTTTCCCATAAAAAAAAAAATAATCCGCATAGATCAAAAAATATCTTTTTGGGAACAGAAAAGGAAAATTTTAAGAAAAATTTCCCTAAATGAAGTTTTCATTCAAAAGACCGCACGTTTTTTTTGGGTGTTCCCCTCTTTGGATCAGCACAAGGTTTTAGTTGGTTGGGGTTTTTTTTTTTTAAATTTTAAAAATTTTTTTATCTCCCTCCATAAATCCACAACACATGCCCTATAACTAAAACTTTTTAAGCTTATTTTTTTGATTACGGGAATTAAAAGGGGAAAACCAGTGGAAACCCGGGGTGCAGAAAAATTTTTTGGGGCCCCAAAAAAAACCCTTTCCCTTTGGGACACTGAAACTGTTTTTTTTAAACTAGAAATTGGGATTTTTTTTTATAGCGGCAAAAATTTCTTACTGAGTTTTTTGGGGGCCAAAAAAAATCCCCCAAAAACCCCCCTATTTTCATAAAAATATTTGCTTTTTCTTTGGGGCCCAAATAATTTTTGGGGGCCCCCCTGACTCCGGGGCCCTTTTTTAAAATGAAACCCAAAATTGACCCCTTTGTCTCGGGGAAAACCAAAAAAAATTTGTTTTTTTTGAGTTAACACTTTTTTTTTTTAAAAAATTTTTTTACAAAAAAATTTTTTAATTGGATTTTTTCAATTTTCCATTGTAAATTTTTTTTGCATTTGTCTTCTTTTTTTCCCTGGTGCTGGGGGGGGGCAGGGGGGGGTGCTTTATTGAAAAAATTTTCCAGGGGGGGAAAAGGATAGGCATGAAAAAAATGAATTTTAAAGGTCATTGACTTTAAATGAGAGTCAGGGGAATTAAGGGTTCAAACGGGGCCCAAATAATCTTTACCATATCCCGCTGGGGCCAGTGACATGGGGAAAAACCCGAAGTCCGGGTAGAAACCTGTATCTAAATTCAAAAACTGACAAAAAGAGGGGGGAAAAGGGGAATGCCACGGGGAGGGAGTTGAATTTTAAGGTAATTTTTCTTTGGGCTTGAATTCAAATTTTTCTTTATCCATGAAAAAAAAAAAGGGGGGTTCCTAAAGAGAGGGGGTTTTTTTTTTTTTCCCCTTTATAGCCCCAAACCCCTTTTCCCCCATACTTTGGTCGAAATTGCATTTCCCCCCAAACTAAAAAATTTGTTAAAAAAAAAACTGTCAATTTGGAAATGTTTTCAATTTAGGGGGAATCTTTTTAAAATTTTAAAAGATGGAGGGAACGGGTTTGGATTTTTACATTAAGTTTAGGGGAAAATTTCGCAAAACCCAATAACATTATCCCTTTACACCCCTTTCCCCCGGTCAAAATTCCAAGTCGTTTGGGGGCCCCAAACCCCTTTGAAAAAAGGCGAAAGGTGTATACGATTTTTAAAATTTGGGGGGTTAGTTAAAAACAGAGGGGTGGCCCGTGTGTTTTTAAAATTATTATAAAATAATTGTCTAAAAATTTTTTTTTTTTATATTTCTCAAAATTTTTGCTTAAATTTTTTTTTTCCATTTTGGGGTACGCAATTTCTTTTTTACAGCCCTCGCAACAAAAAAGGGCCAACCAGGGTTTATCCCCCCAAAATTTCCCATGAAAAAAATTTCAAAAACCCCTTGTTAATATTTCCATAAGCCAAAAGGGGATGTCAAAACCACCCGGGGTGAGGGGCTCTGACTTATAAACGCCTTTTTTTTTTGGGGGGAAACAAAAGTGTTTTAGTAGTAAATTTAAGTTTGCATTTGTGGGGCCTGATAGAAATTGTTTGTTTTTTTTTGTGATTTTTTTTTTTTTTTTTTTTTTTTTTTTTTTTTTTTTTTTTTTTTTTTTTTTTTTTTTTAAAAAAAAAAAAAAAAAAAAAAAAAAAAAAAACATTTTTAATATTTTTTTTTTTTTTAAAAAAATTTTTTGTAAAAAATTTTGGAATGTATTTTTTTTTTTCCTTTTTTTTTTTTTTAAAAAATTTTTTTAAAAAATTTTTTCCTTTTCCAACGGGGGTTTTTTTTTTAGACCAAAGGGAAAAAATTTTTCCCAAAGGGTTTTCCCCCCCCCCCAAAAAAATTTTCTTTGTAGAACTTTTTTAAAAAAACTGAAAAATTTTTTGAATTTTTTTTTTTTTATCTTCTGCAGTTTCTTCCCCCCCGGAAAAATGGAGGGGGCTGGGGCGGGGAGGACAGGTGTGAGGCTTCAAATTTTATTATGGCGTGGTGTTCTCTGTGTCAAAGTTTTTCCCCCTACCTGACCCTGAAGAAGGAACGGGCTGTCATTGTATTTCACAGGAAAAGCCTGTTCTTAGCAAATTGGGGGGGGGGTTCTTTTTTCCTTTTTAAAATTTGCCCTCCCCATGATTTTTCAACAAAAAAAGGGGTGAAAAAGGGAAAACCCCCAAAAAAAAAATCTATAAAAACGCCAGAAATCTTACCAAAAATAAATCCCACTTTTTTCAAGCTAAGGTCCCCGCAAGGACGATGAGAAAAAAAAGAAAAAAAAATTTTATTCACCTTTTTTAAATTTTTAAAAAAGTTTATCACCCAAAAACTTTTTAAAAGGGTTTTATTAAAAATTTAAAAAATTGTAGTATTTTTGGGCTTTTAAAATAAAACTATTGGGGTTTTTAAAAAATTTTTTTTAAAAAATTCTCAAATTTTTGACTGGGGAAAAAAAGGTTAATAAATGCACAGAGAACATTAGTTTTTCACGGGATTTACATTTTTAAATTTTTTGTTTTTAAAAAAAGGGGGCCCAAACCCCAAAAATTTAGAAAAAAAAAAAAGAATAGACCCTCTTTCCCCCCCATTTTAAAAGGGGTTTTAAAATCAATATCTACTTTTTTTTTTCCCAACCAAAAACCCTTTAAAAAAGGTTTTAAAGGTAAAACCCAAAAACCCTTGGGGTCAATTAAAGGGTTTACCCAAACCTGGAAAAAGGGAAAAGGGATGGACTGCCGTTGTTATTTTTGGGCCCCAAAATTTAAAAAAAGAAATATTCCGGGATAATTTTTTTAAATTATTTTTAAAAAGGGTTTTAGGGCTGTGTAGGTAATCAGTTTATTTCGGGCCCCTTTTTCAAAATTTAATTGGATTATTTTAAAAAAAGTAAAATTTTGGTATTTTTTTATGCTGCGGTCTTTTAGTATGACACCTGACAATTTTAATTTTTCAACTGCTTCTGAAATTTTTCAGACCCTTTAAAAAACTACATTTATCTTTTTTTTGGAAGGTCTTTAAAAAAGCCCCTTTATTCCCAAAACAAAAAAATTTTTGATCATTCATCCCCCCCCATTGCTATTGGAAATTTTAAAAAAGATAAAAAGTAAAAAGAATAATAAATTTAAAATGAGATTTTTTTAAAAAACCCCTTAAGCTCTAACTGGGGTCTGTTGCTTCAAATACACCCAAATTTTAGTTGGGATTTGAAGGTTTTACACTCAGAGAAAAAAAGATAAAAATTTAGATGATAGATAGATAGATAGATAGATAGATAGATGGGATAGATAGAAAAAAAATAAAAAAAAGAAAAAAAAGACACCTAGAAATTACATTGGGGCCAACCCCCCCGATACCCCCCAAACCTTCCCAATTATTTCCTGCGGGGGAATCACACCCCTTAAAAGTAAAAAAACTTTTTTTAAGGCCCATCAGGGTTTTCCTTTTCCCAGTTCTTTTAAGGGGGGTTGAAAAAAGGGTTTTACTAAAAAACCCCAAAAATCGCCATTAGGGGCCATTAAACAGAATTTTTTCATTTTAAAGGGGGGGGACTCCAACCCGTGAAAAGTTAGATGTTTACACAGGCCGGACGGGGCCCCCCGGGGGAAAAGTGTTCCCTCGGGGGGGCCCGGGAGTAGCAACCGCCACTTGTTTCATTTGTCCCCAAAAAAAATTTCATTTTTTTGTAAAATTTTAAAATTTGAAATGGGGAAAAGTTATTTTGTTTGTCTGAAAAAGGGGCCCCCAAAAACCCTTTTCCTTTTTGCCCCTTTTACTCCAATAGGGGGGTTTTTAAAATTATTTTTTTTCCTTTTATTTTTTTTTAAAAAAATTTTTTCTTTCCCTTTTTTAAATTTTTTTAGATTTTTTTTTTTTTGAGTGTTCTAAGACTTTTTTTCCCCAAAAACTGCGGGTTTGGGGAAAAAAAAAAATCCTAAATTTTAAAATTTGGGAAATTTTTTGGGGGTTTTGAAAAAAAAAGGGTTTTAAATAAAACTTGAAAAAAAAAATTTTTTTTTGGGGGCGTTTTACAGCCCCCTTAAAAATTTTTTTTTTTTACCCCCAAAATTTGGTTTTAAAAAAAAAATTGATTTTGGGGGAAAAAGCCATTTTTCCTCTGAAAATTTCTCAAATAAGTAGTTTTTTAAGTTTTTTTTTCCCCAATAAGAAAAAATCGGGAGAGAACCCCCTTCCAAAAAAAAAAGGGTTTTTAATGGAACTTTTTTTTAAAAAACCCTTTTTTTAAAAACAATGTAAAAAAAAAAAAAATTATTTTATATTTGAATTGTTTTAAAAATTTTCTTGCTTGATTTTTTTGTTTAGATTTTTTTTTAAAATTTTTTTTTTTAAAAAAAATGGGCTACTTTTCACAGGGTTTTTTGAACAAAAGCAGTTTTTTCTGATTTCCCTTTCTTTTTTTTCTGTCTAAATTTAAAAAAAATTCCCCCCAAAGGGGGTGAATCCCTTTGGGGTTTTTTTCCCTTTGAAAACTACTAGACTTTTTTCCCCCTTTTTAAATTTTTGTTGAAATTTTTTTTACGAAAAAAGGGCCAAAACCCCCAGAGAAACGCGCATCTTTAATCTGGCCCTTAAAACCGGCTCACCCTTTTTTTAAAAGTGCCCCTTAGGGGTGAATTTAAAAAAAAGAAAGGGGGAAAGGCCCCGGGGGGCAGGGGATTTCCGATCTGGAAAAAAAAAGGGAAGGGAATTTTTTTTTTTAAAGGGGGAATTTGTCCCCGGGTTTGGGCCCGGTAAAAAAGGCGGCCACCCCCTTTTTGGGGGGCTGAATACAGCATTCTATAATGCTGCATATAAGCCCCCCCCCCAAAAAAAAAAAAACCTTTTTTTTTTTTTGGGGGGGGGTTTTGGGGTTTTCCCTTTTTTTGGGGGCCCCCCCCCTTCTTTTTGGCCTCCTTCCCCTTTTTTTTGGGTGGGGGCCCCCCTTTTTTCCCCCCCCCCCGGCTCCGGGTTTTTTTTCCTTTCCCCCCTTTTGGGGAAAAAAAGGGGGCGGGGCCCGGGGTTTTCAGAGAGGCCCAAACCCCCCCCCGGGGCCCGGCCCCGCCCTCCCCCAGGGGAAAACCCCCCAAAAAAAAAAAAAAAATAAAAAAAAAAAAAAAAACCAAAAAAAAAAAAAATTTAAAAAAAAAAAAAAAAAAAAAAAAAAAAAAAAAAAAAAAAAAAAAAAAAAAAAAAAAAAAAAAAAAAAAAAAAAAAAAAGTTAAAAAAAAAAAAAAGGGGAAAAAAAAAAAAAAAAAAAAACCAAAAAAAAAAAAAAAAAAAAAAAAAAAAAAAAAACCAAAAAAAAAAAAAAACCCAAAAAAAAAAAAAAAAAAAAAAAAAAAAAAAAAAAAAAAAAAAAAAAAAAAAAAAAAAAAAAAAAAAAAAAAAAATTTAAAAAAAAAAAAATTTTTAAAAAAAAAAAAAAAAAAAAAAAAAAAAACAAAAACCCCCCCCTTTTTTTTTAAAAAAAAAATTTTTTTCCCCCCCTTTGGGGCAATTAAAGGGAAAAAAACCCCCGAAAGCCCAAAAAACCCCCCCCCGGGGGAAAAAAAAACTTTTTAATTTTTTTTTTAAAAAAAAAAAAAATTTTTTCCCGGGGGGGAAAAAAACCCCCCCTTTGGGGGAAAAAAAAAAACCCAAAAAAAATTTTTTTTTTGGGGGGGGGAAAACCCCCCCCAAAGGGGTTTAAAAAAAAAAAATTTTTGGGGGGCCCCAAAATTTTTTGTTTTTTTTTTTCAAAAAAATTTGAAATTTTTTTTTTTTTAAAAAGGGGAAAAAAGGGGGGCCCCCCCTTTTTTTTATTTTTTATTTTAAAAAATAATTTTTCCCTTTTTTTTTTTTTTTTTAAAAAAAAAATTTTTTTTTGGGGGGAAAAAAAATTTTTTTCCCCAAAAAAAAAAACCCCCTTTTAAAAACCTTTTGGTTAAAATTTTTTAAAAACCAAACCGGGGTTTTTAAAAAAATTTTTTGGGGGAAAAAAAAGGGTTTTTTTGGGAAAAACCCCCCCCAAAATCGTAAAAGTTTGGCCCATCTTAAATCTAATGTCTGGTTTTTTTTGTTACAAAAACCACGTACTTGTTTTGGGCCTTGCCCTTATTTGTAAAAGGAGACTTGTACTGGATTTTATTTTCCCCCTTTGTAATATTCAGCATATATTTAGAAAAGGCTAATAGTGCTACTACGTTTTGGCTCCAAGTTCAATTGAGAAAAAAAAAAAAAAGAAAGGGGATGCCCACACTTACGATCGCACTAGCTCAGTACAAGGCACGACCTGGCGAGTCGCAGTTTTTTCCCAAAACACAACTCTCACCGATCTTGATTCCAAAAAAAACTCATCAGCGATCGTATAAGACCTCTGCGGTCTTTTTGGGAAAACCTATCCCCCCTCGAGCTGGGAAGTCGTTCATAAAGGGTGTACATCGCGATCGGGTCCCCACGGGACACCAACACCAAAAAAGGCTCAGAACGTTCAGGGCGATAGCACTCGCCGGGGCCCATCCCCGTTCATGTCACACACACTAATCGCTAACGGGCTACTGCTGTAAAATCTTGACGATTAGTGATCTGTTACGATTTTTTTAGTGTGACAAACCTTATGGTATTGCATTTCAACCTATTGACTTAAAAAAGGAAAACTACAGACCCTATTTTTTTTTTTCTAAAGAACCCTCCCATAATTGGTATCACTTTGTGCTGTTTTATCTAATGCAGTCTATCAATATTCCTAGTCACTTTGGGGCCCCTTTAACAGATTTTTTCTCATATAAAGGGTAAATTGAAAAATCTTGTGAAATCAAGCACTTTTGGGGATGACCTCTTTTTTTAATGACTTAATTGGTTTGTTTCTGCACATTGCATAGGTTATCATGCCCGGGGAAAATTTGGGGGTTGGTCTCCTGGGGAAAGAGCACAGGCTTAAAAGCTCATGTATGTAGTTGCAAGCCCCGCTGAAAAGCTGGCCAGATTTTTTTTCACTCCTCTGTTTCTGGGGAGGCAAAGGGGCTTTTGTTTTTGCCAGCATGGGGAAGACACATTTCAGGAGGGGAGTGTTCCTGGTTTGCAATCATGACATTATACCTTTAATCCATAATAAAAACAAAAGAAATCCAGTATAAAGTGGCAATAAAATGAATCCTTTATTTAAACTCATGTAGAGTAATTAACAGAATAATCATACAAAAGAATAACCACTACAGTCATGGCCAAAAGTTTTGAGAATGACACAAATATTAATTTTTACAAAGTCTACTGCTTCACTTTTTCTAATGGCAATTTGCATATACTCCAGAATGTTATAAAGAGTGATCAGCTTAACAGCAATTACTTGCAAAGTCAATATTTGGCTAGAAAATGAACTTTATCCCCCAAAACACATTTCAACATCATTGCAGCCCTGCCTTAAAAGGACCAGCTAACCTCTTTTCAGTGATTGCTCCATTAACACAGGTGTGGGTGTTGATGAGGACATGGCTGGAGATCAGTCTGTCATGATTAAGTAAGAATGAGAGCACTGGACACTTTAAAAGGAGGTTGGTGCTTGGTATCATTGTTTCTCTTCTGTTAACCATGGTTATCACTAAAGAAACACGTGCAGTCATCGTTGCAATGCATAAAAATGGCCTAACAGGGAAGAGTATCGCAGCTAGAAAGATTGCACCTCAGTCAACAATCTATCGCATCATCAAGAACTTCAAGGAAAGAGGTTCCATTGTTGCCAAAAAGGCTCAAGGGCGCCCAAGAAAGACCTGCAAGCGCCAGGACCGTCTCTTAAAAGTGTTTCAGCTGCGGGATCGGGCTACCAGCAGTGCAGAGCTTGCTCAGGAATGGCAGCAGGCAGGTGTGAGTGCATCTGCACGCACTGTGAGGTAGAGACTCTTGGAGCAAGGCCTGGTCTCAAGGAGGGCAGCAAAGAAGCCACTTCTCTCCAGAAAAAACATCATGGACAGACTGATATTCTGCAAAAGGTACAGGCAGTGGACTGCTGAGGACTGGGGTAAAGTTATTTTCTCTGATGAATCCCCTTTTCGATTGTTTGGGACATCAGGAAAACGCCTCATTCGGAGAAGACAAGGTGAGCGCTACCACCAGTCTTGTCTCATGCCAACTGTTAAGCATCCTGAAACCATTCATGTGTGGGGTTGCTTCTCAGCCAAGGGAATCAGCTCTCTCACAGTCTTGCCTAAAAACACAGCCATGAATAAAGAATGGTACCAGAATGTCCTCCAAGAGCAACTTCTCCCAACCCTCCAAGAGCAGTTTGGCGATCAACAATGCCTTTTCCAGCATGATGGAGCACCTTGCCATAAAGCAAAAGTGATAACTAAATGGCTCAGGGAACAAAACATAGAGATTTTGGGTCCATGGCCTGGAAACTCCCCAGATCTTAATCCCATTGAGAACTTGTGGTCAATCATCAAGAGACGGGTGGACAAACAAAAACCTAAAAATTCTGACAAAATGAAAGCATTGATTGTGCAAGAATGGACTGCTATCAGTCAGGATTTGGTCCAGAAGTTGATTGAGAGCATGCCAGGGAGAATTGCAGAGGTCCTGAAGAAGAAGGGTCAACACTGCAAATATTGACTTGCTGCATTAACTCATTCTAACTGTCAATATAAGCTTTTGTTACTCATATGTTTTCAATTATATTTCTGTCTGTGATAAAAACATCTGTCAAACACACACATAAAAACCAGAGGGCAGCAGATCATGTAAAAATATAATATTTGTGTCATTCTCAAAATTTTTGGCCATGACTGTAAGTTAGTAAGGTCACTACTTGTCAATAATAGGGGAAATAGCCAACATAAATAGCCCTAAGACTCATATATATAGTGCTCATATATAATCCTTCCCTATAGCCCACATAAATTCCTGTTCCCAGTATCAGCCGTATCCAAATCAGGCTTTAAAAAGAAAATTAGGAAAGCACTTACATAAATGATGGTCTCCTATATGTGGTGTCCCCAAGCGCCCCACATATAGGAGACCATCAGGTCACATATAGGGCGCTTGGGGACACTACATATAAGAGACCATCATTTATGTAAGTGCTTTCCCAATTTTCTTTTTAAAGCCTGATTTGGATACGGCTGATACTGGGAACAGGAATTTATGTGGGCTATAGGGAAGGATTATATATGAGCACTATACACATGAGTCTTGGTTCTATTTATGTTGGCTATTTCCCCTATTATTGACGAGTTGTGACCTTACTAACTTAGTGGTTATTCTTTTGTATGATTATTCTGTTAATTACTCTACATGAGTTTAAATAAAGGATTAATTTTATTGGCACTTTATGCTGGATTTCTTTTGTGTTTATTGATGTATATCAGTTTTTGTGCCCTAGTTATTTTGCATAGGTATTGAGTTATGCTTTAATCCATAATGTTGCATAAAAGCATGGGATATACATATGCAAGTTCTGTAATGGACTCTCATTTCTCATCAAGTTTGGCAACCATTTTGAAATGTTTTGGTCTTCAAGAGACTGCAATTTTATTTTTTTGCATTCTCTGTTCCAATCTACGTAGGGTTTTCATTTGCCATAGCCATATGAGAGCAAAGTATACTAAAATGGCAGACCGGGAGGGGGGCAGGGATGGCTGCTTTTGGCTCCCATTACATATTAGCTCCCTCTCTCCTTTGAGATCAGGTTCCAGGAAAGCTCATGAGTTGGATAATGTGATCACCTTTGATCATGGCAGATTAGTCAAAGGGAATCTGTCACCCCGGGATGGATATGACATATTAATATGGGCACACACGTAACAGAAACGTTACACTAGTCCTACCTGTATGCCTCATATTATTGGTCTTGATGTTGAGAAATGTTATTCTTTCTTTATTTTAATGATTTCTTTCAGGTTCCGGGGTGTGCGGTGCCTGGAAGAAATCCCTGCCTCCTGTCTTCATTCTAATTCCACCCCCTCCCATGTATGTCAGTTATGGGCCCGGAGTCCTGCGCCTGCACTCCTCAGAAATACATACCTGATCTCCCTTCTGTGGGCACTGCATTCAGAGATCTTCTACTCAGGCACCAGCGACTTCCGCTCCAGTGACCTCCTGTGTGTGCGCCGATAAGGTGCTCTCCCCACTTCCTCCCTGCATAGTCATCGTCATGTACACATGGTTCCTAGTTATGACTATGCAGGGAGGAAATGGTGAGAACATATTATCAGAGCACACCGGAGGTCACAGTGACTTGCCTGTGGAGAAGATCCCTGATTGCTGTGCCCATAGAAGGGAGGATCAGGTATGTATTTCTGAGGGAGTGCAGGGCGCAGGCTCAGAATTCTGGCGCCATAACTGATGCTGATGGGAGGGGATAAGTATTACAATGAAGACAGGAGGCAGGACTTTCTTCCAGACACAGCACGCTCCGGAGCCTGGACGAAATCATTAGCATAGTGAAAGCATATAACATTTGTCAGCAACAAGACCACTAATATGTGGCATAGAGGTAGAACTAGTGTAACATTTCTATTACCTGTATGCCCATATTAATAGGTCATATACGTCCCTGGGGGTGACAGATTCCCTTTAAACAAACGGAATTGAAATAAACAGGGGCTAGTGAGCCACCACCTGGCTCCAGTGGTGATCACTCAGACACAGCTCTTGTCTTACAACCATCACCATGACATCGTTTTATATTACCTTGAAGGAAAGTAGTTTATTGAATATACAGTAATATACGAAAACCAGAAAGATTTTCTTAATCAAATAGTGCAAATAAAAGGCTTAGTTTCATTTACCGGACTAACGTACAATTTCCCTCATAAACTTGCCCAAGATTTAAGCTTTAAATGATAATACCAGAAAAGTCAACATAGGATTCCTGTTTAACAAATTTGTAACAGAAAACTAAGAAAGTTACCAGATGAAAGAATATCTAGTCTCAATTATGTTAAACTTAAACTTGACTATATTACTTTAATGTATAGTTCAATGTAGAAAAATAGAAATATTACAAAAGAAACATATTGTTATGATCAAGATTTGTCTGTTCAAGACAGCATTAATTTATTTTAATAATATTAATAATTTATTTTTATGTATTAATGTTTCCTACATCTGTCTCACATATGTCCTTCTTTTAGTCATGGTATTAAGATCTAGAAATTCTGATTTTATCTTCATCTTACAAGGCCAAAGTCACTGTAGAACTCTATGGTGATTTATGTTTGATATCATAGATCCATGTATCGTTATTGGGAGTTACACCAAGTAAATTCACTATAAAAGCCTGTGATTGATTTCATAGATCCATGGGTGGGTATTGGGTGTTACTCCAACTAAGGTCACTATAAAACTCTATGCTGATTTATGATTAATATCATGCATCCATGGGTAGGTATTGGGTGTTATTCCAACTAAGGTCACTGTAAAACCCTATTCTCATTTATGATTGATATCATAAATCCATGGATGAGTTATTGGACATTACTCCAACTAAAGTCACTGTAGAGCCTTATAGTGATTTATAATTTATTTCATAGATCTGTGGATGGGCTATTGGGTGTTTCTCCATTCATAGAGATCCTGACATGCAACCATTTTACTACCATGTGAAATTGGTTCACTTGCCTCCACTGTATGTTTAGCTGTTTGTCCTGGCTTATATAGCATACATTCTGCAGATAAGCAAGCATTTAATATACAATGTAGCTATATGTGTTAGGTGTAACAGCATTATGTTCTATTTTTTCTTTTACAGACAGCAAAAAGCCTATATAGCAACTCAAGGTCCTTTGGCAGAGACAACAGAAGACTTCTGGAGGATGCTATGGGAGCATAACTCTACAATTGTGGTCATGCTCACAAAACTTAGAGAAATGGGCAGAGTAAGTATCTAGTTTTATTGTCATGTATTCATAGTTTCTTGAATAAAAGTTGTATGTGTTACTGTAAAGGACAATTGTCAGTGGTCTAATCTTACTGATGTAAGTAGATGACAAATTGAGGAACTCTACCATGACTATTGTTTCTACATGTCTTTGCCTTTATTAGCCAACGGGACTTTGCTTAAAGGAGTGTACTCATGTTGTGTTTTCCGGAGCCCACCTCTCACCTACTTCACGGCTTACTGATTGCCAGGGGAAGTGGGTGGTACGCTCATGAAGACTCACAGTTTATACTAGCAGGATGTATGGTCTCATCGCCATTAGTCCAAATTGAGCACTCTCTCATGTTTCTGGCAAAGGCAGCTTTGCCTCTGCAAGATGAGAGAAGCTGGTGAGATCCAGTTATCCTGACAGCTCCAGAGTGGCACAAGCAGGCTGTGAAGCATTGAGCCTGATCACACCATACGCTCCTTGTTTGGGAAACCAGCCACTCTGGGACCGCAGGGTGGTCCGTAAGCTTGGCTAGCTGCTGTGCTGTGTAAAGTTAAAATTCTTTCCATTCTAGTGCTATAAGCACTTTACAATGTTACCCCTTTAAGAGCTTGAGACAACCCCTTTAATTTTAAAAGCTGAACATGTATGCAGGTTATATAGCTTTATGTTATACTACCAACTGTATAATAGTAATTTTAATCTTATAGCTGTTATACAAATAGTCTTTTTGATAAAGGATACCTGTACATTATGTACTGTGTTAGAGCGGCTTGCTCGGCTGCTCACAGTGGTAGACACATTAACGTTTTCCGTTTGACTCTCCCACTGGTTTATTGAAAAGGTAGGTACTGCATAAACCAGTGCAGAGTTAAGCAAAATAAACATGGCTTTTTGGGCATAACAGTAAATCAAAAAGAATAACATATAGCACTGTGTGTCTTTGGGAATCTGCCCACTCAGGTAAAAAAAACAACAAGCTTCAGCTTACTTTATCACAAACACAGCTCTGGAGATCTCATCTCCAGAGACACTGCACATTGAATGAGTCAGAAGGCTATATATTTACCTGCTGGACCACACCGTGGGGTGGAGATATGGTGTACTGCCTCCCACCCACGCTTCACATGTTCACAAAAAAATAGCCCTTAATGAGGCCAGTTAACCCCTCTCAGCACTTAGTGTGCTGGAGCATATTCCCAGGTTCACGTCACTGAAGCTAACACCTCAGTAATACATATCTCCACTCCAGTATTTTACCAGTTACCTTGTCACAGTACGCTATTAATGGATGCGTGAAAAATTCTGTTTAAAACTCTGCTGCTGCTGAATAGGTAATTTTGACTACACTAACACATTCAATTATTGGTCATGAAATAACAATTCTGAAGCATCTTCTCTTAGGACTCTGCTTTGCACTGTTCCTCGCTCTCAGAAATGGATGATTAAATTAACATTTCTTTGATACCACTTAGGGGTGTGTCTGTGGATAATCTGCTTTGGTCCAATAAGTGACAACGTTGCCAGACTGTGTAGGGACACACCCCTTTGTCAGGGAAAAATGCTGTACTTTTCTGCAGTGCGTTCCTGGGTTCCTGCTTGAATTTTGCTAAAAATGCAAATCAGATGAACCCTCAATGGGACCATAGAATTTAATGACTTAAATGGAGTTCATGTGAAAGTTTTTTTCCTGAAAGCATCCATTATTTTAGACGGGTATAGGAATGTAGCAGAGTACCACTTTGGGGGTTAGGCCGGCGTCACACTGCCGAGTTTGATGCGAGTTAGTCGCACGACTTTCTCGCATCAACACCCGGCACGGCCGCCCGCTCTCAGACCCGAGTGCGCGGTGCATAGAAATACATGCAGCCACACACTCGGGTCCGAGAGCGGGTGGCCGTGCCGGGTGTTGATGCGAGAAAGTCGTGCGACTAACTCGCATCAAACTCGGCAGTGTGACGCCGGCCTTAATCTGAATCCTGATTTTAGGGAGATTCAGGTGGAACCGCAGAACGCACTGCAGAAACACAGTGTGAACAGAGCCTAAAACCTAGTTTTCAATTTATTCATAAATATTGAGTAGGAATAGCAGAAGAATAGCAAAACCATTGTTATTCAATGGGAAACAGGCGTCTGCTTCTACTACTACAATACACATGTTTGGCATGGGGACTGGGGTTAAAGAAAAATGTGCCCAATTGTTTATTTGGCTTTTCCAGTTTAATTATTTTTTCCTATTTTTATTAGGAAAAATGTCATCAGTACTGGCCGGCTGAACGTTCTGCCAGATATCAGTACTTTGTAGTGGATCCGATGGCTGAATATAACATGCCACAGTATATCCTACGGGAATTTAAAGTAACAGATGCTCGGGTAAGATACGCTTTAAACTGCTTTATAGCGATAAGTGCTGCTAATCTTCTCAATTAATAGACACTGGGAATAATATACACTCATATAATAGTTATATTCATTACATTCGTAAGTTGGAAACAATATTCCTTGTCTGAAATTTCTAATTTTATATCCTGTGACCTTATTAAGTTGAAACGTCTGTGCCCTGCATTGTGGTGAAGATAAACCTTACAATTATTTATTTTAGCCTTTTCTTACATTTATGGAATTTTTGTGGATAAATCTTTCAGTTTCTGTAATGAAGTTTTATGATGTTCTAATATATTTTTGTGTTAAAAAGCTCTCATAAATTGAATTGTATGACATTAGTGAAAAGGGGGTCTTCAAAAAAATAGAGAGCACTGAGACAAATGTTATTCAATGGGACAGTATGAGTTAGTTATTTTCAGGGACCAAATCTACATGTGAAAAAAAAATCGCACCATAAACTAGTTTCTTCCGTGATTTGGATGAGACTCGCCCATTTAAGTAAAAAAAAAAAAGTTTTACGGATACATTTTTATTCTGTAACTTAGGAAACTGTAAATGATTAATAGCTACCACTCGGACCAATGTTATGTAATAAGGCAGTGCTGATGACCGATTTTTTTCACAGACCGAATCTGGAAAAAATCACTGCATGCTTCGATTTCACTCTGAAATCGGATGAGACTCATCCATTTAAGTCTATGGGTAAGAGGAAAACATTGGACTGCACCCAGATGACATCCAAGTGCAGTTTGATGTCCACTGACTCACACAATGGAGAAGATGGAGACATTTTGTTCTCCATCTTCTCCTCACAGTGTGCTATGGTTCTGTCATCTGAGAGAATCGGATCACACTGTGCTGATCAGAGTTTAAGGGGAGTGTCATTAGCATAATGGGCCCGATTCAATCTGATGAGAGACTCTATAGTCGTGTGACCACGGCCTAACAGTGTACTTTGAAAACAATAAGGGATTAAAGCACAACATATGTTGGAAAGTGGTGTAACGTTTCCTTGTACAGTGAATATTTTTTAGCTTATGTAAGACCCGAAATCTCCATGTAAGAGGTGCTGAATGTGTTATATTACATACTGAGGCAATGTCCAGCGGAACCCTGTGATTTACATCTAGCTGCAGACGGTTGACTGATAATGCAGCAGAGTCTCCTACTTTATATTTCTGATTCGGGCTTTACCCGAGCCTTGGTTCATTCTCACAAGAGCAGTACTGTAGTTCTGGCTGATACACGAGCGTCTCCATTAATAAGCATGGTCCAAGTTGTCCTCGTGTCAGATTTATCATACTGAATAACTTGCACCCTTGATTTTTCTGCCAGCAATGTTTTTCTGCATCATTCATATCCAAACCAACATCCAATCTATCTACTGTTAAATGGTATAAACTAAAAACATAATATCCATTTTTCTACCTAAAGTATTAACAGACGTTGCTATAGAATAAGATTTTCCAGAACACTGTGATCCCCATGCTCCATGTAACAGTGCACAAATACTTGACAACACTGCTGGGACTCAACACAACTTCATTGTCTTGGATCATTCTAAAAAATTGATTTTTTTATGTGTGTTATTGTCATGCATTACATATAGTTATTATGACTAATAAACAGACACACCTAGTAATATAATAAGCTGCTTTTTTTTAAATACATTTATTAAGCACACAAGTTTATGTGATCATAGAAGTTTACTAGTGATGAGTGAACGTGTTGGATAAGGTGTCACCAGAACATGCTGGGATAAGGTGTCACCAGAACATGCTCGGGTGCTAACCAAGGGTCTTCGGCGTGCTCGAAAATATGTCCCAGTCACCGCGGCTGCATGTAGGTCAGCTGCTAGGGATGCACGCAAAAGACACTCGGTTAACACACGAGCATGCTCTTATAACACTGTATCCGAGCACATTCGCTCATCAGTAGAGTCGACAGATGACATCCATTTGCAAAACCATGACAGTGTTAGTTTGTTAGCTTTAGTTGTTTTTCAAAGGTTTAAACAGTAAAAAAAAAGAACTATGTAAATATGTGAACCCTCCCATTTAGAATTCTGCATTTTTAGAATGATTTTTTTGCAAGACATTTGAGCAAATAGCAGTTTTCTGGATTAAAATAGGATGATTTATCTTACGCTTATCTGAACCCAGTTAATAGTAGGCAGATTGGGTGTTTGTTTCACAAAACAATCCACATTTATAAATTAATATATCCTCTTACACCTGATGGGGCTGGTACAGAATGGGTTATTTATGATTCCATCTGAAGAGTGAGCCTTGATAAGTTCGGAACAGTACACACTGCAAAGTGATCGAACATCTGCTCTGCAGGGAAAATATTGGAGCTACAACATTGTACTAGTTCTTTCATTTTCAGACTAATTTACAGTTCCAAACATCTACAATATACTTCTCTTCAAGTAAAATAATATTTAAATGGAGCATTTGCTATTGTGCACATGCATTGGCTCCCATCAGTCCCATCCATGGGTTACCACCAGATGACATGGTTCCTCAAACCATCACTGATTGTGGAAACTTCACACTAGACCTCAAGCAGCTTGGATTGTCTGTCTCTCCACTCTTCCTCCAGACTCTGGGACCTTGATTTCCAAGGTCTAGTGTGAAGTATCCACATTCAATGATGGTTTGGGGAGCCATGTCATCTGCTAGTGTAGGTCCACTGTGTTTATGAAGACCAAAGTCAGCGCAGCCATCTACCGGGAAATTTTAGAGCACTTCATGCTTCCCTCTGCCGACAAGCTTTTTGGAGATGGAAATTTCATTCTCCACAGGACTTGGCACCTGTACACACTGCCAAAAGTACAAATTCCTGGTTAAAAATAACAGTATTACTGTGCTTGATAGGCCAGCAAATTCGCCTGACCTTAACCCCATAGAGAATATTGTCAAGAGGAAGATGAGAGACACCAGACCCAAGAATGCAGATGAGCTGAAGGTCTGCTATCAAAGCAACCAGGGCTTCCATAACACCTCAGCAGTGCCACAGGCTGATCGCCTCCATGCCACGCTGCATTGATGCAGTAATTGATACAAAAGGAGCCCCGACCAAGTATTGAGTGCATTTACTGAACATACATTTCAGTAGGCCAACATTTTGGATTTTAAAATCATTTTTCAAGCTTGTGTTATGAAATATTCTAATTTACTGAGATAATGCCTTTTGGGTTTCCATTGGCTGTAAGCCATAATCATCAACATTAACAGAAATAAACACTTGTTTTGAGGAAGTGAAATAAATTAACTTTTTGATGATATTCTAATTTTGTGAGATGCACCTTTATATATTTACCGTATATACTCGAGTATAAGCCGAGCCGAGTATAAGCCGACCCCCCTAATTTTGCCACAAAAAACTGGGAAAACTTATCGACTCGAGTATAAGCCTAAGGTGAAAAATGAGATTATGCACCATATGCTGCCCCATATATTGTGCCCCACAAGATGCTTTATGTATTGTGCCGCATATGCTGCCCCATGTATTATGCCCCACAAGATGCTCCATAGATTGTGCCCCATAGATGCTCCATAGATTGTGCCCCCATAGATGCTCCATAGATTGTGCCCCCATAGATGCTCCTTAGATTATGCCCCCATAGATGCCCTTGTATTATGCCCCCATAGATGCTCCATAGATTGTGCCCCCATAGATGCTCCATAGATTATGCCCCATAGATGCTCCACAGATAATGCCCCATAGATGCTCCACAGATTATGCCCCCATAGATGCCCCATGTATTATGCCCCCATAGATGCTCCATGTATTATGCCCCCATAGATGCTCCATAGATTATGCCCCCCTAGATGCCCCATGTATTTTGCCCCATAGATGTTCCATAGATTATGCCCCCCTAGATGCCCATGTATTATGCCCCATAGATGCTCCATAGATTATGCCCCATAGATGCTCCATAGATTATGCCCCCATAGATGCTCCACAGATTATGCCCCATAGATGCCCCATGTATTATGCCCCCATAGATTCTCCATAGATTATACCCCCATAGATGCCCCATATATTATGCCCCATAGATTCTCCATAGATTATGCCCCCATAGATGCTCCTTAGATTATGCCCCCATAGATGCTCCATGTATTATGCCCCCATAGATGCTCCATAGATTATGCCCCCATAGATGCTCCACAGATTATGCCCCCTAGATGCTCCATAGATTATGCCACCATAGATGCTCCTTAGATTATGCCCCATAGATGCCCCATGTATTATGCCCCCATAGATTATGCCCCTATAGATGCTCCATAGATTGTGCCAACATAGATTATGCCCCATAGATTATGCTCCATAGATTGTGCCCCCATAGATTATGACCCATAGGTGCCCCATGTATTATGCCCCCATAGATGCTCCATGTATTATGCCCCCATAGATGCTCCATGTATTATGCCCCTTATGCTGCCGCAGCTGCTGCAACAAAAAAAAAAGACATACTCACCTCTGGTCGCTGGGGGCCAGGTGCCTGTGTCCTGAACAGGCAGGGACATCGGCGCGCTATGTGGGACAGGTGCCGGTGTCACTGCTCGCTCAGGGCCCCGGCACCTGCGATATTTACCTGTCCCCGGTCCACCGCTGAGCGCCGCTGTCTTCCGGGTCCTCCAGCAGTGAATGATCAGGCAGAGGGCGCGGCGCGCAGTAACCACGTCATCGCGCCCTCTGCCTGAACATCGCAGCAAGAGGACACAGCGGCGAGCAGCGGTGGAACGGGACAGGTAAATATCGCTTATACTCACCCTTCCGCCGGCACGTCTCTGCCCTGCTCTTCTCCCGCGGTCTCCGGTGCTAGTGTTCAGCGGTCACGTGGTACCGCTCATTAAAGTCATGAATATGTGCATATTTATGACTTTAATGAGCGGTACCACGTGACCACTGAACACAGGCGCCGAAAACCGCGGGAGAAGAGCAGGGGCTGCAGAGACCGCGCCGGCAAAGGGTTGAGTATATAGAACAGCTGCGCTCCGCCTCCCCCCTGTATCTGACTCGAGTATAAGCCGAGAGGGGGACTTTCAGCCCTAAAAAATGGGCTGAAAATCTCAGCTTATACTCGAGAATATACGGTATATCTACTGGGTGGGTCATTTATATGGATACACCAAAATAAAATGGGAATGGTTGGAGATATCAACTTTCTGTTTGTTGCACATTAGTATATGGGAGGGGAAAAACTTTTCAAGATGGGTGGTGACCATGGCGGCCATTTTGATGTCGACCATATTGGATCCAACTTTATTTTTTCCAATGGGAAGAGGGTCATGTGACACATCAAACTTATTGAGAATTTCACAAGAAAAACAATGGTGTGCTTGGTTTTAACTTAACTTTATTCTTTCATGAGTTATTTAGTTTATGACCACTTATAAACTGTGTTCAAAGTGCTGCCCATTGTGTTGGATTGTCAATGCAATCCTCTTCTCCCACTCTTGACACACTGATAGCAACACCGCAGAAGAAATGCTAGCACAGGCTTCCAGTATCCATTGTTTCAGATGCTGCCCATCTCGTATCTTCACAGCATAGACAATTGATTTTGAGGGTATGGTGTGGTATATGGAGTACAAAGATAGTGGGGCCATTCTTCATCAATAGAAACCTCAATGCAACTGGATATCTGAAATTGCTACATGATGATGAGTTACCTTCTTTATGCACTGAAGATGGCATGTTCCCTGAGTTTTTCCAGCAAGATGGTGCACCACCACATTATGGGTGTCAGGTCCGAGCATTCCTTACTGAACAGTTTCCTGGAAAGTGATTGGTAGTCATGGACCAGTTGAATGACCACCAAGGTCTCCCGATCTGACACCATTAGACTTTTATCTTTGAGGTCATCTGAAGGCAATTGTCTATGTTGTGAAGATACGAGATGTGCAGCATCTGAAACAATGGATACTAGAAGCCTGTGCAAGCATTTTTTCTGCCTTGTTGCTATCAGTGTGTCAAGAGTGGGAGAAGAGGGTTGCATTAGCAATCCAACACAATGGGCAGCACTTTGAACACATTTTATAAGTGGTCATAAACTTGTAAATAACTCATGAAAGAATAAATTTATGTTAAAACCAAGCACATCATTGTTTTTCTTGTGAAATTTTCAATAAGTTTGATGTGTCACATGACCCTCTTATTGGAAAAAAAAATTTGGATCCAAAATGGCCGTCTTCAAAATGGCAGCCATGGTCACCACCCATCTTGAAAAGTTTTCCCCCTCCCATATACTAACGTACCACAAACAGGGAGTTGATATCACCAACCATTCCCATTTTATTTAGGTGTATCCATATAAATGGCCCATCCTGTATATATACACTGCTCAAAAAAATAAAGGGAACACTTAAACAACAGAATATAACTCCAAGTGAATCAAATGTCTGTGAAATCAAACTGTCCACTTAGGAAGCAACACTGATTGACAATCAGTTTCACATGCTGTTGTGCAAATGGAATAGACAACAGATGGAAATTGTTGGCAATTATCAAGACACACTCATTAAAGGAGTGGTTCCGCAGGTGGGGACCACAGACCACATGTCAGTACCAATGCTTTCTGGCTGATGTTTTGGTCACTTTTGAAAGTTGGTTGTGCTTTCACACTTGTGGTAGCATGAGACGGACTCTGCAACCCACACAAGTGGCTCAGGTAGTGCAGCTCATCCAGAATGGCACATCAATGCGAGCTGTTGCAAGAAGGTTTGCTGTGTCTGTCAGCGTAGTGTCCAGAGGCTGGAGGCACTACCAGGAGACAGGCCAGCACACCAGGAGACGTGGAGCGGGCCGTAGGAGGGCAACAACCCAGCAGCAGGACTGCTACCTCTGCCTTTGTGCAAGGAGGAACAGGAGGAGCACTGCCAGAGCCCTGCAAAATGACCTCCAGCAGGTCACAAATGTGCATGTGTCTGCACAAACAGTTAGAAACCGACTCCATGAGGATGGTCTGAGTGCCCGAAGTCCACAGATGGGGGTTGTGCTCACAGCCCAATACTGTGCAGGACGCTTGGCATTTGCCACAGTACACCAGGATTTGCAAATTCGCCACTGGCGCCCTGTGCTCTTCACAGCTGAAAGGACGTTCACACTGAGCACATGTGACAGAAGTGACAGAGTCTGGAGACGCCGTGGAGAGCGATCTGCTGCCTGCAACATCCTTCAGCATGACCGGTTTGGCAGTGGGTCAGTAATGATGTGGGGTGGCATTTCTTTGGAGGGCCGCACAGCCCTCCATGTGCTCGCCAGAGGTAGCCTGACTGCCATTAGGTGTCGAGATGAGATTCTCAGACCCCTTGTGAGATCATATGCTGGTGCGGTTGGCCCTGGGTTCCTCCTAATGCAGGACAATGTCAGATCTCATGTGGCTGTAGTGTGTCAGCAGTTCCTGCATTATGAAGGCATTGAAGCTATGGACTGGCCCGTCCGTTCCCCGACCTGAATCCGATTGAGTACATCTGGGACATCATGTCTCGCTCCATCCACCAACGTCACGTTGCACCACAGACTGTACAGGAGTTGGCTGATTCTTTAGTCCAGGTCTGGGAGGAGATCCCTCAGGAGACCATCCGCCGCCTCATCAGGAGCATGCCCAGGCGTTGTAGGGAGGTCATACAGGCACGTGGAGGCCACACATACGACTGAGCATCATTTTGACTTGTTTTAAGGACATTACATTCCACTTTTATTTTGTGGGTGACTCCAAATCCAGGCCTCCATTGGTTAATAAATTTTATTTCCATTGATGATTTTTGTGTGATTTTGTTGTCAGCACATTCAACTTTGTACAGAACAAAGTATTCAATGAGAATATTTCATTCATTCAGATCTAGGATGTCTTAATTGAGTGTTCCCTTTATTTTTTTGAGCAGTGTATATATGGAACAATGTATAGTTTGGTGTTATATACTGGCAAACCACTGTAGACAGTTCCATTTTTTACTTTTAATTTTTTCAGATGTAGACTTGGATCTAAAATAACATACATTACTGTATCTCTTCATAGGATGGCCAATCACGGACAGTCAGACAGTTTCAGTTTACTGACTGGCCAGAACAAGGGGTGCCAAAGTCTGGAGAAGGATTTATTGACTTCATAGGACAAGTACATAAAACAAAAGAACAATTTGGACAAGATGGCCCAATATCTGTTCATTGCAGGTAATTCTCCCATTTTCACTCAATGTTTTTTACATTCATTTCATTTTTTCATTAAAAAAAACATTTCTGGAAAAGTTCTTTGCAATCCATCAAGGCCTCTTCATTCTATTCAAGGATGTTATTTTTTCACTGTGACATAGAGGTCAAAAATCAAGTAAAGGTCAAGAGCTAATCATTGGAGTAGATTGTTTTTTTGAATGAAAAGGTCCTTTGTTCAGCAGTAATCTTTTGGCCAGATATGAGCCTGGAATATGCTAGTTTGATATAAGGACTTTTTTATACGAGTGAAATGACATATTATGTAGTTATCTGTTTGTCATTGTTATATAAGCAGAATAAGTCATACATTTTATTCGATTGTGATCACTGTCATTCTATTTATTGGAAAAATCAGCAACTTTTTTCCTTGTGGTCAGAATATACAATATAGCGGCCCATCACTTTAATGATCTACTTATGACTGTATATTTTTTGAGGAATAGTAATGGACCATTGAAGTTGTTGCACTTGATTATGGTCTATCAATCAACCTAAAGATCTCAGTTAACTTACAGGAGCCATCATAGATTTTCGTACTTCCATTTCCATTTTTCACCATGATAACAGCTTCAACAACTCTGCTTTACCCTATGTAATTTTGGAAACTGAGGAATGCAATCCTGTTTTCAGCTTAACCCATCATGGCAGTCTTAAATCCATCTATCATATATAATAATATTGTAAGCTCATTGTTTGCTAATCAACCAGTATTTCATCACTGGCCTCTCCGTACAAATTGGCTTTGCACATTATGCAAAACTTTTGCAGTTGACGGTATTTAGTTTAGAAAAAAAATAAATATTCATGCTTGATACTTTATCAAAGCTTTTATTTTAAATCCATTAGCTCAGTAACACGCTGGATATTCTTCTAAGTAACAGGTGCATCATTAATATGCGCAAATTAAAGTCATTGCATGCGGTTTGCACATTAGGGGAACCCAGCTTCACACAGTTTTCTTCCCCATTTGAAGATGTTTTGAAATAGTTACCTAAGCTCTAAACTAATGATGAAATGGAACCTAATGTAAATAAAGAACTCTCCATGATATAGAGCTAATAAGTTTTCACTTTTCCTCTACTGTGTGTACTAAGATTTGCAGGAAAGATCATCGTTCTTGTCAGCACATCTTCATGGGTAAACATAAACTATGCTGCCGAAAACAATGTTAGCCTATCCAACTCATATAAGATGATAATTAGAATTCTTGACATCATCAAACCCCGAAAACAAAGGAAAAAAAACCCTGTGAAAAATATGTTTTATTTGCATTCATCATCCTTATCATTCTTTTATTTTTATAATAGTGCTGGAGTTGGAAGAACCGGAGTATTCATTACTTTAAGCATTGTATTGGAAAGAATGAGATACGAGGGTGTTGTAGATATCTTCCAGACTGTCAAAATGTTGAGAACACAACGACCTGCTATGGTACAGACAGAGGTGAGTAGAAGTATTAACAAGATGTCCAGTAGTCAATAATAATAGTCCTTATGGAGCCATTTTTGTGTACGGGTCTAATTCTAATTGATATTGTAGTGGTGTTAACGGAATATACAATAGAAAAGCATAATTGCAAAGTATATCAAGTAAATCCTTAGCTTGCTCTGTTGTGGGCATTCAAAGGTAATTTAATACAATAAATTAATTTCTACCTCACTCCTCATAGGATTGGATCCATTGCTGTCGCTGGCATTTAATACTCGGCTCATGCATGGAGCTGTAGTATAGATAGTATAGACATGTGCATTGAGAACTACTATTATATTTCAATGGCATATAACTTTGAAACCATAAAGACTGAATAATATTCATTTTAGGTACATGTTTGCATTTTTATATGGAACATGTCAGGTTCCCATGCTTTCCAACCCTGTATCACTACTTCCCTGCCTAACCAGCCCTCTATATTGTTTTTCACTTGAATCCATGATTAAAGTATTCATAAGGTCCGCTTCTCTTATGCTAATTAGGACTTTGACTAGTCGATGGGGCGTTTGTTTCCTGAAATTAGGAAAACAAGCCAAGAGCCGGCATCATCATCAGCTCCCTGCAAATCTCGCGCATGCGCCCGTCTCTGTTTGGCAACATCATTATGCCTCTGAAACCATTGTATGCCTCCTGGCTTCAGAAGCGCACTGCGCATGACTGAAAGTTCAGAAGATGTATGTGAGCCTGCACTTTTGCAAGATTTGCAGGGAGCTGGCATTGACGCCGGCTCTTGCAAATTATATTATCACCCCCACAGGGGCATGATAGCATGTTGGGAGCGCTGACTACTCTGGGGAAACTAAAGCTCCATTGACTAGTGGAAGGCCTAATTGACATAAGAAAAATTGAGTTTATAAATACTTTTTTTAATTTTGGATGTAAGTGAATAACATTATAAACAGTTGGTTAGGCAGGGAATTTGGAAATACATATGTAAACGCTGCTGGGTTGGAGGGCATGAGGGATCTGACAGGTCCCCTTTAAATAGGTTTGTGAACATTATTAAACCACTAATTAGAAAAAGAAAGATCTTTGCGTGCTGGCACCTTGATAGCCAACAGCTTATATTTTCGTATATTTTGTAGCCAGAAATTATGTTGGCACACGTTTTACCTAATGATATGGACAACACATAACCCCATATAGCTGGATCATAATTTCAGCTATATTCCTATTAAATTAATTTATTCCTTACTTACAAGATAGGGGATAACATGCTGATTGGCAGGTATCCGACCTGAGTTGACCTGAGGTGCACATGATTGGCCCCCACTCCATATTTTGTCAACGGAACTGCTGAGTACAGTGCTTAGCTTTTTCCAAGAGTCTCATAGACATTCATTGGTTGGAGCTCGCATCATCAATCTTGGAATCACTCGAGGTCCCAGCAGTTGGACCTCCAACAATTGGCAAGTTATCCCCTATGCTATGGATAAGAAATAACTTGAATTTTTAATGCAGGTAAGAATCTATGTGACTGCAGATCACTAAATCCTGGAAACGTGCGCAATGCATTTTGTCAGGTTTTTACATTATTTGCATCCTTCCCATCATACTCCCATTATATGTGCCTGTCATTTTTCTATGCATGTGAATTGAGATAAGCCAAGTATGTATAGTTGGCACATTACTGCAGCAAATCACATGCTAGTTGTCAAATGGCCAGCTGTTCTCATGAGTAATACTGGTCAATCTTGACAGTGTGCGGTGCAGACGCTGTCAGAATTCAGGAGTCTGCAGCAATCACATAGAGTGACACCCCATTTAAAGATTTAGCTAGATTAATCAGTTATTTTTTTTAGACTGTAGCTGGAAAATACATGGGTTTTAGGTTTTACTTTGTACTTTTCATTTAAAGATTATTTTGACACTTCTAGTTTTCCATTTCTTTTTCAGGACCAGTATCAGTTCTGTTACCGGGCAGGGCTTGAATATTTGGGCAGCTTTGATCACTATGCAACGTAGAAGTTTTGGCCCATCCTGGAAAATTCCTGCAGGCCCTTCAAGATCCAGAGAGCCTCTTCTGAGCCATACCGTGTGCTTGGGAAGTATTTCTTAACTCCTAGCTAAAGACCAATCACAGCAATTGGATAATTATTAAAAAAAACAAACGAAAAAAATGAATAAAAACAATTTTTTTTCTGGATGGACCAAGAATACACAGATAAATAATTTAACCTAAGCAAGTTATATCAATCCTGACTGGTGAGACATCTGAAGGATTCATTTCACCAACCAATATGTCTCAAGGAATAAGCTGGCAATGAAGGAACAATGTGAAATCCACAGAGAACCATTATCTAGTCTGAGACTGCATGAGTGTTCTACGATGAATCTTAGGAATACACAGCAGGATGTTTACTACGTCGGCTTCCTAAGACAAATGCAATCTTTGCAGCGATATCGACCCTTCCCCATCAATGATCACGAAAACATGTTAGTGAAACGAATGGGTGGGAAGTGTCTAAAGAAAATCAAAGTCATTTATTTAGTTTTTTAGTATTGTAAAGATAATGCTGACCTGTGCTTCATTACTAACTGTAAACTTTATTTTCTTTTTTCCTTTTTTTTTAACAAAAAGTTTATAAGGAAGTGAATAAAACATTGCATAACTGTTAATTTTTTCGATCAAGAATTGTATTTTTTTTAATGCGGTAGAACTGTTATATGTAATAATTCTCATTAGAAATAGTCAAACATTGAACATTTTTGCACAAATTTATGCAGTGCTGACATTTAACCATACCATAATTTTTATCATGTATTTCATTTACACTTTTTTTTGCCATTTTAATATATATATATATATATATATTATATATATATTATTTTTTTTGCATCAAGACAAGCTATTTTTTCATCTTGTTTGGAATCAACAGGGAGTCGCAAAGTATAAAGCTGCTGCAAACATATATAGAAGTATATATAGATATACATTCACATATCTATCTGTTCTTCCGTTATTTTCATGATATTGATCAGTGGGAAGATATTTAAGACCCATTTCATCAATCGGAAGGTTAGCATTTCCTGTGTGTTTTTATTTTTTATTTTGCTTTTAATCATAAAGAAATGAGGAATGCACATCAGTGATATTCTAGGTTCACCTTCAATTATACCCACTCACATTTCCATGTGTTCACGTACGTATGTACTTCGTTCCGCAGCTCAATATTTTTAACACTTTAGTGCAATAATGAACCATCTTGTATATTATACAGGATATGTGCATGCAAGAAATGTCAGTGTTTATCAGAGAGAAACTATTGTATTATACGATGTATGAACAGGTTTTCAAGCAAATTGTATCTAATCATTTATTATACGTGGTATATGATTACGTATGTCATTTGTAAAATATGTAAAAAAGACAAAAAAACATAAATAGAAGAAAAAAAAATCAAATCAAGGGCAAAGCCAAAAAATTTTCCCCTGTCCTGCTTAATGAAAATAATGTAGTCACAGCAGTTTGTAAATGCTGCTTACTTTCTTTTTATTTTTTCCTTGCTTTTGCATTTAGAGTGCCTTATATTTGATGCTTTTAAGCAACCTTCTGTTTCACCGTTGCCAGTCTATTTCCCATGATAATATTATTTCTATATGTTCGGAAAAATAGAATTAAAAGCTGCTTTTATGCGATATATATATACACAGCTATTTTTTTAACTAATCATTATGCAGGATCATTCTTCCAAGCCCTTCAATATTAAAAGAAGCTTATTATTTTAAGTAAATTGTCAATGCATTTTATAACCATTGCAGAGCTATATGTCACTGCACGGCTCCAGGCAGGCTTTTTATGGAGCAGTGTGTGAAGTTACTAAAAGCTCGTGGTGTTGCTAAAAACACAATGTGCACAATGACTGAGAGACAAGCTGGCGGCTAATTTGTAGACTGCACAAATAAGTATATTGGTAAAGAATGTGTTTGCTAATGAATCAGAATACACATAGGCTTTATCCGGCCCCTAAATGGCTGCCTCTCTGTGCAACACCAACGGATACTCATAAATGGTCATCTTCACCAATATATGACATTAATACAGCACATTAGGGCACTTTATTGATGCCTAATCATGCTACCTTACTTGCCCATTTTTTTTTTATAAAAGATTTCTTTTATCTCCATTCGCCCAGTAATATCAACAATTGTAAATTATTCAACAGAGATAGAAAAGTCTAGAAATCTGGACTCTTATCAGCATTGTAATGAGTTGTTTTTTTTAAACATGTGTCTTTTGGCAGCCATTTTGAAATTCAGACTCTAAACGGTTGCGTCATAGCACTTTTGTATTATTAATAATAATAATAGTAATAATAGAAGGCTACCTCTGATTAAAAAAATATCAAAACAGCATAAAAAGAATGTGCTTTTCTTGGGGTATCTTTGCTATTTTTCTCATGTAGACAGTATTCTTTATACATGAATTGTTCTAAATTTGTCTGTTAAGTATTTGCATTTATGAACAGAAGTTGTGATGATCTCTGTTATCAGACATATCATATTTTTATAGGCGCGCATACTTCATCAAATGTTTTCAAGCGTTGTGTTACAAGTATTTGTTTGCTATCCACTCATATATAATGTAGTTTCCGTTCCAATCAATGATGTGCATTCCACTTTCTGTTATTAATTGTACATGGTTCTTTATTAAAGAAGCATCTTTATCTGCAAAAAAAATCTCATCAAAGGCAGAAAATGCATTTCTTAAGCATTATTGGTACGGTGCTATTATTTACCTATATCAGTATAGTTATGTATAATTTTGTAATTAGTTACATTGAAAAATAGATAAACATGATTTGTATAGAACTTCATATTAGCACTGTATTTTTGTCTTATTTTTTCTTTTCTTTTTCTTTTTGTCTTAAAATCTTTTTTTAATGCATGACAGAGTATTACAAAAGTATGACTTAAAGATGGCCCTTTTGGGGAGAAATGCACTTTGGAAAACCTTTGTACTATGCACTGCCCTATTGATTCTACACCCAATGTTATTACTTGAACCCATCTTTAAATAATAAAAAAAACCACAAGCAATTCTGCGATGAAATTCACATTTGTGTAAATAACACAATACAATGGAAGAATACATTTGCCTTGAGAAAAGTGCAGATGCAGATATATTTTTCTCCCTTCACTCCCGCTGTGATGGCAGATCTTGCTAACGCGTCTATTAAATATTTTTTTGCCCTGATGCTCCAAAAACAAATCTGAAAAATGTTGACTCCACCTTTTACATATGTTCTGTGGCTTTGCCATTAAAGATTTGGAGTGTCTTTACAAGAATAAAACAAACTGTGTTCTTTGCTCTCGTTTTTGGATGCATAGACTGGAAAAAGTTATAAAAAATAAACTTGTAAAATGGCTTGTCAAAAATACAATTACCTCTACTTAGTAGTACGCGTAAATGTTTTACAAGATGAAAGGCGTGCTTTTTATTTTCTTACTTTGTTACATTGGTGGCGAAAGAAGTCTGTCTGAAAATCAGTCCTTTGCTGACACAAGTTCCATTTGTTACAGATGAATTCTAATAAAAATGTCAGTGTTATGCAGTTCTGGTTATCTTTTCTGAATCTTGGCCTACCACACTGGGGACAATCCTGGCTGTCAATCATAACCTATGAGAACCTGTACTATTTCAGTACATCAATAAAGACATATACAGGTACTTCTCACAAAATTAGAATAACATCAAAAAGTTAATTTATTCAGTTCTTCAATACAAAAAGTGAAACTCATATTATAGAGAGTCATTACAAACAGAGTGATCAATTTCACGTGTTTATTTCTGTCAATGTTGATGATTATGGCTTACAGCCAATGAAAACCCAAAAGTCATTATCTCAGTAAATTAGAATACTTTATAACACCAGCTTGAAAAATGATTTTAAAATCTGAAATGTTGCCCTACTGAAATGTGTGTTCAGTAAATGCTCTCAATACTTGGTCGGGGTTCCTTTTTGCATCAGTTATTGCATCAATGCGGCGTGGCATGGAGGCGATCAGCCTGTGGCACTGCTGAGGTGTTATGGAAGCCCAGGTTGCTTTGATAGCAACCTTCAGCTCGTCTGCATTGTTGGGTCTGGTGTCTCTCATCTTCCTCTTGACAATACCCCATAGATTCTCTATGGGGTTAAGGTCAGATGAGTTTGCTGGCCAATCAAGCCCAGTGATACTGTTGTTTTTTAACCAGGTATTGGTACTTTAGGCAGTGTGGACAGATGCTAAGTCCTGCTGGAGACCTGCTGGAGAATGAAATTTCCATCTAAAAGAAAAGGCTGGCAGAGGGAAACATGAAGTTCTCTAAAATTTCCTGGTAGACGGCTGCGCTGACTTTGGTCTTGATAATACACAGTGGACCTACACCAGCAGATGACATCCACTCAACTTTCCATTAATATGCTTGGATACAGCACTCTGTGAACAGCCAGCTTCTTGAGCAATAACCCTTTGTGGCTTACCCTCCTTGTGGAGTGTGTCAATGACTGCCTTCTGGACATTTGTCAAGTCAGCAGTCTTCCCCATGATTGTGGAGCCACTGAAAACAGACTAAGGGACCTTTTTAAACACTTAAGCTTTTGCAGGTGTTTTTTGTTAATTATTCTGAGTTACTGAGATAATGACTTTTGGGTTTTCATTAGCTGTAACATCAACATTAACAGAACATTATCAGCAATAACAGAAAGAAACACTTGAAATAGATCACTCTGTAATGACTATATATTATATGAGTTTCACTTTTTGTATTGAAAACTGAAATAAATTAAATTTTTGATGATATTCTAATTTTGTGAGAAGCACCTGTATATAATATAATGAAATATAACATATATGTGATATAATTACATGAATGTCTGAGCAAGGGCAAGAGGAATAGTTGGATCAGAGAAAGTTGGATGTCGTTTGTGCCAAATTCATGACTCAGCGCTGGAATTTATCATCCCCACTAAAACGCTGACACTAGCAAATGCGAATGGGTCACATCTCTTCAAGAGCTTCATGGCAGCTGCTTAGTTTACCTTTATGACCTAGTTTCAAATTCATATTGGCAATATAGTGTAGCATTTGGTTATATTACTTTTTTCATTTAAGTAAAGAGTATGCTTAACTGGGCACAACACATTCAACAAACTTTGAATAAATCTATATTAGAAATGAAAATAAGAAATTTTGTAATAAATCTTATCAGAAAAATCTGTTTCTTTCTCCACTTATGAGCCACCTCTCCCCTACTTCTTGAACTCATCACCTGCTTTGAAAAAACTACTTAAATTTGTCCAGATTAAGACATAAGCAGTAGAACACGAATCCCTCTCGGTCTGGGAGACATTGTAGAAGCTAGTCTACACTTACTAGCTCAACTGTAAGTTAGAAATAGAGCCATTACAATGGAAAACTGATGAAAATGCAGGATACAAGTCACATAAAAGTGTAGCTACCTTTTAGACTGGCATCATTGATGTGAATGAATTTGATTTGTCATAAAATGTACAAAGTGTTTTAACTTTATTTCTTGTTATGGAAACCAGGAATCTCTTAAGGTCTACTTTAAAAATTTTTATACCCAATAGAGGTTAGCGTTAAAGGTCATCATCGTTTCCAGAGCCTCCACTGTATGGTAGTCATTGCTGTAGAACCTTGAAAAATTGTTACAAAAAGTGTTTTGGATTAAGATTTTCTTTGATTATATTGTATATAGCTACCAGTCAGGAAGTTAAAAATCAGAACTGAATATTATTGTTTTTTTTATGAAGAAATGTTATTTTATTTTTTATTGCTTACTGAGATGGATCCTTTTTTAGCCATGTTACAACTGTGAGTAACTTTCCCTAGCATAGCTAACATAATTTATTCAAACCTCATACTCTGTCCTGATCTTAGACAGTTTTGCATACATTTCATGTATACACCATACATTGTATTGCATTCTGAGTTGTTAGAGGAGATCCTGTTCAGGATCGTCATTTCTTGACAAGAACAGGTTGAGGTTACAAAGAGCATCTCACTCTCTGCTCTCCCTTTCTTGTTCTGCACCACACAACCCTATTAAAGGGAATCTGTCACCATGACTTTACTCCCCAAACTATGTATACATGCATCTAGTTCTTTCAAAAGCAAGGCCAGCAATATATTTACATTGCCAGTCTGTTCCTCTATTACTGAGAAATCAGTGTTTGAATCGATATGCAGATTATCCTCAAGGTTTTTTAAAAAAAAAAACAGGGAGGAGTCCTGAGGAGATCATTTGCATATTCTCAGTTCATTCTGGGATAAGTAAAGAATCTTTGCGAGCTCAAAGAACACTGGATTTTGGCAGTTGCAGCTGAAAGGACATCGGTAAACAAGGGGAAAAATCCTGAGGAGATCATTTGCATATTCCTAGTTCATTCTGGGATAAGTGAAGAGTCTCCGCGAGCTCAAAGAACACTGGGTTTTGGCCGTTGCAGCTAAAAGGAGGACATTGGTAACCCAGGGGAGGAGTCCTTAGGAGAACATTTGCATATTCCCAGTTCATTCTGGGATAAGTGAAGCTTCTCCACAACCTCAAATATCACTGGATTTTGGCTGTTGCAGCTGAATGGAAGACATCGGTAAACCAGGGGAGGAGTCCTGAGGAGATCATTTGCATATTCACAGTTCATTCTGGGATAAGTGAAGAGTCTCTGCGAGCTCAAAGAATACTGGATTTTGGCCATTGCACCTGAAAGTAGGACATTGTTAAACCAGGGGAGGAGTCCTGAGGAGATCATTTGCATATTCTCAGTTCATTCTGGGATAAGTGAAGAATCTTTGCGAGCTCAAAGAACACTGGATTTTGGCAGTTGCAGCTGAAAGGACATCGGTAAACCAGGGGAAAAATCCTGAGGAGATCATTTGCATATTCCCAGTTCATTCTGGGATAAGTGAAGTGTCTCCGCGAGCTCAAAGAACACTGGGTTTTGGCTGTTGCAGCTGAAAGGAGGACATTTGTAAACCAGGGAAGAGTCCTTAGGAGATCATTTGCATATTCCCAGTTCATTCTGGGATAAGTGAAAAGTCTCCGCGAGCAGAAAGAACACTGGATTTTGGCCATTGCAGCTGAAAGTAGGACATTGGTAAACCAGGGGAGGAGTCCTGAGTTTCATTTGCATATTCCCAGTTCATTCTGGGATAAGTGAAGAGTCTCTGCGAGCTCAAAGAATACTGGATTTTGGCCATTGCAGCTGAAAGTAGGACATTGGTAAACCAGGGGAGGAGTCCTGAGGATAATCATTTGCATATTCCCAGTTCATTCTGGGATAAGTGAAAAGTCTCCGCGAGCAGAAAGAACACTGGATTTTGGCCATTGCAGCTGAAAGGAGGATGTAGGTAAACCAGGGAGAGGAGTCCTGAGTGATAAATTTCATGATTTTGGCCATTGCAGCAGAAAGGAGGACATCGGTAAACCAGGGGAGAAGTCCTGAGTGATCAGTTTCTCGATTTTGGCCATTGCAGCATAAAGTAGGACATGGATAAACCGCGCTCCTACGGGCGTGCAAATTTTGGCACATTTTCTAACGCTTTGATATCAAATTAACAATAACAACAATAAGAACATGGAAGAGACCAGGAGCCATTTGGTGAGCTGCATTTCTTGCTACATGTTTACAGACTTAACAGTGGAAAAGCCATTAAGGAAGGTGAAGAATTCTTAGACAGAGCAGAATTATCTCTTCATTTTACAGAAAGAGAAGAAATTTGCAGTGCATCTGAAGAAACAGAGGAATGGAAGCATGTGACCCAGAGAAGCAGGAGGATCGGGAGGCAGTCAGCACCAATACTGCTCAGGAACCAGTACCATACTCTCACACAGAATGAAGAAGAAATACATCAATATAAAACTTTGCCCACAAAGAACAATCTCCTACGCCCTCAGATTCCTCCTGCATCTAGAAAGAAAAATGTTGTGAAGAAGAAACAGAGAGTTGTGGTCATGGGGGATTCTATGTTGAAAGGAACAGAGGCCACTGTCTGCAGACTGGATATTACCTCAAGAGAAATGTGCTGTCTTCCAGGTGCAAAAATTAAAGATGTGTCTGACAGGATATCAGGACTCTTCAGAGCTACAAATGAACACCCATTCCTGCTAATACATGTGGGGACAAATGACACCGCAAGAAAGGACCTGGAAACCATCTGCAGTGACTTTGAAAACTTAGGTGAGAAAGTGAAAGAACTGGGAGCGCAGGTGGTCTTCTCTTCCATCCTCCCAGTGGATGGCCATGGAACAAGGAGGTGGAATAAGATTCTGCAGGTGATCAACTGGCTACGTCGATGGTGCCATCAGCAAGCATTTGTATTTCTGGATCACGGAGTGAATTACCTATACAATGGACCACTTGCTAGTGATGGGGTGCACCTTACGAAGAATGGAAAATATGTACTTGGAATTCGCCTTGCTACACTCATCAGGAGAGCTTTAAACTAGAACAATGTAGGAAGGGAAGCAAAACGACAGAAAAAGCCATGCACCTGACAAATACTATTGAGAACTCTGCTATTAGAAGTGGAAAGGAAGAACAAAGACAAAAAAATCTAAAGAAAAATATTGTAGAAAGAAACCAATCACAAATTAAAATGTTTCTATACTAATGCACAAAGCATGGGCAACAAACAAGGAGAATTGGAACTACTAATGCAGGAAAAGAAATATGATGTAATTGGAATCACTAAACTTGGTGGGACGATACAAATGATTGGAATACAAGGCTAGGATACAAATTATTTGCAAGAAACAGACTTGATAAACGAGGAGGAGGTGTCACATTGTATGTTAGAAAAGCGTATATCTGCACAAAGATTGAAGTTTCAGAGAACAATGGAAAGGACACTATTGTAGGCATTTACTACATGCTGCCCGTGCAAGCTGAAGATATGGATGAACTCTTTGTGCATCAAATGGCCAAGTTCTCCAAAAAATATGACATACTGGTCATGGGAGATTTCAACTATCCAGACATTTGTTGGGAATCTCTCTCAGGCAAAACTAACTGGTCAAGCAAGTTCTTATCCTCTCTTGCTGACAACTTTATCTTCCAAAAGGTAGGAGAGAAAACAAGGGGATCTGCTGCCTTGGATCTAATACTTATAAACAGGGAGGAAATGGTTGAGGAGGTAAGAGTGGCTGGGACCCTAGGAGGTAGAGAACATTCTGTTTCAGAATTTTGGAATACTAGAGGAGGAAGACCTGTGAAGACTCAGACTTCAAGATTAGATTTCAGAAAGACAGATTTTAAGGGAAAGAGAATTGGAGGGATCCAATGGCTGGATATCCTTAAGGACAAAAATGTCCTGGAAAGATGGGAAATCTTGAAAAATTAGATTCTTAAAGCACAATCATCAAGAATTCCAAAATGATAGAATATGAAGCATTTAAGAAAACCAGAATGGATGAACACAGAGATTAAACACATGCTAAAAAGGAAGAAATGAAATGTTTATCAAATGAAAAGAGGGAGGCATATCTAAAGAACAATATAATGCTGTCTGCAGAACCTGCAGGGCACGAATCAGATTATTAAAGCGGACAATGAATTAAGACTTGCAAGAGACGTTAAAAGCAATAAAAAAGGATTTTGGGGCTATAGGATTTTTACAGGATGAAAATGATGAAATGGTAAGAAAGGATGTTGAGAAGGCCTAACTTTTAAATTCCTATTTTGCATCTGTTTTCTCTCAGAAAGGAAATGTAACATCAACTGATCTTCACTGTCCTATTAAAGAAATAGCAGAATCCATGATATCTATAAACAGAAAGATAGTGAGGAAACACTTAGCTAACATAAATGAATTTAAGTCTCCAGGTCCAGATGAATTACACCCGAGAGTACTGAAGGAGAAAAAATTTTTGAACCACTCCATAATCTTTGAAAATTCTTGGAGAACAGGAGAAGTCCCAGAAGACTGGAAAAGAGCAAATGTTCCTATCTTCAAAAGTGGAAGAATGTGGACCCAGGGAATTATAGTCCGGTGAGTCTGACTTCTATACCAGGAAAGATTCTTGAACAAATTATTAAACATGTATGTAATTACCTGGATAAGACTGAAGTGATTAACCAGAGTCAGCATGGGTTTGTAACTAATAAGTCATGTCAGACAAACTTAATTTCCTTATATGACAATCACTGACTGGGTGCATCAAGGAAATGCTGAAGATATAGTATATTTGACTTCAACAAAGCATTTGACAAAGTATCTCACACAATCCTTATTGAAAAAATGACTAAGGATAAAATGGACAAGGCAACTGTTAGGTGGATTCATAACTGGCTTAGTGATCAGACCCAAAGAGTAGTCGTAAATGGCTGCACATCGAGTTGGAAGAATGTCTCAAGTGGGGTACCACAGGGCTCTGTCCTGGGCCCTGTATTGTTCAACATCTTTATCAATGATTTAGATGAAGGAATTGAGGGTAAACTGATTAAATTTGCTGATGACACAAAGCTAGGAGGGATAGCTAATACTAGAGAAGAAAGAGGATTCAAAAAGATATAAATAAATTGGAGCAGTGGGCAGCAACTAACGGAATGTTTTTTATCAGTGAAAAATGCAAAGTACTACATCTGGGCAATAAAAATGAAAAAAGCATATACAAAATGGGAGGAATAGGGCTTTGCAACAGCACATGTGAAAAAGACTTGGGTATACTAATAGATCACAGACTGAACATGAGTCAACAGTGTGATGCAGCAGCAAAAAAGGCAAATACACTTCTGTGATGTATTAACAGAATCATACCGTCTAGATCATGTGAAGTCATTATTGCCCTCTACTCTTTGGTCAGACCTCATCTGGAATACTGTGTTCAGTTTTGGGCACCACATTTTACAAAAGACAGCAAACTGGAGCAAGTACACAGAAGAGCGACCAGAATGGTGACCGGTCTGCAAACCATGTCCTATGAGGAACGGTTACAGGATTTGGGAATGTTTAGCTTACAAAAAAGAAGACTGAGAGGAGACTTAATAGCTGTCTAAAAATATCTCAAGGCTGTCACATTGTAGAAGGATCATCTTTATTCTCATTTGCACAAGGAAAGACTAGAAGCAATGGGATGAAACTGAATGGGAGGAGACACAAATTAGATATTAGACAGTTAAGCTGATCACTGAGTGGAACAGGCTGCCACGAGAGGTGGTGAGTTTTCCTTCAATGGAAGTCTTCAAACAGAGGCTGGACAGACATCTGTCTGGAATGATTTAGTGAATCCTGCTTTGAGCAGGGGTCCAGATAACCCAGGAGGTACCTTCCAACTCTACCATTCTATGATTCTATGACTATGAACCGTTGTCATTCCAACTCTTTTCCCCACTCTGAGATACCTCCTCCTTGACTGACAGCTTCTTTGCTGTACGACTTGAAGCAAAGGAGCAATCAGTCAAGCAGGAGCTGGAGGAGCTGGGTGGGGAATAGAGCAGGAGTGAGAAATGCTTCAGATCTACTACAGTGCTTCAGCCTTATTTGCATATCAATTCAAATACTGATTTCTCAGTAATGGAGAGACAGATCGGTAATGAAAAGGTTTTGCTGGACTTGTCTGTGAAACAGCTATAAGCGCATGTAAATAGTTTCGGGTGTGAAATCCTGCTGACAGATTTCCTTAAAGTAAAAAAAAAAACAACTTGAAACCTAAAAACATGGTCGCGGGAGCAGAGAAAAGATGGGACACATACTGAGTCTTTTGTGAAAAAGTGGTTATCACCATATAGAAGTATAATAAAAATATACACAACCATAAATGTCTACTAAGACATCTGGCAAACTCTTATGTGCTGAGCCTGCTTCTGGAATATGCCATAAAAAGAAGGAATGCTTTGCGGAAATCAATGTGTAATTTGATGAAATCCTCAACCATAAATCTGGCAGACGCATCCTTTATGTTCATCAATATGAAATCGGAGACAGAAGTACAGTAGAGCCCCCCCATACACTTATATAGGTGTGCAACTGGGCTAGCATGTTTGGATCTGTAAAGATTTTCTTTTTTTTTTACCACTGATAATATTACTGTAATTTGATGCACGAAATTCTATTTTTGTTTTTATTTTTTTTTTGTAAATTTTATCTTAAATGTATTTTACTTTCTGCTGTTGCCGTTGTCGGCTGGATAAGGTAAATGCCTGAGGATAATGATTCATGTCACCTTATTCGTCCTTTCAGTGTTACTACTTATATTGTTCTTTAGACATTGAGAGTCCTCAGTGGTTGATACCTTTTAATGGCTAACTGAAAAGATGGTAACAAATTGCAAGCTTTCGAGACTACTCAGGTCTCTTCATCAGCCATGTACTAATACAAAATCTGAAGAATCACATATTTATACACAACACAGAAATAATGCTGCACACTCCGGTCCAAGTACCTTCGGCAGTGCCGGGTGTTGAAGCGAGAGACTCGTGTGAGTTTCTTGCATCACACACGCAAGTATCACACCGGCCAAAGAGATAAGCTGCCGCTAGAAATGTAATATGAGACACGGCACTCAATGGAAAAAAAGTAGGTGGTGCACAAGTCAGGTATCCAACCAGACGTATAATAATATAAATAAAATTGGCACTCGACAAAGTGAAGCGATTCAAAAAAATTTATTTATTTGCATCCATACAAACAGAAGTCCGTTTTTAAACGTTTTCGTTCCTTTGAGGGACCTTCATCAGAAAATTGGTTCCATACAGTGTTGCTGAAACATTTGGTGCAGGGGCTCTGTGAGAATACCCCTATTTAGTGATAATAGGATGAACGGAAAGTCTCCTGAAATACTGGATATGCCAGGAATAGATTCAAATGAAATGCTGCAGTATGTCAAAACACGATACTCAGGCATAGTTCTTACCGATCTGTAAAATGTGCCTGGCTGCACGATTACAGACAGGTATATAAAGATGCTTGTGGGGGGTGCCGGGTGTTGCACCCCTACTGATCAGACATTTATCTTAAGTATAGACCATCAATGTTAAGGTACCAGATTTACCCTTTAAAGTCTTTTTTGTAATGACACATTGTGTATAGGCATATAGTGGCATTTGCCCATATGTTCCCATGTAAAAAAAAGTATTATATATCATGCTGTCTTTATTATATGAGATGCTTCTGTATGAAATAGTGCTGCAGATGCAGACTACATTATCACACGCAGATAAATAATGTACACTGTGTGTTCCAGACTGATGAATGTAGAAGACACAACCCTATGATCATATTTGCTGTATGCATCGGATGCTTTCTGAATACACGCTTACTGATGTATGTGTGATAATACATACTGGATTGTGTCTATCCCTCTATCCTACTAACACAATCATCCACAGCTCTCATTTAATTCTCTGCTTAGTCTTTGTCTCTAATTATACCTTCTTATTTCCAGCTGTAGTAATCTGGTCCAAATAATCATATTATGACTGCATAATCTACATAATCAGCGGCTCATATTTATATAAATCCTGCACTGAGCATCCTAACCAGCGCTATCAAATGTCTGTAAAGAATATCCTGATCAAACATTGCTGTTCAGTTATTCCAGACAATTCATGGTCTGGAGGGGAGATTGGACTAGTTCACCATGCATTTAGCAGAAGTCGAAAACAGACTGATACCTACAGATATTTTTAAATAGAACCTGTCACTTGCCTTAAATATATACCATATTTTTGGATTATAAGATGCACTTTCCCCAAAAAAAATTTGGGGGGAAAATGGAGGTGTGTCTTATAATGCGGATATACCTTACCAACCATGGTGGAACAGGGTCCCAGAGTTGCAGCTGGAGGAGAAAAGAGTGAAGCATTGCTGCAGGCCACAGGCTGGGATGAGGGGGTGTCCGGTGCTCTGGGTGTCCGGTACTGAGTGCGCTCTGATGACATTTTGTGAAAGGCCAGAGCCCCGCAGTTCCATTGTTTCCTATGTGGTGGACTCCGGGAAAATGGCTGCCGGGGCGGCGACACTGGGACCCTTCTTCACCGCAGCCACCACCCCCTGATAAGCAACCATTTTATTAAAAAAAGTTTTTTTCCTATTTTTCTCCTCAAAATTTGGAGTGCGTCTTATAATCCAGAGCGTTTTATAATCCGAAAAATACAGTAGTTTGGTTACCTGTCGTAAATGACACTATTCTCCTGTATGTTTTTCTTTTTATACAGCACCTTTCCGTTCCTGGGTGGTGCCTCCTCCCTATTTCATAAATGTAAATCCAGTATATAGAGTCATGGGCGAAAGTGTTGGCACCCTTGAAATTACTCCAGAAAATAATTTCATTTACATATATTTTGTTATGCACATGTTTATTTCCTTTTTGTTGTATTGGAACAACTAAAAAAATAAAAAGGGGAAAAAAAGATAAATTGGACATAGCTTCACACAAAACTCCAAAAATGGACCGGACAAAATTGTTGGCACCTTTTGTAAAATTGTGGGTAAACATTGTTTCAAGCATGTGATGCTCATTCTAACTCACCTGTGGCAAGTAATGGGGGCAAAATGAGAATCACACCTGAAACCAGATAAAGGAGATTTGACTCAGTCTTTCAATTGTTTGCCTGTATGTGCCACACTAAGCATGGAAAACAGAAAGAGGAGACAAGCACTGTCTGAGGACTTGAGAAACAAAATTGTTGAAAGGTTGAACTTGAAAGGTTGCAGGCTAGTCCGGATGGTGGATCAGCAAGCCTAATCAAATACCAAAGAAATTCAAGTTGTCCTACAGGCTTGGGGTGCATCAATGTCAGCCCAAAGTATTCATCGGCATTTGAGTGAAATTAAACACTATGACAGGAGAACCAGGATGACCCCACTACTGACACAGAGACATAAAAAAGGTAGACTGCAGTTTGTAAAAATGTTTGTGAGTAAGCCAAAATTCTTCTGGGAAAGAGCCTTGTGGACAGATAAAACCAAGATAGAGCTGATGGGTAAAGCACATAATTCTACAGTCATGGCCAAAAGTTTTGAGAATGACACAAATATTATATTTTCACATGATCCGCTGCCCTCTGGTTTTTATGTGTGTTTGACAGATGTTTTTATCACAGACAGAAATATAATAATTGCAAACATATGAGTAACAAAAGCTTATATTGACAGTTAGAATGAGTTAATGCAGCAAGTCAATATTTGCAGTGTTGACCCTTCTTCTTCAGGACCTCTGCAATTCTCCCTGGCATGCTCTCAATCAACTTCTGGACCAAATCCTGACTGATAGCAGTCCATTCTTGCACAATCAGTGCTTTCATTTTGTCCGAATTTTTAGGTTTTTGTTTGTCCACCCGTCTCTTGATGATTGACCACAAGTTCTCAATGGGATTAAGATCTGGGGAGTTTCCAGGCCATGGACCCAAAATCTCTATGTTTTGTTCCCTGAGCCATTTAGTTATCACCTTTGCTTTATGGCAAGGTGCTCCATCATGCTGGAAAAGGCATTGTTGATCGCCAAACTGCTCCTGGAGGGTTGGGAGAAGTTGCTCTTGGAGAACATTCTGGTACCATTCTTTATTCATGGCTGTGTTTTTAGGCAAGACTGTGAGAGAGCCGATTCCCTTGGCTGAGAAGCAACCCCACACATGAATGGTTTCAGGATGCTTAACAGTTGGCATGAGACAAGACTGGTGGTAGCGCTCACCTTGTCTTCTCCGAATGAGGCGTTTTCCTGATGTCCCAAACAATCGAAAAGGGGATTCATCAGAGAAAATAACTTTACCCCAGTCCTCAGCAGTCCACTGCCTGTACCTTTTGCAGAATATCAGTCTGCTCCAATATCAAGCCTTGCTCCAAGAGTCTCCGCCTCACAGTGCGTGCAGATGCACTCACACCTGCCTGCTGCCATTCCTGAGCAAGCTCTGCACTGCTGGTAGCCCGATCCCGCAGCTGAAACACTTTTAAGAGACGTGTTGTGAATGGGTTTGAGATGAGTTCTGAGCAGAGGCTCCCTCTGGTGGTTACAGGCGGTACTAGTGAGGATTGTGAGGACTGGGAATCAGGTGTTACTGATTGGTCTTATGTAAGGGAGTCATTTTCCCATCAGGGTTGCCGGTGATCAATTGTTCTGGTCTGAATCCTTCTTTCCAGTTTCCCTTGTAGCCTGCTGTGTCGTGTCTGCATCTCCTGCTATCAGATAAGACAATTTCTTATTTTGTGTTTTGCTATATTTTTGAATTTTGTCCTGCACTTCTGTGGGGGCCTTCAGGGTCCCCTCCGGGGGCTTTTGCCCTCTCAGTTTAGTCCAGCCACTGTGTTTTGTACTTTTGCTTTTTCCAGTTTTTTTTCAGTGGCTGCTGTTTTGTTTTTGTTACACCAGAGAACTAATTTAGGTGGTAGAGGTCGTGTGATCTCAGGTGATTTTGAAATTAGTAGAGTTGGTGTTTTTTCAGGGTTTTCTGAGATTGCAGTAAGTACCCTTCCTATCCTTTTCTATTTAGATAGTTTGGGCCCCAGCGTTTGCTCATACTATTTTCTTTCTGTGTCAGTATTTCCTCTTGTCTAACCGCCATTACATGTTTGGGGGCTTTCTATTATCTTTGGGGTTCTGCTCCGGGGCAGATAGCTTTCCTATTTCTATCTTTAGGTGTAGTTAGTTTCTCAGGCTGTGACGAGGCGTCTAGGACCAACGTAGGAACGCTCCACGGCTGCCTCTAGTTGCGGTGGTTAGTCAGGGTACTGCAATCTCATAGATTCCAACTGCTCTGGTGTATTTCCTTTTTTACCTGCACTCCTCAGCTACCGTAACATAACAGTATCACCGGCCATAAAAATTGTATGGTACTCACAGAAGGGAAAAAATATTTTGAAGGAAGAAAAGTTGTCAGAGATATTTTTCTGTTTGTTGCATTTTTTTTTTTTTTTTCCTCTGTATCTCTGGGTGCTGGGAGGATCTTTTCTCCCAATGGAGTTTGCACAGTTGTCTGGCCGTGTGGATCAGCTTGCCACTGAGGTTCAGAGTATTGCTGCATATCTTGCTAGGTTGCCTGTTGTGGAACCTAGGATCCCCATGCCAGATTTGTTTTTAGGGGATCGAGCTAAGTTTCAGAATTTCAAAAATAATTGTAAATTGTTTCTTGCCTTAAAATCTAAGTCCTCAGGAAACGCAGCGCAGCAGGTTCAAATTATCATCTCTCTCCTGCGCGGCGATCCTCAGGATTGGGCTTTTTCCCTGATACCTGGGGATCCTGTTTTGAGTGATGTTGATGCATTTTTTCAGGCTTTGGGGTTATTGTACGATGAGCCTAATGTCACTGATCAAGCTGAAAAAGCCTTGTTGGCATTAAATCAGGGGCTTGATGACGCTGAGTTATACTGTCAGAGATTCCGTAGGTGGGCAGTCCTGACCAAGTGGAATGACGACGCTTTGGCGGCCCTTTTCCGGAAGGGTCTGTCGGATAATGTAAAGGATGTTATGGTGGGATTCCCTGTCCCCTCTGGTCTCAATGATTCTATGTCATTAGCGATTCAAATTGACAGACGTTTGCGTGAGCGGAGAAGTATGCGTGGAGTGGTGTTGCCTTGTGAGCCAGCTGCTGAGCCCATGCAGTGTGATGGAGTGGTGTCTGGGGCACAGCGTCATGAGTTTCGAAAGCGCAATGGGTTATGTTTCTACTGTGGTGATGCCTCTCATGCTATTTCAGTCTGCCCTAAGCGGGGAAGACGTTTTGCACGCTCGGTTGTCTTGGGTAGTGTTCAGACTAAGTTTTTGTTAACTGTCACTCTGATATGCTCTCTGTCCTCATTTTCTGCTCAGGCTTTCGTTGATTCTGGAGCAGCTATTAACCTGATGGATTATGATTTTGCTAAACGTTGTGGGTTTCCCTTGATACCCCTACAGAAGTCTATTCCTTTACTGGGGATCGATTCTACCCCTTTGGCTGAGAATAAACCCCAGTTTTCTACTCAGGTGATAATGAGGGTTGAACCTGATCACCAGGAGTGCTGCAAATTTTTGGTTCTATATAATCTGCATGACATTATAGTGCTGGGTTTCCCTTGGTTACAGTCTCATAATCCTGTTTTGGATTGGAAATCTGTGTCTGTAACCAGTTGGGGCTGCCAATGTGTTAATACCAACACTCCTGTTTTTTCTGCCTCCCCCCAGGCTGAGGATGTTCCTGACTTTTTGTTTGATTTTTCTGATGTGTTTAGCGAAAGTAAATCTGCATCCTTACCTCCCCATAGGAGCTATGACTGCGCTATTGAATTAGTGCCAGGTAGTAAATTCCCTAAAGGTCGCCTTTTTAACTTGTCTGTACCTGAACATGACGCTATGCGGTCTTATATCAAGGAATCATTGGAGAAGGGTCATATCAGACCATCCTCTTCACCCTTAGGTGCCGGTTTTTTCTTTGTGGCCAAAAAAGATGGTTCATTAAGGCCGTGTATTGATTATCGTCTCTTGAACAATATTACTGTGAAATATCAATACCCGTTACCCTTGATTTCTGACCTGTTTTCCAGGGTGAAAAACGCTACTTGGTTTACCAAGCTTGACCTCAGGGGGGCGTATAACCTTATTCGCATTAAGCACGGGGATGAATGGAAGACGGCATTTAACACCCCTGAAGGGCATTTTGAGTACCTTGTGATGCCCTTTGGGCTCACTAATGCTCCTTCCGTCTTCCAGTCCTTCATGAATGACATTTTCAGGGATTTTGTGGACAAGTTTCTGATTGTTTATTTGGATGATATCTTGATTTTTTCTAATGACTGGGACTCTCATGTGAAACATGTTCGAACTGTATTCCAGATTTTGAGAGAGAATGCTCTGTATGTGAAGGGATCAAAGTGTCTTTTTGGCGTACAGAAGATCTCATTTCTGGGATTCATTTTGTCCCCATCTGTTATTGAAATGGACCCGGTCAAGGTTCAGGCCATCTGTGATTGGGTCCAACCTACTTCATTAAAGGCTCTTCAGAGATTTTTGGGTTTTGCCAATTTTTATCGTAAATTTATTGGTAATTTCTCGGTTATTGTTAAACCATTAACTGATTTGACCAGAAAGGGTTCTGATGTGTGTGAATTGGCCTCCTGAGGCAGTCTCTGCGTTTCAGGAACTTAAGCAGAGATTCACTTCTGCTCCTGTTCTACGGCAGCCTGATGTTTCTCTGCCATTTCAGGTGGAGGTTGATGCCTCTGAAATTGGGGCAGGTGCCGTTTTGTCCCAAAAAGATCCAGAGACCTCTAAAAGTAACCCTTGTGCCTTTTTCTCTCGAAAATTTTCTCCTACTGAACGTAATTATGACGTGGGTAATCGGGAGTTATTGGCCATGAAGTGGGCTTTTGAAGAGTGGAGACATTGGCTGGAGGGAGCCAAACATCAGGTGGTGGTCCTTACGGACCATAAGAATCTGGTCTATCTGGAATCTGCCAAGCGACTCAATCCTAGACAGGCCAGGTGGGCCTTGTTTTTCACACGTTTTAATTTTGTGGTTTCCTTTCTTCCTGGCACTAAGAATGTTAAGGCGGATGCCCTCTCGAGGAGTTTCCTTGCGGACTCTCCTGAGCTATCTGATCCCTCTGTTATTTTGAAGGAGGGTGTAGTTCTTTCCGCCATCTCGCCCAATTTGAGACTTGCTCTGGAGGGGTGTCAGGAGGATAGGCCCGAGCGCTGCCCTGTTGGAAAATTGTTTGTCCCGGACCAATGGAAAAAGAGTGTGATGTCTGAGATTCATTGTTCCGCATTGGCTGGGCATCCCGGAATTTTTGGTACCAGAGACTTGGTTAGTCGGTCCTTTTGGTGGCCTACCTTGTCTCGCGATGTCAGGGAATTTGTGCAGTCCTGCGGGACTTGCTCTCGCTACAAGCCTTGCTCTCGCTCTAGTGGTTTGTTGATGCCATTGCCTGTGCCCAAGAGACCATGGACCCATATCTCTATGGATTTCATTTCCGATCTTCCTGTTTCTCAGAGAATGACCACCATCTGGGTAATTTGTGATAGGTTTTCCAAGATGATACATCTTGTGCCATTACCTAAGTTGCCTTCCTCCTCTGAATTTGTGCCGTTGTTCCTTCAGCACGTGGTTCGTTTACACGGCATTCCTGAGAACATTGTGTCTGACAGAGGAGTCCAGTTTGTTTCCAGATTTTGGAGGACTTTTTGTTCTAAACTGGGTGTTCAATTGTCTTTCTCCTCGGCATTTCATCCTCAGACCAATGGTCAAACTGAGAGAACAAACCAGACATTGGAGACTTATCTAAGATGCTTTGTGTCTGCTGATCAGGATGACTGGGTCTCTTTTTTGCCTTTGGCTGAGTTTGCTCTTTATAATAGGGCTAGCTCTGCCACTTTGATGTCTCCGTTTTTCTGTAATTCTGGGTTTCACCCTCGATTTTCTTCGGGACAGACGGAGGCTTCTGTCTGTCCAGGTGTTGACTCTGTTGTTGAGCGTATGCAGCAGATTTGGGACCAGGTAGTGGAGAGGTTGTCCCTCTCTCAGGAGAAGGCCCAGCGGTTTGCTAACCGGCATAGGACTGATGGTCCTCGGTTTAAAGTGGGGGACTTGGTCTGGTTGTCCTCAAAGAATATTCCTATGAGAGTAGCATCTCCTAAATTTAAGCCTAGGTTCATTGGACCTTATAAGATCATGGAGATTATTAATCCTGTTTCTTTTCGTTTGCTTCTTCCAGGGACATTTAAGATCCATAACGTGTTCCACAAGTCCTTGTTGAAGAGGTTTGTTGAGCCAGTGGTTCCTGCTGCTGTGCCTCCTGACCCTGTTTTGGTTGAGGGCAATCTGGAGTATGTGGTTGAGAAAATATTGGATTCTCGTTTTTCTAGACGAAGACTCCAGTATTTGGTTAAATGGAGAGGTTATGGTCAGGAAGACAATTCTTGGGTGTTTGCTTCGGACATCCATGCTAGGAGACTTATCCGTGCGTATCATAGAACTCATCCTGACCGACCTGGTTGCTCAAATGAGGGTTCGGTGACCCCTCCTCAAGGGGGGGGTACTGTTGTGAATGGGTTTGAGATGAGTTCTGAGCAGAGGCTCCCTCTGGTGGTTACAGGCGGTACTAGTGAGGATTGTGAGGACTGGGAATCAGGTGTTACTGATTGGTCTTATGTAAGGGAGTCATTTTCCCATCAGGGTTGCCGGTGATCAATTGTTCTGGTCTGAATCCTTCTTTCCAGTTTCCCTTGTAGCCTGCTGTGTCGTGTCTGCATCTCCTGCTATCAGATAAGACAATTTCTTATTTTGTGTTTTTGCTATATTTTTGCATTTTGTCCTGCACTTCTGTGGGGGCCTTCAGGGTCCCCTCCGGGGGCTTTTGCCCTCTCAGTTTAGTCCAGCCACTGTGTTTTGTACTTTTGCTTTTTCCAGTTTTTTTTCAGTGGCTGCTGTTTTGTTTTTGTTACACCAGAGAACTAATTTAGGTGGTAGAGGTCGTGTGATCTCAGGTGATTTTGAAATTAGTAGAGTTGGTGTTTTTCAGGGTTTTCTGGATTGCAGTAAGTACCCTTCCTATCCTTTTCTATTTAGATAGTTTGAGCCCCAGCGTTTGCTCATACTATTTTCTTTCTGTGTCAGTATTTCCTCTTGTCTAACCGCCATTACATGTTTGGGGGCTTTCTATTATCTTTGGGGTTCTGCTCCGGGGCAGATAGCTTTCCTATTTCTATCTTTAGGTGTAGTTAGTTTCTCAGGCTGTGACGAGGCGTCTAGGACCAACGTAGGAACGCTCCACGGCTGCCTCTAGTTGCGGTGGTTAGTCAGGGTACTGCAATCTCATAGATTCCAACTGCTCTGGTGTATTTCCTTTTTTACCTGCACTCCTCAGCTACCGTAACATAACAGAGACGGTCCTGGCGCTTGCTGGTCTTTCTTGGGCGCCCTGGAGCCTTTTTGGCAACAATGGAACCTCTCTCCTTGAAGTTCTTGATGATGCGATAGATTGTTGACTGAGGTGCAATCTTTCTAGCTGCGATACTCTTCCCTGTTAGGCCATTTTTGTGCATTGCAATGATGACTGCACGTGTTTCTTTAGAGATAAACATTGTTAACAGAAGAGAAACAATGATGCCAAGCACCAGCCTCCTTTTAAAGTGTCCAGTGGTGTCATTCTTACTTAATCATGACAGATTGATCTCCAGCCATGTCCTCATCAACACCCACACCTGTGTTAATGGAGCAATCACTGAAAGAGGTTAGCTGGTCCTTTTAAGGCAAGGCTGCAATGATGTTGAAATGTGTTTTGGAGGATAAAGTTCATTTTCTAGCCAAATATTGACTTTGCAAGTAATTGCTGTTAAGCTGATCACTCTTTATAACATTCTGGAGTATATGCAAATTGCCATTAGAAAAAGTGAAGCAGTAGACTTTGTAAAAATTTATATTTGTGTCATTCTCAAAACTTTTGGCCATGACTGTACTGTTTACCAAAAACGGAATGAGGCATACAAAGAAAGGAACTCAGTACCTAGATTCAAATATGGTGGAGGCTGAAATAATGGGTTGACTGTGTGCAAGGCATCATGAAATCTGAAGATTACCAAAGGATTTTGGAACACAATGAAGTGCCCATTGTTAGAAAGCTGGTTTGTGTCCTAGGTCATTTGCCTTGCAGCAGGAAATTAACCCCAAACATACTTCAAGAAGCACTCAAATAGATTGAAGCAAAGCACTAGAAAGTTCTGAAGTGGCCAGCAATTTGTCCAGATCTATTTGAAGGCACCCTTCAAATATGAGAGAGCTGGAGGAGTTTGCAAAAGAAGAGTGGTCCAAAATTCCAGTTGAGAGGTATAAGAAGTTTGTTGATGGTTATAGTAAGCAATTGAGTGCAGTTAATTATTTAAAAGGGTGTGCAACCAAATAATAAGTTGAGGGTGTCAACAATTTTGTCTGGCCTATTTTTGGGGTTTTGTGGGAAATTGTGCCCAATTTACTTTTTTTTCTACATTTTTTTGTGTTGTTAGAATACACAGAAAGGAAATAAACATGTAGAACAAACCATGTATTATTGTAATAATTTTTTGGGATAAATACTGTATTATCTGGAACAATTTAAAGGGTGCAAATACTTTCGGCCATGTATAGCAAAATGTGTATGATCTTCAGCTCTTCTCTATAGCAGACTTCTTCAGTGGGTTGACTAAAAAGGCTGGATTTTTATACATTGGAAAGAGGACTATTTTTCAAGACCAGAGAGGCATAGGAACAAAAAATGCCAGAAAAACAGCATTTTCACCAGTTTAAAAAATTACATAGTTAATCCCTTTACAACCTTAGACATATCCATACGTCTAGTTAGCCTAGTACTTACCGACCTTGGATGTATGGCTACGTCCATGCGATTTTGCGAGCACAGAGGCTGTGTGCGTGAGATCACCGCTAGGTGTCAGCTGATTCTGACAGCTGATTCCTGTCTCTCAGTGCCAGGAGCGGTGCCCGCATCCATGGTTTACATTGCAGTGGACTCTGGGAAAATGACCACCCGAGATGGTGCATGCGCAGATGGAGATCTCGGCGCCGCACCCCTGAAAACCCCCTCCTCCCAGCCTGTGGCCCGCAATATCGGTCCACTCTTGCCTCAGCCAGCAGTGACCCTGGGACCGTGCTCCACTGCAGCCGGTAAGGTATATTCGAATTTGAAGATGCGCCCACCATTTTCCCCCAAAGTTTTGGGGAAAAAAGTGCATCTTATAATCCAAAATATATGGTACCTGACTTGTGGATAAAAAAGTCTGCTCTTTAGGCCACATTCACACATTCAGTATTCAGTCAGTATTTCACATCAGTATCTGTAAGCCAAAACCAGGAGTGGAACAATCAGAGGAAATAATAATAATAATTATTTTATTTCTATAGCGCCAACATATTCCGCAGCACTTTACATTATAGAGGGGACTTGTACAGACAATAGACATTACAGCATAACAATAAACACAGATCAAAGTAGATACCAAGAGGAATGAGGGCCCTGCTCGCAAGCTTATAATCTATGAGGAAAAAGGGGAGACACAAAAGGTGGATGGTAACAATTGCTTTCATTGTTCAGACCAGCCATAGTGTAAGAATCGGGTGTTCATGTAATTCTGCATGAACCAGTTAAAAGCTTATGTATGTAACATTACAGACACAGAGGGCTATTAAAGGCATAAAGCAGATGAGAACATAATAAGAGGTACCTGATTATGGTAGAATTTTTTTTTTTTTAATGGGCCAACAGGTATAGTTAGGTTAATGCGTTGAGGTGGTATGCCAGTCTGAAGAAATGCATTTTTAGGGCACGCTTAAAACTGGGGATTGGGGATTAATCTTATTAACCTGGGTAGTGCATTCCAAACAATTGGCGCAGCACGTGAAAAGTCATGGAAAAGTATAATAAAAACACGTCACCACTTTTGCATTTATCACCCTCTCCTGGTTTTGGCTTACAAATATTGAGGTAAAATGCTGACCGAATACTGAACGTGTGAATGTGGCCTAATGCTCACAATGGAGCAATGTTTTACCGTATATACTCGTGTATAAACCGAGATTTTCAGCCCATTTTTTAGGGCTGAAAGTCCCCCTCTCGGCTTATACGTGAGTCATATACGGCGGGGGTGTCAGATCATACTTACCCCTCCGCCGGTGCGTCTCTGTAGCCCCCCTGCTTCTCTGACGATCTCCGGCTCCTTCCTGCAGCGGTCACGTGGTACCGCTCATTAAAGTCATGAATATGCACATATTCATGACTTTAATGAGCGGTACCACGTGACCGCTGTAGGAAGGAAGAGCTGCCGGAGATAGCAGGAGAAGAGGAGAGGCTGCAGAGACCGCACCGGCGGAGGGGTGAGTATGCCAATATTTACCTGTCCCCGTGCCGCTGCTGCTCACCTCTGTGTCCTCGTGTCATCTTGCTGTTATGATCAGGCAGAGGGCGCGATGACGTCGTTAGTGCGCGCCGCGCCCTCTGCCTGATCATTCACTGCCGAGGACCCAGACGGAGGGAGCAGCGCACAGCGGTGGACCCGGGATCGGTAAATATTGCAGGTGCCGGGGTCCTGAGCGAGCGGTGACTCCGGCACCTGTCCCCATAGCGCGCCGGTGTCACCGCCTGCTGAGGACACCGGCACCTGGCCCCAGCGACAAGAGGTGAGTATGTCATTTTTTTTTTGCGGCAGCATAAGGGACGTATACTATGGGGCATAATCTGTGGAGCATATGGGGGCATAACCTGTGGAACATATGGGGGCATAATCTGTGGAACATATGGGGGCATAATCTGTGGAACATATGGGGGCATAATCTGTGGAGCATATGGGGCATAATCCATGGAGCATATGGGGGCATAATCCGTGGAGCATATGGGGCATAATCTGTGCAGCATATGGGGACATAATCTGTGGAGCACCATGTGGGGCCCATTCTATGGATCATCTTCTGGGGGCATAACCTTTATGGAGCAGCATATGGGGAGTATTTTGTATGGAGCATTTTATGGGGCTCCTGATTCAATATGGATATTCAAAAACCTTTACCCTACTGATGTCTCAATTAATTTTACTTTTATTGTTATCAATTTTTATTTTTGTAATTTACCAGTAGCTGCCTCATTTCCACCCTAGGCTTATACGCGAGTCAATAAGTTTTCCCAGTTTTTTTGTGGCAAAATTAGGGGGTCGGCTTATACATGAGTATATACGGTAGATTATTTTGCAGTCCGCTATACGGTAGACTGTTAAAATATCTAGTTATACAGTACGTTTCAGTAATTCCAAAACATTGTGGCAATATCGTCTGGCTACAAACATTAAGCACTTTATATAGTGTCTAAAATCAACCACTCACAATAATAAAAACAAAAAGAAAACAGTTTCAATCGGAAGACAGTAATGATGTGCTGAGATTTTACAATGTGGGATGCCTCTCAAATGTCATAGGGTTAAATTGCCTATTAAAGAATCTAAAACTAGCAGAGGGCATATGGAGCATACTACCATCATCATTTACCACTTAGCTTAAAAAAAATGAATAAATATTTGAAAATTCTGAAGTAGGAAAAAAACAATCCACCATTTTAATTACCAGTGATTTTATTTGCGCTTCCATTTTTTTCATTCACTTCCGTATTAGGGCGTTTGCCAGATGTTTGGGGCTTGACCTGAGACTGATTTCTATAGGGTCCGCACGGATGAGAGATGGGCTTGGAATTTTGCCTGGCTTAGTCTGGTCTCTGGATCTTGACTGGCGTATGGCTGAGCCTCAGGTCTAGACAGGCATGGTCTTGTCCATGAGTCTGGATCTCACTCGCAGGCTCAAAGCTGTCTGCCGGTCTGATCTCTCGAGTGCTGTCAGGTATCTAGGTTGTGACATACCCACAAGTACACATCCTGCTGATCTCTTTGGCTCCAAATCCTTTCCCGCCTTGGCTCTCTAGCTTTTTATATCAGGCAACTGCATCATGGATGTCACTGGTGCTCCATCTAAACTTGCCCTTCTTGAAACAATTCCCCTTCTTATTGATTCTGCAGAGTCCAGATTGGACAGTAGGTGGTATTTGTGAGGTGACCGATCACAAATACCGGACGGCTCGGTTGAATTTCATCTACCTCGAACACCATCATACATTCCTCCTTTTAATTTGCCAGTCCTCGGGAGATGAGAAGCCCTGGGTGATTGACAATTCTTTTGAGGATGCCCTTTTTTTGCCAGGAGTTGAGCACATTCATGGGCCCCATGCTTAATTTGCTCAAAGACTAACTTGTTCTGTGCATTTCAGTCAGGGGGAAATACCAGCATTGGCATGTTCAGTTCTACGCTGACCTTGCAAGGGTGTCTCAGGAACTCATGGGTCTTCGGACACTTTGCTGAGGCAGAATCACACTGTTCTTCTGGAGATTTCGTCCCTCTGGTCCCTTCTGCCTTAGAGAGGCAGGGTCGGAGCATGTTCTGATGCAACATTTGGCTCAGGGACCTCTTTGTTCCCCTGGGGCTGGACTTCATAGACTGGACTGTTGGGATGGTCTTTCCTTGTAACACAGTAAGTTACTGCTCTCAAGCAATAGTCCAATTTATTTTTGGGCCGTTTAGCTTGTACCAGTACACAATCTCCCATTTGAAGCGATTCTTGTATTGGAGATGCACCCAGATAATCTAGTTCTCTAAACATCTGCTCCTTCAATCGGTTCATTGTCTGCAGTTGATGCCTATGCTCTCAGATCCAAGTTTTCGGTCTGTTCCCCAGATAGATGTTTTGAAGTTCCAATTCCATAATTTTGATACCACTGTGACCGAACAGCAGCATGTATGATGTGTACCCCATAGTTGTGTGGACTCAATTATTGTAAACCCATACAAGTTCAGAGATTATTTCGGGCCACCTCATATTTCTGTCCTTTTCTAAGGTCCATAACATGTGCATTAAAGTTCTATTGAAGCGCTCACAAGCTCTGTTCCCCTGTTGGTGATATGGTGTGGTTCGGGAATTGGCAATACCATAGAGACGGTGCAATTCTTCCATCACCTTTCCCTAGAAGCAGGCCCCTTGATCTGAATGTATTCTTTTCGGGCATCCATATACATGAATGAAGTCCCGACATATTGCTGTGGCTGCCGCTTCAGCCATCTGGTCCATAGTTAGAGTTACCACTGCTAAATTAGTGAAATGGTCAGTCATCACCAGACAATATTCATAGCCATAATGAGGCATCCCTATCATCGAGTAGTCGACCATTAATACTTCTAGGGGTGTGGAGTTCTCTAGGGTGTAGGGTCTCTCTGCTGTGGGGGTTTGGTCAGCTCACACTGTCGACATCTTCTACAGGTCTCTTCTACAGTTTGATGTAGTTGAGGCCAATACACCAGCCATTACAGCCATTGGATGTTTTTTTTCAATAGCGAAATGGACGCATTTCTCATGAGTTTCCTTGGCCAGGCTTGCCGCCATCCCCTCTAGAACTACCACTCACCAGGTAAAGCCAACTCTTGAGGAAGTTGGATTCTTCAGTATAACAAGCCATTTTTCATGAAAAGTCTTTCCCATTGCCACATGATCTGTATTGTACTTGTGGCCAAGCCATTCTGGCCTCTCTGTAGGGTTGCTGTCTCAGAATGACCTTCTTCAGTAGTTCCACTAATTCATGATTGGTCTTTTGTAGTTGCACCCCTTCATCCCTCTGGTGGCCCAGGACTTGAGTGGGCTTGGATTCTTCTCCCCATTCATGGGCGGCTACTACGGCTGCTGCAAAATGCTTAAAGTCTGTCTCATCATTTTCTTGCTCTTCATCTGTATGCCTCTTGAGGCCGGCCTGAGTCAGCCAGGACAACATGTCTCCATGCATGTTCCCAGACTGTCATGTATAGTGTACAGTTCCTATAGCGTCTTGTGCTTGGGTGCGAGGAAAACACAAGAGACATAGGTTGAAATGAAATGACTTGTATTACTTCATACAAGCATGCTGAAAAGTTCACACAGTTTGCAGGAACAGCGACAGGAGACACAGCAGGCCAGAGTAACTTCAAGCACTACAATAAATCTCCAAAGCAGGTTTAGGATCTCTTCTCTGTACCGTAATTCCTCTGCAAACATGGATTCACCAAACAGCAGGTTTCCAGAGTCCAAAAGTGTTCCAAGGTTCCTCAGTAGGGAATAGCTGGAGTACAAGTCCAAGGTTTCAGGAGTCAGGTCACAGACTGACTGAGGCTTGATTCAGGAGCACTGATT
>JARQOD010000001.1:642527002-642557536 GCA_033576555.1 Oophaga sylvatica
AACCACCACTAGAATGGTGTTCTTCCCTTGAGAGGTTGGTAACTCCACAATGAAGTCCATAGAAATGGATCCCCACGGGCGGGACGGGGTGGGAAGAGGTTGCAACAGACCAGTTGGTGAGGAGCGAGGTGTTTTGCATCTTGCACAGACTTCACATGAAGTGACATAGTTTAAGACATCTTTCCTGTAAGTGGGCCACCAAAAGAAACGAGAAAGAAATTCTTTTGTCTTTAGAATTCCCCTATGCCCGGCTATCTTGGAATCGTGGATGAGTTGCAATACTCTCAATCTGACTGTTTCAGGTATATACAGACGTTGTCCCTGAATCCACACACCATTCTTAAAGACAAGACTTACGTCCCTTGGGCGTTGAGCCAACAAAGAATCCGCATGGTATGCTTCCTTGATGTCCTTAAGTAGGTCTTGATTATGAATCACTCCCAGGAATCTAGAGTCAGGAAGAATAGTCTTAGGAGGAGTAAGTGGACGTGTCTCTGCTGAATGAATCCTAGAGAGTGCATCAGCCTTTCCATTGTGCGATCCTGGTCTATAAGAAATGACAAAATTAAATTGGTTTAGGAAAAGATTCCAGCGAGCCTGGCGAGGAGTCAGGCACTTAGCCGACCTGAAAAATTCAAGGTTACGATGGTCTGTCAGGACGACTATTTGCTGTGCAGCTCCCTGAAGAAGGTGTCTCCATTCCTTGAAGGCGGCAATAATGGCCAACAATTCTCTATTGCCCACATCGTAGTTCCTCTCAGCCGAAGACAACTGCTGGGAAAAGAAGGCACAGGGATGCAAAACATTCTTCTCACCTGTTCTCTGAGAGAGTATAGCTCCAACGGCACAGTCTGAAGCATCCACCTCTATTATGAAGGCAAGCTCGGGGTTGGGATGTACTAAGATAGGTGCGGTGGTAAATTTATCCTTTAAACAGGAAAATGCTTCCTGAGCTTGCGGGGTCCAGGAGAACCTAGACTGTTTCCGGGTAAGTTGGGTGATAGGTGACACTACCTCAGAAAAATTCTTAATGAAACGTCTATAGAAGTTGGCAAACCCGATGAAACGCTGCACCTCCTTCACATTTCTCGGAATTGGCCAATCCTTGATGGCTTGGGTCTTGCTTCCATCCATACTAATCCCTTGCGTAGATAGTACATACCCAGAAATTGAATTTCGGTCCTATGGAATTCACATTTTTCAAGTTTGATGTAGAGATGGTTTTGTCTTAGGCGTTCTAAGACCATTCTCACATGTCCATGATGTTCCTCTGTGGAGTTAGAAAAAATTAGAATATCATCCAGATAAATCACCACAAATGTATCTAGGAGATCCCTGAAGATATCATTCACGAAGTGTTGGAAAGTGGCTGGGGCGGTACTCAGACCAAAAGGCATAACTAGATATTCAAAGTGTCCATAGCGTGACCTGAAAGCAGTCTTCCATTCATCCCCAGGTCTAATACGGACCAAGTTATAGGCCCACGGAGATCCAGTTTAGAGAAAATTTTGGCATGCCGCACTCTCTCCAACAACTCAGGGATTAAAGGCAATGGATAACGGTTTCTAATAGTAACCTTATTGAGTTCCCTATAGTCTATGCAGGGTCTCAGAGATCCATCTTTCTTCTTCACAAAGAAGATGGGTGCACCTGCGGGAGATGAAGAGGGGCGTATGAAGCCCTTGGCTAAATTTTCATCTATATAATCCTTCAAAGCTTTTAGCTCGGGCCCCGCTAGGGGGTAGATCTTACCAAAAGGTATCTCGGCTCCAGGCAATAATTCAATTGGACAATCATATGGACGGTGAGGAGGAAGCTGATCAGCGTTCTTCTTGTCACATAAATCCACATAGTCCTGGTATACAGCTGGTAGTTCAGGGACTGACATGGTTCCTTTAGGAACAGAGCAAGCTGAAACTCCTTGACTCATCTGTTTCTCCGGAAAGTGTAATTCCTTGGTCTCCCAGTTAATCGTAGGATTCTGCGCCTGCAGCCATGGTAGCCCTAGAATAATGGGAAAGTGGGGAGAAGAGATAAGCAAAAAAGACATTTTCTCCTGATGATCTTTACCCATAAGGACCCTCAAAGGCTCTGTTTCTTGATCCACTGGTCCAGAAGTCAGTAGAGAGCCATCCACAGTCTCCATCTGTACTGGAGTAGCCTTCTTCACTGAACGTATCCCCTGTTTCAGAGCAAAGGAGATATTCATAAAATTTCCACTTGCTCCTGAGTCGATCATAGCAGAGCTAGACACCCAGACTGAGTCAACCCAGAGTTTGATGGAAAGGAAGCAATGAGAATTGTTTCTTTTACAACTCAGCTGGGACACCTCTGAGGAAACTTGAAAAATTGCAGCGTTTATACCGTCATCGTCCCCAGAACTAACAGAGTTTAAGTCCGAGAAATCAAGATCTCTTGCAGCAGATCTCTCTGGAGCCTGAGGCTCGGACATGACAGAGCTCCTCTCGCAACACTCACAGTGAATGACTGCTGCAGTAGTCTTACGAGAACGGCTGGGGCAGTTTATAATGAAGTGCCCTGACTTACCACAGTAGAAACATAGATTTTCCTTTATACGATGTTCTTTGCGTGCATCACTAACCCGTCTTTGTAAAGAGTCCACCTGCATGGGTTCAGGTTCTGGTTCCCTTGTGATCCTACTCAAAGGTTCCTTAGCTGAAGAGGGAGGTAGTAAAAGGTTAGTGCGATTATTTTCGAACCATCTCTCTTGTCTGCGTTCAGTCAGACGAGCATCAATACGGATACAATAGTTAATAAAGTCACCTAACGCAGTGGGAGGGTCGGCACAAGCAAGTTCATCCTTAATCAGTGGAGACAACCCTTTCCGAAAAATAGATTTTTTAGCGGAAGTGTCCCAAGTGGTATCAAGAGCCCATCTCCTGAAATCCAGGGCATATTCGGCTACTGAACGCTTACCTTGGCGCAAAGTTAACATGGCTGCTTCAGCTGTTGCACCTCGATTGGGGTCATCAAACACCTGCCCCATGGCTGAAATAAAAGCATCAAGGTGATTCAAACAATCATCCTCAGTCTCAATCAGAGGGTTTGCCCACATCAAAGCCTTATTGGTAAGCAACATGATTATAGTAAGCACTTTGGATCGTTCAGTGGGAAATTGTGAAGCATGTGCAGAGAAAAATAAATTGCATTGATTAATAAATCCCCTGAATTTCTCACGTTCACCGCCAAAACGAAAAGGAGGTAATTTGGGGATCCCAGAACTCGGGGTTATGGCAGGAGCCTGGGCTCGTTCCTCTAGAGCCTCAATCCTGGCTCGCAATTCCTGGGTAGTCTGTCCAAACACTTGCAAATTATGATTAGTGAGGTCCTGTAGGCTTGCAAAACGGGTTTTTAAAGTCTGTACATCTGAAAGGATTGTATCAGTCACTCCGCAAAGTTCCTTTATGCGGGCCTCCATCTTCCAGATCTTTTAAGGCAGAAGTGCTGGAAGAGGAAAGGAAAAAAAAAAAAAAAAAAACAATAGTGTTTACCTGTGGTAACACTCCAGAGTAAAATTTTAAGGGAATGCGCTCACCTGGAATGGTTGTGAGAAGTCACAACCACTGTCATCACATAAGGTATTAAACGGACATCTGATATCCACAGTAACAGCAGACACGGCTTTCCCAGACCCAGCAGACACTAAACATTGGCTCCTGAATCTTGTCATGTATAGTGTACAGTTCCTATAGCGTCTTGTGCTTGGGTGCGAGGAAAACACAGGAGACATAAGTTGAAATGAAATGACTTGTATTACTTCATACAAGCATGCTGAAAAGTTCACACAGTTTGCAGGAACAGCGACAGGAGACACAGCAGGCCAGAGTAACTTCAAGCACTACAATAAATCTCCAAAGCAGGTTCAGGATCTCTTTGTACCGTAATTCCTCTGCAAACATGGATTCACCAAACAGCAGGTTTCCAGAGTCCAAAAGTGTTCCAAGGTTCCTCAGTAGGGAATAGCTGGAGTACAAGTCCAAGGTTTCAGGAGTCTGGTCACAGACTGACTGAGGCTTGATTCAGGAGCACTGATTGTTCAGCTGAGGCTGCTTAAGAAGCAAGAGGGAAGAATCAGGGCGGGAACATGAAAACTGGAAACTCCATATTAACTGAGGGCAAGAGCTGCAGAAAGACAGAAAGCAAAATGGCCGACGGAAAACTGAGTTTCAAGGAACATGTCAACAGAGACAAAGAACCTTACACAGACTTTGACCAATAAGAAATCTTGTACGTGGACATTCTCATGACCCACCTCTGTTCCAATGATTCCAGCTTTGCATTCTCCAAGTAAGCAAGGGGGTTATTGTCAGCATGAACAAGTACTTCCGGTTCTGACAGGTACTACGTTAACGTCTCAGTCATAGCCAACACCAACGACAGCAACTCCAGCTTGAACAAACTATAGCGGTTCTTCTCAAAGTCCCTCAGTGATCAACTGGCATATGCAATCACCCTCTTGCCTTCATCTTGTACCCGAGCCAGCACCGCCTCTAATACGGCTTCTATCGGTGTACAGCTGCGAGAAATCAAGATGGGAACATCAGTCAGCACCTACTTCAGGGCCCCAAAAGCCTCTTGTTTAGTGCTCCAATGGATCGGCTGTCGCTTAATTCCTCCTGCTGTCCTTCTTAGTAGCTCGTTCAATGGTGCTGCAGTATTTGCGAAGTTCTTCATACCTACCAGTAGTATCAGACTAGTCCTAGCTCACTCAGTGTCATGGGTGAAGACCACTTTGCACTGTGGCCACTTCTCTGTTTTGGGGTAGACTCCTGCGATGGAGACTATGTACTCCAGATACTCAATCTCCCTCTGAAATAGGTGGCACTTTCGAGGTTTGATCTTTAACCCATGTCTCTGAAACCATCCTAGCACCAGGTCCAACCTGGCGAGAAGTTCTTCAAAGGTGGAAGAGTAGATAATGAAGTGATCGAGGTATATCAGAATGGCTTCAAAATTCAGGTCACTTAGGCATCTTTCCATCATGCGTTGGAAGGTCCCCGACACAATTATTAGACCGAAAGGCATCTCGAATGGTCCCATGTGAGGAATGAAGGCCATCTTTTAAGGTCAGTTCTTTGCCATTATAGGAAGCTGCCAATTACCGCTGGCCAGATCAAGGGACAAGAAGTATTTAGCCTTACCCAAGGCAGACAGGGATACTTTGATACTTGGCAGGGAGTATGAGTCCTGTATGGTGCAAGAATTAAGTCCACAGTAGTCCACATAGAACCTCAATGTCCTGTCCCTTTTCTGAACTAGCACAATGGGTGCCATCCAGGGGCTTTGAGTCTCCGGTATCACTCCATTCCGCAACATGTGTGACAGCAAGTCTTTTACTTCCTGGTACATTTGAGGGGGATCTGCCAATATCTTTCTCGAAAGGGGGTTGCGGTCACCATAGAAAACTTGTGTTGAATGCTGAGCAAACACCTCTTGATATCATTGAACTAGATTTTCTATCTGCCCAACTTGGTTGGAAGTGAATTTCATGAGTCTGACTTCTATACCAGGAAAGATCTTTGAGCAAATTATTAAACAATATGTATGTAAGTACCTGGAAAAACAGGAAGTGAGTCAGCATGGGTTTGTAACTAATAAGTCATGCCAGACTAACTTAATTTTCTTCCATGACAGAATCACTGACTGGATGGATCAGGGAAATTCTGTAGATATAGTATATCTTGACTTCAGCAAAGCATTTGACAAAGCATCTCACACAAATCCATATTGAAAAAATGACTAAGTATGGAATGGACAAGGCAACTGTTAGGTGGATTCATAATTGGCTTAGTGATCGGACCCAAAGAGTGGTCGTAAATGGCTCACATCCAGTTGGAAGAAAGTGGGTACCAGGGCTCTGTCCTGCTCCCTGTTTTGTTCAAAATCTTTATCAATGATTTAGATGAAGGAATTGAGGGTAAACTGATTAAATTTGCTGATGACACAAAGCAAGGAGGGATTGCTAATACTAGAGAAGAGGATACAAAAAGATATAAATAAACTGGAGCAGGGGGCATCAACTAACAGAATGGTTTTTAATAGGTAAAAATGCAAAGTACGACACCTGGGCAATAAAAATGAAAAAAGTATATACAGAATGGGAGGAATAGGGCTAAGCAGCAGCACATGTGAAAAAGACTTGGGTATACTAATAGATCACAGACTGAACATGAGTCAACAGTGTGATGCAGCAGCAAAAAAGGCAAATACAATTCTGGGATGTATTAACAGAAGCATACAGTCTAGATCACGGAAGTCATTATTGCCTTCTACTCCTCTTTGGTCAGACCTCATCTGGAATACTCTGTCCAGTTTTGGGCACCACATTTTTAAAAAGACATCAACAAACTGGAGCAAGTTCACAGAAGAGCGACCAGAATGGTGACCGGTCTGCAAACCATGTCCTATGAGGAACGGTTACAGAATTTGAGAATGTTTAGCTTGCAAAAGACTGAGAGGAGACTTAATATCTGTCTACAAATATCTCAAGTGCTGTCACATTGTAGAAGGATCATCTTTATTCTCATTTGCACAAGGAAAGATTAGAAGCAATGGGATGAAACTAAATGGGAGGAGACACAGATTAGATATTAGAAAAAACTTTTTGACAGTTAGGGTGATAATTGAGTGGAACATGCTGCCACAAGAGGTGGTGAGTTCTTCTTCAATGGAAGTCTTCAAACAGAGGATGGACAGACTTCTGTCTGGGATGATTTAGTGAATCTTGCTTTGAGCATGGGGTTGGACCAGATGACCCAGGAGGTCCCTTCCAACTCTACCATTCAAATGATTTTAAGAACGGCAGACACGCGTGTGATGACATCTACTACATTTAGCAGCCTGTGCATAGCTGCTCTTCCCTTCCCCCCTCCCATTGAGGCTCAGTGTAATCTGAAGCTACCAGTACTGGAGTTTTCCCGCCTCACCGTAGGGGGTCTCCATTGTCTTCACATGTGCTGTCCCTCCATGTCAGCCATTATGAGGATTCATTCTTTTTGCTTATAACACGGTGGGAAGTTGCGTCAGAAACACGAAAGTCACTGTGTTGAACCATGCGCCGACGGGCATCGTTCCCGTGGTACTGGTGAACCCGTAACTCCAACAGAACCCGAGAAATGGAATTCTCGGATGCCCCATGAGCTATTTCATCCAAGTTTGAGCTCATTGGAACCGTCATTTCAAAGTAAGATCATTGATAGGTCTGCCATTATTCTGCTAGAGTTCCCCGCTGAGTTATGGTCCTTATGACTTTCCAGAGCTTCGAACCATACTTCTGTCCCTGGGAGGTGGCCAGAAAACCAACCCCTTTTGTGAGGTCAGCAGCCCACATGTATAAGTCTGGCTGTGAGCCCCCCTTAGGTGATTCCTTGCTGTGACGTCTTGACTAAGAGATCTGCAAATGAACTATGACGTGTGGCTCCTTCCCCAGCCTGGCTTGCCTGTATATGATCTAACTACCATGTGAGTCTTTTCACTTTTCATCCCGTTTATTTTGTAACTGTATTGTACATAACTATATTGTCTCAGTTTGTTCCAACTTTTTATATTGTATAAGCACTGCCTGCATTTTTAAGGAATAAACCTATAAAATTATTAGTTTGTTTCTCCTGCTCTATAAACGAATTTACACGTGCCTGAAGTACTACGCTACTGTTTTGGGGTTGCTACGGACCCTCTTGATAAATTGTTCCAAGTAAACCGTAGCTGGTGGCAGCTTAAAAGAAGGGGTGTAAAGTGTTGACCTATGGGGTGGCGTTGGCAGTGACGGAGCGGATTTTAAAAGGGTACTGCCTGGCCGCTGCCCGGAGTAATTATAATTCCCTCACTGCAGCGTGCCCAATAGCCAGCACACATCCAAGTGACCCGTCTGGCGACTAATTATCCTAGGTGCAGTTCCCTGACTGACCTGAGGGTAAGGGGGGGGGGCGCCAGAGAGCTGCAAGTTCCTAAAGGGAAGTGGGATAATTATAAATCCTGCAGTTTACTGGGTCGGACGGCAGCAGCCGTCGTGTGGGTGGTGTTTTCGTCACATTTGCGGCACGGAGGGATCACAAGCCGTGATACCCCCGGGGTGTGGCGGACCGTGTGATCGTTTCGTCACAACGCGTATGGTTTGTATGGTTTTTCCTCTTATTTTAAAAATTTTTAAACTGTTCTAATAAAAGAATTATTTATTTTACATGAGTGAATGTGCTGGAATCACTGTTTAAACTTTTTTTAATTTTTGCTAAAGTCACCAGCAGTTACGGCACCCACCAGTTTTATTTGTTTGCAACCATTCCTATGTTTTACATAGCATGTCAAGCTCCTGCCCTCCCCCTTCCTTACCTACTTAATATGGTCATAAACTTGCCTAATAATTTTGCACATAGTGTAGCATAGTGGAAGACCACACTCAGCAATGATGACTATGAGTAGAAATGGAAGGGTGGTGATTGTTATGATCATTTCTCCATGTTCTGTCTTTTACTCCAGAAAGACACCCTCCAAGGTGCATGTGTATGAGTGGTGTAGAGTAAATATTCAGTGCACTACAGCAGAGTCTAAGGTAGAGAATTATTATATACAGAGTTACAAGGGGTTCAGGAAGGAAAATAATCTGAGAGGGCCCCTAATCACTTAACTATTGTGCACACTAATTGTGGGAATCAAAGAACCTCAGCAGATGACCTGTAACGGGTTGGGTGGTGGAACCACTGTGCCAAAGCCCAAGTAAGACCTGGAGGGGCATGACTAGGAGCCTCACCCAATCCGACCACGGACACGCAGCAGCTAAAGACACCGCAGTCTGTGGAGAAACAAGGGAGGTGATCCAGGTGCTACTCCAGGACTGACCATGGGTAGATGGTGGCTCACCCCTAGGAGTGGATAGCTGGAATGGCCCAGGGAAGTGTCCAACAGATGCTGACAGGCAGAGAAGATGACAGGAACCGCAGGTGCAGACAGGACAGTCTAACGGACAGATGAGCACTGACGGGTGCAGCTGGCTCGACTGCCGTTGAGGTGAGCACTGGTGGGTGCAGCTAGCTCTGCTGCCATTGAGGTGAGCACTGGTGGGTGCAGCTGGCTCTGCTGCCATTGAGGAGAGCACTGGCAGGTGCAGCTGGCTCTGCTGCTGTTGAGAGCACTGGCGGGTGCAGCTGGCTCTGCTGCCGTTGAGGTGAGCACTGGCGGGTGCAGCAGACTCGGATACATGTACTGGGACCTGAGAACTGACAAGCATGTTAGGAACAAACTCACAAGTTCAACATTGCACAGGCACCTCCATGTTGGAGGAGGCGGTTTAAATAGAAAGTGACCTCCAGCCATTGGCTGGGGATACTTTAGAGGAATGCACGCGGCCCCTTTAAGAAAGAGGAAGGGTGCACACGCTCTAAACACAGTTCTTGGAGACCTTCTAGGAGAGCGTGCATCCCGGGCAGCAGCAGACCCGGAAGGGGCAGGATGAGATCCTTGGTGGTGAGTACGCTGATGTCTCTGCAGGGAGAGAGGGACTACAGGCAGAGATGTGGGAGCTACACGACCATTCTGTTACTGAAAATATACGAAAATATAAATATATACGAAAAGTATACAAAGACCAACAATAATACAATATTACCCCAATATGGTGATCATATAGTGGTAGAAACCAGTTCTGCAGAACATATAAGATATTAGTTATATATAGTAACTTACAGATCATGTTCTTTATGATGGAGTCATTCACTTTTACCTCTTTTTCCATCTGGACCAGACCACCATGACAACTTTTCCAGCCTTGACTTGTCTGCAGAATATACAACAAAGACTCATTTGACTTCAAATTTCCAGCACCGTCATAATCCATTCCCATTCTGCACAAACTCCTCATCCTACTGTCACCACAATGCAAAGCCTGTTGTTTCCTTAGGCCTCTTTCACATTTCCGGCGGGCGCTGGCGGCGCCCCGGCATTTTGCCGCAGCGCCGCATCTGAAAATCTGATGCGCCGCATGCGGCTTTTTTCGCATTGACATGCATTAGCGCCGGATGGCGCCGCATGTCAATGCGTTGCACGCGGTTTTGTCGGATGCGGCGCAAATGTACATTGCTGCGTCCAGAAAAAACGCTGCATGTAACGTTTTTTGTTTTTGCCGGATGGTTTCTTATCTCTCCAAGCATCAGAAACCATCCGGCAAAAAACCGCATTTTGGCCGCCGGAAGTGTGAAAGGTTTTCACATGCGGCGCTGCGGCAAAATGCCGGGGGCGCCGCTAGGCGCCCGCCGGAAATGTGAAAGAGGCCTTAACTGGACCTTCTGTGCAGAACAAAAATAGTGCTCCTCTAGGTGCTCCACATAACATTGCCCACCACTGTGCCATTTACAATGTAAAATAACTCCTTTGTGCCTTCTAAATGGTAAAATTTTCCCCAGAATACATTATTGCCTTGTGTAAGTGCCTTACAAAACTGACCACATGTTGCCCATAAAAAAGTAATAATGCACCATATGTGCAACTTTGACGACTACAATAACCTGAATACAGCTATAACAATAATTAATTGCCCACTTAACATTTAATAATGTGCCAAGTCCCCTCCACATACAGTAATAATTTTCCCTGATTTCCCCTATGTACCCCTACTCCACACATTGTATGATGTTCCCAGAGTTCTCTATATACAGAATGTTGCCCAATAAGTCCCCTACACATAATTATGCTCCCCTATATAAAGTGTGATGCCCTAACAGCTCCTTTATGCACAGTGTGATAGACCCACAGCTCCCTTAGGCGTAGCGAGATTGGCCCACAGCACCATTTACATAGTGTGATGGGCCCACAGCTCACCTATGCAAGGTATAAAGGGCCCACTGTTCCTCAATACACAGTATGAAGGGCACACAGTTCCTCTATAAGCTTTATGATGGACTCACGGTTCACCTATACACAGTATAATGTCCCTGTAAGGGGTGCCCCACACTCCTTGCCCACGTTCCTGGTAAAGCAGGTACATCCCATATGTCTTGTAATATTGTTATAATGTGTATTGCATTGTACCTATGTTTATGTGTTGTAAATATATAGGGTCAGTGTAGGACTTAGACCAGTAGGAGGAGCATAGTAGAATAGAATAGGGAATTAGTTAGACCAATAGGATTAGGCTAGCTAGGAGGGGAGGAGGAGAGTCGTGTCCAGGGAACGTTTAAGTAACGGAGCCCAGCAGTCCAGGGCCTAGGAACTGACAGTCACATGGTAGTGGAGGAATATCAGGGCAGCATAAGAATGGTAGCAGATAACTTCGTGGGAACAACCCTTAACGTCCGAGGTCTACGACCTGGTAAGGATTGAAAGAGCTATCCTTCGACTTCACCTTTGGAGAGGGAAGCAGGCGGGGAACTCCTGAAGCTGGTTAGTCTGACCAGTCAGGAAGCTGCGTTACCGTAGTAGACGGTAAGAACCTGTGATATTCCTGGAGGAGTGAGGGACAGTACAGGGAACGGAATGGTGATATTCTGCGAAGAATCTTGTGGTGTTTCTGTGACTAAACTGGACGAGCTGAGTAAAGTTGTTTTGCTGAAAATGAACCTGGACTCTGACTATTATTGCGTGATGCTGAGAGAAAGGGAGCTCCGGCCGTGTGGAATGGACCCTGACTTGCAAGTGAGTGGACTGCAATGTGTTAATGTGACGGGGAGCCATGGTGTGCCAGAACTGCCGCCATTAGCCACGATAACCGCCCTGGCCCCGTTGTATCCCCACAGCTCCCCTAAACACAGTATAATGGGCCTACAGTTCCTTTATACACAGGATAATATCCTGCACAGTTTCCTATACACAGTGTATTGCCATCCCACACTGTATAAGAACATCAGCAGTAGCACCCACACTGTATGAGGGAACCTCACAAAAGTCCTCATGCTCTATGATGACCCCCACAGGAGCTCCCAAACTGTATGAGGGCCACACAGTAGCCCCCACACTGTATGATGTCACCACAGTAATACCCATACTGTGTGAAGGTCCCACATTAGACCCCATGCTGTATGATGCCCACCACAGTAGCCCCCACACCGTATTATGGTCTCACAGTAGTCCTCACACTGTACTATGGCCACTAAGTAGTCCATACACTGTATGATGTTCCCTTAGTGGCCAACAAACTGAATGATGGCTCCCACAGTAGTGCCCATGCTGTATGATGGCACCCATAGTAGCTCCAATGTTGTATTATGGTCCTCTAGAGTAGCCCCACATGATATACTGGCCTCCCACACTGCATGACAGTCCGAACCGTAGTCCACACATTGAAAAATTTGAACCTGGGCTCCCTCTAGCATAATGTTCCCTATGGCCCCCATGGACATACAGTATGTGTTCGCTTCCCCCCATTAAAAAAAAAGAAAAAAAATACACAGAAGATATAAATTACACAGAAAACATAGCAATAAGATAATTCTCTAAGTAATACTTCTAAATACTAGTCCTACAGTTGCTGAATAATAAATATCTCTATACAGTTACTGAACAAGTCCGCTATACGAAAAAACTAATATAGCAATAATAAACCACATAGAGGGTAAAAATACCACGACAAAATGACCATCTATTATCACCAGATAGTATCTAAATATAATCACCATCCTATTACTGGCCACCACCCTGTAGCAATGGCCTGCATCCTGACCCCTATACTGTAATAATGTCTTCAGTTCTGGCCCCTATCCTGCAATAATGACATCTTGATTCTGATCATGTATTAACGTCCTCTGCCCTAACCCCCATCCTCTACTAATGTCCCTCATCCAGGCCCCCATCCTGGCCCCGGTCTTGTAATACATTTTGCCTGTGTCATTTCTCATTAAAACACAAAAGTTAATTTATGGAATTCTATGGTTTGATTTATTTGCCTGTGTGAAATGGATGAGTTGTTACTGACATCTGGTGAGAATTTCCTGTCAATAGCACCATATTACTGCAAAATGCCAGAGATTGTCTTTTTGCTTTCTCTGACATAATTTCCTCCTTTTAGCTAAAATTGAATATCAAAAACTGAACTCCTTGTGTATCTATTACTAACCTTAAACCCAATTTTGCCATTTGTGTGTGTAGTTCTACCATTACTCTCCCTCCAGCGTCATTTTGTCCAATCCCCTGCTCAATGCAAGATTCACTAAGCCATCTGAAACAGATGTCTATCCAGCCTCTCTTTGCAGGCTTTCATTGAAGGAGAGCTCAGTCATCACCTTTTGTGGCAATCTGTTCCACACATTGATCACCTTTCCTGTCAAAAAGTTTTTTCTGATATCTAATGTGTATCTTCTCCCTTTCAGTTTCATTCCATTGCTTCTCGTGTTTCCATGTGCAAATGAGATTAATGAGAATAATGATGATCCCTCTACACTGTGACAACCCTTCAGATATTTGTAGACGACTATTAAGTCTCCTCTTGGCCTTATTTTTTGCAAGCTAATCATTCCCAGATCCTTTAACTGTTCCTCGTAGGACATACTTAGCAGTCCGCTCACCATCCTGGTAGCTCTTCTCTGATCTTACACCAGTCATTCAATGTCTTTTTTATAATGGGGTGCCCAGAACTGGACACAGTATTTCATATGAGATCTGACCAAGGAGGAGTAGATGGGGATAACTACTGGTTGCAGCTGTTACTTAAGTCTGCCATACATATGAGATGGATGTCAGACAGACAATGCTTGAGCTGATCGATCTGTCAGCAGCTATCTTAGCCAACACTCCTATAAACAGGAGTGTTCATTCAGAAAATAAAAGGAATGGCAGTCTGAAACTGGACATGTTGGAGTGGTATCTCCCATGACAATTAATTTTTCAGGACTTCCATACAAATTAGAGAGGCAGGTTCGGCCGACATTAGTTTAATGTGTATTTGGGCCTTAACTCTTTGCTGCTACACACAGGAATTGACCAGATTTGTTATTAGCCTGTCTGTACTATACAGGAAGTAAAGAGACCAGTAGAGGAGCTGAGCACCATTGAAATAACGGCAAATGTATTATTTATTTTAGCTTTTTAAGGTTTTTTAGAAATTATTCAGTGGCTGGACACCACCCTTAACTTGTAGTTTTACTAATGTAAATAAATTATTAACCAAATTCAGAAAGGGATATGGATTTTTTAAGCAGCAGCAATACCTACACCAAAATGAATGAGGTTTGTCATTATTCCCATCAGCACATCAGCAGACCTGATGTTTACTGCTATCATTATAATGCAAATGAGATTTTATAGAATGCTATTAGGCTAACAATTTTAGGAAATGTTAGTATGCAACAAGCTCAAACAATTTCAATTGCCAAGCTCCATTTTTATATTAACCCTCTTCCGAGTGCGTCCCTGGAAGCTAGCATGATCTGACTGCACAATAACCTTGTCATTATCTTATCCACACAAAAGTTTAACATGATGCATAATGTTGAAACCCTCCGACAAACCACATAAATGGATATTGCTGGCAAGAGGTAATTAAAAATACACAGAGAAAAATATACATAATGTACTCACAATAAATGTGAAAGTCCAGTATTGTGCTGAGGAGAAATGCAGCAGTAGATCTCTATGCTTCCATGATATTGAAGCAACATGCAATGTGGAAGATGACCACTGCTGAATATGTCACTATCTCTCCTGGGGTAACATAATGGAATAAGAAGTACATATTGAGCTTTAAATGAGTGTCTCAATCTTTAAAGTAATATGCCATTACTTTATTACTAGGGATGAGCGAACGTGATCAGTGATACTCAATTATTACTCGAGTATCACAGTACTCGGATGTGCTCGTTACTCAGCAAGCAATGGACAATGCTAGATGTAAAACTCAAATCCCTGCATCTTTGGCGCCGATTGCGCAGCCAATAAGCATGTGGGGATTGGCTGAGAGTTACTGTAATGCCGTAACCATCTTGATTGTGGCATAACTGTGATTGGATGACCTTCTGACATAATCAGGGATTATAAGAGGACAAGCGTCGCCCGGCTTGGCACACTGACGCCATTGCACAGCTCTGTGACACTTCGTATTTTATAAGGAGAGAATGCTTGTCTAGACTTGTGTGCACAGTATAACGAATCAGAGTCCTGTAGTGTTGATACTGGTGCTGAAGCTGAGCCATCATAGTAAAAGCCCATCTAAAGGCTAATCATTTGATTTTCTGCTTGTATAACAAACAATCTGCATTTAGCGTAGGAAGAGAGAGAGTCGCAGGAGAGAGGAAAAGTGACAGAATCCAGTCTATAGACAGGGATAGGTCCATGTAGTCCTATAACTGCAGCTTTTTTTGTCTGGGCTGAAAAAATTTAATATATTTTGATCCATGAAGTATTACGTGCTTTGAGATCCTTTTTTGTGTTATATAACACACCCAAAAATCATTGAAGCATTTTACTGGGCTACATTTCTCAACCATACTGTCATGACACAACTGTCGAGTAACCTGGGACCAGGTGCTCCTTTTCTGGCCCCAACACTAGGGGGCGCCCTAGCTCTCCCTGTTCCCCGGGATACTTCACATGGCGAAGATACCGGGGCCTCTGCTTTTGCCTTATCTCCTAAGTTGGCCCTTCATCTGTCCCCTTCTCCCACCCAGGGAAGTGGGGGTGCTACTGTGCACCACAGTACACCCACCCGACAAACAGGTCAACAAAGTCAAAGGTAAACTGAAAACTTCACACACAAAATATTCACTTACATATAACAGAGAATCCCCCATGGTGTGTAGGAAGCAAAACAGGGAAGGATAGGGAATCACCAAGCGTACAAACCAAACAACAGTACCTTATAACTCCTCACGCTTGCCTACTCATACCAGCTTCTCTCCCACCTATTATCATGAAGCAAGTGCTAACTCTGACAAGGACTTGGTAATAGAGCCCAGATTTTATAGAGGAAAGGAGTTGCTAACCGAGCACAGCTGAACACAAAGAATTTCCAACATAGGATATTAACCCCTGTTTGCTGGAAGAAATAAACACATTTAATAAACAGGTGAAGTGCTTCTCAGCGGTGGAGTAGGAGAAACCAGATGCTGCGGTCTTCTGGCTCCACTCCGCTGAGGTAACCCTATAACACATAAACTATTCTGTAGTCTGGAGTGCATTTCTTTGATCTATTAAACTCAGAAAAAGCTTTTAAGACTTTTGTAGGCTTCCATTTCTCATCCATACAGAGTGACATGGTCTGTGAACATTTCTGTGATTTCTAAAACTAAAAAAGATTTTAAAATTGTTGTAGGCTTCCATTTCTCAGCCATACACTGTTACGTGGTCTATGAACATTTCTGTGATCTCTAAAACTGAAATAAAGGTATTAAAAAATTTGTAGGCTTCCATTTGTCAGCCATACAGTGTTACATGGTCTGTGAACATTTCTGTGATCTATAAAACTGAAAAAAGCATTAAAACATTTTTCTGGACTGAATTAGATTGTCATCCATACACTTTTGCGTTCTCTGTGTTACATTCCGGTGGAGTATACTATCAAAAACCATTTTGATTGCTGCATGTGACCAATTTCTTTCTTTTATTAAAATAAACTTTGTTTCAAGAGACCTAGCAATTTCAAAATGCGTAACATATGCATTAAGGACGGGTAAATGGACATTCTGATAATGGTGCACGCAGATGCTGAAGACATGGGACAGGTGCGACTATCCAAAGAAAAAAATGTTCCAGCTCATTAAAATTTAGAAATTTTATTCATCCATTGTAGATTAAAAAAAGAAAGTGGTACATGCTTGACATGGAGAGCCACATACAGCGACGCGTTTCGATCAAATGATCTTCATCAAGGCTGCTACAAACATATAACATATGCAGACCTTTATAGTATGAAAGGACCAATCATCATAAAGCTGACAATCACATGATTTGATCGAAGGTCCTGGCAGATACATATAGGATCGATATCGAACAAAAGGTCCTGGCAGATATTAAATCATTATAACATTAAAATGAAAATATCAAGACAAATATAAAATACAACATGGCAAGAAAGAAACATATTCACTGATTATAATGATACATTAATTTGTTTCTCCTATTCAATCGAATGGATTGGAACTGGAACATTTTTTTCTTTGGATTCATTGGACGTTCATCAGACGTTGTTCCGTGCACCTGTGGTACCAGTGGGTGAGCTGGCTTGTTTCTTCATTCTCTTTCACAGGTGCGACTATGCCTGTTGCTGGAGCACAAGAAACATGCCTATCCAGAACACATAGGTTGCTATCCAAATTTTCAGGGAGGAATGGTACACCACTTCTACAGCCACAACAGTGCAAAGAGGTGGTCAGTTGGATAGTAGATAATCTTTCCAGCAGGCTCGACAGCACTACACAGTCTTACACATGGCCCAGTCTCACCAGACTAAAGTCTGGATCACTTGATCCTCACCATGATCCTCCTTCCTCCCACCATGTTGAGTCCTAGGACACCAGTTGTCACTAGGAAACTCCAAGGAGCTCTTTACCACAACCTTTCTTGATTGTGGCCTCCAACCTACATGCTCCAAGAGGGACAGCAGGAAATGCTGTTTAGTGATGCACAAAACTTGCAGCCAATGCCACAAGAACATGATGGTGGGGAAAAGCAAATTTGGGATAAGGATGAAGATGATGATGAGACACAGTTGCCGTTAAGTCTTGTTGTTAAATCACAAAGTCAATAGGACAAGGGTGCGGTGGTGGAAGATACGGTGGTGGAAGATGAAGTCACCGACCCAACCTGGGAAGCTGGCATGCAGAGCAAGGCCAGCAGTGTTGTGGGGGAGAGATTGTCAGCACCGAAACAGACACAAACTCTGTTAAAAAGTTAGGTGTTTCCCGGTCTGACACTTTTTTAAAGAGTTCTGAGACAAACAAAATGGGTCCACTATTACAAGTCTTGACTGTGGATAAATATATCTATCAGCATACAATGTTTAAGTTCAGATCATTATGGTTTGTTTTGCAATCCAATTTTTACCATCTCCTGATCTGTCTGCAGAAGGAGGATTCAGATTAATGCTACTATAGCTTCACTTCTAACATCTAACATTTGATTCATCTGATCTGCAGTACATGATTGGGATATTTTCAAGTGTTGCCCAGCATCTTCTTTACACACTATGCACTTAGCACTTTACTAGTGTGTTTCCAATCATGCATACTAATGGTTACCTATGAAGTTATATGTTACAATGTATGATACTTTGATATGGTAGTTGGAACTATAGAGAACGTTAACATTGCTTCTAACAGATGATTATGTACAGTGGGGAAAAAAAGTATTTAGTCAGCCACCAATTGTGCAAGTTCTCCCACTTAAAAAGATGAGAGAAGCCTGTAATTGACATCATAGGTAGACCACAATTACGAGAGTCAAAATTAGAAAACAAATCCAGAAAATCATGTTGTCTGATTTGGCAAGATTTATTTTGCAAATTATGGAGGAAAATAAGTATTTGGTCACCTAAAAACATGCAAGATGTTAGGGTTCCAGTTCCTGCACAAGGGGAGTCTCGAACCAGTCCCGCTGCGGTCCCCCATCCATCTCCATCCGCAGTGGTTCCTGCTCAGCTTAGACATCAATCCCAGCATCTCGCCCAGTCTAACAGTGTGCAGAGAATTACTGCTGCCTCTCCAGGCTCTGCTATTGTGGCCAGAACTGGTTAGCGGCGAGCAGATGTCTTTAGGACAAAGTCCTTGTTTTCCCCTTCTGAGCATGCCCAGGGTGAGATCTCTCATTGGAGATCAGGCGTCACATGCTCAGGTACTGCAGCAGCAGCTCCTATTGGTCCGCCAGGAAGGTCCTGTGACCACTGGTGTTCTGGAACGGTTTCATTGGTCCTTGTTTATGGCAGGTCATATATCTACATCATATATTTGGTGCGTTTCGCAGACCCTAACATAATACTAGCGCCAGGGTCTGGCTAGTAAAATGGCGGATGACCAGCTTCTACCGCAGTACATCCAGCAGCTGGAGGGTAGGTTGGCGGCTCTTGAGCGCACAACCTCAGCTGTGGATTTTACCGCAGTCGCTGTTCAGGCTGCTAGCGTGGCTGCAGCCAGTTTGTCCTCTGCCACCTCTGCCCCTACATTATCCCACCTCCCGCTTCCTGACAAGTTTGCCGGTGACAGCAAGCAATGTCGGGGATTCATGAGTCAGTGCTCTATACAGCTCGAGCTTCTGGCTGCACGTTTCCCCACGGATCGGGCACAAGTGGGTTTTGTACTGTCTCTACTCTCGGGCAGAGCGTTGGAGTGGGCAACGCCGCTGTGGGAGCGCGACGATCGTGTGGTGCGGAGTGCTGCTCGTTTCCTGGAGGCTCTTAAAAAGGTCTTTTTAGGACCTCAGGTCACCCACGATACGGCGCTACAACTGTTGGCATTGGCACAGGGTTCGTCTTTGGTCAGTCAGTTTTCCGTCCAGTTTCGGACTCTGGCCTCAGAGCTAGACTGGTCGGATAAAGTTCTCATTCCAGTCTACTGGCGAGGACTGGCTGACCATGTTAAAGACGCTTTGGCTACCAGGGAGATTCCCGCCACACTGGAGAAGCTTATCTCCATATCTACCCGCATCGACCTCCGTTTTCACGAGCGGAGGTTGGAGCGGGCCCAGTGTAGGCAGAGGATTCGGTTGGCTCCCACCTTTGCCAAACCTCTCGAATCCCCTGATCTGGCATCCGAACACCAAAAGGCCACAGAGGTTCCTCGTGCAGGACCTAAGTCTCGAGACGTCCGAGTATCTGTGGTCTGTAACCTTTGTCAGCAGACAGGACACTATGCCAACAAATGTCCACAGCGATTGGGGAAGCGATCGCGTCTAGTGGCCCTGGGAGGAGGTTCACTAGAGACAGCGGCATTTTCCTCCAAGATGACATTTAAAGGGACAGTTACTGTAGATTCTTCCACACTTACAGTCGAGCTTTGTGTGGACTCAGGAGCAGAGGAGAATTTCATGTCATCCACCTTTGCTCGTCGCCACGCAATACATCTGGTAGCGCTCGACAAACCAGTGACTGTCCGGGTAGTGAATGGGTTGACATTGCCTTCGCCAATTACACATCAGGCTGTCCCTCTTACTTTGTGTGTACCCCTTCCCATCAGGAAATTATTTCCCTTCTCGTCCTTCCCGAGGGAATAGACGAGATCCTACTGGGAGTACCCTGGCTCCGTTCCCACTCCCCTCATATTGAGTGGACCTCCGGTAGGATACTGGGTTGGAGTGAGTCATGTAAGGACAGATGTGTCAGGGAGTGCATTCAGGTTACCACTACAGAGATACCCGCAGATCTTTCTCCTCTTCCAAAGTGCTATCAGTCATATGCAGACGTGTTCTCTAAAAAGGCTGCGGAGACTCTGCCGTCCCATCATCCCTACGACTGTCCTATTGACCTCTTGCCTGGAGCAGAACCTCCTCGGGGAAGGGTCTATCCCCTCTCTTCCTGAGACGGAGGCTATATCTCAATATATCCAGGAGAATCTGGCAAGAGGGTTCATTAGGAAGTCGGTGTCACCAGCAGGAGCGGGGTTCTTCTTCGTGCAGAAGAAGAGTAGAGAATTACGTCCGTGTATAGATTACAGAGGTCTTAATGTCATCACCGTTAAGAATAAGTACCCGTTGCCCCTGATCTCTGAGCTCTTTGATAGGCTCCGGGGAGCAAGGGTATTTACTAAATTAGATCTGCGTGGTGCTTATAACCTGATTCGCATCCGTGAGGGGGACGAATGGAAGACGGCTTTTAATACCAGGGATGGGCATTATGAATACCTGGTGATGCCCTTCGGGCTCTGTAATGCCCCAGCCGTTTTCCAAGACTTTGTCAATGACATCTTCCGGGATATGCTTTCCACCTCTGTAGTAGTCTATCTGGATGATATTCTCATCTTTTCTCCAGATATGGCCTCCCACCAGAGAGATGTCTGCAAAGTCTTCGACCTGTTACGGGCGAACTCCCTCTATGCAAAGTTGGAGAAATGCATGTTTGAGCAGGAGTCTTTACCTTTCCTGGGCTATATCATCTCCGCCCAGGGATTGGCTATGGATCCTGCCAAACTACAGGCTGTGATTAGTGTTGAGCGATACTGCTCGATATCTAAAAATATCGGATCGGAATGGTATCGCCGATATCACTAAAATATCGGCGATACCCGATACCGATACCGGAAGTCCCATGTAAGTCTATGGGAACCAAATATCGACATTAAAAAAAACCCATTCTTGCCTTGTTGGTTAATTGTACATGAAGGAAAACAACAAAGAGTAATGTAGAATGTATTGGGGGAGGTTGAGAAGACAATAAAGGCATACATGTTTAACCCAATGCATTGGAATAGCATTAATATATATTTTTTTGGAAATACGTTTGGATTGACGAACAAATTGACAATGTTGTTAACCTTTTTTCTATTTTGGTCAATATGTATGTTTCACAACTTCCATGCTCTTCACCTTTTTAACTTTTGCCAGTGCCACACTTTCTCCTTCATAATCTTCAGCAGCATCATCTTTCTCATCAAATTATTCTTCATCTTCACCTTCTTAATCTTCTTCTTAAACTTCTTGCTATTCATGTTTTTGTTTACATTACTCATATTGTTATTATTAAACTATTAATCTTCTTCATATTCAAATTCTTCATCTTCTTCCTCTTCATCTTCTTCATCATATTCTTATTTGTGACAGAGATTCCTGTACTTGTAATCTGTAAAAGTATGAATTGTTCATCCTTCCGTTCTTGCTGTCACAAAAGATTTAAATTACAACAGTATTTGTCCGTGTTCAGTTTAGCCTGCAGCAGCAGGCATTTTCCAGGGGCACCACGAGAAGGAACGGACTCACCCCCATACACTGCTTAGTCTTCTTCTGCTTAGAATTTAGAGCATATATTTTGCTCTTCATTTTGGTCTTATACTTCATGTTCTTCTGCTTTTTGATCTTCTGCTTATTGTTCTTCTGTCTCTTGTTCTGTATCTTGTAGTTTGTCTTAACCTTCTTTGTCCTGTTGGTGATCTTCTTCTGGGTAATCTTTTATTTTTTCTTTGTGATGGTGTTCAGGCTGGTTGGCTTCATGCTCGTCGTCCTTGTTGTCGTCATCTTCTTCTGGGTGGTCTTTAAGGTCGTCTAATTTCCGAGAACCAGCTGACGTTACTGGAACCCGGACGGGTATCAGATGGAGCAAGAGACAATGGAAGTAACGAGGACCAGCTGACTGTGCTGGAACCCGGAGGGGCAGCAGAAGGAAAAGAGGCAATGTCACAACCGAGTACCAGCTGACGTTACTGTGACACGGTTACTAAGCAGGAGGTACCTGTGCTCCAAAGCACTACCAAGGACCAGCAGACGTTGGTGGAACTCAGATACGGAGATGGAGGCACCTAGGCCAAAGGCACTGGGGAGAACCAGTTGACGGTACTGGACCCCGGACGGGTAGCAGAAGGAAAAGAGGCAATGTCACAACCGAGTACCAGCTGACGTTACTGTGACACGGTTACTAAGCAGGAGGTACCTGTGCTCCAAAGCACTACCAAGGACCAGCAGACGTTGGTGGAACTCGAATACGGAGATGGAGGCACCTAGGCCAAAGGCACTGGGGAGAACCAGTTGACGGTACTGGACCCCGGACGGGTAGCAGAAGGAAAAGAGGCAATGTCACAACCGAGTACCAGCTGATGTTACTGTGACACGGTTACTAAGCAGGAGGTACCTGTGCTCCAAAGCACTACCAAGGACCAGCAGACGTTGGTGGAACCCGGATACGGAGATGGAGGCACCTAGGCCAAAGGCACTGGGGAGAACCAGTTGACGGTACTGGACCCCGGACGGGTAGCAGAAGGAAAAGAGGCAATGTCACAACCGAGTACCAGCTGACGTTACTGTGACACGGTTACTAAGCAGGAGGTACCTGTGCTCCAAAGCACTACCAAGGACCAGCAGACGTTGCTGGAACTCGGATACGGAGATGGAGGCACCTAGGCCAAAGGCACTGGGGAGAACCAGTTGACGGTACTGGACCCTGGACGGGTAGCAGAACGCACCCATGAAAATGTAAGTTGACAGGACGCAAGCCATCCGCAGTTACCGAATCACACAGTCCTACAGTGGGTGCTTGTCCTATTGTCACAATGGAAACAGCCTTTATTTACATATCCCACAGCACACATAGGAATCACCTAAACTGCAGGCACCATAGAGTCGGCTAACCCGAATGCAACACGACAGCACAACTTATTGGAGGATAATTGACGTTCACACTGCCAGGAAACAGCTGTCGTGCTGTAACCAGGCTGGCCAGGAGTCAGTACCCCTGCCAATTACTTACGAGCAACAAATGGCGGTGTTGTAGCCCAGGGAGTAGAGTTCAGGTGGTAGAAAGATGAACATAACAGGAGACATGGAAAACGTTTCCAAACAGTTATTTAATCTGAAAACGGACAGGCAAATTCAGGTGAGATCCATGCCTTGTTCATTTTCAGAAAAGTAAGCCGGTCTACATTCTCTGAGGATAGTCGCATGCGACGGTCTGTTACTACACCACCTGCAGAACTAAAGACGCGCTCAGATAATACACTGGCAGCAGGGCAAACCAGCACCTCCAATGCATACTGGCTAAGCTCTGGCCATGTATCCAACTTAGAACCCAAAATTTGAAAGGGGAAGAGGCATCTGGGAGTACACTTAGAGGGAAAGCCAAGTAGTCTGTCACCATCTTACGGAAACGTTTCTTCCTGGTGACTGGAGCCGTCTCGGATGGTGTAGACCTTGCTGGCGCTGTCACAAAACTTCGCCACATTTGTAACATACAGCTCTTGCCCTGTGCAGAGGCGCTGCTTGTGCTCCCTCTTGTTGTAGAGGTGTCTACACTGCCTCGACGCACAGAGCTGCTTTGTAAAGCAGTAGCAGCAGCAGCTCTCTCGGCTGGAATGTACAACAGTATGGATTGCACCAGTGTGTCTTTGTACTCCTGCATTTTACGGTCCCGGTTCACCGGTGTGATGAGGGTTTGTAAGTTGTCCCGGTAGCGAGGGTCTAGGAGGGTGTACACCCAATAATCTGACGTGGTGAGAATGTGGGCGATGCGGCGGTCGTTTCTCAGGCACTGAAGCATGAAATCAACCATGTGCTGCAGACTCCAAACTGGCCAACAAAGGCTGTCCTCTGGAAGAGGCGTCATCTCTGCCTCCTCTGCATCACCCCACCCTCGCTCTACATACTGACTAGAGCGTTGTGTACCTCCCTCTGTAGGGATTTCTTCCTCCTCCATTGACTCCTCCTCCTCCTCATCCTCCTCACAAAGTGAGCCCTGCCCAGCCCTTTGTGAGGAACCACGTTGCGCTGACTGTCCTGAGGGTAATTGAATTTGTGACTCCTCATCCTCCACCTCTTCCAAAACCTCTTCCTTTAGTGCTTTCAGTGATTTCTGAAGCAGGCAGATAAGAGGGACAGTCATGCTGACTAGTGCATCATCTGCACTCGCCATCTGCGTTGAGACATCAAACGCACGCAAAACGTCGCAGATGTCCTTCATAGAGGCCCACTCAGTAGTGGTGAAGTGTGAACGGCGCAAATTGCGAGTTGATTGCGCCTGTTGCAGCTGATACTCCATTACTGCTGGCTGCTGCTCACACAACCGCTCCAACATATGTAACGTGGAATTCCACCTGGTGGGTACGTCACATATGATGCGATGTTCAGGAAGGCGAAATCTGACTTGCAGAGCTGCAATGCGCGATCTGGCCATGCTGGAACGTCGCAAGTGAGCGCACTCTAGGCGGACTTTGTGCAGCAGTGCATCAAGATCCGGATAGTCCCTCAAAAAACTCTGCACGACCAAGTTGAGCACATGTGCCAGACATGGTATGTGAGTGAGGTTGCCAAGGCCCAGAGCTGCCACCAGATTTCGGCCATTGTCACACACTACCAAGCCTGGCTGGAGATTAGCTGACAAAAACCACACGTCGCTCTCCTGCTTGATGGCATCCCAGAGCTCCTGCGCTGTGTGGCTTCGATTCCCCATGGAAATTAATTTCAGGACGGCCTGTTGACGTTTGGCCACGGCTGTGCTCATATCGGTCGCAACAGGTAAGCGTTCACGGATCCATGTGGAGGTATACCGTGACGGCTCGTGCAGCGATGATTCTGAGGAACTGGAGTATGAGGAGGAATCAATGTGTACAGACTGGATTCCTGCAATCCTTGGAGTTGGCAGAACACGTACAGCGCCACTGGCAAGATCTGTACCCGGCTCCACAACATTGACCCAATGGGCAGTGAGGGAAAGGTATCGTCCCTGGCCATGGGTACTGGTCCACGCATCGGTGGTCAGGTGGACCCTGCTACTGACGGCGTTTAGTAGCGCATGTTTAATGTTTCCCTCGACATGTTTTTGCAGAGCAGGGACGGCTTGCCTGCTGAAATAAAATCGGCTTGGCACATTATATTGTGGGACTGCCAATGCCATTAAGTTCCTGAAACTGTCAGTCTCCACCAGCCTGAATGACAGCATTTCAAGGGACAGGAGTTTTGCAATGCCAGCATTCAGAGCCTGTGCTCGTGGATGGTTTGCCGAGTATGGCCGTCTTTTATCCCATGCCTGTGGTACCGATGGCTGTTTTGTGGTCTGGGAGTGTGACGATGACTGTGAACTTGCTGCTGTGGGTGGAATAACAGTTTGTCTATGGACAACAGTGACCGAGGTTCTTCCATGGAGATCCTGTGAGGAAGCCGAACCAGGTGTGTGTGAGCTGGAGGTAGAGGCTCCAACACGACCTGAAGATGTAGGTGCTGCTGTAGGTTGGCCTACATCTCCAGTGTGTCTTTGTAACTCAGCTACGTGCTTTGTCCGTACGTTTCCACATATTTGTGGTATTCAGGTTACTGATATTTTTACCTCTTTTAACTTTTTGCTTACACAGCTTGCATTGAACATAGCAAATATCATCTACAAGTCTGTCAAAAAAGGACCACGCAGTGCAAGTCATGGGAGCGCCAATTTTGACATTTGTAAGAGAACTGCTCCCAACAGGTGCCAAACTGGAGGCTACAGGCAAGCGAGTCTGCAGCCTACCTCTCCCTCCTCTTTGTACCGTTGGGCCAATCTCTTCCTCAGAGCTGCTCCCACCACCTTCCTGTTGTTCACGCCATGTTGGGTCTCGGACTTCATCATCTCCACTACCCTCTTCCAACACCTGCTGCTGTTGGATGGTCTGGGCAGCACCATGCTCCACAAAACCTGGCACCTGAGTCTCATCATCATCATGAGATGCGTTCTGCGGTGTGCTGTCCATCGGCACTGGCTCACCCGCCTCTTCAGATTGAGAGAGACACAGCTGTTGCGCATCACTGCATACTCCCTCTTCTTCAAATTGCAGAATGCTGCTTGCCTGTGCCCGTGTTTGCGAGCCAACAGATTCTGAGAACAGAAGCAGAGACTCAGCTGGCTCCTGTACAGAACTCTCTGACTGCCTGGCCAATTTGACAGGCGGTGAACAGACAGATGGTTGCTCAACAGTGTTGTGTTCCTGAGAGGAGGTGGAAGGAATTGAAGTCGATGCATTGGCTGCCATCCAACCAACAACGGCTTCAATTTGTTCTTCCCGCAGCAGGGGGCACGCCGAGCTCCTACCAAACTGCGCATAAAGGAACGCTCACGGGGATAAATGGTGGATGCTGTGTCACTGAGGGCGGCAGCAGCCACAGAATCCCCACGTCCTCTCCCTGCTGAAACTCCACGGCCACGACCACGTGCCTTAGTCACTGACTTCTTCATCTTGGTAGATTGATAAAGAAAGTCAGAAAAGTTATAAGGTCTAAGTGTGGTTATTACGCAGAGACTGAAGTGAACACTGAAACACAACTGTTCACAATCTGTGAAAGGCTACTCCTTTGTCTACTTCTATAGTGTTTGCAACCAATGTATTGGATACGGATGGAAGCGCGTCACACTAATAGATTATATTTATTTTAAATGGAATGGAGCAGAACCAATTGGAGAGAAATGACAAGGATGAGGAACTGAGACACGCTCAGCAGAGTACAAGCAGCAGTGCTTGAACAAGTAACTGGAGCGTGATGTGCACTCAAAAAATAAAAAAAACACAGACTGAAGTGAACACTGAAACACAACTGTTCACAATCTGTGAAAGGCTACTCCTTTGTCTACTTCTATAGTGTTTTCAACCAATGTATTGGATACGGATGGAAGCGCGTCACACTAATAGATTATATTTATTTTAAATGGAATGGAGCAGAACCAATTGGAGAGAAATGACAAGGATGAGGAACTGAGACACGCTCAGCAGAGTACAAGCAGCAGTGCTTGAACAAGTAACTGGAGCGTGATGTGCACTCAAAAAATAAAAAACACAGACTGAAGTGAACACTGAAACACAACTGTTCACAATCTGTGAAAGGCTACTCCTTTGTCTACTTCTATAGTGTTTGCAACCAATGTATTGGATACGGATGGAAGCGCGTCACACTAATAGTTAAATTGCATGGAGCAGCAAGAATTACACTGAAGAAACAAAAAAGAGTCTGTGAGTGACACGTGCAGATGCCTACAGACAGCGTTGCATGCAGAGCAAACTGCAGCGTCACCTGCACTCACACACACCTTGCAGAGCTGTTAAAACAACACTGCAGGCAAAAGGAAGCTTTACACAGCGGTTGGTGCTAGCCTGCCTACAGCACAGTACACTAAATCGCAATCTCTAACTATCCCTCAGAGTCAGCACAGCAGCGTTCTGTCCCTTACTGAATTCACAGCACAGTGACGCTAAAATGGCGGCGGCGCCTTTTATAGTGCATTCTGACATCATTTCAGCATCCAATCACAGCCATGCCATTAGTTAACATGACCGCAGCAGTACAGGATGTGCCCACACTTCTTAGGATTCCTCATTGGCTGACTAAAATCACATTGCCTCTCAAAGAATTATGGGAACTTCTGATTCCGGTATACGATATATGGAAAATATCGGAACTAAGTATCGAAAGTCCGATACAGCTAATATCGGCCGATACCCGATACTTGCGGTATCGTATCGCTCAACACTAGCTGTGATAGATTGGCAAGAACCCCATTCTCTTAAGGCGGTGCAGCGCTTTATGGGGTTCATTAATTACTATCGCCAATTCATTCCCCACTTCTCCACTTTGGTAGCTCCCTTGGTAGCCCTCACCAAGAAGGGAGCCAATCCCAAATTGTGGTCAGAGGAGGTCTCCAATGCCTTTACTATAATTAAGTCCCATTTTGCTAGCGCTCCCATCTTACATCGCCCCGAGGTTGATAAGCCTTTTTTATTGGAGGTCGATGCCTCGTCCGTTGGTGCTGGAGCAGTCCTTTTTCAAAAGGATGCTCAAGGTCGGAAACATCCTTGTTTCTTCTTTTCCAAGACCTTCACACCAGCGGAGAGGAATTATTCCACTGGGGATAGGGAGTTGCTAGCCATGAAGTTGGCCTTTTCTGAGTGGAGACATCTCCTGGAGGGGGCTCGCTTTCCCTTTCAAGTTTTCACTGACCACAAAAATTTGGTCTATTTACAGACCGCCCAGCGGCTAAATTCTTGTCAGGCCAGATGGTCCCTGTTCTTCTCCCGGTTTCATTTCACCCTCCATTTCCTCTCCGGTGAGAAGAACATTCGGGCCGATGCTCTTTCTCACTCCGTGGTGTCCTCTGAGGAGGTGGAGAAGGAGCCTCGGTTGATTGTCCCCACAGAGAGCCTAAGAACTGTGGCCCCAAGCAAGACTTTTGTGCCCACCAATTTGTGACCGGAGGTACTCTCTTGGGCACATTCGTCCAGGGTGGGTGGACATTTTGGGGCAAAAAGGACATCTGAGTTGCTGGCGAGGACATACTGGTGGCCACATATGGTCCGTGACGTCAGGGAATACGTTCAGGCGTGCGTCTCCTGCGCCAAGAATAAGTCCCCTCGACAACGGCCAGCTGAGCTACTTTTCCCTTTACCGGTGGCAGACAGGCCTTGGGAGATGGTCGGGATGGATTTTGTGGTGGGCTTACCCAAGTCTCGGGGCTGCACCATCATCTGGGTGATAACCGACCACTTCTCCAAAATGGTGCACTCAGTGCCGTTACCACGGTTACCGTCTGCACGGGCCTTAGCAGCATTATTCATTAGGCATATTTTCCGCCTACACGGTATGCCAGACTTAATTGTCAGTGATCGAGGTCCCAAGTTTGCGTCTCGGTTCTGGAGAGAGCTGTGTCGTTTACTCAGCATTGAGTTGAATCTCTCCTCTGCATACCATCCCGAGACGAATGGGTTGGTAGAGAGGGCCAACCAGACCTTGGTCACATACTTGCGACATTTTGTCTCTGCCAGGCAGGATGACTGGGCATCCTTGCTATCGTGGGCTGAGTTTGCTCTAAATAATGCTGTGGCTCACTCCACCGGACAGACCCCATTCCTCCTGAACTACGGTCAGCATCCGCGGGTACCAGTGCCAATGCCCATGTCTTCCTCCGATTCCAGGGTGGCAGACTGGGCTGTGGAGGCACGGGACATTTGGAACTGCACCCAGGATGCCATTCAGGCCTCCAAAGAGAGGATGAGGTCTTCGGCAGATGCCCATCGGCGCCACGCTCCTACATTTGCTCCCGTTGACCTAGTGTGGCTTTCTGCCCGAAACATCAGGCTACGTGTAGAGTCCACTAAGTTGGCACCTCGCTTTTTGGCCCCTTTAAAGCTTTTTGGGCCCCTTCCGCCTCGCCTTGGTATCACCGACACTTTTCAAGTGTCCCTCTTGAAACCGGTGGCCATTTCCCAGTTTTCCGAGTCATCTGCCAGGACGTCGGGTTCATCTACCGACGATCATGAGGTGAACGCCATTGTTGGGTGCAAGGTGGTAGGAGGCAAAAAATTCTATTTGGTGGATTGGAGGGGTTATGGGCCTGTGAGCCTGTTCACGCTCCGCAGCTCACAGTCTTACACATGGCCCAGTCTCACCAAACCCCGGGCTGCGAACGCACCTCTCTACATCATATATTTGGTGCGTTCCGCAGACGCTAACACAAGATTTCTGGTTCTCACAGACCTGTAACTTCTTCTTTAAGAGGCTCCTCTTTCCTCCACCCATTAGCTGTAGTAATGGCACCTGTTTGAACTTGTTATTAGTATAAAAGACACTTGTACACAACCTCAAACAGTCACACTCCAAACTCCACTATGGTGAAGACCAAAGAGCTGTTGAAGGAGACCAGAAACAAAATTGTAGATCTGCACTAGGCAGGGAAGACTGATCTGCAATAGGCAAGCAGCTTGGTGTGATTAAATCAACTGTGGGAGCAATAATAAGAAAATGCAAGACATACAAGACCATTGATAATCTCTCTCGATCTGGGGCTCCACATAAGATCTCATCCTGTGGGGTCAAAATGATCACAAGAACCACACTGGGGACCTAGCAAATTACTTGTCACTTATACTCTGACCCTTGGCTGAGTGTGTGTGACCCTGTTGTGCTTGTGCCTGTGCTTTGTGTCTGTGCTTCTTTGTGTCTGTTCGGTTCTGATTTGGC
>JARQOD010000001.1:642557636-642831177 GCA_033576555.1 Oophaga sylvatica
CAAAGCACTCAAAAAGGGGTAACTTGAACAGGTAAAAAAAACTAGTTACCCCAGAAATTTTTATCTGCTGTTTAAAAATACTTTTGAGTTGGAGCTATGTTACAAGCTGAGAGTTTTTAGTGTCTTCGAGATTAGTTTTAAACGGGGTGGAGTTGTTCGGTAGTTTCGTATGGGGGGTTTTCTTTTTCAAGCTGCGACTCCTGCCGCTAGTTTAACAGCTGTAAATAAAAATTGACGGCCTCAGAAAAGATATCTAAAAGGCCCCCCGTTTAAAAAAAAATTCGAAAAACCCCCCAAAAAGCGTAAATAAATTTTTCCGCTTGTTAGGGGGGTCGCGGGACAGAGGTCAGCCTAACAGGTTTTTCAAGCCTGTACGACAAGCAGCGTTATAACTAGTTTTTTTTTTTAAAACATGTTGTAACGTTCCTGTCAGTTTTAAAAAAAAAATTAAAAATGCAGGTTTTTTTCGCCAGTTATTTTTAAAATTTTTAATTTTAATATTTTTCGTTATAAATTTCAGCTCGGGTAATGTGGTGGTGTTGGGGGGGTGAAATATTGTTTAAAGCGTTTAGCCGTCTGACGGTCCTGTAAAAATTAATGATTTTTTCGTTTCCCCGTTATGGTATTGACGAGGGGTGTTCTCTTGGGAGCCCCTTTAAATCAAATTTTTCCAAAAGGTACACGTCACCCCAAGGCTTCGCCAACCAGGACACCGCCCGATCTTGAGCTAAAAAGAGTATTTTTTGCTCGTGATATCCGCGTTTGTTTCAATTATATTTAATTTGTGTGTATCTTATGAAAAAGGAGCGTGTTTATTTCTTGATTTTTATTTGCTTTATTCAATAGCGGCCTTTTTTTTAAGATAGAGTCTGATTTCGCCCCCGGTCAAACTGCTATGCTTTCACAGAACAAAGGGTAAGTTTTTTAAAGTATATTGTGTTTTCCGCATTGTTCGGGTGTCTGAGTCTGCGCTTGTATTTTAAGTGTAATTTTTTTTTTTTTTATTTAAAGGGAGTCCATTCAGACTTCCCCTGGGGAAACCGGTTCATTTGCAGAAAACCGTTGAGGGGGCAAATCTGTAGCGGGGACGAGCTCCGTCTCACCCCTCTGTCACAGGCAAAAAAAACCCCTGCTATTCAGTGTTTTAAACTATGTTTGTCGTGTTTTAAAAATCATTTTTCTAAGATTAAAGTAGAGACTGTGCGGTTGAAACACCCCCGGCGGCTGGCCGCTCGGCATCGATTCGAGTTGAGTCGTGGAGGATCCCCTGGTTCCCCGGGGTTGATTTTTTTGAACAGGACTTAACCTCAAAATCGCGCGATACCCTCGTTTCTAAATGGGAGTGATTCCCCTAAGCACACGGCGCTGGAAACGAAAAGGTAGGGGGTGCTGAACAGGGGCTGTTATGGCTGTTCCTCTGCCCCGCGTACCCACCCTTTAATGCGGATTTTTTTATTTCGTGACGGTTGCTTTGGGAATTTTTGCTTTTTTGCGTGTGGGCCCTTTAGATATCTTTTGGGAGTCGATTTTATTTACGTGAAAAAAAGCGTGCAGGGGCGGCCTTGAAAAAAAAAAACCCCCCACGACAACCCCCAAAATCCACACCGTTTAATTCACCAATTTGAAGTTCCAAGTTCAGCGAAAACATTTGTTACGAACTCTTGTTTCTTATACAGCAGAAAAAATTTCTGCGGTAATAGTTTTATTTACCTTGTAAGTTGTTTGTGAGTGCTTTGGCATTAGGTATGTTTTTTTTTTTTAGGGCAAAGTATCCCCTGGGTTGCAGTTTGAGGGAAATCCCCCCATACGTCCGCGAACGGCAGCGTGTTTTGTTAATTCACTTCTCTGTAGGCCCCCAGCCTGAGCATCTGTAGTATATTTTGCTGGCCCCGCTTATAGTGTATTTTTCCAAAAAATTGCAGGGGTTTCGAGTAATCTTTAGGGGTATTTTTACAAAGTGCGTTGTCGAGTAAAGTGGGGCTGTGTTTTTCCATTTCTCCCCCGCTTAGGGTAATCCAGGTCTTTTTTGTTGGGGGGGAGCGTCTTCGCGATTTTTGCAACGCACAATTATGGATTTGAGAACAGAGCGGATGTGAAAAGGAAAAACACTTCACTCGTGTGTCGGGATGTAAAAAAAAGCGACGCGCCAATCGCCACACCGTGAATACGGGGGTGGGGGAAAAGAATTTACGTCTGTGCGCTACAGAATCTGAAAAAAACAAGGGGGGGAAGCAAATCTCCTTCAGCGATGCTTAGCGCCAAAGAAACGCGCGGTTTTCCCCCCCGACGTGTAAGTAAGAAACAAAAAGGTTTGGGGAAAAGCCTTACAGCCAACACCGCTGGCTGTGAAACGCCAAAATGTTTCTGGACTGTCTGCACATATTTGCACAATAAAACTCCGCAGAACAGACAAAAAATCTTTTGGACACGTATGAAAGACTGAAAAAGTGGTGAACCCCCCGCTTACCCCCAAACTGTGGTTTTTAAACAAAATATGCAAAGTTTGCTTTTAAACAAAAATTTATACAACTGTACGAAATTCGGGAAAAATAAACCTGTCTGCCTGAAAACTATGGTTTGAATTAAAAAAAAATTTAAAGCTCAGCTTACAACTGGGGATCGTACAGTGCCCGCGGGTTTCACAATTTTTTGCTTGGAAATGCCAGCATCCACGAGCAAAAAATGGCCTTTTCGGGGCATCTTGATACACACATACGAAATTCTGCGGTGCGCCTCTGTAGGTAGGGGAAAGGGGTTACCGGGTGTTGTGGCTAGTGTGTGCGTACACGTTTTGTTTTTAGGTTCTCATAAATTTTCCAAGGAGGGGGGATTTTCAGTTTTCCACATTTTTTTAATAGCTGGAAAAAAAAAGTTGTAGGTCCAAACCCGATGTGAAATTTTTAAATCTGAGTACTTGGACGGGGGCTTCGGTATGCCTGGAGTAGCATTTGTCAGTCCCAAAAAGGTCGGGACACGCCAAAAAAAGCCTAAAAATTTTTTTGAATGGGGTAAAAAAAATTTTTGGGGGTTGGTACGGGGCCGGGTGTTTGGTAGACTGGGGTCCGAAAAAAACAGGTTGTTAAATTTGACACAATTTTTGGGGAGGGGGGCAAAACTGGGGCGGTTTGGCCGTCCAAAATGGCTTTCTGGGGCGGGACAGCAGGGTTGCTAAAATTTGCGCAATTTTTTTGGGTGTTGAAAAAAATCGATTATTATGGGCTAGGTTTTAGGCCCGGTGCTTTGGTATGCAGGGGCCCCCAAAACAAGGTCTGTTAAAAATTTTCCATTTTTTGTTGGGGGCGGTACTCAAACGCTGCATAAGGTGGCATTTCCAGCGTCAAATGGGTGATGAAAAAGGGGCCCTTTTTGCAAAAGGGGCTAGCTCGGGGCGGGACCCCCCAAAGGGGTTGGGGGATGGTGGGTGAAATGTTTAAAAAAACGTTCATACACCACCCTCTTAAAAAGTGGTTTTTCCAAAACCAGCGATAATTGTTTGCCCCCACATTAAACTACCTATAGGGTGGCTGAAAAAAACACACCATACCTTTTTCTAAAAGGCTAGCTACACCCGTGGGGTCACATAATGTGCTGTGGTTGCGAGTGGCGGAAAAATTTTAAAAAAAGTTTAAAGGACACCAAATCTATGTTTTGGGGTTTTTTTTCCCAAAAAAAAAAGGGGGGGGTTTTGTTTGCCCCCACTTTTAAATTTTTCTTAGGGATGCGCGAGGGGTCCGTGTTCCGCTACGAAAACTTTTATTTTTAAAGTTGCCCCCAATTTTTTGTTAATGTGATCAAAACGATTTTTTGGGTTCGGAAGGGGACAGAGTGCTTTGGCTGGCGGGGTCCGAAAAAAAAATTTTGTTAAAAATTTTTTCCCGATTTTTTGTTGAAGTGTAAAATCGTTGCTGGTGCGGGCCGGGGCCAAAATGGGGCCCTTTTTGGCATGGCTAGGTCAGAAAACGCTAGGTTAAAAACAATTCCTGATTTTTGTTGAACGGTCAAAATCGTGCTAGGAGGGGGAGTGCCAAATGGCCCCGGGGAACGTCCCAACAGGCCCGCTTTTATATCTGAGGGGCTTGCACCTTTAAAAATAGCCTTTTGCAAAAGAACGCTACGATCCCAGGCTTAAGTTGGTCTGGTGTACTCATGCGGGAAAATTAAATTAACATGCCCCTTGAGGGGTTTTTTTGGAACTCGCCAAATTTCTGTGACTTGCGGTGGGGTTTTGGCCGCACATGTTTTGAAATTTTTGTATTTTTTTTCCACGGCGTCCCTGCCCCCGGGCTTGCCCCCGGGACCCGGACATCCCGGACGTCCAGGTTGTCTCACTGGACCCTATATGTCGTCACATTTTGTTTCGTTTTTAAAACATAAAAAAACCCCCTTTTACTTGATCCTTAAGCAAAAAAAAATTAATGTAAAATAAATCGGGAAGGAGAAAAAAAATTGAAAAAAAAAAAATTAATGAAAATAAATCTTTTGAAGGGAAAAAAAAATGTTGAAAAAATGGTGTCTCACTGGACCCTATATGTCAGTACAATATGTCTATCAGTATTAAAACTAAAAAATCCTCTGTACTTATTGGAAGGGGGTTTAAAAGAGGGCCAGGTTGATATGATAAGCTGTCAGAATAGTGATATGGACCTGCATGGTTGACAGTGGGTAGCGGCGATTAATAAATTTGAAAATTGGTGTCTCACATGGCCCTTATGGCAGTTCACAATTTGTCTATCAGTATTAAACCTTTAAAAAAACCCTCTGTACTGATCCTTGCAATAAAAAAAAATATATGCAAAATAATTCTGTGAAGGAGCTAAAATGTGAAAAATATGGTGTCTCACATGGACCTAATGTCAGTTCACAATATGTTCTAGTATTAAAACAAAAAACCCTCTGTACTTTTATTGTGAAGGGGTTAAAAAGAGGCTTCATGGTTGTTATGATAAGCTGGTCGAATAGTGCCTTGGACCTGTTTTTTGGTTTTTGACAGTGGTAGCGACGCATAAATAATATTTGAAAATATGGTGTCTCCATGGACCCTTTGGCAGTTCACAATATGCTATCAGTATTAAACCATAAAAACGCTTCTGTACATGATCCTTAAGCAAAATAAAAAAAACTATATAATGCAAAATAATTCTGTGAAGGAGCTAAAATTGTTGAAAATATGGTGTCTCACATGGACCTATATGTCAGTTCACAATATGTCTATCAGTATTAAAACATAAAAACTCCTCTGTACATGATCCTTAAGCAAAATAAAAAAAAAAATGTAAAATAAATCTGTGAAGGAGCAAGAATGTTGAAAAAAAAAATATTATGCAAAAAAAATCTGTGAAGGAGCAAAATGTTGAAAAATTATGGTGTTCACAGGGGCCCCTATATGTCAGTTCACAATATGTCTATCAGTATTAAAACATAAAAACTCCCCCTGTACATGATCCTTAAGCAAAATAAAAAATATAATGTAAAATAAATCTATGAAGGAGCAAGAATGTTGAAAAATAAAAAATATAATGAAAAATAAATCTGTGAAGGAGCAAAAATGTTGAAAAAATGGTGTCTCACATGGACCCTATATGTCAGTTCACAAATATGTCTATCAGTATTAAACCATAAAATTCCTGGCCTCTAAACTTGCTAACAATGTGTCCTTCCCCCCATATATTCAGTGATTCTCCCAGCAGATGTCCTTTTAAAAATTATATCTAGGGTTGAGCATTCCGTACTGCAAATATCGGGTATCGGCCGATATTGGCTGTATCGGAATTTCCGATTCCGAGTTCCGTATTTTAGTCATATCGGATACCGGAATCGGGATTGTCACTGTCACTGTCAGTGTCCGTCGGTCGGGTCTGTCAGGAGTCAGCGGCACTTACCTGGCAGAAAATCTCCGGCGGTCACGGGCTGGACTGCTTCATGGCCGCAATCTTCTTTCCCCCGGCGGTCACATGCAGTTTCTCGCGATAACTGGCAGTGACTGCTGGGTAATCCCGGCCGTTTAAAGCAGTCAGTCCGATGACGTCACCGCCGGGGAAGCAGGTAATCAGCTGTGCTGCGTCCGATGACAGGCTCTGCCTGTCATTGCGATGTTGCAGAGCTGGATCGCGTGGGGACTGTCGTTATGGACTGCGTCGGACAGGGTGTTTTATTTGGTTTTTTTTTTTTTTCTTTTTTACAGGAGATCGATGGGGTCGCAGGAATGAGAGTATAATAAAGTAATGAAAACTGTGTTGTCTCTTTTATTTCATTAAAAGACTTTTTTCTTGCTTTGTCTTTTTTTTAAACATTTAAAACTTTGGGATTAAAAATGGATCTGTGTCTTATTGACACCTCTCCATTATTAACCGGGCTTTTGTCACCGTGCAATAACGGTGACATTAACCCCTTATTACCCCACTTGCCACCGCTACAGGGCAAGTGGGAAGAGCCGGGTTTAAAATGCCACAATTGGCACATCTTTTGATGCGCCAAATGTGGGGCTGCTGTAGCCTGGTATTATCAGGCTGTTGAGGGCCAAAATCCATGGGCCTTGACAGTCTTTTATACCAGGCCGCAGCAGTCTGCATTTTACTTGGCTGGTTAACAAAAATAGGGGTGATCCCCACGCGTTTTTTTTTCGAGGGGATCCCCTATTTTTGTTAACAGCCAAGCTAAGCAGACTGCTGTGGCCTGGTTTTATCAGGCTGGCAAGGTCCATGATATTGGATCCTTACCAGCCTGAAAAACCAGGCCTCAGCGGTCTGCTTCTCTGGCTGGTTAACAAAAATAGGGGGGAACCAACGCCCAATTTTTTTCGAGGGGATCCCCTTTTTTGTTAATCAGCCAAGATATGCAGACTGCTGTGGCCTGGTATTATCAGGCTGGCAAGGTCCATGGATCTTGGCTCCTTAACAGCCTGAAAATCCAGGGCCTCAGCGGGTTTCTTCATCTGACTGGTTAAAAAAAATAAGGGGGACCCCACGCCAATTTTTTTCGAGGGGATCCCTATTTTTGTTATCAGCCAAGATATGCAGACTGCTGTGGCCTAGTATTATCAGGCTGGCAAGGTCCATGGATCTTGGCTCCTTAACAGCCTGAAAATCCAGGCCTCAGCGGTCTGCTTCATTGGCTGGTTAACAAAAATTGGGGGGACCCCACGCCATTTTTTTTTCGAAGGGAACCCCTATTTTGGTTAATCAGTTCCCTCTGACGTCACTGATTGTGTCCTGGCTGACCTGAAGTGAAAGTGGAAAGCAATCAATTAAGCTTTCCACTTAAGGGCCCATCTCACATAGCGATATCGCTACCGAGATCGCTGCTGAGTCACTAGTTTTGTGACGCAGCAGCGAGCTCACCAGCGATATCGCTGTGTGTGACATTCAGCGACGATCAGCCCCCCTGCCGGGTATCGCTGATCGTCGCTGAAATGTCAGGACCTTTTTTTGATCGCTGGTTTCCCGCTGACAGGCACACATCGCTGCGTGTGACAGGCGGGAGACCAGCGATCCGCTGGTAACCAAGGTACACAGCGGGTTTCCAGGCGCGGGGCTGTCCCTAGAAACCCGCTGTGTACCTTGGATACCAGCGCCCTGATGCAGGGAGCTGGTATCCAAGGTACACAGCGGGTTTCCAAGCGCTGTGCGGTGCCTGGAAACCCGCTGTGTACCTTGGTTACCAGCGGATCGCTGGTCTCCCGCCTGTCACACGCAGCGATGCATGCCTGTCAGAGGGAAACCAGCGATCAAAAAAAGGTCCTGACATTTCTGCGACGATCAGCGATACCAGGCAGGGGGGCTGATCGTCGCTGAATGTCACACACAGCGATATCGCTGGTGAGCTCGCTGCTGCATCACAAAACTAGTGACTCAGCAGCGATCTCGGTAGCGATATCGCTATGTGAGACGGGCCCTTAAGCGATGTTACCCGCAGTGTCGCTGTCCCAGATCGCTGCCTGAGCTGCCTGTTTGACAGCTCAGCAGCGATCATGTAGCGATACACCAGCGATCCTGACAAGTGCATATCGTTGTCGGGATCGCTGGTGTATCGTTATGTGACACCCAGCCTTTACTCTCCTGTCAGACAGGAGAGGAACTCATTCATTTGGGGTTTACTGTGAGGCTGCAGCATTAGCTGCGGTCCCTGCAGTAAACATTAACCCTTTCTGAAGGATTACACCGTGGGACCTGACTGTGCATGGGATAGGTAAGAATAATTTTGCTTTTTTATTTTATTTTTATTACAGGAAATGGTTTTTGCAGTAAAATAAAAGATGGTCAAAAACATGTGTCTTTATTTCATTAAAATGATTTTTAATTAAAGTGTGTGTGTTTTATTTTTATTTCATGCAATAGGATTAATAATTGATAGTTGTCTAATTGACAGCTCTCAATTATTAACCTGGCTTAAGGTCACCTTTCAATAGCAAGGTGGCTTTAACCCCATATTATCCCATTCGCCACCGCTACAGGGCAATGGGAATAGACGGGCAAAGTGCCAGAAAGGGCGAATCTAATTATAGATTTGTCTTTCCTGGGGTGTCTGGGGGCAGATGTTAGTAGCCGGGGGGGGCAAAAATAATGGTCCCTCTCTGGGCTATTATTATCTGCCCCCACTCACTGGCTTTGTCTGTCTGGTTGCGAAAATAGGGCGGGAGCCCACGCATTTTTTTTCAGCAATTTTTACACCTCATATATATATATACATGTCATTGAATTTGTGACACATATATATATATATATATATATATATTTATATTTATAAAACTGAACAACCACGATGGTATCATTATTACGAAAAATAATTCAGTACAACATCATTTGTAATTTCACCATGATACCAATTGTTATGGACGCATAGTCTGGACTAGTCACAAAAATCAACAATGAAAAGCAGGGGAGAAAAAGTGACCACAAGTCCATGAATAGTAAAAAATATATATTTTATTTCATATCAAATACAGAGCAAATGAAAAAAGGTGATAGCACATACAGGGTACATGAGCAAACAGTGTGTAAAAAGGAACACGGGTGTACTACTCCAATAATACCAATATTATTATATATGTAGAAATAATCATATGACAATAGGTATAAATAACCCTCAGACTATATAAACCTGGTCCATTGCATCATGGGAACAGAAATCAGGTATTATGATGGATGGTAAGACCATATATATATCACACATGACACGAAGCTCAAAGTAGCTAACGATGCACATACCACTCAGATGCAGATGAACCCCCGGGAGGTAGATGACACAGGAGGGAAGGAGCAGGACACCACGCGTTACCCCGACGCGCGTTTCGGCACGAGCCCCCTGATGAAGGCTCGTGCCGAAACGCGCGTCGGGGTAACGCGTGGTGTCCTGCTCCTTCCCTCCTGTGTCATCTACCTCCCGGGGGGTTCATCTGCATCTGAGTGGTATGTGCATCGTTAGCTACTTTGAGCTTCGTGTCATGTGTGATATATATATGGTCTTACCATCCATCATAATACCTGATTTCTGTTCCCATGATGCAATGGACCAGGTTTATATAGTCTGAGGGTTATTTATACCTATTGTCATATGATTATTTCTACATATATAATAATATTGGTATTATTGGAGTAGTACACCCGTGTTCCTTTTTACACACTGTTTGTTCATGTACCCTGTATGTGCTATCACCTTTTTTCATTTGCTCTGTATTTGATATGAAATAAAATATATATTTTTTATTATTCATGGACTTGTGGTCACTTTTTCTCCCCTGCTTTTCATATATTTATATTTGTAGTTCATACACTTCTACATAGTATAATAGCCGCTAATTCAATTGCCGGCTTTTGTGAAAATGCAGAACCCGACATGAAATGACACTTGGTGTACATAGAGTTAACCATGTCTTTTCATGTCCTTTGCTATCTAATTTGCACAAACAATTAAATCAGTCTATGTGTGCAAAATTTCACACCCCTAGGGGTTAATTAAAGGTGTAAATTCGTAGCAAAAAAGTCCGTTTTTTTTACAACGAATTTACACCTTTAATTAACCCTACAGGTGTGAAATTTTGCACACATAGACTGATTTAATTGTTTGTGCAAATCAGATAGCAAACGACATGAAAAGACATGGTTAACCCTATGTACACCAAGTGTCATTTCATGTCGGGTGCTTCTGTCTTTTCACTGAAGCCGGCTTTACCCGGCAATTGAATCAGAGGATATTTTACTATGTAGAAGTGTATAAACTATACATATATGTATATATATATGTCACAATGACATGTATATATATATATATATATGTATTCTATGTGTGTATATTTAGTGTTTACAAGGAAAGAAAGAGGTTTTTTTAGTTGCGATATTTTGTTCCCATAGACTTACATGGGACTTCCGGTATCGGTATCGGGTATCGCCGATATTTTAGTGATATCGGCGATACCATTCCGATTCCGATACTTTAGGATATCGGAAAGTATCGCTCAACTCTACTTATATCTATTATGTTTGCTAGAAACCTTCGGTTTTATGGTCAGTGCTAGAAGAACACACATAAATGTGTTGGTTTTTGGACATGCCAACACGACCTTCACACATTCTCTCAATTGTCCTGTTCATTTTAAACTGACCATCTCTAAAGTTGCTAACAATGTGTCCTTCCCCACCATATATTCAGTGATTCTCTCAGCAGTTGTACTTTAAAACTTATATCTATTATGTTTGCTAGAAACCTTCGGTTTTATGGTCAGTGCTAGAAGAACACACATAAATGTGTTGGTTTTTGGACATGTCAACACTGCTGCTAATAAGTGATCTATCTCTAACAAACCTAATTAGCATCGAACTTCACACATTCTCTCAATTGTCCTGTTTACATGCATTTACTGGGTCCTTAAAAGTTTCTCTCCACAATGACAATTCATGTCAACAATGCCCGTAGATAGAAAAAAATGGTCATGTCAACACTGCTGCTAATAGAGTGATCTCTGTACATACCTCTACCTGGTAATAAGTGATCTATCTCTAACAAACCATGCCAAGATTCTTCTTAGTATACAATGAATTGCTGGGATAAGTGTAGATACAGTGGCAGGCTAAAAATATATATATATAAACACTGAATAAAACTATAAGTTGAGCGTCATAATTCCAAATGTGTTATAAGGTGATACTTCAAATTAAATTGCCTTTGCAGCTGTAGTTTAAAACTTATATCCTGGATAATACTAAAAAATAAACACCTTTTAGAGCAGCTTGTATATCCTGGATAATACTAAAAAATAAACACCTTTTAGCAGCTTGATACAGCTTTCCACCACAGTAATGCTTTACATGCATTTACTGGGTCCTTAAGAGTTTCTCTCCACAAAAAGTATAAAATCAAGATTCACTCTTTAATTCACTAAAAATCCTTATATACTAGTTATATACACAAGTCTGTATTTAACTAGAACTGTTTATACATTTACTGGGTCCTTAAAAGTTTACCCACAAAAAGATCAAGATTCGCTCTTTAATTCACTAAAACTCCACAGACTAATCAAATCCACTGGATAAAATATCAATAGAGACTTATAAATCACTTTGATTGAAATTCACAAATCCAGCAGCTCAGATTTCCACAGCCTGATCAAAGTCCAGCCAGATCAAATCCCAGGGAGACGGATTAAATGATAGGGGGCGTGTCGACCTGTCAAATTGAGTTTGACGAATAATACAGTTCCTATACTACTGGAGCAAAACCTGATGTCAGCAAATTGAATGAGAAACCTGTCGTGTCATGCACACATTGAGTATTTTTGACATGCAAATTTGGCACAGAAAATCATCTGCAGCATTTCAATTACCTGTGTGTTTTTGCCCTGTGCTTTTCACCATTGACTTCAATCAAATCAATATAAAACGCAGGCAAAAACGCACCAAAAAAAGCCCCCAAAAAGTGTGCTTTTGCAGCTATATTTTTCCTCCCAAGAGTGGCAGAAATGGTGCAGAAATTTTACTCAACGTGTGCATATACCTTATTGGTATTATATTGCACATCCATAAGACTATTCCGTTGTCTGGATTACATTTCCTTGGTATATAACCCTCAAAAGTGCATAGCTTTTATGAGTCTAGGAGTACCAATACATAACAATTTGAAAAGAATGTGTATCTGAGTCCTTTATTTTGGAAGTTCTTACTTCATAAAGTATACTATAAATGTCCTATTTTTTAATAAAAAAAATCTATTTTGGTTTACTTAAATTCTATATTTATTAAAACCTTTTTTCAAACATATAAAGTCATACAGAAAAAAATATTTCATAATGGAATGTTTTATTGTCGCTCCTTAAAGTGGAGTAAAAGTGTGACATCATTGTTCTCAGCAGCTATCTGAGAGTCAGAGATACTTCTGGGAGTCTTCCCCATGCTGTTCTCCTTCCATTCAGCACTTTTCCCATCCATTTGAACATTTTCACTGCTCCCAGACCTCTTTGTAGGGTCTGCCGGAAAAATGCTTGGCTTTCCCACTGACTCCCATTATACTTGTTACTTGAAATGAGTGTTAGTAATTGCTTGGTTCGGGCAACGAGCAGCCATGCATTTTAGTGCACTCTCATCTTATGGGTGGGTTGTGCATAAAAGTGATGGGAAAGTCTGTGAATGGGCCAAAGGACTGAATCAATGCTGACAGAACTTCCTTCTTAGGACTGGTATCAGTTCCAAAGGTTGTGGGGGAGGCGGAGGTGGGCAAGGGGCATGCTAAGTTTCGCTATGGGACTTTGACTTTTCTGCATAGGCACCTTTTATGATAAGCGATAGCATAGCTATACTTATCCATACTTTTTCCTACCTAATCTAGGCTATGGTCACTATTTCTAGTTGCTCAGTCTACAAAAAAATGTTATTTTGTTTTCATTTAGTGAAGGAAATTAAACTATGGCATAATGGAAGCCTCCTGCTCTAATGCATTGAGCCGAGTACAAGAAGAACATCTGCTCAGCTGCTTTTAGTGAAAATAGAAATGACAACCTGCAAATGAGACATTTCTATGAATAGAGATCATTTTGCAAATGGCTTTTAAATACACTGCTTCTGAAAACCAAATTGCAATCAGTTTGCTTCAGTCAGCAGAATATTTTAAGAAAAGCTTTTAACAACATTGGGATAACAAACAAACAGATTTCCCCCAGCCAGAAAAAGGCTCCAGATAATGTATGTAGTGTCCTTATTAAAATGTTAAAGGAATCCCCAAGTAGGGAAGTGACTTAATCTCTGGAGAATTATAGAAAACCATCAATAGCTTAGATACAGCGTCTTTTTCTTTTCCCTGCAACATAAACCTTATATATTGTACACTGACTTCATTTCAGGTGGTTATATGACGGTAAAAGCAAAAATGGCAGCAGAAAATGTAATAGAATGAAAATATTATTCATTTGTTAGACCTCCTGCTATTCCCATGCCAATTATATGGCAATCAATTTTCTTCCCATACCACAAAAACCTGCAAAAAAAAATTTACAAAAAAATCACACTCAATAAATTATGTAATATAACCTATTGATGTATAGAGCTGCAACTGAGTCCTCAAGGCAATACATTCCATCTGATCCCCATCAACTGTAGTGTTTTCACATAAATGTTAAGTATTTACACCAGTTTCTGGCTTAAAACACTATGAAATGTTGTAAGCTTCTGCCCATCCCAGAGTTGCGGAAAAAAAACTGCAACTTTTGGTGTTTTCACACCAGTACTGGCCAGTTTTGCCAAAATGGGCGGTGGGCCTGGGGTGTGGCAGTTACCAAATGTTGTATATCTTATGCCAGAATTCTCACGCCAGTCATCGACTACATGAAGTAAGATTTCTGGCAGAGTGGATGGGGGCGTATGCCACTTGTAAGCGGCACCTGATGCATTAAGGCTAGGTTCACATTTGCGTATATGTGCGCAGCGTATCATCTGCATACGCAAACGCATGCAAACGCTTGTTTACGCAGTGTTTTTTTATCCGCATCATCTTACGCATGACGCAAAAAAACGCTGCATGTGCATGCGTTTTTGCATGCGTTTGGATTGTTTATGTGCATGCGTTCGATATGACAGACACCAAAAGGGCGTGTCTCATGAAAAACGGATGCATACGAACACATCCGTACACATGTCCTTGCGTACCAATGTGTTCCCATAGACAGTAATGCATTGTTTTGACGCATTCATCCGCATGCGCATGACTGACGGATTTTTGAGGCTTCAAAAAATGCAACATGTTGCGTTCGCCGGACACCGCGAAATGATGCATGATATGCGTTTGCATGCAAACACATGTCTTGCATGCACCATGTAAAAGATATGTAAGCATGACACATGCGGATCTATGTGGATGAAACGCTGCGCGTACAGACACAAATGTGAAACCAGCCTAAGTGGTGCGCTCTTCCTAATGAATCAGACTCCTCTTACTCCACCATGCCCCTTCATTAAGAATGGAGTACAACGCTAGTCTTAATGAATTGAGGTCTGTTTGTATTTGGAGAAATGGGTACCAAAAAGGTCAACATAACACAATGGAAAATCAGAAAGGAAATGTCATTAGATTCTCTTTTATCAGATATTAAAACTCAAACAATCATATCTTAACACAGAAGTGGATTGATGTATAGTTTTGTGAGATTTCTGTCATGCTATCCAGTCCAGGCTGGCAGTGTTAGTGTGCGTGTTTTGTCTAGTAGGAGTAATTAGCTGCGTGCTCTGGCCAATGGGACAGCAGAACACTCTACTAAAAGTCTCATCTTGCTGCTGGAAGTTGATAGTTGTAGTTTTATTAGCTCTGATGCAGTCCTGTTTTTAAGCTCTTGCTCAGTCCATTTGATTCCCATATTTTTACAGCTCATGTTTTGACTATCCCTTAGGCCGGTTTCAGAGATCCTGATATTTCCGGTACCGGAATAAAACAGTAACAGAGATGTCAGTGTTCGTGTGTTTGTAATACTTGTAGCACATGTGTGGAAACCATGTGCTGCATCAGTACCACACGTGCCTCAGAAGCAGCAGTGCAGTTAGCGCTGTTCACCACCATCGAGTGCTGAAGATGTCTCTCCTCATTCTGACCTGCTCTACTGGCGATCAGTGTGAGCAGGGGAAAATGATGAGAGTTGCAGGTGTTTCTCACAAAATTAGAATATCATCAAAAAAGTTAATCTAGTTCCGTTCTTCAATAAAAAAGTGAAACACATATATTATAGAGTCAATACACACAGAGTAATCTATTTCAAGTGTTTATTTCTGTTAATGTTGATGATTATGGCTTACAGCCAATGAAAACCCAAAAGTCATTATCTCAGTCAATTAGAATACTTTATAACACTGCATCAATGCGGCGTGGCGTGAAGGCTCCCTGACTAAGAAAAAGGGTGAAACACGCGTTGGGGCGGCAGGGACTTACACCACATCGGCATCCAACTGTAAGTAGCAGCAGGCTATATTTACATTGCTCTGGTTCACTGTATACCGTTTATGAAGGCACATACTCCACTTAGGCATACATCCATAGTATTGTGCTTTATGCATAGGCACCACTTTACATGGGCTGTACTAGCTTGTGCTTAACATCACCTGTATAGTACTATAGGTTATACTCATCTGACCATGCGCAAGTCATAAGATTCAGTAAATGTTCTGTTTAATTTAAATTAACCTGATTGTTGTTTTCTATACGGTTGGCAATGTGGCCAGATGATTATGTGTAATGTATCCCTGCTTTGTTACTCGCACTCTGAATTTCGATGTACGGTTTTTATTATACTATTTTGTTTAATAAAGATGATTTTAGATTAGAAATACTCTTGTGTATCTTGGGCTTCCATTCTGCCTGTCATCTCATTGTTGAATCGCTATGAAGGTCATTGATTATTTTTAAACCCTAGAAATTGAGATAATCAGACATTATAGGCATTTTTCTAACCTGTGCCTGTCAGGCGCATTGTGCCTGAACTCGGGAGTGCCAGAAAGGCTCCTGACCCAGGGTTAATACAAAGCCACCACTGCAGTTAGTCCGGAACAGGATATGCAATGGGTTTAGGGGATATGCCATAAATACCTAAGATGGGAAATCCTCTAATACGCTACCTAGCATTTTAAAGATACTTACATTTCTGATATAAGTTTGTAAGAAATAGGCTCCTATATACTATTTGATTCTCACTTATAGTATACAGCTGTATACATTATTTATTTCTAAAGATTAGAGCATTGGGTTTTTTTCGACCCCATGTCCTGTTTTCTTCGATCTACAGTTCACACAGGTGTCAGATTTTATTCTTTAACAGATCCAATCTATATTACAGCTCATACTAAACATGGGCCTTAACATTTTCTTTGGTTATTTGTTTTCAAGTTGACATGCTAAGTCCGTGCAGTTTTCCCATGCCTGTAAGATTTTGTGTACCATATTTTCCACATAAATTAAGTCATAAGAACATATTTTAAGACATGACATGCCTAAGTTACAGCATGTCAAAATACAATAAATTACTTCCAATCTGTGGAACCATTAGTAAAAGGGAGTATTACATATGCAGCTGGACGTTGCAGTACTGCCAACTATTATTTTCGTTCCAACAAAGGAAATTTATATGTATTATTTCTGGGCTTCTACTTTGTGCAGGGTCCAATAATTTGCACGTCTTGATCGGATGCAGCTGGACCATATAACAGGTGCACAGGAGTCTGGATTTGTTCCTTTTCTGCAGAAGACAATTACATAGTTGAAATGGACTTCACATTAATGTGATGAGATCCACAGACCTTGTATGGGTTCCAAATCAAAATGCTTTCCTATCATGGACAATATATTGTTTAATGCCGCTTTGTGCAGGGCCAAGGCCATTAAAAATTATACATTGTATAAAATAGAGAAAATTATTTCTATAAAACTTTCAGAAATATACTGTAAGTATGACTGCAAGATTTCCATAGACATGTCCTGGTAAATAATTGGTTTAACACATAAAAATACAAAATGCACAGAATTCCAGGGGAAAATTGTGATAACAATTAGTGTATGCCAAAAGTTTTTTAGGCCGGGATCACACATGCGAGAAACACGGACGAGTCTCTGAAGTTAATACCCGACACTGCCGCCTGCACTCGGGAGCGGAGCGTTCGGCTGCATGTATTTCTATGCAGCTGCACGCTCCGCTCCTGAGTGCCGGCGGCAGTGTCGGGTATTAACTTCAGAGACTCGTCCGTGTTTCTCGAATGTGTGATCCTGGCCTTAGTCACATTCTCCTCAACAATTTTAAAAACTATATATAAAAAACGGGCATTTCTAAAAGTGGTAATGAAATGTGTTTTTTTTGTCTACGATATTGCATTAAAATAGGCCAACCATGAGCTCTGATTTACATGTTGGCAATATGTGACTACTGGACAGGTGATCTGAGAACCACCTTCTACCTGATGGCATTCGGGCTCTTCACTTGGTAAGCTGGTCTTTCACAATGAAATCGTTGTGGCGTGATACACGTGAAGGCTGATCAAAAGAAGAGTCAAAGATGCCATCAGGTAGGAGGGTGATTTCAAAGCAGCTGGACATGGCGGATTACTGACGTGGCCGCTGGACTGGGTCACACAAATAAATTAGCACTAACTACTGATTTAGAATCCAAAACACTATTTTTGATAAATTAGTTGTAATTTTTGTTGTATTTACAATCTCATCAGATGATGCATATTATGATAACATTATTAAATCTCCTACTATTTTTACATGTAAGACACATATTCTTAGAAATTCAACATAGCAAATTTTTTTGCAAGTGTATTTTTTATTTTACTTTGATGCCGAACTCTGCATAGCAGCATACATTACAGACCTGCAGTCTTATTTTACTCACTTATACAGCGCGATTATTTTCACAGCACTTTACAGACATCATCGCTGTCCCCATTGGTGCTTAGAATCTAAATTCCCTATAGTTATGTCTTTGGAGTCTGGAAGGAACCCGGAGTACCTGGAGGAAAAACACGGGGAGAACATACAGACTCCATGCAGATGTTGTCCTTGGTACGATTTCAACCTGGGACCCTATCAGTGAGCCATCGTGCTGCCAAAGTACACACTCCATTGTTTTGTGCTTTTATGAGGCACCATATTCTTCTTGTTTCAGCTATACAGGGCAATTCAGAAAACTGGCATTAAATACTTTGAAAAGTGGCAAAGTTTTTTCAAACCAGTTTGAAACCGCTCCACCAAAATGGGGAGGAATCAGGGGGGGATGGAGCATGGCTCTTTCTGCCTGTCAAATTCAGGAAAAGTGCAGGTGTTTCTTACACCAGAAATAGTACTCTGGCCCTGACTGCAGTGACATTTCTGGTGAAGCACATTGATTTGCACCCCACTAGGAAGATGGGCCAAATTCATTAAGTGGCATGAACCTCCAGCGAGCACTTCATTAAGACTGCAAATTCAGTGCTAATGAATTGGACCCTGTAATTCTAGGCTAAATTCATGGGTAATACAACATTTATGGCATGACACATTTTTTTCCTCTCACATATTGCATAAGAGTCAATTATATTTTTATTTCTGTATAATCTTGAAGGCTCACAAGGTTTTGATATGAACTCATTAGAAGCTATGGACAATATATATTTTTTGGTATGACATAAATCCATAAAATGGCCATGTCCCTAGTCAAATTTTAACAAGTAACAGAAATACTGAAGTGCAATATCATTGTATGAGGCATTCCATTAATTTCTGTAAAGATATAATTCTAGGTTTTTAGTGCATATGCAAATTTTCCTAATTTACTATAAATTTAACAAATTTTCCATAAAATAAAAATAATATTCCAGTTGTTCAGCAGGCGTTAGTGAAGCTGCTACATGTAAGTCTTGTAAAAAAAAATCTGTCCTACTTCAGCCTTGACAATATTCAAGGAAATATGGAGCTGACCTGTATGTGTACTGACCATACCCTATCTTACCCCTTCAAGACATATGATGTACATCTACGTCAAATGTCGTGTCCCTGACTTTGTTTGTTGTAGGCTTACATGCTGAGCGCACATCTTTGACAGCTGATGATAGCTGAATAATTCGGCCATCATCTACCTCCAACAGAAGTGGGTGGAGCCCGCAGATGTTAACCTGTTAAATGCAGCGGTCAAGCTTTGATAGCGGCATTTAACATGCTTTAACATTGCACCCTTTGGCCGCCCATCATGTGATCATAGGGTGACGATGGGTTGGCATAACTGCTGGGGTCTGCTGAAGACCTTGGCGCTTGTCATAACAATTCTCCTGTAAAAGTCAGCGTTAAGCTGGCATTTATAGGGGATCGTGATTTTCTTTTATACATAGCAGTGCTAGTACAAGCGATCAGATAATAGTCCGATCTATCAAAATATAAAATAAATTAATTCGATTAGTAAATGGCATAACAAGACAAAAATCAAAATGCAAGAATTACGGTTTTTTAGCTCACTGCAACATTACAATAAAATGTGATCAAATTGTCATATCTATCCCAAAATGGTATTAACGAATAGTGATGAGCAAACCCATGGATGTTCGGGTTTGCATGGACTTTTTAAATAGTCCAATTCAGGACCCAAACTTGACCCTGACACCGAACCCCATATAAGTCAATGAGGATCCGAACTTCAGTGCTGCAAAATGGCTGTAAAATGGTTGGAGTTAGAACCAGGGGGCTGCAAAAGGAAGAAAACTGGGGGGAAAAGCTGGACAATTGCCCTGCAAACAAATTTGGATAGGAAAATGACTTAAAGGAGTTATTTCACCATAGCAAACATGGTAAATAGGAAGTGAAAAACTATGGATGTTCCAGCTCCTTGAATAATATCCAAAAAGGTATTTAGTCCATATTAAAAGGTGCACATGCTCCTGAACTGCAAGAGTAATAGTGACTAGTGTTGAGCATTCCGATACTATCGGGTATATCGGGTATCGGCCGGCATTACCCGGCAATTGAATCAGAGGCTATTTTACTATGTAGAAGTGTATGAACTATAAATATATGTATATATATATATATTATATATATATTATATATATATGTCACAATTACATGTATATATATATATATATATGTATTCTATGTGTGTATATTTAGTGTTTACAAGGAAAGAAATGTTTTTTTTTAGTTCCGATATTTCTGTTGCATAGACTTGCATTGGATTTCCGGTATCGGAATCGGGTATCGCAGACACTTTTTGGGTATCGGCGATACCCATTCTGATCTGATACTTCTTGATATCGGGAAGTATCGCTCAACTCTAATAGTGACTAGTGTTGAGCATTCCGATACTATCGGGTATATCGGGTATCGGCCGGCATTACCCGGCAATTGAATCAGAGGCTATTTTACTATGTAGAAGTGTATGAACTATAAATATATGTATATATATATATATATGTCACAATTACATGTATATATATATATGTATTCTGTGTGATCATATTTACTGTTTACAAGGAAAGAAATGTTTTTTTTTAGTTCCGATATTTCTGTCCCATAGACTTGCATTGGATTTCCGGTATCGGATTCGGGTATCGCAGACACTTTTTGGGTATCGGCGATACCCATTCCGATCCGATACTTCTTGATATCGGGAAGTATCGCTCAACTCTAATAGTGACACATTTCAATCACAACAGCAGTCTGTATCAAAGCTGGCTGGCTTTGATAAAGATTGCTGTTGTGATCAAAACTCGTTGCTTTTTCTCTTGCCAGCCCCAAGCTGTCTGCTTTAGCTTGGCTGGTTGTCAAAAATCTTGGGACCCCATTCAGTTTTTTTTAAATTGGTTATTGAAATAATTAAAAAAAAATGATGTGGGGACCCCTCTATTCTTGATAACCAGCCATGGTAAAGCTGAGGTTTCCAGCCCACAGCCATCAGTTTTGCAATGGTGGTTGTCAAAAATAGAAAGACCCCACGTCATTTTAAAAAAATGTATTTATTGCACAGGCACCGGCAGATGAATACTCCCAACAGCAGACACCTCTGACTGAAGGTAAACTTTTTTTTACCACAGGTCACAGCTGCTGGCTCTCGCTGTCATCTGACAGCATGGGAACCGCAGCCATCTGACCACCTGTAATAATCTTACCCCCAATCAGAGGCAGTGTTTGCCACGCTATCATGGAGATGAGAGCGTGGCAAACAACGGATTTTTGCAGCCCCCATTCATTTGAATGGGGTCCGGGTAAAGTTCTGGTACTTTTTTTAAAATGTTCGGCTGAACCCGCTGGACCCGAACATCCAGAGATTCGCCACCATTAGTTAAATTTATCAAAAAATTTTCCATTTTCCAACAAAATTTACAAAACCATTTTTTTAGTGACCACATCACATTTGTAGCGACTTTTAAGGGGCCCATGTGATAGAAAATTCCCAAAAGTGTCACCATTCTAAAAACTGCACCCAATCTGCTCAAAACCACATTCAAGAAGTTTATTAAACTTTCAGGTTCACAGAAATTAAAGAAATGTGGAAGGAAAAATGAAAATTTTACTTTTTCCCACAAAAATATTACTTCAGCCCCATATTTTGCATGTTCACAAGGGTAACAGGAGAAAATGGACCACAACATTTGTTGTGGAATTTCTCTTAAGTATGCCAATTCCCCATATGTGGTGGAAAACTACTGTTTGGGCTCATGGCAGGGAAGGAGTACCATTTAACTTTTGAAACAACAAAACAGAAAGAAGTGTTCAAATATTAAGGGATCACCAAAGAACATATATTTTTATTAGTATAAATAAGTGACAAAAAGATGGAACATTACACAGAAATACTAAAACAAATTATAAGGGCCTCTGGCGCAAACAATAGTACACAGAAGTGAAAGAATATGATAAGACTGATACTTGTCCTCATTTGCCAAATATACCGAATATAAATAACATACAAGGTATCCGTGGGTCACATTAATTATATACAGGTGCTTCTCACAAAATTAGAATATCATCAAAAAGTTAATTTATTTAAGTTCTTCACTACAAAAAGTGAAACTCAAATATTACATAGAGTGATCACAAACAGAGTAATCTATTTCAAGTGTTTATTTTTTTTTATGTTGAAAATCTAATGAAAACCCAAAAGTCATTATCTCAGTAAATTAGAATAATTAACAAAAAAACACCTACAAAGGCTTCCTAAGCTGATCGTTAATCGTTCTGCAACGGCTGATCGTTAATCGTTCTGCAATGGCTGATCGTTAATCGTTGCAGAATGTACTGGACCATAAATCTATCGTTGGTCTCCCACTGGGCAGCACACATCGCTGCGTGTGACAGCGGGAGACCAACAATCAGCGAGCTCCCAGTGCCGTACAGCAGATGCTGGGAGCTGGTATCCAGGGTAAACAGCGGGTAACTAAGCGCCACACGGCACTTAGTTACCCGCTGTTTACCCTGGATACCAGCGTGCTTGCTGGTCCTGATCGCTGGTGAGTCTACCTATGTGACAGCTCACCAGCGATCAGCTAACAATGTCCCAGCGATCCCATCCACGTCAGATCGTTGGTGGGATCACTGGGACAGTGAAGCGTGTAACGGGGCCCTTAGTCATTGACACACTCCACAAGGAGGGTAAGCCACAAAAGGTTATTACTAAAGAAGCTGGCTGTTCACAGAGTGCTGTATCCAAGCATATTAATGGAAAGTTGAGTGGAAGGAAAAAGTGTGGTAGATAAAGGTGCACAAGCAACCGGGATAAACCACAGCCTTGAAAGGATTGTTAAGAAAAGGCCATTCAAAATTTGGGGGAGATTCATAAGGACTGGACTGCTACTGGAGTCATGGGTTCCAAAGCCACCACACACAGACATATCCAGCACATGGGCTGCAAGTGTCACATTCCTTGTGTCAAGCCACTCATGACCAATAGACAATGCCAGAAGTGTCTTACTTGGGCCAAGGAGAAAAATAACTGGACTGTTGCTCAGTGGTCCAAAGTGTTGTTTTAAGATGAAAGTAAATTTAGCATTTCATTTGGAAATCACGGTCCCAGAGTCTGGAGGAAGAGTGGAGAGGCCACAATCCAAGCTGCTTGAGGTCTAGTGTGAAGTTTTGACAATCAGTGATTTTTTTGGAGAGCCATGTCATCTGCTGGTGTAGGTCCACTGTGTTTTATCAAGACCAAAGTCAGCACAGCCGTCTACCAGGAAATTTTAGAGCACTTCATGCTTCCCTCTGCCAACAAACTTTTTGGAGATGGAAATTTCATTCTCCAGCAGAACTAGGCATCTGTCCACACTGCCAAAAGTACCAATATCTGGTTTAGAAACAACAGTATCACTGTACTTGATTGTCCAGCAAACTCACCTGACCTTAACCCCATAGAGAATCTATGGTGTATTGTCAATAGGAAGATGAGAGACTCCAGATCCAACAATGCAGATGAGCTGAAGCTGCTATCAAAGCAACCTGGGCTTCCATAACACCTCAGCAGTGCCACAGGCTGATCGCCTCAATGCCACACCACTTTGATGCAGTAATTGATGCAAAAGGAGCCCCGACCAAGTATTGAGTACATTTACTGAACATACATTTCAGTAGGCCAACATTTTGGATTTTAAAATAATTTTTCCAGCTGGTGTTATAAAATATTGTAATTTACTGAGATAATGACTTTTGGGTTTTCATTGGCTGTAAGCCATAATCATCAACATTAGCAGAAATAAACACTTGAAATAGATCACTCTGTGTGTAATGACTCTATAGAATATATGAGTGTCACTTCTTGTATTGAAGAAATGAAATAAATTAACTTTTTGATGATATTCTAATTTTGTGAGAAGCACCTATATGTACAAATGTGCAAATGCAGCAAAAATAGCCATGTGCAAAAATGCAGAACATATATAATATTAAAAATGTGACTAAATAAAGACACAAAAATTGTAATCATCAAGTAGACTGATTATCTCAACCAATGTAGCATACATCATAATATAATCTATGGCTAGATTGAGGAAAAATAATAATCATCCAATGGACAAATTATCCCAGCAGATGTTGTATATATAGTCAGCATCTGAAATATATTGCTTGTAATGTGCCCAAAACAAGTCCAAAATAAGCCTAGCAAGCATATGGGTTTAAATCCTTGAACATGGCAAAGATGAAATGAGGACCTGACAACCCTCTGTGCTGCTGTGGCTGGGTCTCCTGATATCCTCTGTGCTGCTGTGGCTGAGTCTCTGGTGGGGGCTGTGTACATATAATTGGTTGATGTAGATGAAAGAGGAAGAGGAAGAGCGAGCTCACAAAAAGTCTAGCTGACAAAGGAGTCCCTGCGCTTCCGGCAGGGGAATTGCCAGCTTCAGTGTTGCAGCATCTTTTTTTATATTTTGCAAAACAGAAAGGACATTATACCAGTAATGGCCCAATATGAGTGGTCAATATAGCTGAATGAGGTCCAGGATGGTGGTCATTATACCAGGAAGGGAGCTTAGGTACGAGGTAATTATTCAATAATGGGGGTCATTATATCAGGAATGTGCTTAGGATGGGGGTCATTATATCAGGAATGGGTTTAAGGATGCATGGTCATTATACTAGGAAGATGCCAAGAATAGGGGTCAAAATAAAAGGAAGGGGCTCGGGATGGTTGTCATTATACCAAAATGGGTCAAGATGGTGTTATCATAACAGGAAGGGGACAAGGATGTTGGACATTATTATAAGATGGGGGGCAGTATACCAGGAAGGGGCCCAGGATTGAAGTCATTATGCCATACCAGAATGGGGGTCATTATATGAAGAAGAGGCCCAGGATGATGGATATTATTATTGGATGGGGGGCAGTTTTTTAGGAAGGGACTCATGATAGGGGACATAATACTAGGATTGGGACATTGTTACATGAGCCAAGATGGAGGACATTATTACAGTAAGGGGCCCAGGACAGGGAATATTATATTAAGACTAGGTCCATGATGGAGACATTATCACTGATAGTGTCTCAGGATAGGTAACATTATACCAGGAAGGGGCCCATGAGGGGGGACATTATACCAGGAAGGGAACATTATACCAGGCAGATCCCAGGATGGGAAACTTTATTACACGAAGAAGCCCAGGACAGGTGATATAATAACAGGAAGGGTCTTAGAATGAGAGACATTATTACAGGATAGGGTCCAGCATGGGGGACATTATTACAGAAGGGGGTCAAGACTGGGGACATTATTACAAAAAGGTGCCATGATGGAGACATTTACACATATGTCTTTATAAAATATAGAATGCTACAAAGGCCCTTATATCTGATCTACATGGAGGTTTGGGCCCATGTCCAAATTTTGCATCGGGGCCCATGGACTGTATGATAGTATTTGGAGATAAAGATGCAAACTCAGCAATAGTATATGGGTGCGGCTGGACTGGAGGATCCAAAAAAGTAAGCAATGCATATAATCAGCCGCACTCACAAGATGTATTTCTGATCGCTATTTTTATTTTGAAAATTAAGTCCAAAATTTAATTCACCATGGTGTTGACAACAGCGATAAGTACAGCATAGCGTAGTGGTTATGTTTTGACCCAGCCATAGTCTATTTCAAATAAATAAACCACCATAAAATGCAATTGCATAAATAGATCAAAAATTTCACAAAGTGTTCAAAATGTTTATACCTCAAGGTAGTTCCTCTAATTGAAACTAAATTCAAGGGAAGGCTATAAAAGGCTCAAAAGGGAAACCACAAATGATATAATATGATTTAAGTACAAACTAAACTTGCACTAAACTCGGTCTCTAAAATACCCAATGCAAGTAACATATATATTACGGTAATAAACACTGCTATGATAATTTCAAGTGAAAGTCTATAGTTAAATAACAAGTACCGTATGTAATAGTGACCATCTAATTGTAAAAAAGAAGGGAAACTGGTTAGGTAAATTTACCAGAATAAATGTAATACAATATGGACCAACCATACACTTAGCTTCTTCAAAATGGCTTGATACAAACATTTTTCGGTAGTCATGTCTGGTTTTCTGTTCTACATTTTCCAAAAAGCATCATGGGTTCTGTACACAAGGTTGATTCCAAACTGGACTATAATATATTATTACATGTTGCAAAACATGAAATTAACAAAAGGGTTTACTTATTTATAATGGTTTCAGAAATTGGTAGTCATTTTTTAGATATGATTTCAGGGCTCTGAGAGCTGTAACATTGAGGCTGAGTGTGTCTGGCTATGCAGTGAGCCATGATTCAGATGTTTTCAGTTTGAGTCTAATAACTTTTAATGATCTGGCCATTTTTCTTTTTTGCTATTATTATTTACCATAATTTATTCAGAAAGCTAAGAGGTATATGCAAATGTTGATTTGAAAGTCTGAACTGCTGTAGCCAACGGGAAGCAGAAATGTTTCAAGTAGACATTATCTTAAGCATGAAAAATTCTGGAAGATTTCTTGGACACTTCTTAATTACTGGATAATAAATACACAAATATAATAAAACATCACTGTTTTACCTTGTGCTTTCAATACATAACACATCACTTATTATCGATATTATGAATATTCTGCTTTCTGTATTTATATACTGGAGGTCAATATAAAGTTGTATTATTTGGTTGCATTACACATATATTAACATACTGTCTGCTCTGTAGTTAAAATGATTTTCACTATTGGGATGATGTATCATGTTTTAAATCGTAAGATTATAAAGTGACTTGAAATAATATTTACTGTATGGATAAAATAAAGGGAATCTGTCACAACGATCTACCACCCACCCCCAAACCTGTTTATATGGTCATATTGCTTTCTGAAACAAAATTTCATCCTTCACAAAAATATACTTGATTTTACATATATACAGCTGGTAACAGGTACAAAGTTAAGCAGTTAAATCTCATGTATTGAGCACAGGCTTAGTGGTTACCTGTGGTGACACATCACAACATTTCATTTACACAGCACAGCTGATCAGAGCCATATTTTCAGATATTCTCCCTCTCTTCTGCTCACAGCCCTCTTCTGCACAGTACACATGTGTCCCAGCCTAGCAAGTCCAGTCTACTTTCACAAACACTTCCAGGTCCAGTCTACACGATGCCTCAGCCCCAACTTCTTCTTTGCTATCTCAGGGTTCCCACAAACCCACAGCTATACCTTTATGGATTCTCGGCTCCTAACCCACTGCAGCTGAACTCTCCTTTATACCTGCTACACTTAATAGGGCATCAAAGATGTTCTTGCCATGCCTGGGATTCAAACTACCACTTTTCAATCCATTAATTTCAGCAACTAGACATGTGTGAAAGTGCTCCTACACATTGCACCAACTTATGTACCGACTCTTGTCTATATTTTGCTGTCGTTTCTTGTACTTTTCACAAACACGGGCGCCCACATTTTAAACTAGGCACTTCAGCAATATAGCTTCCCATGGGCAGGTATCTAAATAGTTGGGCCTGGGTCCTTCTATATCTCCATCTATACTGAGATCGACTGACACAATGTAAGGTTTTACTATCCCGATTGCATAAACCATATCACAGTGGGGTAGCTTTTATGCTTTTTTGATCAAAATAGTGTGGGAGAGCGGCTCACTTGGCTGGACAAAGAGGTAAAACTGGGACACTGTCTCTTTAAGGAAAGGCTTGGTTTTTTTGTAGCAGCATAAACCAAGCTGTGAAAGTAAAGACAAAAGAGCAAAACAAAGAAGCAAAAAACACAGTCCTTTTCTTAGCGAGTTCAGCCTGCTCACAGACAGCAATGTCCACGGTTCCGTTTGAGCATACATCTTCCTGGTGTCTTATCTCTCCAGTAATCACTGAACACTGAAGGCTTTGGCGGTCAGTCATTTAAGCCACACCTTGTGATCCCTCCATCATATGACTTATCAAATGATCCTGACATCACACAGGTCCTGTAATTTCACTGCAGGGGAGATACGTGGACCTCCTCCTTCCCCCTCTATGGAAAGCCACTAAAACCAGCCCATCATATAAGGTTATATAACCGTCCCAACACGCAGTGTGCTGGAGGAAACTATTCTGGTTTTACATCACTGATACCATCATGCGCAGTGACACGTATCTCCCCTCCATCACTTCACCAGTGACTCTGACACAATAGTGTTAACAAAATACCCTATGTTATTTACATATACTATTACTATTTAGATATTTAATACTACAGAGTATTTGTCCATTTTGTTCTTGTCTGAGGTTTTATTGTATATACAGTACAATTTACACTGAACCATCTGATAACTTCCAAGACTCATCCCAGCTTCAGGTTTAACTCACTGTAACTCTTCCTGCCCAGCTGCCTATTCTACTATAACTGTCATGAAAAGGGATCACAATTAGAGTTGAGCGAAACAGGTCGGTCAGATTCATAAGTCGCCGACTTTCGCTAAGGTCGAGTACTCATCCTCTCATCCGCGTACACTGGCTTTGAATGCCTACATTGCCAAACTGATCTCATTAGAGATGATGCCCTTCCGTTTGGTTGAAAGCGCAGCGTTCCGAGAGCTCATGGCCATGCTATCCCACGCTATGACCTACCCAGTCGGCACTTCTTTTCTAGAAAAGCCATCCCTGCCCTCCACCTGCATGTGAAAGTCTGCATTGTCCATGCACTCAAACTTCTCCTCCTCCAGAAGCAAAAGCTTGTCGACAGAGTGCAGTCACACGAGCACTCCATCCGCAGCTGCCAGTGTTGCACACGAGGTGTCCCACTATCGAACAGCTAGTTGTAAGCGTCAGCAGACTGTTTTAAAAATAATGTCTTTTGGCGACAACAGACACACCGCGGAGGTACTGGCCGACTACTTGCATAGAGAAACTGAGTCATGGCTGGGCAGTCTACATCTTGAGCCAGGCAAGGAAGTCAGTGATAACGGCCGTAATTTTGTGGCGGCCATAGCCCTGGCAAAACTCAGACACAAACCTTGCCAGCCTCACACCTTGAACCTGGTGGTGCAGTGCTTCTTAAATAATTATCCGGAGTTCACAGCCCTGCTCCATAAGGTACGAAGACTGTGATTGCACATACGTCGCTCGCCCATAGACTCCAGTCGTATGCAGAGGCTGCAACGATCGCTCCACCTCCCCAAGCACCGCCTAATCATAGACGTTGCAACAATGTGGAACTCCACCATGCACATGGTTGAGAGGCTGTGCGAACAGAGGCAGGCTGTAATGCATTTGTGGGAGGATACACGGGCAGGCAGTTTGAGAGCAGACATCGAGTTGCCGGGTGTGCAGTGGTCAACGCTGAGAGACCTCTGTAAAGTAATTCAGTGTTTTGAGGAATGCACATGGCTGGTAAGCGCAGACGATGCCATCATTGCCGTCTACACCTAAAGAACATCTCTAGAATCCGCCCTTTTCTCACCATGGAAACAACAAAAACCCTCACTGTAGCATTGATCCACTCCCGCCTGGACTACTGCAACGCTCTATTACTTGGCCTCCCCATTACTCGACTATCCCCTCTCCAGTCCATCCTTAATGCAGCAGCCAGGGTCATCCATCTGGCTAATCGGTACTCGGACGCGTCCGCTCTTCGCCAGTCCTTACACTGGCTGCCCATTCATTATAGGATCCAATTCAAAGTACTGGTTCTCACCCACAAAGCTCTCCACAGTGCAGCACCCCCCTACATCTCCTCCTCATTTCTATCTATCGGCCTAACCGACTGCTGCGCTCTGCAAATGACTTTCGACTAACCTCTGCACTAATCCGTACCTCCCACTCCCGACTCCAAGACTTCTCCCGCGCTGCGCCAATCCTCTGGAATGCTCTACCCCAAGAAATTAGGACTATCCACAATTTGCATGGTTTCAGGCGCTCCCTCAAAACACATTTGTTCAGAGTGGCCTATCACATTCACTAACCAAAGTCGTTCTATGTTTAAGTGTGTATGTGTAGCCTATTCACAATCTCCATCCATGCCTCACTCCTCAAGATGGCTGGACCATCATTGTAAATGCACCATTATATATACACACCTGTACTTTGTATCTCCCCACCTCATTGTAGATTGTAAGCTGTCACGAGCAGGGTCGGCTTATTTTGCTTTAATTATTGTATTGTTAACGTTGTTACCTATGACTTGTGTTTTGAAACTGTTAAACTGTAAAGCGCTGCGGAATATGTTGGCGCTATATAAATAAAGATTATTATTATTATTATTATCATAAGCATGAGCATCCCACTTATGCGTCTGCTCATGCAAACTTTGATGCACAATACCTTACAGCCACCCATAATACGTAATAAGTTGACTGCTATGGCGGTAGATGAGGGGATGGTGAAATGGATAAGTGACTACCTGACAGACAGGTCGCAGTTTGTAAGGATGGGGAGGTGGTATCTGACAGTGTACGGAGCAGTGTTGGAGCCCCTCAGGGTACAGTGCTGTCGCCCTTCCTCTTCACATTGTAAACAGCTGACTTTCAGTATAAATCTGACTTCTGTCACCTGCAAAAATTCTCAGATGACTCAGTGATTGTAGGGGGCATTGTGGGGGGCCGGGCGGAGGAGGAATATAGAAGGGTGGTTTCTGACTTTGTGGATTGGTGTCAGACTAACTGTCTAGAACTAAATGTGAAGAAAACCAAGGAGATGGTGGTGAGTTATAGAAGGAAAAAGGATGATTACTTACCGATCACTATTGCTGGCCAGGAGGTGGAGATGGTTGAGAGCTACAAATATTTGGGGGTTCTCCTTGACAGCAAACTTGATTGGAGGTGTCATACAGAGAAGGTTCACAAGAAGGGAATGAGCAGACAGTACTTTCTGCGGAAGCTCAGGTCATTCAATGTGTGCAGCAAAATGCTGGAAATGTTCTACCAGTCCGTTGTAGCAAGCGCCATCTTTTTTGCTATCATTTGCTGGGGCAGTAGTGTGCAAGTAGCTGACGCTAATAAACTCAACAAACTTATCAAGAAGGCAAGGGTGGCTGTTGGCCTCCTTCTTGACTCTTTTGAGGAAGTAGTGGAGGATAGGATTCAAAAGAAGTGCAGGGCTATAATGAACAATAATACACACCCACTATTTGAGCTGTTCTTGAAGCAGAAGAGCACATTCAGCAGCCGTCTAATCCTTCCAAGGTGCAAGAAGGAGAAATTCAGGAAATCGTTTGTGCCTACCGCTATGGGGATGTATAACAATTCACTAAGGGTGAAAGATGACTACGACCTAGGACTGGCACACTAATGTAAATGATTAGAGATTTGTGTACCTTTGTTTGTTACGTATTGTGGTTAGTCATGTGCAAATCTGTGTCTAGTAATTACTCTATGTAATGCTGTTTGTAATGGTTTGTTTGTAATGCTGTTGTAACGCTGCTGTGATACCATAATTTCCCTCGGGATCAATAAAGTGTATTATATCGTATCGTATCGTATTAAGGATCAGGGGTCTGCAGCGGAGGACGAGGAGGGAAGCTTTGATGACTGTCAGGCATTGTCTGCTCAGGGAACTGTCCTGGACGAGGTGGAGGAAGAAGAGGAAGAGGAGGAGGATGAGGGGGATGATTATTTTGGGGAGGAGAATGCTTCTCTGGGGACAAGAGAAAATGTTGGCTTGCCTAGGTCAGGTACAGGGTTTGTGCATGACTGGAGGGATGTGGATTTGCCTGAAAGTGCTCCTCCACCCACCACTGGCAGTGCATCATTGACACCTGGAACATTGGCCCACATGTGTGATTATGTCTTGCGGATCCTAAAAAGGGACCCCCGCATTGCCACAATTATGAAGGATGATGACTACTGGTTGGCCAGCCTCCTCGATCCACGCTATCAAGGCAAATTACAGAACATCATGCCACAGGAGGACCTAGAGCTAATATTGGTGAACAAACAAGCAACTCTGGTAAACCGTTTGTTAGAGGCATTCCCAGCACACAGCAGCGGTGTAGGTTCTACCAAAAGCCGTACTGGGCCAAATGGAAGAGGTGTTCGTGGTGCACACAGCCGAAGTGACAGGGATTTCTTGACCATGTTGTGGACTGATTTCTCGAGTACCGCTCACATGACTGGTAATACTGAATCGATTGCAACAGACAGGAGACATCAGTTGTCAACTATGGTTCAAAATTACCTCTCCTCCCCTATCGATGTTCTCCCTCACAGTTCATTCCCCTTTGACTACTGGGCCTGTAAACTGGACAACTGGCCTAAATTGGCACAATATGCCTTACAGGAGCTCGCTTGCCCTGCTGGTAGTGTGCTATCAGAAAGAGTCTTCAGTGCTGCTGGATCAATCCTGACAGAAAGAAGGACCGGCTGTTGACCCAAAATGTTGGTGATCTCACCTTCATTAAAATGAACCATGCCTGGGTTTCAAATGATTTTGTATCAACTTCCCCGATGACACATAGTTTGCCAGCAAAATGGCTCGCTTTGTCCTCCTCTTCCTCCGACTTCTCAAATTCCTCCATTTGCAGCTGCTGAACGTCCAGCCTACACCTCAACATATTCCAGTTTTTCCACATCCCTAACTGGGCTATACCCCCCAGGGATGGTGTCAGCACCTGGCGCACCCTAGCATGTGCCTGTGCCCTGAGCAGGTGGGGGGCCCACTCGTGGGCGACGGCACTGGCACAGGGCCCCTCATAGTACACCGGTGTCTCTGACGGTGGGGGGGCCCACTCAACGTCAGAGACACCGGCGTACTATGAGGGGCCCCGTGCCAATGCCGTCGCCCACGAGTGGGCCCCCCCTGCTTGCTCAGAGCCCCAGCACTAGCAATACTTACCTCTCCCTGCTCCACCGCTGTGACCTCTTTGGCGTTTCCTGACAGTGACATTCAGGTCAGAGAGCGCGATGACGTCACGTCTGTACACCCTCTGCCTGAACAGTCCAAGTGCAGAGAGCTGGAAGATGGTGATGCTGAGGAGTCCAGAGTACAACAGTGCCCAGCGAGGAGAGGTATTTCAATTCTTTTAATGTTTGGAACAATAAATGGGAAGCATTATACACTGGAGAACTATATATGGGGCCCATGATACACTTGAGCATCATAGATAGGGCCCATTATACACTGGAGCATTATAAGTGGGGCCCATTATATATGGAGCATTATATAGGCCCATCATACACTGGAGCATCATCCATGAGGCCCATCATATACTGGAGCATCATATGGGGCCCATTGTATATGGAGCATTATATAGGCCCATCATACAATGGAGCATCATCCATGGGACCCATCACACACTGGAGCATTATAAATGGGGCACATCATACACTGGAGCATCATATACGGGGCCCATTATACACTGGACATTATAAATGGGGCCCATTTTATATGTAGCATTATATAGGCCCATCATACACTGGAGCATCATCCATGGGGCCCATCATATATACTGGAGCATCATATGGGGCCCATTATATATGGAGCATTATATAGCCCATCGTACACTGGAGCATCATCCATAGGGCCCATCATACACTGGAGCATTATAAATGGGGCCCATCAAACACTGGAGCATCATATACGGGGCCCATCATACACTGGAGCATCATCCATGGGCCCATCATACACTGGAGCATTATTTATGGGGCCCATCATACACTGGAGCATCATATACGGGGCCCATTATACACTGGAGCATCATATGGGCCCCATTATATATGGTGCATTATGTAGGCCCATCATATACTGGAGCATCATCCATGGGGCCCATCATATGCTAGAGCATCATTTAGGGTTCATTATTTATGGGGCATTATATAGGCCCATCATATACTGGAGCATCATCCATGGGGCCCATCATACACTGGAGCATTATAAATGGGGCCCATCATACACTGGAGCATCATATACAGGGCTCATTATACACTGGAGCATTATAAATGGGGCCCATTATATATGGAGCATTATGTAAGGCCCATCATATACTGGAGCATCATCCATGGGGCCCATCATATGCTAGAGCATCATTTAGGATTCATTATTTATGGGGCATTATATAGGCCCATCATACACTGGAGCATCATCCATGGGGCCCATTATCTCCAAACTCCAAAAACATACTGATAGGGAATCTAGATTGTGAGCCCCATCGGGGACAGCGACGATAATGTGTGCAAACTGTAAAGCGCTGGGAATATGTTAGCGCTGTATAAAAATAAAGATTATTATTATATATGGAGCATTATATAGGCCCATCATACACTGGAGCATCATCCATGGGGCCCAAAAAAGATAACTTTACAGCTTTTAAGTGGTTAAAATACATAACATATTACTGCTACTGTTGCTACGTATGCATGGGTCCAGCAATTGTGTGATAAGTGTTCTAGGGGTTCTTATGTTTGTTAATGATAATGTGATGGGAAATTCTATTGTGTTGTGGTGAAGTCCAGTGACTCTATAGGACCCCTCTTATTTGCACTTATTATGGAGATTCAGAGTAAAGTTTGAAATATCAACAGAACAGCAGTCTAAGGCCTCTTTCACACTTCAGTCGTTTGGCGTCAGTTAGAATCCGACATCGTGGCGGATTGGCGGATACGCCAAAAATAGTGAATAACGGAGTGAACGGATCGGTTATTTTGTCGGATCCGTTAACGGATCCGTCAAAATAATGGATCCGTTCACTCCGTCACATCTGCTTTTTTCATCCATTTCATCCGTTTTTTGACAGATCCGTTTTTCACATGGGAGGATCTCCAACATGATTGGCTACTGGAAACTATGCTGTACCGTGATTGGCTACTGGGAACTATGTGGAAACTTTAAATAGGGTGTTTTTACACCATATTATTTGAAAGGTTGTAGAGCAAGTGGCAGAGATGGAGGGGATTTTGGAGAATATGGCGAAGATATGTGCGGATTTTTCATTGGAGGCTAATCAGTTGGCAAGAATTGTTCGGGAGAAGGAGGAAGCCAGACAGCGGATCCTGCGTTGGCGGCAGAGACGTATGTGGATACATCCGATAAATGCTAGGCGGATGACCCGTGGTGTTTATTCCACATTATACATGGAATTGAGGCAGAACCCGAACAAATTCTTTAACCACGTGAGAATGGGAGTTGCCAATTTTGAGTGTTTGGTGGAATGGATTGAAGACCAAATAAGGAGACAAGACACTTATTTACGTCTTGCAATATCACCAGCAGAGCGTCTGATGGTCACAATTCGGCAAGCATTTTTTTTTAAAATTTTTCCTCATTTTGCAAACTTATAACTGTATGTTGTTGCTGGTGTTTTTAATTAATTATTGTCTTTTTCTTATTTGCAGATTTCTTGCAACTGGGGAATCCTTTTCCTCTCTGCATTACTAATACCGTCTTGGGATTTCCACAATCTCTGTGATTGTTAAAGAGACCTGCCGGGCATTGTGGGATTCTTTGCAGGAGGAATACATCCCACAGCCAACACAGGAGAGATGGCTGGAGATTGCTGCAAATTTCATGGAAATATGCCAGTTCCCAAACTGTGTTGGTGTCGTGGATGGCAAGCATATTCGAATTGTTAAACCAGCTGGATCCGGATCTGAATTTATTAATTATAAGAAATTTTTTTCAATTGTACTCATGGGCATTGCTGACACCAAATGTAAATTTATCGCAGTTGATATCGGTGCCTATGGGCATTCAAATGACTCCCAGGTCTTCAAGATGTCGCCGATGGGACGTCGGTTATATGGAGATACTTTTGACTTTCCACCTCCAAGACCACTCCCTGGAACCTCTGGCCCTGCATTGCCATTTGTGTGTGTGGGAGATGAGGCTTTTCAGCTCTCACCGCATTTGCTTAAACCCTATGAGAGTCATGGCTTGACACAAAAGAAGCGAATCTTCAACTATCATTTGACAAGGGCCCGAAGAGTCGTCGAATGTGCTTTCGGTATTTTAACTGCTAAATGGAGAGTGCTGCTTACCACAATAAATCTACAAATTGAGACTGTTGATGGTGTCGTTAAAGCTTGTGTGGTCCTCCACAATTTTGTAATATCCAAAGAACATGTTTTCATGGATGAAAATATGTCCGAGACCACCTTGCAGGATTACAATATCTGTTTTAGGAGTACAGGCTGAGTTTCTAGAATGCGGGACAAGTTTGCGGACTACTTTATGTCACCAGAAGGAAGAGTTGATTGGCAGTATGACACGTGTAAGCTTTCCCGGGGGGTTTAGCTCTAGGATCGCTGTCTGGGTAGACAGAATGGCACGGAAACAGTTCATTCAGACAGCAGTTTGGTGAAAACTGGCCGCAACCAGTTTTATTAAAGTCCACAGCAGACAGATAAAAACAAATCATAAACAGAAAACCTGGGCTTGTCTAGCCACTAAATTACACTTAGATAGATGGCCCTCTCTATCCGGGACCCAGACTCTACCAGTCTGTGCCCAAAACAACACATATCACATATGTTACCAGTATGGAGTTTCACAGACACTCCTCTTTATGTCCGAAGGCAACTCCAATGTCCAGACTTGAGAGAGGTCACCTCCTATTCAGTCGCTATTCGCACGGATTCTCACTGCGACTACTCCTGTGTCCGGGGTACTTCCTGCACCCAGACTGAGATAGCTCACACTCTTAGAGACTGCTTCCTTGTGCCAGGACACCTCCCTGTGTCCGGGCTAAAGACAGCTCCCACACTCTTGGAGACACCTTCTGTGCCTAGACCCCTTGTCCAGACTGAATGAGCTCTCTGACTGTGCTCACAAGCACCTACTTCTGGCTTCCTAATCAACCCCTGAGTGGATTCAGGTCTGAGCTGCAAGCATGTACTGAATGGCAGGTGTAGTGACCTTTCTTTACCACCAGGTTTACAAAGCCACACATTTCGCTCATACCAGTCAGCAAGGTACTTAGGTGAAATATACACCTCATTCACCACATATTCCTTCACTGTCTCACATATCCCCTCCCTCTTCTCCAGACCGGAGGGCTGGTCATCCAGACCGGAGGGCTGGTCAACAATCCAACAGAGACAGTGAACTCTGGACCAGTCATGGCCCTCATCAGCTTCATCCTCACCACTGTCATAGCCAACATCAGTTTTCTCTTCATCTGAAGCATCCGCACTACCCTGTACCCTCCCAGGCCTATACTCTCTGCGGGCCTCGGGTATCCTGCACTGTTTCATCTTGACTTTAGTGCCAGCCTCAGTCTCGGTATAGTGGCTCACCAGATAAGTACGACCAGGCACGTCAGAACAGCTCTGCTGATTCTTCCTCAGAAACTTTCGTACCTCCTGTTTTTGGGGCACTGACCCTGTGTCACCAACTGTCACAGGAGGTATAGGGGTTTTCTCTAATTCCCCCTGAACTTTCTTTAGCACATCTACTTTCTTAAATATCAGTTGATTCATAAATTCTACCTCACAGAACCCAAGCGCCTCTGTCATGGTCTCTGACCATTCCGAGCCACACTGTTCAAACGATTGGCACTGTAGAGGGAGCTGATCGTTTTTCTTGGTCGGTACACATAATTTATCCTCTTCTGGTACAGGCTCACTTTGCATAAGACTCAGAGCTCTTACTTCTTTCTCCAGGAGATCCTCATGGCTACGCATCTTCTCCTGTAGTTGTTGGACGTCCTTTACGTCTTCGGCCCTTTCTTCAGGCTCTTCTGGTAGGACATGCTCAGAAGCCCTACCATCAGTCTTCTTTTCCACCACGTTCTGCATCCCATCTGAGCTCCCATGTATCTGCAGCGGCAACGGAGCGACACATCGCCCCTCCCACTCACTGGGACGTGGTTCAAGTGTAGACTCCATGAAAATGCGCCTGAGCTCACCAAGGCCAACCCGAGGTCTCAAAATCTCATCTTGGGATTTATCCAGATCCTTTGGGTCGCTCGAGAACTCCGATGGCGCACCGGGCGCCGAACTTCCGGCCCGAGCTTCGCGAGTCGCAGCCACGGATCCGGACAGTACACCGTCCACGCCGCTGTCTCCAACAGAAACATATTCCGGGGCAGAGTCATTCCCCACATCTTCAGTCTTGTTCCTCACAGCTTCACTTGAGACATCAGCCTCTGGTGAGGCACCTGGCCTGGTGTCCACCACTTCCATGGCTTTCTCCACCTCTGCAGCATCACCTTCCGAGTCCTTGGCCTGATGCAGATCCACACCATACATTGATAACTTCTCATTTTCAACAGCATCCACTTGTGCTGTGTTCAGTTTCAGAGTCCTGTCTTTCACCTTAGTCTTCGCCAGGGAACCGGCCAACGGTACAACATCTTCAGATGCCATCCTCCGTCCGACTGCAAGGTCAGCCTCAGCCTTCCTCTCAGGACTCTCAATCTCCTCTGCTACCATGCCTTCCTCACTTGCACTGGTTGCTTTATTGTCATCAGATGACTCACTATCACCACCACTATCCCTGTCTGACCCCCTTTTCTCAGCCACATCTGGCTCACTTTCAGGGTTATACAATTTATTCTCATTCACATCCTGCTCACTGTCAGGGTTATACAATTCATTCTCATTCACATCCGGCTCACTGTCAGGGTTATACAATTCATTCTCATTCACATCTTGATCTGGAACCTTAGTTAACATGTCATCCACAACATTAACTTCACCATCTGGTCCCTGGTTTCCCTCAGGTGGTCCCTCAAGTATGTGACTATGTGATAACCCCAGCACTATACTTCCATATAGCTCAGGTACCAGGAGCTGACTCACGACCTCTCCCTGGACTTCAGTGTCCCCATACAACAGGCCACTGTTCATGGCAGCATGAGGAAACCTCTCCTCAGAGCCAGGCTCTTGGGGTACCTCATTCAGAACAATTACATTTTCCTGTGCCGTTTTAAGAGTGGGGTCTCGCACCGGCTCACTCCCAAAATTGTCACAGGAGCCAGGCAGGTCAGGGACACTCGGTTCCCGAGAACCACCATCCTCGTCTCCCAACATCACCTGCAAAGAAATGTCATCTTTATCACGGTCATCATCAGTATCATCACTATTATGATTAGCATTATCATCATTATCAATATCAGCATCCTCATCATGGTCATCATCATCATGATCATCATTATCATTATCAATATTATCATGGTCATCATCATTATCACATAAGTTTAACGGCCCACTAGCATTGTGTTCCGCCCCTCGGGACTGCGCACCCTCAGTAGGAGCTTCATCACACTGTCCATCAGAAACATTTTTCCCCCAGAGATCCTTAGACCGGGGAAAGTCATTACCCAATATAACGGGGTGCACCAGGGTCTTCACTACCCCCACTTCATATGAAACCTCCCCGAGTTTGGGGACCAAGTCCACGGCAGTCTCTGGGTAGACTTTGGTGTCTTCATGGATGTACACCACACTCAGGTGCTTATCAGGGATGAAGTCCCTATCACTCAGGCTGTCACATACGGAAGTCACTGGACTCTCTGAGTCCAAGAGGGCCTGTGCTGGGCAGTCACTTACAACCACCGGGGACCCCTGTGGTCCAGTCTCTTCGGCTGAGGTGGACACACACACAGGCTCTGCGCAGGGAGAGAGGGATCTGCCAACATCACAACACATAGGCTCCCCCTCTATTGGACAGTTGGCTGCAATTTCACGCCAGCTCCAACACTGTCCATCACACTATCCCACCCACATGTCCCCTCGGGCCTGAACCCGCTTATCAGCATACCCCATGTCCCCAACAGCTGGAACGCTCTTACCGCGAGAGTTCAGCGTCCGGGAACTCCGAAGTGATGACCTCTCAGACGGCTGTACCTCAGGAGGACATGCTTGTGTGTAGCGGTCCACTATCACCTTTTCAACTCCATAATCAGGCCTGCTGACTGCAGACTCCCAACTGTATCTCCAGTCACGAACTCTCCTGGCACGGGCTGCAACCGTAACACCCAGCCGGGTAAGAATCGCCGCTTTCAACTTTGCATAGTCTTCGCTGTCCTGCTTGCTCAGGTCAGCCCAGACTTTTTGGGGTTCCCCAATCAGATAGGGTACGACCACCATGGCCCATTCAGATAGTGGCAGATTCTCCTTCTCTGCCAGTCTCTCAAACCTAGTAAGATATACCTCCACATCATCACGAGGTGTCATTTTTCTCAAGGACCGTCTTACCGCCTTCTTTATAGCGGACAACGCCGGTGCCTTCACAACATTACTTCGGGACGCGGCACCGAAATCCTTTTTTGGTGCTGTCATCTGCTCAATAAATAACCGGTTATTCTCCTGCTGCTGCTGCAGGAATTGCTGCTGGGCCTGCTGCATGTGCTGCTGGTGCTGCAGGCGCTGCTGCTCCATGCTCTGCTGCATGCTTCGCTGGCCTGCACCAGGTACTCAACGAGTTCCTCCATACTGCCGGACTTATCTGTCTCAACCACGGCAGTTTTATGTTGCACATTAACTTGTGCCATTTGTTCAAACAGCGCCTCCATGCTGTCATCCATGCTGTCAGACTTCTCTGTCTTAACAACGGCAGACTTCACTCAAGACATACACACTACACAGCTTTTTTTCCACAGAAAATTCAGCCTTGCTGTGCAACCACTTTTTTTTTTTTTTTTTCCTTTGCAAAGTCTATTAGGGCTACTGTCTCTTTAAGACTGCTCCACAAACTTTTCTTTTGCTGCTGCACATTCCACAGTCATTTTCACAACAAGTTCAGCTTTGCTGTGCATACATTTTCTCTCTGCAGACCCTATCAGGGCCACTGTCTCTCCAAGACTGCTCCAAACAGACGTTTCTGCTGACACACTTTTTTTTTTTTTTTTTTCTGTTGCTATTTCAATAGACTTCACCTTTAATGCTGTCTCTCGCCACTGTGCTGCATGCACACTCCAGCACTAACTGTACCAGGCCCTGCGCTGCCCCAGCATTCCTCCGCCAATTGTAAGCTTTCCGGGGGGTTTAGCTCTAGGATCGCTGTCTGGGTAGACAGAATGGCACGGAAACAGTTCATTCAGACAGCAGTTTGGTGAAACTGGCCGCAACCAGTTTTATTAAAGTCCACAGCAGACAGATAAAAACAAATCATAAACAGAAAACCTGGGCTTGTCTAGCCACTAAATTACACTTAGATAGATGGCCCTCTCTATCCGGGACCCAGACTCTACCAGTCTGTGCCCAAAACAACACATATCACATATGTTACCAGTATGGAGTTTCACAGACACTCCTCTTTATGTCCGAAGGCAACTCCAATGTCCAGACTTGAGAGAGGTCACCTCCTATTCAGTCGCTATTCGCACGGATTCTCACTGCGACTACTCCTGTGTCCAGGGTACTTCCTGCACCCAGACTGAGATAGCTCACACTCTTAGAGACTGCTTCCTTGTGCCAGGACACCTCCCTGTGTCCGGGCTAAAGACAGCTCCCACACTCTTGGAGACACCTTCTGTGCCTAGACCCCTTGTCCAGACTGAATGAGCTCTCTGACTGTGCTCACAAGCACCTACTTCTGGCTTCCTAATCAACCCCTGAGTGGATTCAGGTCTGAGCTGCAAGCATGTACTGAATGGCAGGTGTAGTGACCTTTCTTTACCACCAGGTTTACAAAGCCACACATTTCGCTCATACCAGTCAGCAAGGTACTTAGGTGAAATATACACCTCATTCACCACATATTCCTTCACTGTCTCACACATGGTTTAATTTTTTTTAATTTTTTTCTACTATACCATGCTTTTTAGTTTTTACCACAAATCTGTAATGTTCGGTATCTGTACCACAATTTAATTACCTTTTGTACCTTTACCACTATTTCTGTATTATCTGTACCCTAATCTTGGTACCTTAACACCAAGTTGTGTGTGTTACCCTTTAACGTTTTTACACTTTATCACTTAAAAAAATACAAAGACAATAAATGTTTTCAACTAAAATAAATTTTATTATACAAAAAACTTGTATCCTTTTTGTTGGATCATAGACGTTTTGAAAAATATATATACATAAATTCACAGCACTATATACAATATATACATAAATTCACAGAACTATATACAATATATACATAAATTCACAGCACTATATACAATATATACATAAACAGCACTATATACAATATATACAGAAATTAACAGCAGTATATACATATATTTACAGATTTGTGTAGTGTTGGGTGAAGATAGTAGCGGAGGGGCTGACAGGGCGGACCACGTCGATAGTGGGGGACGGAACAGCAGGTTGGGTAGGATCAGAAGTGGAGGTAAAAACATGAGGTTGGGCAGGGAGTTGAGGGGCAGATGTGGTTTGTGGGAGGAACGGTGAAGTGAAGGTGTTGGTGGGATGGGGTAAGGTGAAGGTAAGGGTGAAAACTGGAAGGGTGAACTAAAATAATGGGAATAATGGAATGGGGAAGGAGTGGTAGGAGGATGGGCGGCAGCTGTATGGCCGGCAGCTGGATGGGTGGCAGCTGGATGGATGGCAGGTTGAGGTGGGGAAGGTGTTGGAATTTGGTGGATAGGTGGATGGGATTGGGACATTGCCTGCGCTAGAGAGTGTGGCAGCCTTGTATCACATGCATCTGCAGGTCAGGAGTTAGATTTTCCATGTGCCTGAGTACAGACTGAAAAAAGCAGTGTCTTGGCGACAAGTTTGCATCTGACTGCATCCTATCAATTTTACTGCTGAGTTCAAGTATGTTTTAGCTCAACAGACTGAACCCAGCAGTAACTTGATCATTTAAAAGCTTGACTGTGTTTTTCAGATGCAAAAAATCAGACACATAGCTCCTTTCCTGACCTCTGTGGCGCTGCCGTCCAGACCAAAAAGGTGGTCTAGATGTGGCGGCAGTGTCAGCAGGGTAGGGTAAAGGGAACTCCAACACGTCACCTGCAGCTTCATGTGACGAAGTCTGCCCTGCTACTCCAGCGCTGGTGGATGGGGCGGAGGGATCACACAGAAGGGAAGGTGCAGAGGGGTCGGGTCTTTCGACGTGGTCACCGGTGGTGGATTCCTGAGGGACCACTCCAGAGTGGACCAACTCAGAAGCAGGCTCCCGAGTGCTGCAAACAGTGCTGTCAAAGAAAAACAAACAAATTTTTTTTTTAATATATTGATATTACATTTCCCTTGCTGAAATAATAAAATAAGGTTAGACACGTAAAACATTTTTGATACATAAATGGGGTGTGAAATATTTACCTTCTGCTGACCATAGTTGACCGCAGGAACGACAGGGCTCTGGCATATTTATACCTGCTCCTGCATCCTGCTGATCCACTTGGGGCCTGCATCTCCTTGTTGAATTCCCTCTTGAAGCGATCCCTGAGTGACCGCCACCGTGTGATAACACTGTCACCTGGAAAGTAAAAGAAAAAAATTGGTTTTAGTATACAACACATTACATTCTGCAACATTCATTACTGAACTGTGAATACTTATGCGCATGAGCCTGTTCCCGAGCGTCGAGTTCCTCCCAGTTCTCAATAACCATGCTGCATACTTCCTCCCATAGCCGTCGGGTGATGACTTGGTCAGCGTGGCGGCGGTCAGCCATATTCCACAGCGCCTCCTGATCTTGGACCTCTTTGATGAAGGTATCCACGTCAATACCTCCATCCTCGACATCTGTATCGGAAGCACGCTGTGAAGCCTATGGAGAAAAAAAAAAGAAAGAAATTTTCAGCAACATGAAGTAAAAAGAATTTATCGAACAGAAAGCTAAAAAAGTGTACTTACTTGCTGACCGCTGCGTTGATCATGCCGACTACCATGGAGGTCCTTGGAGGAACTCTACGACGAGACCTGGATTGTGAAGACTATAAAAAAAATAATTATGTGCATGGAATGGAGGTATATGTTTTGTGTGTGCTGTGATCAATGTTTGTGTTGTGTAATAATGTGTTGTATGTGAGGATTTGTCTGTGCAAAACTTACACTCGCGCCCACTCCTAGTATTTCTCCACCCTGCCCTTCTTCTGGAAGACCCTCTGCTTCAGCTTCCTGTGCAAACAGAATACATGCATATAGGTTTACTATTATTGTTACCATCAGCAAAAAATAAAAAAAAAATTAAAAAGCAAAAAAAATAAATTACCTCACTTCGCCTACGCTGTGGCGGGGGCTCCCAGAAGAAGACTTTACTGGCTTGAGTAATGACTGGGTCATCAAAGTAATCTGCAAGTATAAAGACACTTAAGCTACTATACAAAGGATGTAACAGCTTTCTGGCCAATGTACTTACATAACACCTCTAAACTTGGGCCTGACTGGGTCCTCCTGGGCCTGACTGGGTCCTCTTGGGGCCTGACTGAGTCCTCAAAATAATCTGCAAGTATAAAGACACTTGATAAGCTACTATACAAAGGATGTAACAGCTTTCTGGCCTATATACTTACATAACAACTCTAAACTTGGGCCTGACTGGGTCCTCTTGGGCCTGACTGGGTCCTTTTGGGCCTGACTGGGTCCTCTTGGGGCCTGACTGGGTCCTCAACGTAATCTGCAAGCATAAAGACACTTGATAAGCTACTATGCAAAGGATGTAACAGCTTTCTGGCCAATATACTTACATAACAACTCTAAACTTGGGCCTGAGTGGGTCCTCTTGGGCCTGACTGGGTCCTCTTGGGGCCTGACTGGGTCCTCAAAGTAATCTGCAAGTATAAAGACACTTGATAAGCTACTATACAAAGGATGTAACAGCTTTCTGGCCAATATACTTACATAACAACTCTAAACTTAGGCCTGACTGGGTCCTCTTGGCCTGACTGGGTCCTCTTGGGCCTGACTGGGTCCTCTTGGGGCCTGACTGGGTCCTCAAAGTAATCTGCAAGTATAAAGACACTTGATAAGCTACTATACAAAGGATGTAACAGCTTTATGGCCAATATACTTACATAACAACTCTAAACTTGGGCCTGACTGGGTCCTCTTGGGGCCTGACTGGGTCCTCAAAGTAATCTGCAAGTATAAAGACACTTGATAAGCTACTATACAAAGGATGTAACAGCTTTCTGGCCAATATACTTACATAACAATTCTAAACTTGTGCCTGACTGGGTCCTCTTGGGCCTGACTGGGTCCTCTTGGGGCCTGACTGGGTCCTCTTGGGCCTGACTGGGTCCTCAAAGTAATCTGCAAGTATAAAGACACTTGATAAGCTACTATACAAAGGATGTAACAGCTTTCTGGCCAATATACTTACATAACAACTCTAAACTTGGGCCTGACTGGGTCCTCTTGGGCCTGACTGGGTCCTCTTGGGCCTGACTGGGTACTATTTTTGGCCTGACTGGGTCCTCTTTGGGCCCTGACTGGGTCCTCTAAATAATCTGCAAGTATAAAGACATTTAAACCTATGATACCCAAAAATAATAAAAAGATTACTTGCGTGGTTTTCCAACGCCGTCTTTTACATCCTTTTGATACGCAATGCACAAGCTACAGAACCCTCCACCTCCTGTTTCATCCCCACCCAAAACAAAACCCATTTCTAAACACTAACCCTCCTTCCAACTTTAGATACCTACCCCCCATAACCTTTGCATAAACCTTTGTATACACTCCATAACCTTTGTATACACCTTGTATACACATTATAAATTTTATATCCACATATTGAAAACAATACACCTATGTATACCCTGTGTGGTATACCAATAATAACACAAAAAACCTTTGTTTGAAATTATACTACGGACAGTTTTTGTAGACAGTTTTTATTGTAATTGTTTTTTTTTACTTATTTTTTTGGGTCAAGTAGGAGCTACACTGCTCTTTATTTAAAATAGAGTTACATTACATTAAAAGAAAAAAAATACACATGCCTTGACACGAACATACGCACACACATGCACATGTACGCACATGCACGCACACACATGCACGCACACACACACACACACATGCATGCACAAACACACACAAACACGCCCAGACACACACACGCAGATGCACGCAGATGCACGCACACACACACACAAATACTAGTACATTATGAAAACTAAACATGTTGGAAATATAACTACAGTATGAAAGAAAATAAGAATGCAGGACACACACTCAAACATGCTGCAATCACACATGATGGCATTACTCACACTGGCTGGCAGGAGTCAGCTGGGCTGGCAACCAATCTCTCTGGCTGGCTAGCTGGCAGGCAGGGTCTTGATCCTTGATGCTTGCTGGCAGAGTCTTGAGGCTTGCTGGCAGGGACTTGAGGCTTGCTGGCAGGGTCTTGAGGCTTGCTGGCAGGGTCTTGAGGCTTGCTGGCAGTCTTGATGCTTGCTGGCAGGGTCTTCATGTGTGGCATAATGAGAAATGAGGCACACCTGGCTTGTTTATATAGTTTTGGGGCTGTCTGGAAAAGTATCCAACATTTGGAGCATGCTCAGTCCAAAACGACGGATCCATCGGGGGAATCCGTCAAATGACGGATGGCGACTGATCCACCGCCCATAGGCGGCCATTGTAAAAATTTGGCGGACGCGGCGGATCCATCGCGATCCGCCAGCATCCGCCATTTTGACGCTGACAAAAAACGTTACAATGTCCGTCCAATCGAGACAGCGGACGCCAAAATATTGGCGGATCCGTCAAAGAATGGATGCAACGGACGACAATCCATCACGATCCGTCACTAATACAAGTCTATGGGAAAACAGCGGATCCGCCAAAAAAAAAAAATTCAAAAAAAGGCGGATTTTGATTGACGTCGTACGACTGAAGTGTGAAAGAGGCCTAAGAGATGATAAAAAAGAGAATCTGCAAAGAACCCAATACTGTTAGACAGTGTGGCTAAACTGTAGTGGTGTATCATGGATGTGCCCTAATGAAATAAGGCTAAAATATAAGCAAACAACCAAAGCTGGATTGCTATAAAAGATACAATGAAATAATTCTCTATAAATGCGCACACGATATGGTCACTATGACAATTAGCACTGTAAAAACAATCAAAAAACTTATGGAGGTTCCCCCCTTTTATCTCTCATCTACTTTTGGAACTGCTATCACATACAATAGAGCTAGAGGTATGCAGAAGTGCATCAAGCTGCCCTCTTTGTCCCTTAACCACCGCCAATACACATTAAAACGGCAGCTACTAAGGGGCTTTATTCCCTCATAGCTTTTTTAAAACGGCGTTCGGGAATAAGGGTATAGCGGACAGCAGATTTAGAAAATCTCGAGGGCCTCAGCTACCTGTGGTAGCTGAGACCCTGGAGAACACAATCATGGCCAGACTTTCTGATTCTCGTTCACGTAATCTCTGTTGTTCAATAAATAGCATCGATCAAGTGAAAAAAAAGTGTTTCCACTATTAAAATCGTTTCTCTCTCTCTTCTGACATGATATACATCCCGGTACCTCCGCTATCCCTCGGGCCCTCCTGCTCTGTCCCTGGACCGCCGCCTCCTCTTCATGAAAAAAATACCCATCTGGTACTCAACAACAGCAGAGATTTTTCCTATTGGTGCATTTTGATCACTGTTATAGACTCTATCACAATGATTAAAAGCCAATAATTAATAAATCATCCCTCTTGTGTCATCCCCTTCAGTCAGATTAATTTTTTTATTTTATAATCTTTATTTCTTTCATTCTTTGCAGTTAGGGTTAGGCTTAGGGTTAGGGTTTAGCTTAGGGTTATAGTTGGTCTTAGGGTTAGGGTTGGGCTTAAGGTTAGGGTTGAGCTTAGGCTTAGTATTAGATTTGTGCTTAGGGTTGGGATTAGGATTAGGGTTAGGGTTGAGGTTATGGTTGGATTTTTTCAAAAGTTAAAAATAAAATGGTTACAGTATGGCGACTAGTGTTAAGTGAAAGTGCTCGCTATTCAAGTTTGTATCGGGTGCTCGGGTATGCACCAAGTATAATGGGTGCTTGAGTGACATGCTCAAGTCCCTGCCCGGCATGTTTCACAGCTGTTAGACAGCTAAAAGAAAACATGCGTGGATTGCCTGTCATACAAGGGCAATCCCCGCATTTTTTTCGGTGTCTAACAACCGCAAAACATGCGGGACGAGGACTCGAGCGTGTTCCTCGAGCACTCACAGTACACGGTACAAATTCGACAAGCGAGCACTTGTGCTCAACACTAAAGAACATATTCAATATGACCACCTAATGTAATTAAATACCCCTGGATAAAATCCTTGAGGGGTGTGTTTTCCAAAATGGGTCAGTTGTGGGGCCTATGTGAACATGTTGCCTGCAATTTTCGTCAGCCAATTTGTCTTCCATAATTCAAAATAGTGCTCCTTCTGTTATGACCCCTGCCGCTTGTCCAAACAGAACCTTTTGACTACATGTGGGGTATTGTAATGTGCCTGTCGGCATCACTGCATGGTTTCCCATCTCCCATCAGGTTGACACACCATCTTACTCACTACTCCAGGCCATGCTGTGAGTTCTGTCCTCTGCCTGCTCCATGCTGTGAACCTAGTGTCCTTGGCTTGCTGTGTGCTTACTTCCTGGCTGTATGCATAGGGTGGCAACGCCTGCACTTCCTGAGTCTTATAGGAACGGTTTGCACACTCCTATTATGTCCCAAGCCTATTGCCAAGAGGTATCGGGTACTTAAGGCATCTCCACCCATAGGGAGATGCCTGAGCAACAAACTCTCTCAGTTTGCTTTCTGCTACTGAGTTGCCAGGTCCTGTCCTGTCTCTGCCACCATGGGAGCTGCATACCCAGGCCCATACCTGTATTCTATGTGTCTTGCTTCCTCCACCCTGGGGGCTGCATATCCAGGCCTGAATCCTTTGTCCTGAACTTGTCCCCGTGTCTGTCCTTGTCCTATACCCGAACCTCTTTGAATTCTTGTCTGTAGCCTTCCTTACCCTGCTGTGTCTATCATTGCTCTGCTCCCGTTCCGCACTCTGCGGCTCACTCCTGTTCCGCATCCTGCGGCTCCGCTTGTTCTTGTTCCACATCCTGGGGCTCTGCTTGCTCCTGTTCCGCATCCTGCAGCTCTGTTTGCCCCTGTTTTGCATCCTGTGGCTCCGCTTGCTCTTGTCCGCATCCTGCGGCTCCGCTCGCTTCTGTTCCACATCCTGCGGCTCTGCTCTCGCTTCGCACCCTGCGGCTCTCCTCTGCTCTCGCTTCACACTCTGCGGCTCTTTATCCCTCTAGTCTGAACAGATTCCTACCTGTTCCCATATTCTACTCTTACCTATCCGTGTTCCTGTCCTTCCCGAATCAGTTCCTGTTCCTCCAGTCTGAACAGGTTCCCACCTATTCCCATATTCCACTTGTACATGTTCGTGTTCCTGTCCTTCCTGAATCAGTTCCTGTTTCCCCATTCTGATCTGCGCCCATCTGCCTGCCAGAGTGCCAGCCATGCCCACCTGCCTGTCAGAGTGTTAGCCATGCCTGCCTGCCAGAATGCCAGACATGCCTGCCTGCCTGCCACAGTGCCAGCCGTGTACGCCTGCCAGAGTGCCAGCCATGCCCACCTGCCTGCCAGAGTGCCAGTCGTGCCCGTTTGTACTTGCCCGCATCTGTCATTAGTGCTCTGTTCCCCAGTGGGATCAGCTGCTACTGCCAGACACATCCTTGGAGTGGTGCCTGGCAGCTACCTGCCACACAAGCCTGATCTCACCACTAAAGGCTCCAGTGAACACCAAGGTAGCTGTTTAGTCACACCCCTCCAGTGTAGTCTGGTTTGTGACACAGTAGGGCCACAATCCTCGTTCGCACCATCTAGTGCGAATAATTTGAATAAGTCCCTAATTGTTAGGGTTGGCGAACGCACAAAATAAATATAAATAATAAGTGCTTTCGCAGCCCGGGGTCCACCGTGCAGGCAGAGCCTACTGCTAGTAGAATGGCGGTACGGCAAACTCTGTTACTTCACAGAGTCGCAACCACAGACACTGTGGCACTATATGGCGGTATAAGCGACTCTGTTACACCACAGTGTCGCTAAGGTAGAGACGCTGAGATATGGACTGAGTCCTGTTAACGCCACAGGAATGCACAAACAACTGCTGTGCGGACAGCAGTCCGTAGTAACGCAATCAGCAATGCAATCAGACAATCTCCTCACTGGAGAAGCCTGTATTCTAGGGGCTTATTTCAGCCAAGCCCTAACACATGCGTGCAAGATCACACTGGCGCAAAGCAAATAATGTAATTGATACTAGCGCATGGCGGCACGACCATGCCACCCTTTTATAGTAGCAATTACAGGGCCTGCCAGATAAGGACCAATAGGAAACTGTTCCAGAACACCAGTAGTTTCAGGACCTTCCTGGCGGACCAATAGGAGCTGCTGCAGTACCTGAGCATGTGACCCCTGATCTCCAATGAGAGATCTCACCCTGGGCATGCTCAGAAGGGGAAAACAAGGACTTTGTCCTAAAGACATCTGCTCGCTGCTAACCAGTACTGGCCACAATAGCAGAGCCTGGAGAGGCAGCTGTAATCCTCTGCACACTGTTAGACTGGGCGAGACGCTGGGACCGACGTCTAAGCTGAGCGGAGTCCACTGCGGCTGGAGACGGATGGGAGACCGCAGCAGGAATGGCTTGAGATTCCCCTTGTGCAGAAGCAGGAACTTGAACCCTAACATTACCCCCCCTCCTAGGGCCCCCCTTCTCTGGGCCTCGCTACGCTCAAAGGCAGCGATGAGCTGTGAAGCATGAACATGTTCGGCAGGCTCCCAGGACCTATCCTCAGGCCCATAACCCCTCCAATCCACCCAAAAATTTTTTTTGCCCCGTACCACCTTACACACTAAATGGCGTTCACCTCGTAATCTTCTGTAGACGAACCCGACGTCCCGGAAGATGACTCAGGCAACCGGGAAATGGCTACGGGTTTTAGGAGGGACACATGGAAGGTGTCGGAGATACCAAGGCGAGGCGGAAGGGCCAAACGGTAAACCACAGGGTTCACTTGCTCAAGAACCTTGAAGGGACCCAAATAGCGGGGAGCCAACTTAGTAGATTCCACCCGTAGCATGATGTTTCAGGCGGAGAGCCACACTAGGTCGCCAGGAGCAAATGTCGGAGCAGGACGCCGATGGGCATCGGCAGAAGACCTCATCCTTTCCTTGGAAGCCTGAATGGCATCCTGGGTGCGGTCCCATATGTCCCGTGCCTCCACAGCCCAGTCTGCCACCCTGGAGTTGGAGGAAGCCACGGGCATGGGCACCGGTACCCGCGGATGCTGGCCGTAATTTAAGAGGAATGGGGTTTGTCCGGTGGAATCAGCCACAGCATTGTTTAGCGCGAACTCCGCCCGCGGGAGCAAGGATGCCCAGTCATCCTGCCTGACAGAGACAAAATGTCGCAAGTAGGTGACCAAGGTCTGGTTGGCCCTCTCTACCAACCCATTCGTCTCGGGATGATATGCAGAGGAGAGGTTTAACTCAATGCAGAGTAGATGACACAACTCTCTCCAGAACCGAGACGCAAATTGGGGACCTCGATCGCTGACAGTCTTGTCTGGCATACCAGTGTAGACGGAAGATGTGTCTAATAAATAATGCTGCCAGGGCCCGTGCAGAAGGTAACCGTGGTAGCGGCACTAAGTGCACCATTTTGAAGAAGTGGTCGGTGATCACCCAAATGATAGTGCAACCCCGAGACTTGGGTAAGCCCACCACAAAGTCCATCCCGACCAGTAACCCAGCTGGCCGTTGTCGAGGGACTTGTTCCTGGCCCAGGAGACACATGCCTGAACATAGTCCCTGACGTCACGGACCATATGTGGCCACCAGTATGTCCTAGCCAATAATTCAGTTGTCCTCTTTGCCCCAAATTGTCCACCCACCCTGGACGAGTGTGCCCAAGAGAGTACCTCCGGTCGCAAATTAGTGGGCACAAAAGTCTTGCCCGGATGCACAGACTCTAGCGAAACCAGGGCTACAGTTCTCAGGCTCTCTTCAGGGACAATAAGCCGAGGCTCCTCATCCTCCCCCTCTGATGACACTAAGGAGCGAGAGAGAGCGTCGGCCCGAACATTCTTCTCACCAGAGAGAAAATGGAGAGTGAAGTGGAACCGAGAGAAGAATAGGGACCATCTGGCCTGGCGAGAATTTAGCCGCTGAGCCGTTTGCAAATATACCAAGTTTTTGTGGTCGGTGAAGACTTGGAAGGGAAAATGAGCCCCCTCCAGAAGATGTCTCCACTCAGAGAAGGCCAACTTCATAGCCAGCAACTCCCTGTCCCAGATGGAATAATTCCTCTCTGCTGGTGTAAAGGTCTTAGAAAAGAAGAAGCAGGGATTCTTCCGACCTTGAGCATCCTTTTGATAAAGGACTGCTCCAACACCAACAGAAGAGGCATCCACCTCTAAAATAAATGGCTTATCAACATCAGGGCAATGTAATATGGGAGCACTGGCAAAATGCGACTTGATGGAAGAGAACACCTTGGAGACATCCTCAGACCACAACTTGGGATTTGCTCCCTTCTTGGTGAGGGCTACCAAGGGAGCTACCAAAGTCGAGAAATGGGGAATGAACTGGCGATAACAATTAATGAACCCCATAAAGCGCTACACCGCTTTAAGAGAATGGGGTTCTTGCCAGTCCATTACAGCCTGTAGTTTGGCAGAATCTATAGCCAATCCCTGGGCGGAGATGATATAGCCCAGGAAAGGTAAGGATTCCTGCTCAAACACACATTTCTCCAGCTTGGCATAGAGGGAGTTTGCCCGTCAGAGGTCGAAGACTTTGTTGACATCCCTCCGGTGAGAGTCTATATCTGGTGAAAAGATGAGAATATCATCCAGATAGACTACTACAGAGGTGGAGAGCATATCCCGGAAGATATCATTGACAAAGTCTTGGAAAACAGCGGGAGCATTACAGAGCCCGAAGGGCATCACCAGGTATTCATAATGCCCATCCCTGGTATTAAAAGCTGTCTTCCACTCGTCCCCTTCACGGATGCGAATTAGGTTATAGGCACCACGTAGATCAAGCTTGGTAAATACTCTTGCTCCTCGGAGCCTATCAAAGAGCTCAGAGATTAGGGGCAACGGGTACTTATTCTTGACGGTGATAGCGTTAAGACCCCTGTAGTCAATACATGGACGTAATTCTCCGTTCTTCTTTTGCACAAAGACGAACCCGGCCCCTGCTGGTGACACCGACTTCCTAATGAACCCTCTTGCCAGATTCTCCTGAATATACTGGGACATGGCCTCCGTCTCAGGAAGCGAGAGGGGGTAGACTCTCCCCCGAGGAGGTTCTGCTCCAGGCAAGAGATCAATAGGACAGTCGTAGGGGCGATGAGGCGGAAGAGTTTCCGCCGCCTTCTTGGAGAAAACGTCTGCATATGACCAATAACACTGAGGAAGAGAAGTGAGATCTACGGGTATCTCTGTGGTGGTGACCTGAACGCACTCCCTGACACACCTGCCTCTACAAGAATCACCCCAACTCTGTATCCTCCAAGAGGACCACTCAATATGGGGAGAGTGGTGGCGGAGCCAAGGTACTCCCAGCAACACCTCGTCTATTCCCTCGGGCAGGACAAGAAAAGAAATACTCTCCTGATGGGAAGGGGACATAGATAAAGTGAGTTATAGTCTGGTGGGTGATTTGTGAGGGCAGAGTTGATCCATTCACTACTCGCACAGTCACCGGTTTGGCGAGCATCACCAGAGGTATAGTGTGGCGGAGAGCAAATGCAGAGGACATGAAATTCCCCTCGGCTCCAGAATCCACACAGAGCTCAGCGGTGAGCATGGATGGACCTACAGTAATTTTCCCCTTAAAGGACAACTTGGTGGAAAATGCCGCAGTGTCTAGTGAACCTCCTCCCAAGGTCCCTAGACGCGACCGTTTTCCCGACCGCTGTGGACATTTGTTGGCATAATGTCCTAACTGCTGGCAGATGTTACAGACCACGGGTACTCGAGCGGCCCGGGACTTAGGTCCTGCTCGAGAAACCTCCAAGGCCTCATGGAAGTCGGGTGCCTGGCTGGAAGATTCTAGAGGTGGGAGCCAGCCGGAACCTCTGCCCACACTGGGACCGCTCCAACCTCCGCTCGTGAAAATGGAGGTTGATGCGGGTAGATATGGTGAAAAGCTTCTCCAATGTGGCGGGAATCTCCCTAGTAGCCAAGGCGTCTTTCACATGGCCAGCTAGTCCTCTCCAAAACAAGGGAATGAGGACTTTATCCGGCCAGTCCAACTCCAAGGACAGAGTCCGAAATTGGACAGCAAAACAGCTGACCAAGGACGAACCCTGTGAACTTGCCAGGAGTTTGAGCGCCGCATCGTGGGTAACCTGTGGTCCTAGAAAGACCTTTTTTAGAGCCTCCAGAAAATGAGGAGCACTCCGCACCACACGGTCGTCACGCTCCCACAGCGGGGTGGCCCACTCCAACGCTCTGCCCGACAGAAGAGATATTACAAAGCCCACTTGTGCCCCATCCGTGGGGAAACGTGCAGCTAGAAGCTCGAGTTGTATAGAGCACTGACTCACGAATCCCCGACATTGCTTGCTGTCACCAGCAAACTTGTCTGGAAGTGGGAGGTGGGATAATGTGGGGGCAGAAGTGGCAGTAGACACACTGGCTGCAGCCATGCTAGCAGCCTGAACAGCGACTGCGGTAATATCCACAGCTGAGGTTGTGCGCTCAAGAGCCGCCAACCTACCCTCCAGCTGCTTGATGTCCTGCAGTAGACGCTGGTCATCCGCCATTTTACTAGCCAGACCCTGGTGCTAGTATTATGTTAGGGCTGGCGGAACGCACAAAATAAATATAAATAATAACTGCGTTCGCAGGCCGGGGTCCACCGTGCAGGCAGAGCCTGCTGCTAGTAGAATGGCGATACGGCGAACTCTGTTACTTCACAGAGTCACAACCACAGACACTGTGGCACTTAATGGCGGTATAAGCGACTCTGTTACATCAAAGTGTCGCTAAGGTAGAGACGCTGAGATATGGACTGTGTCCTGTTAACTCCACAGGAATGCACAGACAACTGCTGTGTGGACAGCAATCCGTAGTAACGCAATCAGCAACGCAATCAGACAATCTCCTCATCGGAGAAGCCGGTATTCTAGGGGCTTATTTCAGCCAAGCCCTAAACACGTGCATACAATCTCCTCACCGGAGGTGCCGGTATGCTAGGGGCTTATTTCAGCCGAGCCCTAACACATGCGTGCAAGATCACACTGGCGCAAAGCACATAATGTAATTGATACTAGCGCATGGCGGCACTACCATGCCACCCTTTTATAGTAGCAACTACAGGGACTGCCAGGTAAACGACCAATAGGAAACTGTTCCAGAACACCAGTAGTTTCAGGACCTTCCTGGCGGACCAATAGGAGCTGCTGCAGTACCTGATCATGTGTACCCTGATCTCCAATGAGAGATCTCACCCAGGGCATGCTCAGAAGGGGAAAACAAGGACTTTGTCCTAATGACGTCTGCTCGCCGCTAACCAGTACTGGACACAATAGCAGAGCCTGGAGAGGCAGCAGTAATCCTCTGCACACTGTTAGACTGGGCGAGACGCTGGGACCGACATCTAAGCTGAGCAGAGTCCACTGCGGCCGGAGACGGATGGGAGACCGCAGCCGGAATGGCTCGAGATTCCCCTTGTGCAGAAGCGGGAACTCGATCCCTAACACTAATGAAACAGGTTTTGTAAATTTGTTTAAAAAATGAGAAATTGCTGCTAAACTGTTTAAATATGTTTAAAAAATGATACAGATGTAAAGATAAGCATATGGGAAATGTTATTTATTAAAGGGAACCTGTCACCTCATTTTTCGCATATAAGCCTGCGTCCACCGCAATTAGGGCTTTTCTACTGCATTCTATAATGCTTTAGATAAGTCCCCAATGTAACCTGAAAGATAAGAAAAGCAAGTTAGATTATGCTCACCTGGGGGGCCGGTCCGGTCCAATCGGCGTTGCAGGTCAGGGTCCGGCACCACCCATCTTCATGCAATGACGTCCTCTTCCTTGCTTGTCGTGGCTACTGCACAAGCATACTGATTTGCCCTGTTGAGGGCAGAGTAAAGTACTGCAGTGTGCAGGCGCCGGGCCTCTCTGACCTTTCCCGACACCTGCGCAACAGGGCAGAGAAATACACCTGTGCAGGAGCCGCGAAAGAAGCAAGGAAGAGGACGTCATCACATGAAGATGGAAGGTGCCAGAACCGGACCTGTGACACCCATCAGACCCGGACCTCACTGGACTGCCCCTGGGTGAGTATAGTCTAACTTGTTTTTCTTATCTTTCAGGTTACATCGGGGCTTATCTATAGCATTACAGAATGCTGTAGATAAGTCCCTAATGGCAGTGGCCGTAGTTTATATGCGAAAAATAAGCTGACAGGTTCCCTTTAATAATTTTGTGTGGTATATCTATATGATTTAAGGGCATGAAAATTTAAGATTTAAAAATTGTGAAATGTTCAAATTTTTGGTCAGATTTTCAATATTTTCAAAAATAAACGTAAATCATGTCGACCAAAATGTACCACTAACATATAGCACAATATACAGTACAGACCAAAAGTTTGGACACACCTTCTCATTCAATGATTTTTCTGTATTTTCATGGCTATGAAAATTGTAGAATCACACTGAAGGCATCAAAACTATGAATTAACACATGTGGAATTATACATTACACTTTACAAAAAAGTGTGAAACAACTGAAAATATGTCTTATATTCTAGGTTCTTCATTTAGCCACCTTTTGCTTTGATTACTGCTTTGCACACAGAAAAGGTGAACGGATGGACTCTACATCCCTGGTTCCCACCGTGAAGCATGGAGGAGGTGGTGTGATGATGTGGGGGTGCTTTACTGGTGACACTGTTGGGGATTATTCAAAATTGAAGGCATAGTGAACCAGCATGGCTACCACAGCATCTTGCAGCGGCATGCTATTCCATCCAGTTTGCGTTTAGTTGGACCATCATTTATTTTTCAACAGGACAATGACCCCAAACACACCTCCAGTCTGTGTAAGGGCTATTTGACCAAGAAGGTGAGTGTTGAGTTGCTACGCCAGATGACCTGGCCTCCACAGTCACCAGACCTGAACCTAATCGAGATGGTTTGGGGTGAGCTGGACCGCTCACCGCTTCAATTTTGAATAAATCCCCAACAGTGTCACCAGCAAAGCACCCCCACACCATCACACCACCTCCTCCATGCTTCACGGTGGGAACTAGGCATGTAGAGTCCATCCATTCACCTTTTCTGTGTGCAAAGCAGTAATCAATGCAAAAGGTGGCTACTTTGAAGAACCTAGAATATAAGACATATTTTAAGTTGTTTCACACTTTTTTGTAAAGTGTAATGTATAATTCCACATGTGTTAATTCATAGTTTTGATGCCTTCGGTGTGATTCTACAATTTTCATAGCCATGAAAATACATAAAAATCTTTGATTGAGAAGGTGTGTCCAAACTTTTGGTCTGTACTGTATCTTGATAAATAATCTCATGATCACTGGTCAGATTTAAAAAAATTGGCCTGGTCATTAATGTCAAAATTAGCTCTGTCACTAAACAGTTAAATGTGGCTGGCAGCAGCTGTTTTGGGTTGCAAACAGTGGTCAAAGGTGTTTCTTTTCATCTCTTTTGATAGCTAGGGTACAAGATTGGAACCTTACCTATCTGACATTCATGGCATGTTTTGTGGATAGGCCCTAAAACCCACGTAAGCATTACTTGTGTTGTTCCTTTGTTTTTACTTCCTATTAGTGGAAAAATTCAGATTCAGTAGGGGGTAATTCCGTAATTAAAGTACAAATCAGCAGTGCCCCACAGCAACTAATTAAGTTGTTGAAGTGCAAGTTAGACAATAAAATCAAGATCAAGATCCTGCTTAGTCATTGTGTATTTACTGTCACAAATAAATTATGTATTCTCCATCCAGATAAATCATAGCAGATGTGTGTTCACATGAGGCTTACCTACAAACTCACATTTTCTATGTAGAGAAATGCATTAAATGTGTTCTAAATATTTAGAGGGAAACTTAATTCACTTGGAATTTTCCTTCAAAGCTGACAACAACATAATATTTAAGAAAATAAATGCTTCTATTAGATATTTAGTAGTTTACTGTGACTTTCAGGACTTTACGCGTTGTCCTTTTTTTTTTTTTGCGTCAAGCTGTTCAATTGATAACAATAATATAATTTTTTCTTGGACATAAAAAACAATATATGAACTCCTAGTTTAACCCCTTTACCCCCGAGGGTGGTTTGCATGTTAATGACAGGCCAATTTTTACAATTCTTACCACTGGTTATGAGTTATAAGGCCGGCGTCACACTGGCGACAGAATCGGACGACTGCAATGCGATGAAAAATCGCATTGCAGTCGGACCTATGTTGATCTATGGAGCAGCTCCCAGTATCAGATTTTTTGTGGTCCGTTTTAAACATCCGTGATTTTTCTTTCATACAATAGGATTAATAATTGATAGTTGTCTAATTGACAGCTCTCAATTATTAACCTGCCTTAAGGTCACCTTTCAATACTAAGGTGACAGTAAGGTGAGATTATTAACCCATTCGCCACCGCTACAGGGCAATGGGAATAGACGGGCAAAGTGCCAGAAAGGGCGAATCTAATTATAGATTTGCCCTTTCTGGGGTGTCTGGGGGCAGATGTTAGTAGCCAGGGGGGGCACAAAAAATGTACCCTCCCTAGGCTGTTATTATCTGCCCCCACTCGCTTTGCTTTGTCTGTCTGGTGGAGAAAATACAGCGGGAGCCCACGCATTTTTTCCAACAAAATTACACCTTTAATTAACCCCTACATGTCTGAAATTTTGCACAAATACACTCATGTAATTGTAAGTTCTAAACAAATATCAAAATACAGGAAATGACATGGTTAACTGTGTGGAAACAATGTATCATTTCATGTCGGCTTCTGTGAATTCACAGAAGCCGGCAATTGAATTAGCGGCTATAACAGTATGTAGAAGTCTAGGAACTATAAATATATATATATATATATACATGTCACAATGACATGTATATATATATATATATATATATGTTCTATGTGTATATATCTATTCTTTTTTTTGTGATTGAAATACTATTCTTTTGGATCCATTATATGTCAGTTTTGCAAGCCTGCGAGAAATTCTCGCAAGTCGGATGAAAATCGGATGTTACAAGGTACACACACATGCGACTAAATCGCATCTTTGAAGGAAAATCGGATGCCAGAAGGATGTGTGATGTTTGCATTTTGATCCGACAATCGACCGTCTAAAACGGACCGATTTTTTGTCGTTGTGTGTGACGCCGGCCTAACTCTGGAACTCTTCAATAGATCTTGGCGATTCTGTGAATGCTTTTTCATGACATATTGTACTTCATGTTAGTGGTAAAATTTATTTCATATGACTTGTGTTTATTTGTGAAAAAAAACAGAAATTTGACGAAAATTTTGAAAATTTAGCAATTTTTAAACTTAATTTTTAAGTCCTTAAATCAGAGAATTATATTGCACAAAATAGTTAATAAATAACATTTCCCACATGTCTACTTTACATCAGATCAATTTTGGAACTAAAATTTTTTTTTGTTAGGAAGTTATAAGGGTCAAATTTGATCAGTGATTTCTCATTTTTACAACACCATTTTTTTAGGGACCACATCACATTTGAACTCACTTTGAGGGGTCTATATGATAGAAAATACCCCAAAATGACACCATTCTAAAAACTGCACCCCTGAAGGTGCTCAAAACCCCATTCAAGAACTTTATTAACCCTTCAGGTGCTTCACAGGAATTTTTGGAATGTTTAAAAAAAATGAACATTTAACTTTTTTTCACAAAAAATTTATTTCAGATCCAATTTTTTTTATTTTACCAAGGGTAACAGGATAAATTGGACCCTAAAGGTTGTTGTGCAATTTTGTCCTGAGTACGCTGATACCTCATATCTGGGGGCAACCATTGTTTGGGCGCATGGCAGAGCTGGGAAGGGAAGGAAGGAGCGCCGTTTGACTTTTCAATGCAAAAATGGCTGGAATTGAGTTCAGACGAAAATAGTTGCGCATGCGCTGTAATGATTTTATGCTTTGCCCACTGTTGGGCAAAGCACACTGCGCAGGTGCGGAGGGATTTTAAAACGCGCAATCGCGGGAACACTACGCCGTCTGTGCTATGCACAGACTATGCACAGACTGACCTGCGCGAGAAAAGCCGAGGAGCGGGGGGAAGGAAGCAAAAAACACTGCCCTCCGGACCGGACCGCCCAGATTAGCATACAGAAAACCAAACTTTACAAAGGTATTTGGGCATGAAAATTGGGGGTGTCAGGGTATATGATAGATACCGATAGGTTACTGGGACGCACTATTCAGGCATATCTTTATCTGATATAGCCAAAATGGGGTGACAGATTCCCTTTAACAAGCATTCAAAGAATACAACATTCAGTATGCTCATTTCTGTGCAGAAGACAAAGTAATAAAATATGTTGTACACACACACACAGTTTCAAGCTAGCCTGGCAGGGTATCGCGGAAATCCCCAGTGAGCCCTTGCTGTGGACCAGAAAGATAGAGGGGGGAGGAAAGAAAAAAAAAAGTCTGCAGTTTTTAGTGGCACGGGCTCTGTAAAAGGCAGAGTATGAGCAGGGGCGTTGAACCGCTATGCGCACGTCCCGATGCACACTGACAAGCTTATCAAATCAGTGTCATATGCCGTATGCGATGGAAACACTCATGTCAGCCGTCAGCCTCTGCTAGGTCAGCAGCCATTTTAACATGAGCCTATTGGATCTGCCGGGAGTGCAGGCAGGTAAGAGGAATCTTTTTTTTCCTTCTGTGCATGCGGCATAGTACGGGTACCAGGATGGATATATGTGGGGGCCAGGACAAGGAACCAAGATGGATATATGGGGGAGCCAGGATGGATATATGGGATCCAGGCTATATGAGGGAGCCAGGATTAATCTATGGTGGGCCATGACAAGGGACCAGGATGATGAATATATGAGGGAGCCAGGATGGATATATGAGTGAGTCAGGATGGATATATGGGGGGAAGGATGGATATATGGGGGGCAGGACAAGGGATCAGGATGGAGTTATGGGGGAGCTAGGATGGATATATGAGAGGCCCAGGATGGATATATGGGGGGGCCAGGATGGATATATTGTGGAGGGCAGGATGGATATATGGGGGACCCAGGATGGATATATGGGGAGCCAGGATGGATATATGGGGGACAGGATAGATATATGGAGGTAGGACATGGGACATATGGGGGACAGTATGGATATATAGGGGGCAGGATGGATATATGTGGGCCAGGCTGCACTTATGGGGCCAAGCTGGACAAGGGACATATAGGGGCCAGCATGGATATATGGGGATGAGGAGCAGGATGGATATCTGGGGGCCAGCCTGCACATATGGGGGACAGGCTGCACATATGGGGGCCAGGCTGAACAAGGGACATAGGGGGTCAGGCTGGACAAGGGACCTAGGGGCCAGGCTGGGGCATATTATTAAATAAAGGGGGTCAGGCTGGATGAGATTATTAAATACAGAGGGCCAGGATGAGGAAATTAATTACTGTTTGGGGACCAGAAAGAGAAACATGCTATATTAGTTTATGGTGACAAGTGGGGAACATAATTTCTTTAGGGTCCAATTAGGGACATTATTACTACTGTAATATAATTTACTGTTTAGGAAACTGTTTTCCATGGAGGCACAGTCGTTTTGGGCTATGAAGCATTCTCCATCTTGGTCAAGTACAGAAAAACTCCACTCTATGTTTACAGACCCTGAGGGAGCTTCCAAAGAGCAAAGAAAAGCTAGATCACCTTGTACACTCCTGGTGGTGTTGGGTGGGGGTGTAAAAGAATAGTTAAAACCTATAAAGAGTGATCATCAACCTTTGGCCACTACTTGATTGTCTCAATTTGCTGCAACACATTGGTGTTCTTCAAAATGCATTTGACAAAATGAACTATTTCCCCTATTCCAAAAATGATTATGTCTACCTATGTCTACTTCCTTCCTACCAACAGGGACTTTCAAGCTTTGATATAAGATCTATGGAAAGCCTACAGAAGTGAGATATTAGAAGTCTGAAAAGAGATTCTGTCATTCATCTATCCTGCCTCCAGTGCCGGACCTTGCTTTTTGCCCCTATGACCGCCATGCAATAGTTCACACTGGGTTTCTCCGGTAACCTGGGGAACTCATCTGACATCATCACCTTAGGCTTTTCATGCCAGCTCAGGCAGAGTTCAGAATTTGTACATTAATAATCTTTATTCAAAGTTGCCTCAAGATTGTAAGGAGTTTTGCTTCTGAATCACTTGGCTCAGCACCAGCAAAGTGTCTAATCACCCACCTCTGCTAATTCTGACATCCATGCTATAGCCAACATTATTTCCAAGATCATTCCAGCTTTCAAGATGTTGTCTACACCTACATGTCAGCTTGCACATTACCAACTCTTCGCAAATATTCTTAGCCTGTTCACACATGGACTCTGCAATCATGTGAATGCAATTCTTCAAGAACGACCTGGGTTGCCAATTCCTGGCTGCTTTCCTCAAGTTAACAATTTTCTTGATACAAGTCCCAGTTTTCATACATTGCTGCTATTAACCATTGGCCTGCTAGAATATACAAAAGTGCATTTACTTCTCATTCACACCTTTGATCAACTGCATCCGTGTGTATTTGTACACCTTGCTCTGCTTTCTCTGTGCGATTTTCTCTGATTGTTTGCCTGTTGTGTTTTTGGGTCTCAAAGAGTACCTATCACCAATCTGGGGATTCCATTTTTTCTTAATAAAAGAGTGGGCAGCCCCAAACTGGTGAATTTTCAAAATATCATCTAGCAGCAAATATGATACAATATGAGACATGCTTGGCATTTAAATATGAAAAAAAAAATTCTTCCAACATTTTCTTTATTTTTGTGTTTTAATTAAGAAATACCAATCATAGTGGCCTACCCTTGTCACATACTTATATATAACAATATGTTACAAAAACAATGTCACAATTACTTGGAAACATAAAAACTTTTACAAAGATATTAAATATAGCTACACATACTAGCTTTTCCAAATCTGTCTCGATCATTAAATGGCAAACAAACCTTAAGGGGTTAAAAAGAAATAAAGCTCAAAACTTTAAGAAGTTTAATCCTTGAATTAGGAATGCATAGACTTCTTATGAATTCTTAATAATAAGATCCTTTGGGATCCTCAGCCTTCATGTATGGTTCAAGGATAATTTATGCAATAGGTATTTGGTTTTCACACAGGACATTTTCATTTTGTTACACACTACACGACCCCCTTTTCTCCATCTTTTTTGCCTTCTTTCTCTTTTTTTAAAACTTTATATTTTAATGTTTATCTTCTTCTGTGACAATAGTTTATGCACTATGGGCTTAATTAATTGAGACTGGCATTTCATATATCCGGTAATAATAATAGGCGTGCAGTGAACATCCCTTTACACGGACCAACCAGTAGCATTATATGACCGCTGATCGTTAAACTTTTTCCAATTCGCAGTCTTTAAAATGTTTACACAGTAAGACCAAAATAAAAAATGAGCACAAAGCAATCTATACTAGATTGCTCTGTGCGCACAAGCAGCCAGTGTTTTCGGCAGCTTGAGCTAATCAACATGCTTTTAGACTGTGGGCACTTCTGAAGCCATCACAGCCATGCCAAGTATTGGCATGGCTGTGATTGACTGGCACAGCACGTGACCGGGCCTATAAAAAGGAAGGATCACGAGTGCAGCCGCAAGTATGCTCTCATTAGTGTAAGGATAGGATGCAGGTCGAGTGAGGGACTCATTCGGACTGCGCACTCTGCAAAAAAAATGCTGTGCGTCCTTTCATAGACTCGAATATTGCTGCATGAATGGTGAAGTGAAAAGATATTGAAAAGGTGTAAGATTGGATGGCTGAGGGTGGCTCCAGTTCCTTCGCATTATCTTCCACCCAGTTTACTACAGATAGTGCACGGTTGGCACCTGAGGACCATGGTCATCCAGCTTCCACCTCATCCCCTTGCAAATCTGCCAAGTGGTCTGAGGCCCAAGTCAAGCAGCAGTCGCTTCTGTTTTTGATGACTCCACTGGCTGGGGTTCTGTGGCACATCCACCTGACTCTGCCCCAGAAGATGAAGAGACCGAGTGCACTGATGCCCAACCACTTGTTATTTAGGAGGATGAGTACGTGGGAGGGCTAGTGCACACAGACGGTGGACCACCGCAGCACATGTCAGATGATGATTAAACTCAGTTGCCAAATGCAGCATCTTTCTGCAGTATGACTTGCAAGGAGGGCAGGGATGAAGGGCCGGTGGAAGATGATGTGGGGGAAAATGAGGTTTTACACTGCACATGGAGCAGAGGCTATCCTAGTGATGTATGCAGTTCAGAGGAAGAGCAGGTGGCCACGCTGCCACAGTAGCACAACAAAAGAGGGAGCCGGGTACAAAGGCACAGCAGGCAGCACCTAGTCAGTAAATCAGCTGCTACTGCCCACCGCATAGCTGAAATAAGCACACCATACACAGTTAAAAAGAGCTCTCTGGCATGGCATTTGTTCAGGGAATGTGCTGCCGACAAGTGACAGGTGGTTTGCACTCTGTGCTGTCAGACCCTGAAGCGAGGTTTAAATGTTCTGAACCTGAGCACCACCTGTACGATGATGAATCTGAATTCCAATCTGGTGCAGCATAGTACACACGTTAAAAAGCTTGACAGATCTCAGCTTCTTCCTGCTCCCTCTTCTGCTGTGGGCTTGGCCTCTTCCTCCCGTTCATGATCAACAGGGCAACCTGCCTCCTCGCAAGGAGAGGATGACATCATCACCACTACCAGTGTCACTGAGCATCTCCATACCATCCCATGAAAGTGTTCAGCTTTCCATCTCCCAAATCATCGAGAAAGAGGAGATGCCCCCTAGCCACCCACGAGCCATGGTCATGAATGACAGCATTTCAAAAATACTGGCCTTTGAAATGCTGCCATAGCACTTGGCTGAGATGGACAGTTTTAAAAAAACGATGCCTGTAACTGTCCCGCAGCACGTTGTTCCCAGCTACCACTATGTTTCCAGGCGGGCCATCCCTGAAATGCACAAAAATGTTGCAGACCAAATCAGGTGTGCACTGCGCAACACCATCAGTGGCAAGGTCCACATAACCACCCATATGTGGACCAGTAAGCACAGCCAGGGACATTACATCTCAATAACTGCCCACTGGGTAAATTTAATGGTGGCTAGGACAGAGGCAGAAGGTGTTCTAGCTCATGTCCTACCACCACATAGTATTGCTGGATGTTTATCTGTAAAGGTTGCCTCTTCCTCCTATTCTGATTCCTCACCCACCTCCTTATTTGGTCACAGGAAGACCTGCACAACCAACTTGAGCACAGCCAGGGGGAAATGACAGCAGGCTGTTCTTAATTTTTTCTGTTTTGGGGACAAATCCCACAACGCGCAGGAGCTGTGGACTGGGATCAAACAGCAGGCAGAAGAGTGGTTTGTGCCAGTGAACCTCAAGACCGCCTGATGGTGTGCGATAACGGGACAAATCTCGTAGCAGCTCTGCACCTAGCCAGTTTGAGGCACATTCCTTGCCTTGCACATTTGCTAAACTTTGTGTTACAGAGCTTCCTGAAAAAGTACCCACACATGTCGGAGCTGCTGCTGAAAGTGCCGACAGTATGTGCACACTTTCATCATTCTCAACCTACTGCTACTCACTTGTCTGTGCTGCAGCATCACCAATAAGGTGCAGCTGTATCTTGTATATAATGGAAAGACTCAGCGAGCAGAAGCAGGCGGTAGTGGAGTTTCAGCTGCAGCATGCATGGCTGAGTCGCTCTTCAGATCAACATCACTCCACCACCAAAGACTGGGTCTCCATGTATTCTACCAATATAGCCAGCGCTAATGACGCCATTATCAGCGTTACTATACCAATTATATGCCTGCTGGAAAAACACAATTTAGGCCATGATGGATGAGGTGGCAGAGGAGGGAGATGAGCAGGAGGAGAAGCAGAGCTCATTTACACTGTTATCAGGCCTGTTGTCACACATGACTCGTAGGGTGGGTAACGGTCCAAACATCGACCAGGTACCCAACTGTACAGCCACGGGACAGTTTGGGATAATGATGATGATGATGATGAGGAGGCGGGGGAGAAGGAACAACTGTGTTCACAGCAGGGTGGCACTCAGATTAGCTCACAGGCATCACAAGAGTGTGGCTGGGAGAATACTGAATACCTAGACGATATACAGGTGCATCTCACAAAATTAGAATATGATCAAAAAGTTAATTTATTTCAGTTATTCAGTGCAAAAAGTGAAACTCATATATTAGAGTCATTACAAACAGAGTGATGTATTTCAAGTGTTTATTTCTGTTAATGTTGATGATTATGGCTTACAGCCAATGAAAACCCAAAAGTCATTATCTCAGTAAATTAGAATACTTTAAAACACGAGCTTGAAAAAATTATTTTAAAATCCGAAATGTTGGTCTACTGAAATGTACAGTGGGTTAAGTATATGATCCCTTGCTGATTGTGTAAGTTTGCCAACTGACATAGACATGAACAGTCTATAATTTTAAGGGTAGGTTAATTTTAACATTGAGAGCAGAATATCAAAAATAAAATCCAGAAAATCACATTGTATAAATTATATAAATTTATTTGCATTTTGCAGTGAGAAATAAGTATTTGATCCCTCTGGGAATCAAGACTTAATACTTGGTGTCAAAACCCTTGTTGGCAACACATCAGTCAGACGTTTTTTGTAGTTGATGATGAGGTTTGCGCACGTGTCAGGAGGAATTTTGGTTCCTCTTTGCAGATCATCTCTAAGTCACTAAGATTTTGAGGCTGTCGCTTGACAAGTCAGAGCTTCAATTCCCTGAATAAGTCTTCTATGGAATTAAGGTCTACAGACTGGCTAGGCCACTCCATGACCTTACTGTGCTTCTTTTTAAGCCACTCCTTTGTTGCCTTGGCTGTATGTTTTGGGTCATTGTCTTACTGGAAGACCCAGCCACGACCCATTTTTAATGTCCTGGCGTAGGGAAGGATGTTGTCACTCAGGATTTTACGGTATATGGCTCCATCCATTCTCCCATTGATGCGGTGAAGTAGTCCTGTTCCCTTAGCTGAGAAACACCCCCAAAACATAATGTTTCCACCTCCATGCTTCGTAGGCAGCATTTCTCTTCCTCCAAACACGGCTAGTTGAGTTAATGACAAAGAGCTCAATTATTGTCTCATCTTACCACAGCACCTTCTCCCAATCACTCACAGAATCATCCAGGTGTTCATTGGCAAACTCCAGGCCGGCCTGCACATGTGCCTTCTTGAGCAGGGGGACCTTGCGGGCACTGCAGGATTTTAAACTTTTACGGCATAATGTGTTACCAATCGCTTTCTTTGTGACTGTGGTCCCAGCTGCCTTGAGATCATTAACAACGTCCCCCATGTTGTTTTAGGCTGATCTCTCACCTTCCTCATGATCAAGGATACCCCGCGAGGTGAGATTTTGCATGGTGTCCCAGATCGATGTCGATTGACAGTCATTTTGTATTTCTTCCAATTTCTTACTATTGCACCAAAAGTTGTCTCCTTCTCACCCAGCATCTTACTTATGGTTTTGTAGACCATTGCTGCCTTGTGCAAGTCTATGATCTTGTCCCTGCCATCCATAGAAAGATATTTGGTCTTGCCCATGATGTAGAGGTTAGAGTCTGACTGATTAATTGAGTCTGTGTACAGGAGTCTTTTATAAAGGTGACTATGTAAGACAGCTGTCTTTAATGCACGTAATGAGTTGATTAGGAGTGTCTAACTTGTCTATAGCAGCAAGACCTCCTAATGGTTGGTAGGGGATCAAATACTTATTTCACACTGCAAAATGCAAATAAATTTATATAATTTATACAATGTGATTTTCTGAATTTTATTTTTGATATTCTATCTCTCAATGTTGAAATTAACCTACCCTTAAAATTATAGACTTTTCATGTCTTCATCAGTGGGCATATATAAACTCGGCACATCAAAGGAGTGATTCCAGTGCAAAAATTTTATAGGATACAGTACATACAGGATAGACGTTTCGGTCACAACGACCTTCATCAAAGTACTGAAAAACAAAATTAACATAAAACAATAAGTTCAACCATATTGAAAAAAATAAATAAAAAAAGAACAAGGAAAATCAACAAAGGTATACACAAGAGAGCAGCAAATATACGTTATAGGCTGGGAGCATTAATGAGTAACAGGAAAAATGCCTATGTGCATCCTAAACAAGATAACTGCAGAATCAAAAAACTGCATGGAGAACTTATTTGAAGACCAGAGAAACATATGCATAAGTAATACTGATTCTTTTAGGAAAAATGAATAAGAAGGGCCACTAGACCTGTGAAAAGGAAATTAAGTAGCTGATGTGAGAATGTGGTTCATTAGTATTTGCTATGAGAGATCTTATATATAGACCAAAAGGTATATACAAACCCCTTCAGCATGAAGTTATGCTAGAGTGCGGTATGTCTGTGGGATAAAAACGTTTCCACAGTTACTTACAGAGAGCCGCTGGGTGCAAAAGGGTGTGAGAAAATAGATAAAATGCTTACCAAGGCGGTGTTGAGGCTGCGTATAGGGTATAAACGCGGTATCCACCGCTAGTCGTCAGCGCTAAGCAACAGAGGCGCCGGTGCTAGTTTATATAGAGGCCAAGATGGCGGCTACAAGCGGAAGAAAGGACCGGAAGTGACGTGTTATGCATTCCACTAACCAGAAGTGACACTAAAAAGGAAGGCGTGCGTGCCAGCGGCTTTGTAGTGCGTTCCACAGGGGCAAGAAGTATGTAGCACATACAAAAGCGTTCCAAACGGTCTTTTACTCTGTATACTGCAATTGTGATTGCACTAAGGGAAACAAATATATACAGTACAGACAAAAAGTTTGGACACACCTTCTTATTAAAGATTTTTCTGCATTTTCATGACTGAAAATTGTACATTCACACTGAAGGCATCAAAACTAAACTATGAATTAACACATGTGGAATCATATATTTATCAAAAAAGTGTGAAACAACTGAAAATATGTCTTAGATTCTATGTTCTTCAAAGTAGTCACCTTTTGCTTTGATGACTGCTTTGCACACTCTTGGCATTCTCTTGATGAGCTTCAAGAGGTAGTCACCGGAAATGGTCTTCCAACAATCTTGAAGGAGTTCCCAGAGATGCTTAGCACTTGTTGGCCCTTTTGCCTTCACTCTGCGGTCCAGCTCACCCCAAACCATCTCGATTGGGTTCAAGTCTGGTGACTGTATAGGCCAGGTCATCTGGCGTAGAACCCCATCACTCTTCTTCTTGGTCAAATAGCCCTTATACAGCCTGGAGGTGTGTTTGGGGTCATTGTCCTGTTGAAAAATAAATGATGGTCCAACTAAACGCAAACCGGATGGAATAGCATGCCGTTGCAAGATGCTGTGGTAGCCATGCTGGTTCAGTATGCCTTCAATTTTGAATAATCCCCAACAGTGTCACCAGCAAAGCACACCCACACCATCACATCTCCTCCTCCATGCTTCACGGTGGGAACCAGGCATGTAGAGTCCATCCGTTTACCTTTTCTGCGTCGCACAAAGACACGATGGTTTGAACCAAAGATCTCAAATTTAGACTCATCAGACCAAAGCACAGATTTCCACTGGTCTAATGTCCATTCCTTGTGTTCTTTAGCCCAAACAAGTCTCTTCTGCTTGTTGCCTGTCCTTAGCAGTGGTTTCTTAGCAGCTATTTTACCGTGAAGGCCTGCTGCACAAAGTCTCCTCTTAACAGTTGTTGTAGAGATGTGTCTGCTGCTAGAACTCTGTGTGGCATTGACCTGGTCTCTAATCTGAGCTGCTGTAAACCTGCGATTTCTGAGGCTGGTGACTCGAATAAACTTATCCTCAGAAGCAGAGGTGACTCTTGGTCTTCCTTTCCTGGGGCGGTCCTCATGTGAGCCAGTTTCTTTGTAGCGCTTGATGGTTTTTGCAACTGCACTTGGGGACACTTTCAAAGTTTTCCCAATTTTTCGGACTGACTGACCTTCATTTCTTAAAGTAATGATGTTCACTCTTTTTCTTTACTTAGCTGCTTTTTTCTTGCCATAATACAAATTCTAACAGTCTATTCAGTAGGACTATCAGCTGTGTATCCATAAGACTTCTGCACAACACAACTGATGGTCCCAACTCCATTTATAAGGCCAGAAATCCCACTTATTAAACCTGACAGGGCACACCTGTGAAGTGAAAACCATTTCCAGGGACTACCGATCCCTCTTCTGAGCACGAAAATTCTGGGTCCACATATATATTTGTTTCCCTTAATGCAATCACAATTGCGCTATACAAAGTAAAAGACCGTTTGGAATGCTTTTGTATGTGCTACATACTTCTTGCCCCTGTGGAACGCACTACAGAGCCGCTGGCACGCACGCCTTCCTCTTTAGAGTCACTTCCGGTTAGTGGAACGCACCATGACACGGGGGACATGCACGACACGTCACTTCCGGTCCTTTCTTCTGCTTGTAACCACCATCTTGGCCTCTATATAAACTGGCACCGGCGTCTCTGTTGCTTAGCGCTGACGACTAGCGGTGGATACTGCGTCGATACCCTATACGCAGCCTCAACACCGCCTTGGTAAGCATTTTATCTATTTTCTCACACCTTTTGCACCCAGCGGCTCTCTGTAAGTAACTGTGGAAATGTTTTAATCCCACAGACATACCGCACTCTAGCATAACTTCATGCTGCAAGGGTTTGTATTTACCTTTATATAAGATCTCTCATAGCAAATACTAATGAACCACATTCTCACATCAGCTACTTAATTTAGTTTTCACCGGTCTAGTGGCCCTTCTTATTCATTTTTCCTAAAATAATCAGTACATTACTTAGGTATGTAAATCAATATGCATTCCAAGTACACACTGTGTGTTTCTCTGGTCTTCAGATGAGTTCTCCATGCAGTTTTTTGATTCTATAGCTATCTTGTTTAGGATGCACATAGGCATTTTTCCTGTTACTCATTAATGCTCCCAGCCTATAATGTATATTTGCTGCTCTCTTGTATATACCTTTGTTGATTTTCCTTGTTTCTTTTTTATTTATTTTTTTCAATATGGTTGAACTTATTGTTTTATGTTAATTTTGTTTTTCAGTACTTTGATGAAGGTCTTTGTGACCGAAATGTCTATCCTGTATGTACTGTATCCTATAAAATTTTTGCACTGGAATCACTCCTTTGATGTGCCGAGTTTATATATGCCCACTGATGAAGACATGAAAAGTCTATAATTTTAAGGGTAGGTTAATTTCAACATTGAAAGATAGAATATCAAAAACTTATTGTTTTATGTTAATTTTGTTTTTCAGTACTTTGATGAAGGTCGTTGTGACCGAAATGTCTATACTGTATGTACTGTATCCTATAAAATTTTTGCACTGGAATCACTCCTTTGGTGTGCTAAGTATATATATACCGTGATAAAGTATTAGGATCCTACTTGAGCACCGATATAGTCACAGTTGTGCTAACAGTCTTGTACACATTCATCAGTGGGCAAACTTACAAAATCAACAAGGGATCAAATACTTATTTCCCCCACTGTATGTTCAGTAAATGCACTCAATACTAAGTCGGGGGTCCTTTTGCATCAATTACTGCATCAATGCAGCGTCAGTGCAGCGTGGCATGGGGCGATCAGCCTATGGCATTGCTTAGGTGTTATGGAAGCCCAGGTTGCTATGATAGCAGCCTTCAGCTCATCAGCATTGTTGGGTCTGGTGTCTCTCATCTTCTTTTTGACAATACCCCATAAATTCTCTATGGGGTTAAGGTCAGACGAGTTTGCTTGCCAATCAAGCACAGTAATACTTTTGTTTTTAAACCAGGAATTGGTACTTTTGGCAGTGTGGACAGGTGCCAAGTCCTGCTGGAGAATGACATATCCATCTCCAATAAGCTTGTCGGCAGAGGGAAGCATGAAGTGCTTTAAAATCTCATGGTAGTCGGCTGCGCTGACTTTGTTCTTGGTAAAACACAGTCGATCTACACCAGTAGATGACATGGCTCCCGAAACCATCACTGATTGTGGAAACTTCACCCCAGACCTTGGAAATCAAGGACCCAGAGTCTGGAGGAAGAGTGGAGAGACAGACAATCCAAGCTGCTTAAGGTCTAGTGTGTAGTTTCCACAATCAGTGATGGTTTGGGGAGCTATGTCATCTGCTGGTATAGGTACACTGTGTTTTCTCAAGACCAAAGTCAGCGCGGCCGTCTACCAGGAAATTTTTAGAGCACTTCATGCTTCCCTTTGCCGACAAGCTTATTGGAGTTGGAAATTTCATTCTCTAGCAGGACTTGGCACCTGTCCACACTGCCAAAAGTACCAATACCTGGTTTAAAAAAAACAGTATCACTGTGCTTTATTGGCCAGCAAACTCGCCTGACCTTAACCCCATAGAGAATCTATGGGGTATTGTAAAGAGGAAGATGAGAGACACCAGACTCCACAATGTAGATGAGCTGAATGCTGCTATCAAAGCAACCTGGGCTTCCATAATACTTCAGCAGAGCTACAGGCTGATCGCCTCCATGCCACGCCGCATTGATGCAGTAATTGATGCCAAAGGAGCCCCTGCCAAGTATTGAGTGCATTTACTGAATATACATTTCAGGAGGCCAACATTTCGGATTTTAAAATCATTTTTTCAAGCTGGTGTTATAAAGTATTCTAATTTACTGAGATAATGACATTTGAGTTTTCATTGGCTGTAAACCATAATCATCAACATTAACAGAAATAAACACGTGAAATAGATCACTCTGTTTGTAATGACTCTATCTAATATATGAGTTTCACTTTTTGTATTGAATAACTGAAATAAATTAACTTTTTGATGATATTCTAATTTTGTGAGATGCACCTGTACATCCCTTCGAGGACAGCTTGTTGTCTCTGGGCAGCCTGGTACATATGAGAGAATAGATATTGCAGTGCCTGCTCAATGACCACAGAGTTGCCCGTACTGTTACCAGTGCAGATTACTGGATGGTCACCCTGATCTATCCCAGCTACAAGGACAACATACCATTATTAATTACATCACTGGAGAGAGATCGCAAAATGCATGAATTCAAGCACACGCTGACAGAAAAACTACTAATGGCTTTTCAACCTGACAGTGGGGGGCACAGTGGAACAACAAGGCAGAGGCGGAGGAGGAAGTAGCCAATGCAGCTGGGACACAGCCAACACCAGAGAGGGCATTGTTAGCATGGCCGAAATGTGCCAAATTTCTGAGCATGTGACAACATCCGGCACCACCATCTGATACGGTCTGTATTAGAAGGAGCCAGAATTATAACAACATGTTGGAAGAGTACGTGTCTACATGCATCCACGTACTAACAGATTGGTCTGCCCCTTTTAAGTTCTGGGTCTCCAAATTGGACATATGGCCTGAGACTGCTCTTTATGGAGGTGCTGGCCTGTCCTGCGGGAAGTGTACTTCGGAATGTGCGTTTAGCATGGCAGGGGATGTCATCACAGACAGGCACATCCGCCTGTCCCCATCGAAAGTGGAGAAACTAACATTCCTTAAACCATTAACCAGGCTGGATCACACAGGATTTGTCCATACCTTTGGATGACTAGAAAACTATAACAGCCACATCCAGCCGTTCATTTTATTTGAGTACCTTCTCCCCAAATAAAAAATGCAAAAAACTCTGTGTTGGCTACCTCCTTCTGTGCCTCTTCCACCTACATCGCCACGTTGACCTCCTCCACCCACTCCTCCAGTTGGGCCTCCACCCCCTGGTTGTAGCTTATTAGTTTATTTTGGGTTCATTCTATGCTCTTTGAAGTCAGTTCCCCAGTGTTGGATTATATCCACCTTTTCCTTTATTTTACTCAGTTATATATCACTGTGACAACACAGCATTTAATCTTAATTATCCAGACATTTATTTTCAGTAGGCCAGGAGTTATAAGCTATTATCTTTGTCAATTGAATTTCTGTGTTTTTTTCTTCGGTTTGTCAAGAAACATGGACTATTGCCATATTGTCTGAATGTTGACATTCGAGTTAATATTTGTTCTAACTTATTTAACTTATTGTCTGGTATCTCTGGAGGACAGGGATGTAGGGTCTTGGAACAATCTATATTTGTTAATATGTTGATTACATATGGTACCAGACCAGCTAGTTTGTTGACCTGCAAAACAGAGGAGGACAAATTAGGCAGATTGATTAAATACTCAATGCGAGTTAATTTTGTCACACCATCCACTTGACTTGTGGATGATGGCTTGAAGGACAGTTCTGAACTCTATAAAAGGGATATGCCTCTGTATCAAGTGTAACTTGACAGAACAACAGCCAGGACACCATGACTCCATAAAGAAACACTCTACCAGGACAACATGGCTCCATCAGGAGGACAAAAATTTGACATTCTACAGGATGTCAGCTTAGGGGACCATGGCCCCAATGGAAAGAATACAGATCTGCACCATTGACTATCTCTGAACCCATGGATACATTTGGAGAAATCAGGTTGGGACCATCCTGTCACCTGGCTCCATGGAGATGTTCGGAGGATCTAGGATTGTGACCCACCAGTCTCCTGGAACCCATGGATATGTTTATAGAAGCCAGGTTGAAACCATCCGGTCACCCAGCCACGTGCCTCAATGGACTGTTAGCTTTGTAAGCTTGTCATTACTGCCTCTCTGTGGGTGTCATCAAAAGTGGGGTGCCACAGGTGGGGGTAGTCGGCACTGGAAACCCCAAAGTCTCAGCTGCTCTAATCCTGGCGAGCCAGCGGAAGGGTGAAACTCTGTAATTTTGCACCATCTTGTGTATTTTCTGGGATTGTTCTATATGTTATTGTCTGTTGGTGGTTCAATAAAGTATAGCCAAAGTATTGTCAGTTGCTGATCTGTGCACTGCAATACCCAGAAATCTGCCTAGGGACTGGAGAAAAGGCTGTAAACAACCAGAGCTTCTCCACCCCTGATCTATGACTTTACTAATTGTGTACATACAGCTTTCTGTGAAAGTATTCACTCATTTGGCTTTTTAACTATTTTGTTACATTACAATCTGTGTTTAATATTTTTGTAATCTAATTTGTGTGTGATGGATCAGTACTAAAATGTCTGAGCTGATGAAGTGAGAAAAATATAGAAATACATTTAATTTAAGGGATCAAATAGCTAAAAATTGGCATGTGCATATGTATTCACTCCTATTGCTATGAAGCCCCAAAAATTTCTGGTGCAAGCAATTTGCTTTCATAAGTCACATGCTTAGTGAAAGGAAGTCCACCTGTGTGCAATCTAAGTGTCACATGGTTTGACACTATATACACACCTTTTCTGAAAGGACACAGAGGCTGTATCACCATTAAGCAAGAGGCACCAGGAACCAAACAACACCATGAAAACCAAGGAGATCTCCAAACAAGTCAGAGACAAAGTTGTTGAGAAGTACAAGTTAGGGCTGGGTTACAAAAAATAACCCAATCTTTGATGATCCCTCAGAGCACCATCAAATCCATTATCATCAAATGGAAAGAACATGGTATCATAACAAACCTGCCCAGAGAGGGCCACCCACCAAAACTCTCAGCCAGGGCGAGGAGGACATTAATCAGAGAGGCAGCACAGAGTCTAAATGTAACCATGAAGGAGCTGCAGAGTGCCCAAGCAGAGACTGGAGTGTCTGTCCATACGACCTGAAGAAACAGAGAAATGGAAGCATGTGACCCAGAGAAGCAGGAGGATCAGGAGGCAGTCAGCACCTATACTGCTCAGGAGAACGATGGTCAAATACAGAAAAGACATTTACCACAAAGGACAAGATTGTAAGCACTCAGAGACCTCTTGGAATGAGAAAGAAAAATGCTGTGAAGAAAAAACTGAGAGTGGCGGTAATGGGGTATTCCTTGTTGAGAGGAACAGAGGCTGCTATCTGTTGACCGGATATAACCTCAAGAGAAATGTACATTTCTTCCAGGTGCAAAAATCAAAGATGTGTCTGACAACATATCAGGACTAGAGTTGAGCGAAACAGGTCGGTCAGATTCAAAAGTCGCCAACTTTTGCCAAAGTCGGGTTTCGTTGGCCGAAACCCGACCATAGCGTGCAGTCGGCCATGCGGTCGTCGACTTGAGCGCCCAAGTCGGTTTTCCCAGAATGCTTGCAGGTGCCTTTTTTCAGCAAATGAGCAAGGACGTACACTGTGGGCAACGAGATGACATGGGCAGCGCCCACCACCATCTTAGAGAAGGGCATTGCAGTGATTGTCTTGCTTTGGGGGGCGTCATAGCATCTATAAAAGCCCTCACCGCCGACCTCCATTTTACTTCTGCCGATATTAACAGTAGGGAGAGGTTGCTGACGCTGTTTATCAGTTGGGAGAGAGTTAGGCAGGAAAGAGAAGTTCTTCTGTGCTTGTGCTGATAGCAATTGTGCTGTACAGTTAGTGTGCAGTGACAGGGGAGGATTTTCTAGTGTGCAGCAGTGCTGGTTATTAGGCTGCGTGCCAGTGACAGGAGAGGATTTTCTGTGTGCAGCAGCGCTGGTTAATAGGCTGCCTGCTAGCTGTATTGCTGTGTGTACACTGCTGTGCAGACTGCTTTTTACACAGCACTAATACTTTGATTCTTTTTTTCTGCACACTTACCGACGGTTCATTTTTTCCCACACCGTATAGAGCTGTACGCTACTCACACACTACTGTGTACCGGCTGGTTTCACGGACAAAAATATGCTGACTATCTGTGTGTGACTCCGGAAATATATATGGAGATTTCAATTTTCCCCTACATCGTATACAGCTGTACACTTCTGAAACAGTACCGTATATCTGCTCTATGTATTACGGTCAAATCCATACTGAGAGAGAGTCTGTGTGTGACTCCGGAAATATATACGGAGGCTGCAATTTTCCCCTACACCATATACAGCTGTACGCTTCTGAGACAGTACCGTATATCTGCTCTTTGTATTACTGTCAAATCCATACTGAGTGAGCGTCCTTGTGTGACTCCGGAAATTTATACAGAGATTGCAATTTTCCCCTACACCGTATACAGCTGTACGCTTCTGAGACAGTACCATATATCTGCTCTTTGTATTACGGTCAAATCCATACTGAGAGAGCGTCTGTGTGTGACTCCAGAAATATATACGGAGATTGCAATTTTACACTACACAGTATACAGCTGTCCGCTTCTGATACAGTACCGTATATCTGCTCTTTGTATTACGGTCAAATCCATACTGAGAGAGCGTCTGTGTGTGACTCCAGAAATATATACTGAGATTTAAATTTTCCCCTACGCCATATACAGCTGTACGCTCCTCATACAGTACCATATATCTGCTGGTATTTTTGGTACATTTTCCCAAACATGAGGAAGTAAGGTGGAAGAGTCCACGGACGTGGGCGGGGTGGCCAGCTGGGAATGATGGTGGTGGTGGTGCATCTGCTGGTAGTGCCAAAAGCCCAATAGCACCTAAGGCAGGAGGTGTTTAGCCTGCATTATCGTCTGGCTCCAGAAGGCCTGGATGGCTCCCTTTTCTGGGAGTAGGTAAACTGCTTTGAAAGCCGGAGCATCAGGAACAGGTTTTGTCTTACATTGCCGAAACAGCCTCCAGCTCTATCGCCTCCTCTTCTGACCTTTCAAAAAATGCAAGCTCTGAGTTGTCAGTGCAGGCTCCTAGTCAGGAACGACACCTTTCCTTGTGTCCTTCACTCCCACCAAAAGTGAAGGATACGGCAGGCCACACTTTTGATTACTCCATGGAGCTCTTTTCACATACCATGCCTGGGTTATCAAGTCAAATCCTGAATTCCCCAGTCCAAGATGAATATGACATGGAGTGCACTGATGCACAGCCACTGCTATCTGATTCTGCTGGTACATTGACCCACAGCACTACATTGCCATCGCAGTCTACTGTGCCAGAATCTGACCCTGGTGAAACTCAGGTGCCCCTTCCCGCATACTATACCACCTTACACAGTGACACAGAGGAAGGTGCAGATGAAATTGAAGAGGAGGTGATGGATGACCCAGTTGTTGACCCGAATTGGCATCCATTGGGGAAGAGGGTGCCGCTGGCAATAGCTCAGATAAGGAGGAGGATCTGCAGCAGGCATCGACATTGCAGCTTCGGTTATCTGGCAGGCCCCTAGCAGTCCAAAAACATGTTAAAAAAAACAAAAAGAATTGCTGGACAGCTTGGCCAGACGGTCAAATTAGCACAGCGTGCAAGCCCTGAAAATGTATTCCATAATCGGAAGAGTGCAGTGTGGCACTTTTTTTACTAAAATCCTATTGATGAGGCAAAGGTTATCTGTAAGAACTGCGGAAGGACCTCTAGCCGAGGAAAAAATCTCCAAAAATTGAATACCAGTTGCATGCTTAGACATTTAAACACCATGCACTTGCAAGCGTGAACGCCTACATTGCCAAACTGATCTCATTAGAGATGATGCCTTTCCGTTTGGTTGAAAGCGCAGCGTTTAGAGACCTCATGGCCTACGCTGTCCCACACTATGACCTACTCAGTCGGCACTTCTTTTCTAGAAAAGCCATCCACCTGCATGTGAAAGACCGCATTGTCCTTGCACTGAAACAATCAGTGAGTGGAAAGGTGCACCACACAACAGATGCATGGGCCAGTAGGCATGGCCAGAGCCGTTACGTGTCATTCACTGCGCACTGGGTTAATGTGGTGGATGCAGGGTCCACAGGGGACAGCGGCGGTGGGACAGTGCTGCCTAGCCCATGGTATAGGCAACAGTTGGCTGTAGGCGTTCGACGCTCCTCCTCCTCCAGAAGCAAAAGCTCGTCGACAGAGAGCAGTCGCACGAGCACTCCATCCGCAGCTGCCAGTGTTGCACACGAGGTCTCCCACTATTGATAAGCTAGTGGTAAGCTTCAGCAGGCTGTTTTAAAGATGATGTCTTTGGGCGACAACAGACACACCGCGGAGGTACTGGCCGACTACTTGCAGAGAGAAACTGAGTCATGGCTGGGCAGTCTACATCTTGAACAAGGCAAGGTAGTCAGTGATAACGGCCGTAATCTTGTGGCGGCCATAGCCCTGGCAAAACTCAGGCACATACCTTGCCTGGCTCACACCTTGCACCTGGTGGTGAAGAGCTTCATAAATAATTATCCGGAGTTACCAACCCTTCTCCATAAGGTGCGAAGACTGTGCTCGCACATCCGTCGCTCGCCCGTAGACTCCAGTCGTATGCAGAGGCTGCAGCAATCGCTCCAACTCCCCAAGCACTGCCTAATCATAGATGTTGCAACAAGGTGGAACTCCAACATGTACATGGTTGAGAGGCTGTGCGAACAGAGGCAGGCTGTAATGCATTTGTGGGAGAATCCACTGGCAGGCAGTTTGAGGGCGGACATGGAGTTGTAGGGTGTACAGTGGTCAAATTTGAAAGACCTCTGTAAAGTCCTTCAGTGTTTTGAGGAATGCACACGGCTGGTAAGAGCAGACGACGCCATCATAAGCATGAGCATCCCACTTATGCGTCTGCTCATGCAAACTTTGACGCACGTTAAGAATCAGGCGTCTGCAGCGGAAGAGGAGGAGTAGGGAAGCCTTCATGACAGTCAGGCATTGTCTGCTCAGGGAACTGTACTGGACGAGGTGGAGGAAGAAGAGGAAGAGGAGGAGGATGAGGATGAAGGGGATGATTATTTTGGAGAGGATGATGCTTCTCAGGGGGCAAGAGAAAATGTTGGCTTGCCAAGGTCAGGTACAGGGTTTGAGCGTGAATGGAGGGATGTGGATTGGCAAAAAGTGCTCCTCCACCCACCACTGGCAGTACATCATTGACACCTGGAACATTGGGCCACATGTGTAATTATGTATTGCGGATCCTAAAAAGGGACCCCCGCATTGAAAAAATTATGAAGGATGACGACTACTGGTTGGCCAGCATCCTCGATCCACGCTATAAAGGCAAATTACAGAGCATCATGCCACAGGAGAACCTAAAGCTAATATTGGTGAACAAACAAGCATCTCTGGTAAACAGTTTGTTAGAGGCATTCCAGCACACAGCAGCGGTACAGGTTCTACCACGAGCCGTACTGGGCCAAATGGAAGAGGTGTTCATGGTGCACACAGCTGAAGTGGCGTTGGAGACAGGGGTTTCATGACCATGTTGTGGTCTGATTTCTTGAGTAACGCTCACACGACTGGTAATACTGAATCGATTGCAACAGACAGGAGACAACAGTTGTCAACTATGGTTCAAATTTACCTCTCCTCCTCTATTGTCATTCTCTGTCATGTTTAGGTAGTTGAGGAGAAATAACAAAAATGGCAATACACCTGAGAAGCTGGAACCTATTGGATTGCAGTAACCTGAACTAACCACACAACTAGAGGTAGCCGTGGAGCGTTCCTACGTTGATCCTAGATGCCTCGTCACAGCCTGAGAGATAACTACACCTAAAGGCAGAAAGATGAAAGCTATCTGCCCCAGAGCAGATCCCCAAAGAAAATAGGAAGCCCCCAAACATGTAATGGCGGTTAGACAAGAAGAAAGCACGGACACAGACAGAAAATAGAATGAGCAAACGCTGGAGCCCAATCTGTCTAGACAGAAAAGTACAGGAAAGAATTCTGACTGCAATTCAAAAAAAACCCTAAAAAATACCAACACTTCTGATTGCAAAAAAACCTGAGATCGCACGATCTCCTCCACCTAAATCAGATTTCTGGTGTAACAAAACCAAGCCGCAGCCACTGAAAAAACAAGAAAAAGCAAAATAACAAATAACAGTGGCTACAGATAAACTGAGAGGAGCACAGGCCCCAGGAGGGGACCCGGCTGACCTCCACAAAAGTGCAGAAAACTATGCAAAAAGCAAGCACAAAAAGAGAAGCAAAAAAATATCTTATCTGAAAGCAGCAGACGCAGGCAAGACTCCAGCAAACTTCCAAATGAACAGGAACCACAATTGTGACAAGAACAATTGATCACAGGCGACCATCATGGGAGGGAACCTCCCTTATATCAGTCCAGTCAGTGATCCCAGATTGCCATTCCTCGCTGGAAGGTTCAGTACTGTCTGTAACCACCAGAGGGAGCCTCTGCTCAGAAACCATCTCTAGCACATTCACAACAGTTCTCCCTCACAGTTCATTCCCCTTTGACTACTGGGCCTGTTAACTGTACACCTGGCCTGAATTGGCACAATATGCCTTACAGGAGCTCGCTTGCCCTGCTGGTAGTGTGCTATCAGAAAGAGTCTTCAGTGCTACTGGATAAATCCTGATAGAAAGAAGGACCTGGCTGTCGACCCAAAATGTAGGTGATCTCACCTTCATTAAAATGAAACATGCCTGGGTTTCAAAGGATTTTGTACCACCTTCCCCTGATGACACATAGGTTGCCAGCAAAATGGCTCGCTTTGTCCTCCTCTTCCTCTAATTTCTCCAATTCCTCCATTTGCAGCTGCTGAACGTCCAGCCTACACCTCAACATATGCCACTTTTTCCACCTCCATAACTGGGCTGCCCCCCCCCAGGGCTGGCATCAGCACCTGGCGCACCTGGGCAAGTGCCGGGGCCCTGAGCAGGTGGGGGGCCCACTCGCCGTCAGGGACACCGGCGTACTATGAGGGGCCCTTGCCAGTTCCCGATGCCCATGAGTGTGCCCCCCCTGCTTGCTCAGGGCCCCAGCACTAGCAATACTTACCTCTCCCTGCTCCACCGCTGTGACGTCTTCCGCGTTTCCTGACAGTGATATTCAGGTCAGAGAGCACGATGATGTCACGTCTATGCACCCTCTGCCTGAACAGTCACAGTGCAGAGAGCTGGAAGATGGTGACGCTGAGGAGTCCAGAGTAGAGCAGTGCCAAGCGAGGAGAGGTATTTCATTTTTTTTATGGTTGGAGCAATATATGGTGAGCATTATACACTGGAGAATTATATATGGGGCCCATGATACACTTGAGCATCATAGATAGGGCCCATTATACACTGGAGCATCATCCATGGGCACATCATATACTGGAGCGTCATATGGGGCCCATTATATATGGCGCATCATATGGGGCACATAATACACTATGTTCCAAATTATTATGCAAATTATATTTTCTCTGATTTTCCTAAGTGGTCGGTGCAAATGACAGTCAGTCTAATAGTATACATCGAATTTTATTGAAGAAACCTGGCAATGATAACAGTATAATCTCCAAAATGGAAAAAAAACTCAAAATGCACTGTTCCAAATTATTAGACACAGTAGAATTTCTGAACATTTGACCTGTTTTAACCCCTCTCTGACATCTGACGTACTATCCCGTCCATAAAACCCGTGCCAATCTGACCATGGACGGGATAGTACGTCATAGCGATCAGCTGCGCTCCCAGAGGGAGCGCAGTTAATCACCGCCGGGTGTCAGCTGATTATCACAGCTGACACCCGAGACTGTGTGCCAGGAGTGGTCACGGACTGCTCCCGGCACATTAACCCCTTGCACACCGCGATAAAACATGATCGCGGTGTACCGGGGGCACAGGGGAGCTCCCCTGAGACCCTCAGAACAGAGCGATGTGATCGCGCTGTTCTGAGGGCTTCCTCCCTCCCAGGACCCAGATCCAAGATGGCGCCGGGGTCCTGGAGGGAGGCGGCTTCCTCAGTGCCTGCTGAGAGCAGGCACTGAGAAGCCTGAAGCGCTGCCTGTGAGATCGCTGGTATCACAGAGTGCTGTGCACACTGTGAGACCAGCGATCTGACATTTTACAGTGATGTCCCACCCTGGGACAATGTAAAAAAGTAAAAAAAATAAAAATATACATGTGTAAAAAAAATTTCCAAAATAAATAAATAAAAAAAAAATATTCCCAATAAATTCATTTCTTCCTGTAAATAAAAAAAAAAACAATAAAAGTACACATATTTGGTATCGCCGCGTCCGAAACGACCCCCCTATAAAACTGTCCCACTAGTTAACCCCTTTTGTGAACCCCTTAAAAAAAAAAAAACAAAGCAAAAAATCAGTGCTTTATCATCATGCCGCTGAACAAAAAGTGGAATAACACGCGATAAAAAAGACCGATATAAATAAACATGGTACCGCTGAAAACGTCATCTTGTCCCGCAAAAAACAAGCTGCCATACAGCATCATCAGCGAAAAAATAAAAAAGTTATAGCTCGCAGAATAAAGCGATGCAAAAATAATTATTTTTTATATAAAATTGTTTTTAATCTATAAAAGCGCCAAAACATAAAAAAATGATATAAATAAAGTATCGCCATAATCGTATTGACCCGAAGAATAAAGCTGCTTTATCAATTTTACCACACGCGGAACGTGAAGAAATTCATGAATTGCTGATTTTTGTTCATTCTAACCACCCAAAAATCGAAATAAAAAGCGATCAAAAAAATGTCACGTGCTCAAAAATGGTACCAATAAAAACGTCAACTCGAACCGCAAAAAATAAGACCTCACATGACTCTGTGGGCCAAAATATGCAAAAATTATAGCTCTCAAAATGTGGCGATGTAAAAAACTATTTTTTTGCAATAAAAAGCGTCTTTTAGCGTGACAGCTGCCAATCATAAAAACCCGCTATAAATAGTAAATCAAACCCCCTTTATCACCCCATTAGTTAGGGAAAAATAATAAAATTAAAAAAATGTATTTATTTCCATTTTCCCATTAGGGTTATGGTTAAGGTTAGGGTTGCGGCTAAAGTTAGGGTTAGGGTTGGCGCTAAAGTTAGTATTAGGGTTATGGTTGGGATTAGGGATAGGGGTGTGTTAGGGTTAGGTTTGTGGTTAGGGTTGGGAATAGGGTTAGGGGTGTGTTGGGGTTAGGGTTGGAGTTAGAATTGGGGGGTTTCCGCTGTTTAGGCACATCAGGGGCTCTCCAAATGTGACATGGCGTCTGATCTCAATTCCAGCCAATTCTGCATTGAAAAAGTCAAACGGTGCTCCTTCCCTTCTGAGCTCTGCCATGCGCCCAAACAGTAGTTTACTCCCACATGGGGTATCAGCGTACTCTGGACCCTAAGAGTTATTGTGCAATTTGTCCTATTTCTTCTGTTACCCCTGGGAAAATAAAAAACTGGGGGCAAAAATATCATTTTTTTAAAAAAAATGATTTTTTTTGTTTTTATGGCTGTACGTTATAAACTTCTGTGAAGCACTTGGGGCTTCATAGCGCTCATCACACATCTAGATAAGTTCCTTGTGGGGTCTATTTTCCAAAATGGGGTCACTTGTGGGGGGTTTCCACTGTTTAGGCGCATCAGGGGCTCTCCAAATGTGACATGACGCCCCCAGACCATTCCATCAAAGTCTACAATCCAAAATGTCACTACTTCCCTTCCGAGCCCCAACGTGTACCCATACAGTCGTTTTCTCCCACATATTGGGTATCCGCGTACTCAGGACAAATTTGACAACAACTTTTGGGGTCCAAATTCTCCTGTTACCCTTGTGAAAATAAAATATTGGGGGCGAAAAAAATAATTTTTGTAAAAAAAAAATATTTTTTATTTTTACGGCTGTACATTATAAACTTCTGTGAAGCACTTTGGGGTTCAAAGTGCTCACCACACATCTAGATAAGTTCCTTGTGGGGGTCTATTTTCCAAAATGGGGTCACTTGTGGGGGGTTTCCACTGTTTAGGCACATCAGGGGCTCTCCAAATGCGACATGACGCCCCAGATCATTCCATCAAAGTCTACAATCCAAAACGTCACTACTTCCCTTCCGAGCCCCAACGTGTACCCATACAGTAGTTTTCACCCACATATTGGGTATCCGCGTACTCAGGACAAATTGGACAACAACTTTTGGGGTCCAATTTCTCCTGTTACCCTTGTGAAAATAAAATATTGGGGGCGAAAAAAATAATTTTTGTAAAAAAAAAATATTTTTTATTTTTACGGCTGTTCATATAAACTTCTGTGAAGCACTTAGGGGTTCAAAGTGCTCACCACACACCTAGATAAGTTCCTTGTGGGGTCTATTTTCCAAAATGGGTCACTTGTGGGGGGTTTCCACTGTTTAGGTGCATCAGGGGCTCTCCAAATGCGACATGACGCCACCAGAGCATTCCATCAAAGTCTGCAATCCAAAACGTCACTACTTCCCTTCCGAGCCCCAACGTGTACCCATACAGTAGTTTTCTCCCACATATTGGGTATCAGCGTGCTCAGGACAAATTGGACAACAACTTTTGGGGTCCAATTTCTCCTGTTGCCCTTGTGCAAATAAAATATTGGGGACGAAAAAAATCATTTTTGTAAAAAAAAAAAAAAAAATTATTTTACGGCTGTTTGTTATAAACTTCTGTGAAGCACTTGGGGGTTCAAAGTGCTCACCACACATCTAGATAAGTTCCTTGAGGGTCTAGTTTCCAAAATGGTGTCATTTGTCGGGGGTTTCCACTGTTTAGGCAGATCAGGAGCTCTCCAAACACGACATGGCATCCAGCCAATTCTGCGTTGAAAAAGTCAAAAGGCGCTCCTTCCCTTCCAAACTCTGCCATGCACCCAAACAGTGGTTTACCCCCACATATGGGGTATCAGCGTACTCAGGACAAATTGCACAATAACTTTTAGAGTCTTGTTACCCTTGGGAAAATAAAAATTGGGGAGAAAAGATCATTTTTGTGGAAAAAATATGATTTTTTAATTTTTCGGCTCTACGTTATAAACTTGTGTGAAGCACTTGGGGGTTCAAATTGCTCACCAAAGATCTAGATAAGTTCCTTAGGGGGTCTAGTTTCCCAAATGGGGTCACTTGTGGGGGGTTTCCACTGTTTAGGCACATCAGGGGCTCTCCAAATGCAACATGGCGTCCAATCTCAATTCCAGCCAATTTTGGTTGGAAAAAGTCAAATGGTGCTCCTTCCATTCCGAGCTCTGCCGTGCGCCCAAACAGTGGTTCCCCCCACATATCGGGTATCAGCGTACTCAGGACAAATTGGACAACAACTTTTGTGGTCCAATTTCTCCTGTTACCCTTGGGAAAATAAAAAATTAGTGACTAAAAATAATTTTTGTGGGAAAAAAATAGGATTTTTTATTTTCATGCCCGGGCATTATAAACTTGTGTGAAGCACTTGGGGGTTCAAAGTGCTCACCAAAGCTCTAGATAAGTTCCTTAGGGGTCTAGTTTCCAAAATGTGGTCACTTGTGGGGGGTTTCTACTGTTTAGGCTCATCTGGGGCACTGCAAACGGAACATGACCCCCATCAACGTCTGCATTCCAAAACGTTACTACTTCCTTTCCAAGCTCTGCCGTGCGCCCAAACAGTTTCCCCCCCACATATTGGGTATCAGCGTACTCAGGACAAATTGGCCAACAACTTTTGGGGTCCAATTTCCTTGGAAAAAATCTAAAATTTGGGACTAAAAAATCATTTTTGTGTAAAATTGTTTCTTTTTTTTTCACACCCAGGCATTATAAACTTTTGTGAAACACTTGGGGGTTAAAAGTGCTCACAACAGATCTAGATAAGTTCCTTAGGGGTCTAGTTTCCAAAATGGTGTCACTTGTGGGGGGGTTTCCACTGTTTAGGCGCATCAGGGGCTCTCCAAACGCGACATGGCATCCAATCTCAATTCCAGCCAATTTTAGTTTGAAAAAGTCAAACGGCGCTCCTTCCCTTATGAGCTCTGCTGTGCGCACAGACAGTGGTTTTTCCCCACTTATGGGGTATTGGCGTACTCAGGAGAAATTGCACAACAACTTTATCTGTCCATTTTCATCTTTTACCCTTGTGAAAATAAAAAAAAAGTTTGTAAAAGATCATTTTTGTGGCTAAAAAGTTAAATATTCATTTTTCCTTCCACGTTGCTTCAGCTTCTGTGAAGCAACTGAAGGGTTAATAAACTTCTTGAATGTGGTTTTGAGTACCTTGAGGGGTGCAGTTTTTAGAATAGTGTCACTTTTGGGTATTTTCTGCTATATAGACCCCTCAAAGTGACTTCAAATATGAGGTGGTCCCTAAAAAAAATGGCTTTGTAAATTTTGTTGTAAAAATGAGAAATCGCTTTTCAACTTTTAACCCTTATAATTTCCTAAGAAAATAAAATTTTGATTCCAAAATTGTGCTGATGTAAAGTAGACATGTGGGAAATGTTATTTCTTAACTATTTTGTGTGACATATTTCTCTGTTTTAAGGGAATAAAAATTCAAAGTTTGAAAATTGCAACATTTTCGCCATATTTGCATTTTTTTCAAAAATAAACGCAAGTTATATCGAATAAATTTTACCAATATCGTGAAGTACAATATGTCACGAGAAAACAATCTCAGAATCGCGCAGATCCGTTGAAGCGTTCCAGAGTTATAACCTCATAAAGAGACAGTGGTCAGAATTGTAAAAATTGGCCCGGTCATTAACGTGCAAACCATCCTTGGGGGTGAAGGGGTTAAAGAACTGAAAATGCTCATTTGTGGAATTTGCAGCATTAGTAGGTCACATTCACTGAACAAAAAAGCTACTTAACTCCAAAACATCCTAACAGGCCAAGTTACATGTTAACACAGGAACCCTTCTTTGATATCACCTTCACAATTCTTTCATCCATTGAACTTGTTAGTTTTTGGAGAGTTTCTTCTTGTATTTCTTTGCATGAAGCCTCCCAGTGCTGCTGTTTTGAAGTGAACTGCCTCCCACCTCATAGATATTTTGCTTGATGATACTCCAAAGGTTCTCTATATCGTTGAGGTCAGGGGAAGATGCTGGCCACACCATGAGTTTATCTCCTTTTATGCCCATAGCAGCCAATGACTCAGAGGTATTCTTTGCAGCATGAGATGGTGCATTGTCATGCATGAAGATGATTTTGCTCCTGAAGGCACATTTCTGCTTTTTATACCATGGAAGAAAGTTGTCTGTCAGAAACTCTACATACTTTGCAGAGGTCATTTTCACATCCTCAGGAACCTTAATGGGCCCTACCAGCTGTTTCCCTATGATTCCGGCCGAAAACATGACTCCTCCACCTCCTTGATTACGTTTCAGCCTTGTTGGGACATGGTGGCCATCCACCAACCATGCACTACTCATTCATCTGGACCATCCAGGGTTGCTCAACACTCCTCAGTAAACAAGACTGTTTGAAAATTAGTCTTCATGTATGTCTGGGCCCACTGCAACCGTTTCTGCTTGTGAGCACTGTTTAGGGGTGGCCAAATCGTAGGTTTATGCACCACAGCAAGCCTTTGAAGGATCCCACACCTTGTGGTTCGAGGGACTCCAGAGGCACCAGCAGCTTCAAATATCTGTTTGCTGGTTTGTAATGGCTTTTTAGCAGCTGCTCTCTTAATATTATGAACTTGCCTGGCAGAAACCTTCCTCATTCTGCCTTCATCAGCACGAACACGTCTGTGCTCAGAATCAGCCACAAATCTCTTAACAGTACGATGATCACGCTTAAGTTTTCGGGAAATATGTAATGTTTTCATCCCTTGACCAAGGCATTGCACTATTTGATGCTTTTCAGCAGCAGAGAGATCCTTTTTCTTTCCCATTTTACTTGAAAACTCTGGCCTGCTTAATAGTGTGGAACATCCAGTTTTCCTTTTATTGGGCTCATATGGCAAACTAATTATTACAGGTATCTGAGATTGATTTCAGTGATCCAAAGAACCCTGAGACACAATACCATCAATGGGTTTCATTTACAAAAAAAAAAAAAAAAAAACGCTATGACACTTAAAACCAATTTGCATAATAATTTGGAACATAGTTTATTTGGAGCATTACATGGAGCCCATTATATATGGAGCATTATATATGGGGACTAATATATTTGGAGCATTATATGGGGTTCATCATACACTGGAGCATCACATATGGGGCCCATCATATACTAGAGCATCATATGGGGTTCATTATTTAGGGGGCATCACATAGGGCCCTTTATATATGGAGTATCATATGGAGCACATATGGGGCCTAATCTGTATGGAGCATTATATGGAGCCCATTCTGTATGGAGCAATATATGGGACTCATTATTCTGCATAGAGCAATATATGAGGCTCATTATTCTGTATGGTGCACTTTGAGGTGCCTATAATACTGTATGGAGGACTATACTGTCCGTTTTTTGAGCTATTGTAGAATTTGAAATAGATATCAGTCATGTAATGTAAGAAGTGAAGTATTTGGCATTGTACTATACCTATATTTCTCTGCCGTATAGGAGCATCATCAATTGTGATATGTGTTAAAGGGGCCCAATGAGACTCTGTGGCCCGGGGCCCATGAAAACCTGGAGCCAGCCCTACCCCCCCTACAACTTTAGCCAAATAACCCCCAGTTTTCAATGCGTAACTATTATTATAAAGTAAATTAAGGTTGACAAGCTTAAGTAATAAGAATTGATGTCGTTGGCATTGAAATGGGCACTGTAGGTGTGTTTACTGTCCTCCACTCCCTGCCGACTTTGCTTCCCCATTGACTTGCATTGGGGTCGGATTTTCGACTCCGACCCGACCATTTCCGTTAGTAGGCCGACTTCATTCGACTCGACGTTTGAGAAGGTCGGGTTTCACGACACCTGACTCGACCCTAAAAAAAGCAAAGTCGCTCATCTCTAATCAGGACTCTTCAGACCTACAGATGACTAACCATTACTGCATGCTAATACATATGGGGACAAATAACACTCCAAGAAAGAACCTGGAAACCATCTGCAGTGACTTTGAAGACTTAGACAAGAAAGTGAAAGACCTGGGAGAGTAGATGGTCTTCTCATCCATCCTCCCAGTAGATGGCCATGGAACAAGGAGGTGAAACAAGATTCTACAGGTAAACAACTTGCTACATTGATGGTACCATCAGCACTAAGTGCCAAGAGCTGTCATTCATCACTCCTGCCACTTTAACCCTCGAAATTCTGCGATCAAATGAGATTGCAGCATTCCGGGAGCTGGCAGAGGGATGACAGCACTTCTGCATTTGGATCGGAGACCCCGCGACATGACGTGGGGTCCCGATCGTTGCCATGGTGACCCGATGTTGTCATGACAACATCCGGATCACCAGAGCTAGGAAACTTGCTGATCATGTGCAGTGCATTATCAGCAACTTTCCCTGTCAGTGCAGAGCTGACAGTTTCTACAGCATGAGAATGCTGCTGCTTCCCCATGCTGTAGAAGCGATCAGCCTGCATAAAAATGATTGTCCCATAGTGGGACTAAGTAAAAAAGTTAAAAAAAATAGATATTTTTTAAAATAATTGTAAAAGTAAACATATTTGGTATCACCGCGTCCGCAACGACCCAAACTATAAAACTGTCCCACTAGTTAACCCCTTTAGTGAACACCATAAACAAAAATAAAAAACAGGCAAAAAAGAATGCTTTATCATCATACTGCCAAATAAAAAAAGGAATAAAATGCGATCGGAAAGACGGATATAAATAAACATGGTACCGCCGAAAATGTCATCTTGTCCCTCAAAAAACAAGCTGCCTTACAGCTCCATCAGCAGAAAAATAAAAAAACTTATATCTGTCAGAATAAAGCAATTCAAAAATAATTATTTGGTCTATAAAACAGGTTTTAATGTGTAAAAGTGACAAAACATAAAAAACTATATAAATGAAGTATCACTGTAATCGTACTGACCCAAAGAATAAAATTGCCTTATCAATTTTACCACACACAGAATGGCATAAACTCCCCCCCAAAATATTACTGAATTGCTGGTTTTTAATCATTCTGCCTCCCAAAAATCGGAATCAAAAACTGTCATGTTCCCAAAAATGGTACCAATAAAAACATCAACTCGTCCCGCAAAACCCAAGCCCTCACATGACTCTGTGGGCCAAAATATGGAAAAATTATAGCTCTCAAAATATGGTGATGCAAAAACTATTTTTTGCAATAAAAGGAAGCATCTTTTAATGTGTGTTCTAAAAACCCTATAAAAATCTGATATCTCTATAATCGTACCTACCCGAAGATTAAAGTCGCCTAATTGCTTATACCGCACGAGGAACAGAGTAAAAAATAAATAAAACCAATTCTTCACCTGCTGTTGATTTTTTCATTCTACCTCCCAAAGATCACAGTAAGGCTCAGCGCACATATATCCTGCGCTCTGCCCTGAGCGCTTGCATCGGGGTTTCCATGTAAATATCTGAAATACGTGATTCAGATGGAATATCTAGCGGAAGATTCACTATAATGAGGCAGATAATGGCACTGTGGACACTGGCTGAAAATTTTTTCCCGATTACATGTAGAGTATTGGTGCACTCAGGAAAAAATGGAACTCAGTGTGTTGTAAATAGGGACCCAAAAGGTCTTCCACTACACGCAATACAGCAGATGGACACCCAACCATGAGTGTTCACATTTCCAAAAATTATTGGCAGACACCACCAAAGTGGCATCAATTTCACCACAGTAGAAATAGTATAAAAGGGACCGACAGGTCTTCCACTACACCCAATCCAACAAATGGACACCCAACCAGGAGTGTTCACATGAAAAATGAGGGCCTGACACCACCGAAGTGGAATAACTGTCATGAGAATAGAAATAGTATAATAGGGACCGAGACGTCTTCCACTACGGCTAACCCAGCAGATGAAGACCAACCACATTTCCACAAATTTGTGTTAACATCAGCAGCAGCAGCCACGGCAGGCACAGAAGTCACTCTAAAGCTATCACAGAGTGCAGTTATGTGACAATAATGCATCACACTAAAAATGCAATGTCACCTAGTCTGTACAGTCTGTGATTGGGGTGCAAAAGTCCTTGGAGATCCATGACTTGTTCATCTTGATGAAAGTTAGGCAAGCTACACTTTCAGGGGACAGCCGTATGCGTTATCGGTCAGGACACCACTAGTAGAGCTGAAGACACGTTCTGAGAGAACATTGGCTGCCGGGCATTATAAAACCTCCAAGGCGTGTGAGGAGCGCTCAGGCCACTCATCCATTTTGAAAGAACAAAATGTGAAAGGGTCCAAACCCTCCCTGTTGGTATTTATATTCAGTTCTATATATTCCTGCACCATCCTCTCCATTCCTTCACCACGTGTAAGACTTGGATTCTGTTGTGCTGGTGCACGAGTTGGTCTAAAAAAAGGTTCAAAGGACTCACAGAAATTGCTTCTTCCACTTCCACCACTGCTGCTAATGTTTTGGCGTTGACGAATTGACATGCCGAAGGTTGGAAGTGTAGAGCTGAGATGTAAACTGCGTGCTTCACTGCTGTCTTGGGGAAAAGCTCTCTTAACCCCTTTATTCCATCAGACGTACTATTCCGTCCATGTGACCCTGGAACTAATTCCCATGGACGGAATAGTACGCCTGAGAGCAGGCGCTGAGGAAGCCGGCAGCGATGCCAGAGCGATCGCTGGTGTGACAGAGTGCTGTGCACACTGTCACACCAGCGATCTGCTAAAATACTGTGATGTCCCACCCTGGGACAAAGTAAAAAAGTTAAAAAAATTTAAATAAAAAGTGGTAAAAAAAAATCATAAAAAAAAAAAAAAAATATTCCCCAATAAATTCATTTCTTCCTGTAAATAAAAAAAACAAAACAATAAAAGTACACATATTTGGTATCGCCGCATCCGTAACGACCCCCCCTATAAAACTTTCCCACTAGTTAACCCCTTTAGTGAACCACTTAAAAAAAAAAAACTAAGCAAAAATCAATGCTTTATCATCATACCGCCGAGCAAAAAGTGGAATAAAACGCGATCAAAAAGACCGATATAAATAAGCATGGTACCGCTGAAAATGTCATCTTGTCCCGCAAAAAACGAGCCGTCATACAGCATCATCAGCGAAAAAATAAAAAAGTTATAGCTTGCAGAATAAAGCGATGCAAAAATAATAATTTTTATATAAAATTGTTTTTATTCTATAAAAGCGCCAAAACATAAAAAAATTATATAAATGAGATATCGCCGTAATCATACTGACCCAAAGAATAAAACTGCTTTATCAATTTTACCACACGCGGAACAGTAAAAACACGATTAAAAAATGTCACGTGGTCATAAATGGAACCAATAAAAACGTCACCTCGTCCCGCAAAAAATAAGACCTCACATGACTCTGTGGGCCAAAATATGCAAAAATTATAGCTCTCAAAATGTGGTGATGCAAAAAACTACTTTTTGCAATAAAAAGAGTCTTTTAGCGTGACAGCTGCCAATCATAAAATAGTAAATCAAACCCCCCTTTATCACCCCCTTAGTTAGGGAAAAATAATAAAATTAAAAAAATGTATTTATTTCCATTTTCCCATTAGGGTTAGGGATGCGGCTAAAGTTAGGGTTAGGGTTGGCGCTAACGTTAGGATTAGGGTTAGGGTTGGGATTAGGGTTAGGGGTGTGTTAGGGTTAGGTTTGTGGTTAGGGTTGGGACTAGGGTTAGGGGTGTGTTGGGGTTAGGGTTGGAGTTAGAATTGGGGGGTTTCTGCTGTTTAGGCACATCAGGGGCTCTCCAAATGTGACATGGCGTCTGATCTCAATTCCAGCCAATTCTGCGTTGAAAAAGTCAAACGGTGCTCCTTCACTTCTGAGCTCTGCCATGCGCCCAAACAGTAGTTTACCCCCGCATATGGGGTATCAGCGTACTCTGGACCCTAAGAGTTATTGTGCAATTTGTCCTATTTCTTCTGTTACCCTTGGGAAAATAAAAAACTGGGGCGACAAAATCATTTTTGTAAAAAAAAAAATGATTTTTTTGTTTTTACGGCTGTATGTTATAAATTTTCTGTGAAGCACTTGGGGCTTCATAGCGCTCACCACACTTCTAGATAAGTTCCTTGTGGGGTCTATTTTCCAAAATGGGGTCACTTGTGGGGGGTTTCCACTGTTTAGGCGCATCAGGGGCTCTCCAAATGCGACATGACGCCCCCAGACCATTCCATCAAAGTCTGCAATCCAAAACGTCACTACTTTCCTTCCGAGCCCAGACGTGCACCCATACAGTAGTTTTCTCCCCACATATTGGGTATCAGCGTACTCAGGACAAATTGGACAACAAATTTTGGGGTCCAATTTCTCCTGTTACCCTTGTGAAAATAAAATATTGGGGGCGAAAAAATCATTTTTGTAAAAAAAAAAAAGGATTTTTTATTTTTACGGCTGTACGTTATAAACTTCTGTGAAGCACTTCGGGGTTTAAAGTGCTCACCACACATCTAGATAAGTTCCTTGTGGGGTCTATTTTCCAAAATGGGGTCACTTGTGGGGGGCTTCCACTGTTTTGGCGCATCAGGGGCTCTCCAAATGCGACATGACGCCCCTAGACCATTCCTTCAAAGTCTGCAATCCAAAACGTCACTACTTCCCTTCCGAGCCCCGACGTGCGCCCATACAGTAGTTTACTCCCACATATTGGGTATCAGCGTACTCAGGACAAATTGGACAACAACTTTTGGGGTCCAATTTCTCCTGTTACCCTTGTGAAAATAAAATATTGGGGCGAAAAAATCATTTTTGTAAAAAAAAAAAAAGATTTTTTTATTTTATGGCTGTATGTTATAAACTTCTATGAAGCACTTGGGGGTTCAAAGTGCTCACCACACATCTAGATAAGTTCCTTGAGGGGTCTAGTTTCCAAAATGGTGTCATTTGTCGGGGGTTTCCACTGTTTAGGCAGATCAGGAGCTCTCCAAACACGACATGGCATCCAGCCAATTCTGCGTTGAAAAAGTCAAACGGCGCTCCTTCCCTTCCAAACTCTGCCATGCACCCAAACAGTGGTTTACCCCCACATATGGGGTATCAGCGTACTCAGGACAAATTGCACAATAACTTTTGGAGTCTTGTTACCCTTGGGAAAATAAAAATTGGGGTGAAAAGATCATTTTTGTGGAAAAAATATGATTTTTTAATTTTACGGCTCTACGTTATAAACTTGTGTGAAGCACTTGGGGGTTCAAATTGCTCACCAAAGATCTAGATAAGTTCGTTAGGGGGTCTAGTTTCCCAAATGGGTCACTTGTGGGGGGTTTCCACTGTTTAGGCACATCAGGGACTCTCCAAATGCAACATGGCGTCCAATCTCAATTCCAGCCAATTTTGGTTGGAAAAAGTCAAATGGTGCTCCTTCCATTCCGAGCTCTGCCGTGCGCCCAAACAGTGGTTCCCCCCACATATGGGGTATCAGCGAACACAGGACAAATTGGACAACAACTTTTGAGGTCCAATTTCTCCTGTTACCTATGGGAAAATAAAAAATTAGTGACTAAGAGATAATTTTTGTGGGAAAAAAATAGGATTTTTTATTTTCATGCCCGGGCATTATAAACTTGTGTGAAGCACTTGGGGATTGAAAGTGCTCACCAAAGATCTAGATAAGTTCCTTAGGGGTCTAGCTTCCAAAATGGGGTCACTTGTGGGGGGTTTCCACTGTTTAGGCTCATCTGGGGCACTACAAATGGAACATGACCCCCATCAATGTTTGCATTCCAAAACGTTACTGCTTCCTTTCCAAGCCCTGCCGTGCGCCCAAACAGTTCCCCCCCACATATGGGGTATCAGCGTACTCAGGACAAATTGGACAACAACTTTTGGGGTCCAATTTCCTTGGGAAAAATCAAAAATTTGGGACTAAAAAATCATTTTTGTGGAAAATTGTTTTTTTTTTTCTTCACACCCAGGCATTATAAACTTTTATGAAACACTTTGGGGTTCAAAGTGCTCACAACAGGTCTAGATAAGTTCCTTAGGGGGTCTAGTTTCCAAAATGGTGTCACTTGTGGGGGTTTACACTGTTTAGGCGCATCAGGGGCTCTCCAAACACGACATGGCGTCCAATCTCAACTCCAGCCAATTTTAGTTTGAAAAAGTCAAACGGTGCTCCTTCCCTTACGAGCTCTGCCGTGTGCCCAAACAGTGGTTTTTCCCCACATATAGGGTATTGGCGTACTCAGGAGAAATTGCACAACAACTTTATCTGCCCATTTTCTCCTTTTACCCTTGTGAAAATAAAAAAAAGTTTATAAAAGTCATTTTTGTGGCTAAAAAGTTAAATATTAATTTTTTCCTTCCACGTTGCTTCAGCTCCTGTGAAGCACCTGAAGGTTATTAAACCTCTTGAATGTGGTTTTGAGTACCTTGAGGGGTGCAGTTTTTAGAATGGTGTCACTTTTAGGTTTTTTCTGCTATATAGACCCGTCAAAGTGTCTTCAAATGTGAGGTGGTCCCTAAAAAAATGGCTTTTGTAAATTTTGTTGTAAAAATGAGAAATCACTGGTCAACTTTTAACCCTTATAATTTCCTAGCAAAAAAAAATTTTGGTTTCAAAATTGTGCTGATGTAAAGTAGACATGTGGGAAATGTTATTTCTTAACTATTTTGTGTGACATATTTCTCTGTTTTAAGGGAATAAAAATTCAAAGTTTGAAAATTGCAAAATTTTCAAAATTTTCGCCATATTTGCGTTTTTTTCAAAAATAAACGCAAGGTATATCGAAGAAATTTTACCACTAACGTGAAGTACAATATGTCACGAGAAAACAATCTCAGAATCGCGAAGATCGGGTGAAGCGTTCCAGAGTTATAACCTCATAAAGAGACAGTGGTCAGAATTGTAAAAATTGGCCCGGTCATTAACGTGCAAACCACCCTTGGGGGTGAAGGCGTTAAGGTTCTGTAAAAGCGTGTTTCAATACTCCAGCATTTGCGGATCCCTTTCTAGGGTGGGAATCATCAGTCACAATTTGGTTTTATAACGTGGATCTAACAGAGTGGCAGCCCAGTAGTCAGCATTATTCCTAATAATAACTATATGGGGATCATGTTGCAGATAGTGCAGCAAGAAGGCACTCATATGCTGGGCTCTGCCATGATGTCCAAGCCCATACTGTGTTAGTGCCTGGGTATAAGGCTCATTTCCTCCGTCCCCTCCCGCCAACCACGAGCAACAGAGAAGATTATCCTCTTCATCTGACAGTTGGTCGCTAGTGTTGAGCGATACTGCTTGGTATCGGAAAATATCTGATCGGAATGCAGTCGCCGATATCACTAAATATCGCCGATATCCGATTCCGATTCCGGAAGTCCCATGTAAGTCTATGGGAACAAAATATCGACATTAAAAAAAAACATTCTTGCCTTGTTGGTTAATTGTACATGAAGGAAAACAACAAAGAGTAATGTAGAATGTATTGGGGGAGGTTGAGGAGACAATAAAGGCATACATGTTTAACCCAATGCATTGGAATAGCATTAATATTTTTTTTTTTTAAATACGTTTGCATTGACTAACAAATTGACAATGTTGTTAACCTTTTTTCTATTTTGGCAAATATGTATGTTTCACAACTTCCATGCTCTTCACCTTTTTAACTTTTGCCAGTGCCACACTTTCTCCTTCATAATTTCATCAGCATCATCATCTTTCTCATCAAATTATTCTTCATCTTCACCTTCTTAATCTTCTTCTTAAACTTCTTGCTATTCATGTTTTTGTTTACATTACTCATATTGTTATTATTAAACTAATTAATCTTCTTCATATTCAAATTATTCATCTTCTTCCTCTTCATCTTCTTCATCATATTAGAATTTCTTATTTGTGACAGAGATTCCTGTACTTGTAATCTGTAAAAGTATGAATTGTTCATCCTTCCGTTCTTGCTGTCACAAAAGATTTAAATTACAACAGTATTTGTCCGTGTTCAGTTTAGCCTGCAGCAGCAGGCATTTTCCAGGGGCACCACGAGGAGGAACGGACTCACCCCCATACACTGCTTAGTCTTCTTCTGCTTAGAATTTAGAGCATATATTTTGCTCTTCATTTTGGTCTTATACTTCATCTTCTTCTGCTTTTTGATCTTCTGCTTATTGTTCTTCTGTCTCTTGTTCTGTATCTTGTAGTTTGTCTTAACCTTCTTTGTCCTGTTGGTGATCTTCTTCTGGGTAATCTTTTATTTTTTCTTTGTGATGGTGTTCAGGCTGGTTGGCTTCCTGATTGTCGTCCTTGTTGTCATCATCTTCTTCTGGGTGGTCTTTAAGGTCGTCTAATTTCCGAAAACCAGCTGACGTTACTGGAACCCTGACGGGTATGACATGGAGCAAGAGACAATGGAAGTAACGAGGACCAGCTGACTGTGCTGGAACCCGGACGGGTAGCAGAAGGAAAAGAGGCAATGTCACAACCGAGTACCAAATGACGTTACTGTGACACGGTTACTAAGCAGGAGGTACCTGTGCTCCAAAGCACTACCAAGGACCAGCAGACGTTGCTGGAACTCGGATACGGAGATGGAGGCACCTAGGCCAAAGGCACTGGGGAGAACCAGTTGACGGTTCTGGACCCCGGACGGGTAGCAGATGGAAAAGAGGCAATGTCACAACCGAGTACCAGCTGACGTTACTGTGACACGGTTACTAAGCAGGAGGTACCTGTGCTCCAAAGCACTTCCAAGGACCAGCAGACGTTGGTGGAACTCGGATACGGAGATGGAGGCACCTACGCCAAAGGCACTGGGGAGAACCAGTTGACGGTTCTGGACCCCGGACGGGTAGCAGAAGGAAAAGAGGCAATGTCACAACCGAGTACCAGCTGACGTTACTGTGACACGGTTACTAAGCAGGAGGTACCTGTGCTCCAAAGCACTACCAAGGACCAGCAGACGTTGGTGGAACTCGGATGCGGAGATGGATGCACCTAGGCCAAAGGCACTGGGGAGAACCAGTTGACGGTACTGGACCCCAGACGGGTAGCAGAACGCACCCATGAAAATGTAAGTTGACAGGATGCAAGCCATCCGCAGTTACCGAATCACACAGTCCTACAGTGGGTGCTTGTCCTATTGTCACAATGGAAACATCCTTTATTTACATATCCCACAGCACACATAGGAATCACGTAAACTGCAGGCACCATAGAGTCGGCTAACCCGAATGCAACACGACAGCACAACTTATTGGAGGATAATTGACGTTCACACTGCCAGGAAACAGCTGTCGTGCTGTAACCAGGCTGGCCAGGAGTCAGTACCCCTGCCAATTACTTCCGAGCAACAAATGGCGGTGTTGTAGCCCAGGGAGTAGAGTTCAGGTGGTAGAAAGATGAACATAACAGGAGACATGGAAAACGTTGCCAAACAGTTATTTAATCTGAAAACGGACAGGCAAATTCAGGTGAGATCCATGCCTTGTTCATTTTCAGAAAAGTAAGCCGGTCTACATTCTCTGAGGATAGTCGCATGCGACGGTCTGTTACTACACCACCTGCAGCACTAAAGACGCGCTCAGATAATACACTGGCAGCAGGGCAAGCCAGCACCTCCAATGCATACTGGCTAAGCTCTGGCCATGTATCCAACTTAGAGACCCAAAATTTGAAAGGGGAAGAGGCATCTGGGAGTACACTTAGAGGGAAAGCCAAGTAGTCTGTCACCATCTTACGGAAACGTTTCTTCCTGGTGACTGGAGCCGTCTCGGATGGTGTAGACCTTGCTGGCGCTGTCACAAAACTTCGCCACATTTCTAACATACAGCTCTTGCCCTGTGCAGAGGCGCTGCTTCTGCTCCCTCTTGTTGTAGAGGTGTCTACACTGCCTCGACGCACAGAGCTGCTTTGTAAAGCAGTAGCAGCAGCAGCTCTCTCGGCTGGAATGTACAACACTATGGATTGCACCAGTGTGTCTTGGTACTCCTGCATTTTACGGTCCCGGTTCACCGGTGTGATGAGGGTTTGTAAGTTGTCCCGGTATCGAGGGTCTAGGAGGGTGTACACCCAATAATCTGACGTGGTGAGAATGTGGGAGATGCGGCGGTCGTTTCTCAGGCAATGAAGCATGAAATCAACCATGTGCTGCAGACTCCCAACTGGCCAACAAAAGCTGTCCTCTGGAAGAGGCGTCATCTCTGCCTCCTCTGCATCACCCCACCCTCGCTCTACATACTGACTACAGCGTTGTGTACCTCCCTCTGTAGGGATTTCTTCCTCCTCCATTGACTCCTCCTCCTCATCCTTCTCACAAAGTGAGCCCTGCCCAGCCCTTTGTGAGGAACCACGGTGCGCTGACTGTCCTGAAGGTATTTTAATTTGTGACTCCTCATCCACCTCTTCCAAAACCTCTTCCTTTAGTGCTTTCAGTGATTTCTGAAGCAGGCAGATAAGGGGGACAGTCATGCTGACTAGTGCATCATCTGCACTCGCCATCCGCGTTGAGACATCAAACGCACGCAAAACGTCACAGATGTCCTTCATAGAGGCCCACTCAGTAGTGGTGAAGTGTGAACGGCGCAAATTGCGAGTTGATTGCGCCTGTTGCAGCTGATACTCCATTACTGCTGGCTGCTGTTCACACAACCGCTCCAACATATGTAACGTGGAATTCCACCTGGTGGGTACGTCACATATGATGCGATGTTCAGGAAGGCGAAATCTGACTTGCAGAGCTGCAATGCGCGATCTGGCCATGCTGGAACGTCGCAAGTGAGCGCACTCTAGGCGGACCTTGTGCAGCAGTGCATCAAGATCCGGATAGTCCCTCAAAAAACTCTGCACGACCAAGTTGAGCACATGTGCCAGACATGGTATGTGAGTGAGGTTGCCAAGGCCCAGAGCTGCCACCAGATTTCGGCCATTGTCACACACTACCAAGCCTGGCTGGAGATTAGCTGACAAAAACCACAACGTCGCTCTCCTGCTTGATGGCATCCCAGAGCTCCTGCGCTGTGTGGCTTCGATTTCCCATGGGAATTAATTTCAGGATAGCCTGTTGACGTTTGGCCACGGCTGTGCTCATATCGGTCGCAACAGGTAAGCGTTCACGGGTCCATGTGGAGGTATACCGTGACGGCTCGAGCAGCAATGATTCTGAGGAACTGGAGTAGGAGGAGGAATCAATGTGTACAGACTGGATTCCTGCAATCCTTGGAGTTGGCAGAACACGTACAGCGCCACTGGCAAGATCTGTACCCGGCTCCACAACATTGACCCAATGGGCAGTGAGGGAAAGGTATCGTCCCTGGCCATGGGTACTGGTCCACGCGTCGGTGGTCAGGTGGACCCTGCTACTGACGGCGTTTAGTAGCGCATGTTTAATGTTTCCCTCGACATGTTTTTGCAGAGCAGGGACGGCTTGCCTGCTGAAATAAAATCGGCTTGGCACATTATATTGTGGGACTGCCAATGCCATAAAGTTCCTGAAACTGTCAGTCTCCACCAGCCTGAATGACAGCATTTCAAGGGACAGAAGTTTTGCAAGGCCAGCATTCAGAGCCTGTGCTCGTGGATGGTTTGCCGAGTATGGCCGTCTTTTATCCCATGCCTGTGCTACCGATGGCTGTTTTGTGGCCTGGGAGTGTGAGGATGACAGGGAACTTGCAGCTGTGGGTGCAATAACACTGGGTCTCTGGACAACAGTGAAAGAGGTTCTTCCATGCCGATCCTGTGAGGAAGCCGAACCAGCTGTGTGTGAGCTGGAGTAAGAGGCTCCAACACGACCTGAAGATGTAGGTGCTGCTGAAGGTTGGCCTACATCTCCAGTGTGTCTTTGTAACTCAGCTACGTGCTTTGTCCGTACATGTTTCCACATATTTGTGGTATTCAGGTTACTGATATTTTTACCTCTTTTAACTTTTTGCTTACACAGCTTGCATTGAACATAGCAAATATCATCTACAACTCTGTCAAAAAAGGACCACGCAGTGCAAGTCATGGGAGCGCCAATTTTGACATTTCTAACACAACTGCTCCCAACAGGTGGCAAACTGGAGGCTACAGGCAAGCGAGTCTGCAGCCTACCTCTCCCTCCTCTTTGTACCGTTGGGCCAATCTCTTCCTCAGAGCTGCTCCCACCACCTTCCTGCTGCTCACGCCATGTTGGGTCTCGGACTTCATCATCTCCAGTACCCTCTTCCAACACCTGCTGCTGTTGGGTGGTCTGGCCAGCACCATGCTCAACAGAAAATGGCAACTGAGTCTCATCATCATCAGATGCGTTCTGCGGTGTGCTGACCATCGGCACTGGCTCACCCGCCTCTTCACATTCAGAGAGACACAGCTGTTGCGCATCACTGCATACTGCCTCTTCTTCACATTCCAGAATGCTGCTTGGCTGGGCCCCTGTTTGCAAGCCAACAGATTCTGAGAACAGAAGCAGAGACTCAGCTGGCTCCAGTTCAGAACTCTCTGACTGCCTGGGCAATTTGGCAGGCGGTGAAGAGACAGATGGTTGTTCAACAGTGCTGTGTTCCTGAGAGGAGGTGGAAGGAATTGAAGTCGATGCATTGGCTGCCATCCAACCAACAACGGCTTCAATTTGTTCTTTCCGCAGCAGGGGGGTACGCTGAGCTCCTACCAAAGTGCGCATAAAGGAACGCTGACGGGGAAAACTGGTGGATGCTGTGTCACTGGGTGCGGCAGCAGCCACAGAATCCCCACGTCCTCTCCCTGCTGAAACTCCACGGCCACGACCACGTGCCTTACTCCCTGCCTTCTTCATCTTGGTAGATTGATAAAGAAAGTCAGAAAAGTTATAAGGCCTAAGTGTGGTTATTACGCAGAGACTGAAGTGAACACTGAAACACAACTGTTCACAATCTGTGAAAGGCTACTCCTTTGTCTACTTCTATAGTGTTTGCAACCAATGTATTGGATACGGATGGAAGCGCGTCACACTAATAGTTAAATTGCATGGAGCAGCAAGAATTACACTGAAGAAAAAAAAAAAGAGTCTGTGAGTGACACGTGCAGATGCCTACAGACAGCGTTGCATACAGAGCAAACTGCAGCGTCACCTGCACTCACACACACCTTGCAGAGCTGTTAAAACAACACTGCAGGCAAAAGGAAGCTTTACACAGCGGTTGGTGCTAGCCTGCCTACAGCACAGTACATTAAATCGCAATCTCTAACTGTCCCTCAGAGTCAGCACAGTAGCGTTCTGTCCCTTACTGAATTCACAGCACAGTGACGCTAAAATGGCGGCGGCGCCTTTTATACACTGAAGAAAAAAAAAAGAGTCTGTGAGTGACACGTGCAGATGCCTACAGACAGCGTTGCATACAGAGCAAACTGCAGCGTCACCTGCACTCACACACACCTTGCAGAGCTGTTAAAACAACACTGCAGGCAAAAGGAAGCTTTACACAGCGGTTGGTGCTAGCCTGCCTACAGCACAGTACACTAAATCGCAATCTCTAACTGTCCCTCAGAGTCAGCACAGTAGCGTTCTGTCCCTTACTGAATTCACAGCACAGTGACGCTAAAATGGCGGCGGCGCCTTTTATAGTGCATTCTGACATAATTTCAGCATCCAATCACAGCCATGCCATTAGTTAACATGACCGCAGCAGTACAGGATGTGCCCACACTTCTTAGGATTCCTCATTGGCTGACTAAAATCACATTGCCTCTCAAAGAATTATGGGAACTTCAGATTCCAGTATACGATATATGGAAAATATCGAAACAAATTATCGAAAGGCCGATAGAGCTAATATCGGCCGATACCCGATACTTGCAGTATCGTATCGCTCAACACTATTGGTCGCCATCACTTCTTCCCTCATTTGTTTTTTTTGGATCTTGCATCTACGATAACAGTTTCTCTGTTATCACCAGCCCCCCTCGATCGCAGTAATCCACCCTCCCTTGTCGTCTGCCTGTGTGACGACAGTCTTGAACTTAGAGACAATGTTATCCCTTCCGTATCCTCCTCTGCTTCCTCTTCTTCTTCTGGGACCACCATCTCCTCCAGCAGGATATTCAAAGTCTGGTCCAGCATATAGATGACCAGAATAGTGATGCTGATGACGTTACCATTTTGAAACTGTGCTGAAGGGTGGAGAGGTCCTTAATCTGTGCCCACTCTGCAAACATGATATGCGCCACGTCCGTACTGCGTTGGCCCAAGCAATATGACATGACAACATACTGCGTCAGGGCTCATTGCTGCTGCCACAGTGGCTGCAACATGTGCAGAGTGAAATTCCACCATGTCGGCACATCACATATCAACCTGTTAACTAGCATTGACAAAGACCTCTGTATCGATGCAAGTTGATGACCAGAGGGGTGCGAACGGCGGATATGAGCACACAGCTTGCGTGATTTCTGGAGCAGCTCATCCAGGCAAGTGTAGTGGCGGAGAAAATGCTGTACCACCAGGTTGAGGACATGAGCCATGCAAGGCACGTGTGTGAGCTTGCCTCACCGTAGGGCCGCCCCCAGGTTCACACTGCTATCGGACATGGCCTTCCCTGGATGCAGGTTTAGCAGAAATAGCCATTGATCAAGTTCAGCATGGAGAGCTGTCCACTAGTGATGAGCGAGCATACTCGGTAATGATCTGTGCTCGTCCAAGCATCGCTGTATTCGCGGTGATGGGCAAGCGCCTAGCATTTCGGGATTGTTCGGCGGGAGTTCGGGTCCCTGCCCGGCATGTTTGGCACTCTTTAGTGTGCCAATCAACATGCAGGGATTGTCTGCCATGCACTGTAATGCCGCAGCCATGTTGGTTGTGGCATTACAGTGATTTGCTGGCCCCACAGAGTCATCAGGTCTATATCACCACCCTGCTCGTCACATTCAGCTCTGGAATCAGATAGTGTAGGGACAGTTGCTGCCGAGATAGGGTCAGATTTGGGGGTTTCAAAGTTAGTGTGGGTATAACATAATTGAATACACAAATCCAGCTAAATCAACAGTCCTTCTAAGGATTTATTATGGGGTATTTAGATTGCAATGATAGGTAGACAGGGAGGGTATGTGGGAATATACATATCAGTGCAAGACATGCAGACACTATATGTGGGTATATAGATATCACTGCTAGTCAGGCAGTCATTGTACGTGGCATACTTCATTGTAAACATCAAGAGGGTCCATTCCATTACTGTCTGCTACTGCTGCTGCCTATTACATATATATTGACTGTATACACCATGTTCCAAATTATTATACAAATTGGTTTAAGTGTCATAGCGCTTTTTTGTTTTTTTTTTGTAAATGAAACCCATTGATGGTATTGTGTCTCAGGGTTCTTTGGATCATTGAAATCAATCTCAGATTCCTGTGATAATTAGTTTGCCATGTGAGTCCAATAAAAGGAAAACTGGATGTTCCACACTATTAAGCAGGCCAGACTTTTCAAGTAACATGGGAAAGAAAAAGGATCTTTCTGCTGCTGAAAAGCATCAAATAGTGCAATGCCTTGGTCAAGGGATGAAAACATTAGATATTTCCCGAAAACTTAAGCGTGATTATCATACTGTTAAGAGATTTGTGGCTGATTCTGAGCACAGACGTGTTCGTGCTGATAAAGGCAGAATGAGGAAGGTTTCTGCCAGGCAACTTCATAGTATTAAGAGAGCAGCTGCTAAAAAGCCATTACAAACCAGCAGATATTTGAAGCTGCTGGTGCTCTTGGAGTCCCTCGAACCTCAAGGTGAAGGATCGTTCAAAGGCTTGCTGTGGTGCATAAACTTACTATTCAGCCACCCCTGAACAGTGCTCACAAGCAGAAACGGTTGCAGTGGGCCCATACATACATGAAGACTAATTTTCAAACAGTCTTGTTTACTGATGAGTGTCGAGCAACCCTGGATAGTCGAGATGGATGGAATAGTGGATGGTTGGTGGATGCCCATCATGTGCCAACAAGGCTGCGACTTCAGCAAGTAGGTGGAGTCATGTTTTGGGAAGATAAACTCATGGTGTGGCCACCATCTTCTCCTGACCTCAACCCTATAGAGAACCTTTGGAGTATCATCAAGCAAAATATCTATGAGGGTGGGAGGCAGTTCATATCAAAACCGCAGCACTGGGAGGCTATTCTGATTTCATGCAAAGAAATACCAGCAGAAACTCTCCAAAAACTCCCAAGTTCAATGGATGCAGGAATTGTGAAGGTGATATCAAAAGAAGGGTTCCTATGTTAACATGTAACTTGGCCTGTTAGGATGTTTTGGGGTTGAGTAGCTTTTTTGCTCAGTGAATGTGACCTCCTAATGCTGCAAATTCCACAAATGAGCATTTTCAGTTCTTAAAAACATATCAAATGTTCAGAAATTCTACTGTGCCTAATATATGGAACAGTGCATTTTTGACTTTTTATTCATTTTGGAGATTATACTGTTATTATTGGGCGGTTTCTTCAATAAGATTCGATGTATACTCTAACGGGTGATGACTTTTATTAGACTGACTGTCATTTGCACCAACCACTTAGGAAAATCAGAGAAAAATATCATTTGCATAATAATTTGGAACATGGTGTATGCATAGCCCCAGGTATCAGTGGCCAGCAATATTTTTTTGCATTTTAATCCTGATTATTTTATTCAAAAGCAATCCAGAGCACACTTTTTTCTCCATTTGCTTATTGACACTGCAGAATACAGCAAGATCCTTTTCATGTTACAGTGTGAAAATCCAGCTATTTTAAATGGCTTTGCCCATGCCAGCGATCACATCTGAGTGCGCAGAAAATTCTGCCATTTTTGAGGTACTCTAAAAAATTTTTTGGAGTGTCTTATACAATTTCTTTGCACCATTTTGCTGGCAAAAAATATTTAGCTGCCAAAAATTTAGCTACAGGGCAAATATTTTACACTGGGTTTTGTCCGCCACACGGATCACATATCATTGCGCTCAAAATTGTGCCATTTCAGGCTTCCATATAATTGTTTTTGTTGTGTTTTAGCCTACCTATTGACACAATTTTACTGGCCAAACAAAAATAAAAAATACAGGCCAGATATTTCAAAGTGTGGTATCTCTATCACATACCTCATCTATCTGTGGGCTTCAAATTGTGGCATTTCAGGCCTACATTGAACTGTTTTTGCTGTGTGCTACCCTAGTTAGTGCCACTATTTTGCTGTAAAAAGAAATACAGGCCACATAGTTTACAGTGTGGTATCTCCGTCACACGACTCAGCTATCTGTGCACTAGAAATTGTTGCATTTCAGGCCTCCATTCAACTGTTTTTGCTTTTTTACTCTAGTTCTTGACACTATATTGCTTTTAAAAAATAATAATATAGGCCACATACTTTACAGTGTGGTGTCTCCGTCACACGCCTCATCTATCTGTGGGCTAAAAATTGTGGCGTTTCAGGCCTACATTGAACTGTTTTTGCTGTGTGCTACCCTAGTTAGTGACACTATTTTGCTGTAAAGAAAAACAATACATGCCACTAGAGTTGAGCGATACTTTCCGATATCCTAAAGTATCGGAATCGGAATGGTATCGCCGATATCACTAAAATATCGGCGATACCCGATACCGATACCGGAAGTCCCATGTAAGTCTATGGGAACAAAATATCGCAACTAAAAAAAACCCATTCTTTCCTTGTAAACACTAAATATACACACATAGAATACATATATATATACATGTCATTGTGACATATATATATACATATATGTATAGTTTATACACTTCTACATAGTAAAATATCCTCTCATTCAATTGCCGGGTAAAGCCGGCTTCAGTGAAAAGACAGAAGCACCCGACATGAAATGACACTTGGTGTACATAGGGTTAACCATGTCTTTTCATGTCGTTTGCTATCTGATTTGCACAAACAATTAAATCAGACTATGTGTGCAAAATTTCACACCTGTAGGGGTTAATTAAAGGTGTAAATTCGTTGTAAAAAAACGGACTTTTTTTGCTACGAATTTACACCTTTAATTAACCCCTACAGGTGTGAAATTTTGCACACATAGTCTGATTTAATTGTTTGTGCAAATTAGGCTGGAGTCACACACAACCACAAAAAATCGGTCCGTTTTAGACGGTCGACAATCGGATCAAAATAAAAACATCACACATCCTTCTGGCATCCGATTTTCCTTCAAAGATGCGATTTAATCGCATGTGTGTGTACCTTGTAACATCCGATTTTCATCCGACTTGCGAGATTTTCTCGCAGGCTTGCAAAACTGACATATAATGGATCCAAAAGAATAGTATTTAAATGCCAAAAGAAAGAATAGATATATCATAACACATATATATATATATATATATATATATATATATATATGTCATTGTGACATATATATATATACATATATTTATAGTTCTTACACTTCTACATACTGTTATAGCCGCTAATTCAATTGCCGGCTTCAGTGAAATCACAGAAGCCGACATGAAATGATACATTGTTTCCACACATTTAACCATGTAATTTCATGTATTTTTATATATGTTTGAAACATACAATTACATGAGTATATGTGTGCTAAATTTCAGACATGTAGGGGTTAATTAAAGGTGTAAATTCGTTAAAAAAAAATGCGTGGGCTCCCGCTGTATTTTCTCCACCAGACAGACAAAGCAAGCGAGTGGGGGCAGATAATAATAGCCTAGGGAGGGTACATTTTTTTTGTGCCCCCCTGGCTACTAACATCTGCCCCCAGACACCCCAGAAAGGGCAAATCTATAATTAGATTCGCCCTTTCTGGCACTTTGCCCGTCTATTCCCATTGCCCTGTAGCGGTGGCGAATGGGTTAATAAGGGGTTAAAATGACCTTGCAATTGAAAGGTCACTTTAAGCCAGGTTAATAATTGATAGCTGTCAATTAGGCAACTATCAATTATTAATCCTATTGTATGAAAGAAAAATCAAACACACACACTTTAATAAAAAATAAGTTTAATTAAATAATCACACAGTTTTTGACCATATTTTATTTTCCTGCTAAAACCATTTCCTGTAATAAAAATAAAAAAAAAAGCAAAATTATACTTACCAATCCGATGTACAGTCAGGTCCCACGGTGTAATCCATCAGAAAGGGTTAACAGGTTAAAGGTCGCAGAGAGCTAATAATGCTGTCTCAGACCTGTATTCCCCTGAATGAATAAGTTACTCTCCCAGCGAAAGTAGAGGAATAGATTCATGAATGGAGCTTAATTGATTTATTGCCAATTTAACTGTAGTGACCTGACCTAAAGGGAAAGTGGACACAATCAATTAAGCTTCATTCATGAAACACATCCTCTCCTGTCGCCAGGAGAGGAACTTATTCATTCATGAGCTTTGAGCTGAGCATGCAGGATTACTTGCACTGCTTGGCTCAAAGCTAGTTAACCCTTTGTGAAGGATTACAGCGTGGGACGTGACAGATCGGCGGAATAGGTAAGAATAATGTTGTTTTATTTCTTTTTCTTTATTTTAGGAGATCAATGGCTTCGCACGGATTTAGTGTAAAATAAAATATGGTCAAAAAAATGTGTTTTTATTTCATTAAAATTATTTATTCTTAAAGTGTGTGTGTTTTTTTATTTACTTCAATAGGATTAATAATTGATAGTTGTCTAATTGACAGCTATCAATCATTAACCTGCCTTAAGGTCACCTTTCAATTGCAAGGTGACAGTAAGGTGAGATTAACCCATTCGCCACCGCTACAGGGCAATGGGAATAGACGGGCAAAGTGCCAGAAAGGGCGAATCTAATTATAGATTTGCCCTTTCTGGGGTGTCTGGGGGCAGATGTTAGTAGCCAGGGGGGGCACAAAAAAATGCACCCTCCCTGGGCTATTATTATCTGCCCCCACTCGCTTTGCTTTGTCTGTCTGGTGGAGAAAATACAGCGGGAGCCCACGCATTTTTTTTCAACGAAATTACACCTTTAATTAACCCCTACATGTCTGAAATTTTGCACAAATACACTCATGTAATTGTATGTTTCAAACATATATAAAAATACATGAAATTACATGGTTAAATGTGTGGAAACAATGTATCATTTCATGTCGGCTTCTGTGATTTCACAAAACCCGGCAATTGAATTAGCGGCTATTACAGTATGTAGAAGTCTAGGAACTATAAATATATGTATATATACATGTCACAATGACATGTATATATATATATATATGTGTTCTATGTGTATATATCTATTCTTTCTAGTCTTTATTAAAGCTGTCAGTGTGATTTTACAGTATAGCCGGGGATGAATTGCCGGCTTTTCTAAAGGACACCGATGCGATTTCATCGCAAGTCACACAGTGTGGTCCGTTTGTAATCAGATTTTTCATCGCTCCCATAGACTTGCATTGGCGATTGTCGACCGACAATCGGTGACAATCGCAGCATGCTGCGATTGTACACGGACGTTTAAAACGGACCACAAAAAATCTGATACTGGGAGCTGCTCCATAGATTAACATAGGTCCGACTGCAATGCGATATTTCATCGCATTGCAGTCGTCCGATTTTGTCGCCAGTGTGACTCCGGCCTTAGATAGCAAAGGACATGAAAAGACATGGTTAACCCTATGTACACCAAGTGTCATTTCATGTCACCCGACATGAAATGACACTTGGTGTACATAGGGTTAACCATGTCTTTTCATGTCCTTTGCTATCTAATTTGCACAAACAATTAAATCAGACTATGTGTGCAAAATTTCACACCTGTAGGGGTTAATTAAAGGTGTAAATTCGTTGTAAAAAAAACGGACTTTTTTGCTACAAATTTACACCTTTAATTAACCCCTACAGGTGTGAAATTTTGCACACATAGTCTGATTTAATTGTTTGTGCAAATTAGATAGCAAAGGACATGAAAAGACATGGTTAACCCTATGTACACCAAGTGTCATTTCATGTCGGGTTCTGCATTTTCCACAAAAGCCGGCAATTGAATTAGCGGCTATTATACTATGTAGAAGTGTATGAACTACAAATATAAATATATATATATATGTGTCACAAATTCAATGACATGTATATATATATATGAGGTGTAAAATTGCTGAAAAAAAATGGTGGGCTCCCGCCCTATTTTCGCAACCAGACAGACAAAGCCAGTGAGTGGGGGCAGATAATAATAGCCCAGAGAGGGACCATTATTTTTGCCCCCCCCGGCTACTAACATCTGCCCCCAGACACCCCAGGAAAGACAAATCTATAATTAGATTCGCCCTTTCTGGCACTTTGCCCGTCTATTCCCATTGCCCTGTAGCGGTGGCGAATGGGTTAATATGGGGTTAAAGCCACCTTGCTATTGAAAGGTGACCTTAAGCCAGGTTAATAATTGAAAGCTGTCAATTAGACAACTATCAATTATTAATCCTATTGCATGAAATAAAAATAAAACACACACACTTTAATTAAAAATCATTTTAATGAAATAATCACACAGTTTTTGACCATCTTTTATTTTACTGCAAAAACCATTTCCTGTAATAAAAATAAAATAAAAAAGCAAAATTATTCTTACCTATCCCATGCACAGTCAGGTCCCACGGTTGTAATCCTTCAGAAAGGGTTAATGTTTACTGCAGGGACCGCAGCTAATGCTGCAGCCTCACAGTAAACCCCAAATGAATGAGTTCCTCTCCTGCCTGACAGGAGAGTAAAGGCTGGGTGTCACATAACGATACACCAGCGATCCCGACAACGATATGCACTTGTCAGGATCGCTGGTGTATCGCTACATGATCGCTGCTGAGCTGCCAAACAGGCAGCTCAGGCAGCGATCTGGGACAGCGACACTGCGGGTAACATCGCTTAAGGGCCCGTCTCACATAGCGATATCGCTACCGAGATCGCTGCTGAGTCACTAGTTTTGTGACGCAGCAGCGAGCTCACCAGCGATATCGCTGTGTGTGACATTCAGCGACGATCAGCCCCCTGCCGGGTATCGCTGATCGTCGCAGAAATGTCAGGACCTTTTTTTGATCGCTGGTTTCCCTCTGACAGGCACGCATCGCTGCGTGTGACAGGCGGGAGACCAGCGATCCGCTGGTAACCAAGGTACACAGCGGGTTTCCAGGCACCGCGCAGCGCTTGGAAACCCGCTGTGTACCTTGGATACCAGCTCCCTGCATCAGGGCGCTGGTATCCAAGGTACACAGCGGGTTTCTAGGCACAGCCCCGCGCCTGGAAACCCGCTGTGTACCTTGGTTACCAGCGGATCGCTGGTCTCCCGCCTGTCACACGCAGCGATGTGTGCCTGTCAGCGGGAAACCAGCGATCAAAGGTCCTGACATTTCAGCGACGATCAGCGATACCCGGCAGGGGGGCTGATCGTCGCTGAATGTCACACACAGCGATATCGCTGGTGAGCTTGCTGCTGCGTCACAAAACTAGTGACTCAGCAGCGATCTCGGTAGCGATATCGCTATGTGAGACGGGCCCTTAAGTGGAAAGCTTAATTGATTGCTTTCCACTTCACTTCAGTCACCAGGACACAATCTGACGTCAGAGGACTGATTACAAATAGGTCCCTTCGAAAAAAATGCGGGGGTCCCCCTATTTGTAACCACCGATGAAGCAGACCGTGAGGCCTGGTTTCAGCTGTAGGACCAAGACCCATGGACTGCCAGCTCAATACCGCACAGCAGTCGTAATCTGGCTGATTAACAAAAATAGGGGATTCCCTCGAAAAAAATTGGCGTGGGGTCCCCCCTATTTTTGTTAACCAGCCAGATGAAGAAACCGCTGAGGCCTGGATTTTCAGGCTGTTAAGGAGCCAAGATCCATGGACCTTGCCAGCCTGATAATACCAGGCCACAGCAGTCTGTATATCTTGGCTGATTAACAAAAATAGGGGATCCCCTCGAAAAAAATTGGCGTGGGGTCCCCCTATTTTTGTTAACCAGCCAGATGAAGAAAACCGCTGAGGCCTGGATTTTCAGGCTGTTAAGGAGTCAAGATCCATGGACCTTGCCAGCCTGATAATACCAGGCCACAGCAGTCTGCATATCTTGGCTGATTAACAAAAATAGGGGATCCCCTCGAAAAAATTGGCGTGGGGTCCCCCCTATTTTTGTTAACCAGCCAGATGAAGCAGACCGCTGAGGCCTGGATTTTCAGGCTGTTAAGGAGCCAAGATCCATGGACCTTGCCAGCCTGATAATACCAGGCCACAGCAGTCTGCATATCTTGGCTGATTAACAAAAATAGGGGATCCCCTCGAAAAAAATTGGCGTGGGGTCCCCCCTATTTTTGTTAACCAGCCAGATGAAGCAGACCACTGAGGCCTGGTTTTTCAGGCTGGTAAGGATCCAATATCCATGGACCTTGCAAGCCTGATAATACCAGGCCACAGCAGTCTGCTTAGCTTGGCTGGTTAACAAAAATAGGGGATCCCCTCGAAAAAAAAAACGGCGTGGGGATCCCCCCTATTTTTGTTAACCAGCCAAGTAAAATGCAGACTGCTGCGGCCTGGTATTAAAAGACTGTCAAGGCCCATGGATTTTGGCCCTCAACAGCCTGATAATACCAGGCTACAGCAGCCCCACATTTGGCGCATCAAAAGATGTGCCAATTGTGGCACTTTACCCGGCTCTTCCCACTTGCCCTGTAGCGGTGGCAAGCGGGGTAATAAGGGGTTATTGTCACCGTTGATTGCACGGTGACAATAAGCCCGGTTAATAATGGATAGGCGTCAATAAGACACCGATCCATTATTAATCCCAAAGTTATTAAATGTATAAAAAAAAGACACAGCAAGAAAAAAGTCTCTTAATGAAATAAAAGAGACAACACAGTTTTCATTTCTTTTATTACTCTCTCATTCCTGCGACGCCATCGATCTCCTGTAAAAAAAGAAAAAAAAAAAACCAACAGTATACCACCTGTCCGACGCAGTCCATAACGATAGTCCCACGACGATCCAGCTCTGCTACATCGCAATGACAGGCAGAGCCTGTCATTGCAACGCAGCACAGCTGATTACCTGCTTCCCCGGCGGTGACGTCATCGGACTGACTGCTTTACGGCCGCGATTACCCAGCAGTCACTGCAGTTATCGCGAGAAACTGCATGTGACCGCCGGGGAAAGAAGATGGCGGCCATGAAGCAGTGCAGGACGTGACCGCCGGAGATCTTCTGCCGGGTAAGTGCCGCTGACTCCTGACAGACCCGACCGACGGACACTGACAGTGACAGTGACAATCCCGATTCCGGTATCCGATAAGACGAAAATATCGGAACTCGGAATCGGAATTCCGATACAGCTAATATCGGCCGATACCCGATATTTGCAGTATCGGAATGCTCAACACTACATTGCCACATATTTTTAACAGTGTGTTTATTTCTCTGTCACAACGACTCAGCAACTAGTCTGTGGGCTAAAAATTGTGGCATTTCAGGCCTACATTGAACTGTTTTTGCTGTGTGCTACCCTAGTTAGTGACACTATTTTGCTGTAAAAAAACAATACAGGCAACATATTTTACAGTGTGGCATCTCCGTCACATGCCTCATCTCTCTGTGGGCTAAAAATTATGGCATTTCAGGCCTACATTGAACTGTTTTTGCTGTGAGCCACTGCGGTATCCCACATAGTGGCCATTTCTATGGGATATCGTAAATATAGTGTGTTTTCATATAAATGCTGTGAATTTTTATGTGGACTCTGCATAGATCAAGAATCATAGAATCATAGAATGGTAGAGTTGGAAGGGACCTCCTGGGTCATCTGGTCCAACCCCCTGCTCAAAGCAGGATTCTCTAAATCATCCCAGACAGATGTCTATCCAGCCTCTGTTTGAAGACTTCCATTGAAGGAGAACTCACCACCTCTTGTGGCAGCCTGTTCCACTCATTGATCACCCTAACTGTCAAAAAGTTTTTTCTAATATCTAATCTGTGTCTCCTCCCATTCAGTTTCATCCCATTGCTTCTAGTCTTTCCTTGCGCAAATGAGAATATAGATGATCCTTCTACAATGTGACAGCCCTTGAGATATTTGTAGACAGCTATTAAGTCTCCTCTCAGTCTTCTTTTTTGCAAGCTAAACATTCCCAAATCCTGCAACCGTTCCTCATAGGACATGGTTTGCAGACCGGTCACCATTCTGGTGGCTCTTCTCTGAACTTGCTCCAGTTTGTTGATGTCTTTTTTAAAATGTGGTGCCCAAAACTGGACACAGTATTCCAGATGAGGTCTGACCAAAGAGGAGTAGAGGGCAATAATGACCTCACGTGATCTAGACTGTATGCTTCTGTTGATACATCCTAGAATTGCATTTGCCTTTTTTGCTGCTGCATCACACTGTTGACTCATGTTCAGTCTGTTATCAATTAGTATACCCAAGTCTTTTTCACATGTGCTGTTACTTAGCCCTATTCCTCCCATTTTGTATATGCTTTTTTCATTTTTATTGCCCAGATGTAGTACTTTGCATTTTTCCCTGTTAAAATCCATTCTGTTAGTTGCTGCCCACTGCTCCAGTTTATGTATATCTTTTTGAATCCTCTCTCTCTCTTCTCTAGTATTAGCTACCCCTCCTAGCTTTGTGTCATCAGCAAATTTGATCAGTTTACCCCTTTTTAACCCCTTTCTGCCATCAGATGTACTATTCCGTCCATGTGCCCTGGGACTTAATTCCCAAGGACGGAATAGTACGTCATATGCGATCAGCTCCGGGGGAGCACAGCTGATCGCGGCGGGTGTCAGTTGATTATCAGATTGATTGCAGACCGGTCACCATTCTGGTGGCTCTTCTCTGAACTTGCTCCAGTTTGTTGATGTCTTTTTTAAAATGTGGTGCCCAAAACTGGACACAGTATTCCAGATGAGGTCTGACCAAAGAGGAGTAGAGGGCAATAATGACCTCACGTGATCTAGACTGTATGCTTCTGTTGATACATCCTAGAATTGCATTTGCCTTTTTTGCTGCTGCATCACACTGTTGACTCATGTTCAGTCTGTTATCAATTAGTATACCCAAGTCTTTTTCACATGTGCTGTTACTTAGCCCTATTCCTCCCATTTTGTATATGCTTTTTTCATTTTTATTGCCCAGATGTAGTACTTTGCATTTTTCCCTGTTAAAATCCATTCTGTTAGTTGCTGCCCACTGCTCCAGTTTATGTATATCTTTTTGAATCCTCTCTCTCTCTTCTCTAGTATTAGCTACCCCTCCTAGCTTTGTGTCATCAGCAAATTTGATCAGTTTACCCCATTTTAACCCCTTTCTGCCATCAGATGTACTATTCCGTCCATGTGCCCTGGGACTTAATTCCCAAGGACGGAATAGTACGTCATATGCGATCAGCTCCGGGGGAGCACAGCTGATCGCGGCGGGTGTCAGTTGATTATCACAACTGACACCCGGCACTATGTGCCAGGAGCGGTCACGATAAGAAACTAGATCTGAGCTAAAAAAGTAAGTTAATGTGTATGCAAAATTTAAATGCATATTAATACATGACCATTACACAGAGAAAACCAGACAAAAAACAAATATCCTAAAATAAAAAACATAAAAATTTATTTTTTGCAAAAAAAAGCATGAAGGTAGTAATAATCATAAGGGTTATTTAGTAAACATAATTTTGATGAAAAGAATGTACAAGCCATCCCGCCACGTCAAGGCAACCCTTGTCACTTGTCAAGTGACGTAAATGTGAACAAGGGCAGAGGGACTGAACACACCAGTTAAAGCCTAGGCCAGACAGGATGGATTTCTCATCCCAGAAACAGGGCGGTCACACCCTTATATGCACAAGATGCACTTTGGACAAAATAAGAAACTAGATCTGAGCTGAAAAAATAAGTTAATGTGTATGCAAAATTTAAATGCATATTAACACATGACCATTACACAGAGAAAACCATACAAAAAACAAATATCCTAAAATAAAATACATAAAAAATTTTTTTGCAAAAAATGCAATGCATTGGTAGAGCAATGATTAAGAGAGTATAGCTCAAAAAGCATTTGTTCTGTCCCATCTCTGTGGTGACTATATGCTGATAATGAAGTTGGACCTATATAACTTTGTCCAATAAAGTAATTACCCACGAACGAGAAGCTGGATTTTTCTTCTATTTTATTTGGATATCTCTCCTGCTGCACTGCAGTCTTCCGTGCTTCAGTACCTGGATCCCAGAAGGGTGAGCTGACTTTTTTCTGTTATATTCAACAACTTTTGGGGTCCAATTTATCCTGTTACACTTGGGAAAATAAAAAATTGGTGACTCAAAGATCATTTTTGTGGGAAAAAAATAGGATTTTTTATTTTCATGCCCGGACATTATAAACTTGTGTGAAGCACTTGGGGTTCAAAGTGCTCACTACAGTTCTAGATAAGTTCCTTAGGGGTCTAGTTTCCAAAATGGGGTCACTTGTGGGGGGTTTACACTGCTTAGGCACATCAGGGGCTCAGCAAACTGAACATGACACCCATCAAAGTCTGCATTCCAAAATGTCATTACTTCCTGTTATGCGCTCGGTTGCAACAACGTTATTGTATAATAGATTGCAACCGAACATGGGGTCCGCAATGCAGTTTATGTTCACTAATGCCGAACACCCTTTGGTTAGGAGGGTAATAACTGACGATTAAAATATAAAGATCTTGCCTGTGAACTTCACATTTAGCAAGATGTAGCATTTGCACTCCGTTAACTTCACGGGAGAAGTGCTATCAACTGGCGTAGATGTAGCCCTGTTAATGGCACAGGAGCCACTTGCCAGATATTAGGTTTAGCACTATGTGCTACAAGCTGGTATAGACGTAGCCCTGTTTAACTACACAGAAGCTACGTGCCAGACGCTAGGAAGTGCGTGCGACTAACGCCAGGCGTACGCGCTGTCAGGCGGTGTGCGACCGGACTGAGCAACTTCACTATTCAGCTGATGGTGATGCCCGCGTGCTGCCAACCGGGTTACGTCCGGACTGCGCAGCTTCAATATTCAGCTGGTGGCGATACCCGCATGCTGTCAGCTGGTCTTAGACAGGACTGAGCAAGTTTCTCTGTTCAACTGGCAGGTGATGCCCAGGTTACGCACCCCACAGTCTGCTCAGGGTGTATAGCTACCCTATATTCGTAGCAAGACTGCGACATTGGCTACCTGCCTGGCATAAGCTGAACCTGCCTGAAGGACCTGAGCTAATAGGCCAAGCGTACTCTGGCAAGATCCCGGAGAGCAAAGCTAGAGAGCACGTGGAGCCCAGATTCTGGCATGTCCACACATGAGCACTGCCTAATTTAGCATGATTTGACCGCGCCGAGCAGCGGACAGACAAACTATTTAAGGGCTTAGCTCCACCCCCAGCCATCTCGTCAATCGCATTACCGATGACCAATCAGGCGATGCCAGCTCAGAGGATTAGCTGCCTCAAGCCCCAATCATGGCTTGTCACGTCACGGACATGCTCAGTGCAGGCATTTCTGGACTTAGTCTTAAAACAGCCTTTTCTTGTTCCATAACCTAGGTTTAAGGCTACTACGAACAAAGACCCAAGTTACTATTTGTGCCTCTCAGGTATTGGTTAGGCATTGGGATCAACAGCAAAGCTGAGCAGCATCTGCTTCAGCTGGGTCTGGATGGGAGACCACAGACTCCTCAGGTTCAGATCCAGCTGATGCCTAACACTTCCTTTTCCTTTCCGAGCCCTGCCGTGCTCCCAAACAGTATTTCCCCCCCACATATGGGGTATCATCGTACTCAGGACAAATTGGACAGCAACTTTTGGGGTCCAATTTCCTTGGGAAAAATCAAAAATTGGGGACTAAAAAATTTTTGTGGAAATTTTTTTTTCACACCCAGACATTATAAACTTTAATGAAACACTTGGGGGTTGAACGTGCACAACAGATCTAGTTAAGTTCCTTAGGGGTCTAGTTTCCAAAATGGTGTCACTTGTGGGGGGTTTCCACTGTTTAGGCACATCAGGTGCTCTCCAAACACGACATGACGTCCAGCCAATTCTACGTTGAAAAAGTCAAACGGTGCTCATTCTCTTCAGAGCTCTGCCATGCACCGAAACAGTGGTTTACCCCCACATATTGGGTATCACCGTACTCAGGACAAATTGCACAATAACTTTTGAGGTCTTGTTACCCTTGGGAAAATAAAAATTGAGGTGAAAAGATCATTTTTGTGGAAAAAATATGACTTTTTAATTTTACGGCTCTACGTTATAAACTTGTGTGAAGCACTTGGGGCTTCAAAGTGCTCACCACAGATCTAGATAAGTTCCTTAGGGGGTCTAGTTTCTAAAATGGAGTCACTTGTGGGGTGGTTCACACTGTTTAGGATCATCAGGGGCTATCCAAATGTGACATGGCATCCAATTTCGATTCCAGCCAATTGTGGTTTGAAAAAGTCAAATGGCGCTCCTTCCCTTCCAAGCTCTGTCGTGCGCCCAAACAGTGATTCCCCCCCACATATGGGGTATCAGCGTACTCAGGACAAATTGGACAACAACTTTTATGGTCCAATTTCTCCTGTTACCCGTGGGAAAATAAAAAATTGATGACTTAAATATCATTTTTGTGGGGGTTTACACTGCTTTGGCTCATCAGGGGCTCTGCAAACTGAACATGACACCCATCAAAGTCTGCATTCCAAAATGTCATTACTTTATTTCCGAGCCCTGCAGTGCACCCAGTTTGCCCCCCACATATGGGGTATCAGCGTACTCAGAACAAATAGGACAACAACTTTTAGGGTCCAATTTCCTTGGGAAAAATAAAAAATTGGGGACTAAAAAATTCATTTTTGTGGAAATTTTTGTTTTCACACCCAGGCATTATAAACGTTAGTGAAACACTTGGGGGTTCAAAGTGCTCACAACAGATCTAGATAAGTTCCTTAGGGGGTCTATTTTCCAAAATTGTGTCACTTGTGGGGGGTTTCCACTGCTTAGGCACATCAAGGGCTGTCTAAACGTGACATGGCATCCAAACTCAGTTCCAGCCAACTTTGGTTTGAAAAAGTCAAACGGCGCTCCTTCCCTTCCGAGCCCTGCCGTGCGCCCAGACAGTGGTTTTCCCCCACATATGGGGTATCGTTGTACTCAGGAGTAGAAATGAGCGGCTTTGCCTTTTTAGGGTCGAGTTGGGTTTCATGAAACCCGACTTTCTCAAAAGTCGAGTCGAACGAAATCGGCCGAAAATCATGAAAAGTCAGAGGTCCAACTGAAACACGAAACCCAATGCAAGTCAATGGGGAAGCAAACTCGGCAGGGAGTGGAGGACAGTAAACACACAAACAGTGCCCATTTCAATGCCAACAACAGCAATTCTTAATACTTAAGCTTGGCAACCTTGATTTACTTTATAATAATAGTTACGCATTGAAAACTGGGGATTATTTGGCTAAAGTTGTGTGGGGGGTAGGGCTGGCTCCAGGTTCTCGTGTGCCCCGGGCGAAAGAGTGTCAGTGGGCCTCTTTAACACATACCACAATTAATGATTCTCCGATACGGCACAGAAATATAGGTATAGTACAATGACAAATATTTCACTTCTTACATTACATGTCTGATATCTATTTTAAATTCTACAATAGCTCAAAAACCGGACAGTATATTACTTCATACAGTATTATGGCCACCACATAGTGCACCATACAGAATAATGAGCCCCATATATTGCTCCATACAGAATAATTGGTCCCATATAATGTTCCATACAGTATATGATGAGCTCCACATAATGCTCCAGTGTATGATGGTCCCCATATAATGTGCCATGCCGCACAGGACGGTCCCCATAGAGTATAATGAGCCCCACATATTGCTCCATACAGTATAATGAGTCGCATATAAAGCTCCACACAGTTTATGATGGGCCTCATATATTGCTCCATACAGAATGGGCTCCATATAATGCTCCATACAGAATAGGCCCCATATGTGCTCCATATGATGCTCCATACCCTATATGATGCCCCATAAATAATGAACCCCATATGATGCTCCAGTATTTGATGGGCCCCATGGATGATGCTCCAGTGTATGATGGGCCAATATAATGCTCCATATATAATGGGCCCGATTTATAATGCTCCAGTGTATAATGGGCCCTGTAAATGCTGCTCCAGTGTCTGATGTCCCCCATTTAGAATGCTCCAGTATATGATGGACCCCATGGATGATGCTCCAGTGTATGATGGGCCAATATAATGCTCCATATATAATGGGCCCCATTTATAATGCTCCAGTGTATAATGGGCCCCGTAAATGCTGCTCCAGTGTCTCATGTCTCCCATTTAGAATTCTCCAGTAGATGATGGGCCCCGTAGATGCTGCTCCAGTTCATGATGTCCCCCATTTAGAATGCTTCAGTATATGATGGACCCTGTAGATGCTGCTCCAGTGTCTGATATCCCCCATTTAGAATGCTCCAGTATATGATGGGCCCCATGGATGATGCTCCAGTGTATGATGGGCCAATATAATGCTCCATATATAATGGACAACATTTATAATGCTCCAGTGTAGAATGGGCCGCTTAAATGCTGCTCCAGTGTCTAATGTCCCCCATTTAGAATGCTCCAGTATATGATGGGCCACATGGATGATGCTCCAGTGTGAGATGCGCCCCATGGATGATGCTCAAGTGTATAATGCTCCCCCTATATTGCTCCAAATATTAGAAAAAATGAAATAGCTCTCCTCGCTGGGCACTGCTTTACTCTGGACTCCTCAGCGTCGCCATCTTCCAGCTCTCTGCACTTGGACTGTTTAGGCAAGGGCATACAGACGTGGCGTCATCACACTTTCTGACCTGAATGTCACTGTCAGGAAACGCGGAAGACGTCACAGCGGTGGAGCAGGGAGAGGTAATTATTGCAAGTGCTGGGGCCTTGAGCAAGCAGGGGGGCCCACTCATGGGCGACGGCACTGGCACAAGGCCCCTCATAGTACGCCGGTGTCTCTGACGGTGAGTGGGCCCCCCTGCCATCAGAGACACGGGCGTACTATGAGGGGCCCTGTGCCAGTGCCGTCGCCCATGAGTGGGCCCCCCACCTGATCAAGGCACCGGCACTTGCCCGGGTGCGCCAGGTGCTGACGCCGGCCCTGGGGGGGTACAGCCCAGTTAGGGAGGTGGAAAAACTGGCATATGTTGAGGTGAAGGCTGGACGTTCAGCAGCTGCAAATGGAGTAAATCAGAGGAAGAGGAGGACAAAGCGAGCCATTTTGCTGGCAACCTATGTGTCATCAGGGGAAGGTTCATTATAATGAAGGTGAGATCATCAACATTTTGGGTTGACAGGCGGGTCCTTCTTTCTGTCTGGATTGATCCAGCAGCACTGAAGACTCTTTCTGATAACACACTACCAGCAGGGCAAGCGAGCTCCTGTAAGGCATATTGTGCCAATTCAGGCCAGGTGTCCAGTTTACAGGCCCAGTAGTCAAAGGGGAATGAACTGTGAGGGAGAACATCAATAGGGGAGGAGAGGTAATTTTGAACCATATTTGACAACTGCTGTCTCCTGTCTGTTGCAATCGATTCAGTATTAAGTCGTGTGAGCTGTACTCGAGAAATCAGTCCACAACATGGTAATGAAACCCCTGTCTCCAATGCCACTTCGACTGTGTGCACCACGAACACCTCTTCCATTTGGCCCACTACGGCTTGTAGTAGAACCTGCACCGCTGCTGTGTGCTGGGAATGCCGCTAACAAATGGTTTACCAGAGTTGCTTGTTTGTTCGCCAATATTAGCTCTAGGTTCTCCTGTGGCATGATGTTCTGTAATTTGCCTTTATAGCATGGATCGAGGATGCTGGCCAACCAGTAGTCATCATCCTTCATCATTTTGGCAATGCGGGGGTCCCTTTTTAGGATCCGCAATACATAATCACACATGTGGGCTAATGTTCCAGGTGTCAATGATGCACTGCCAGTGGTGGGTGGAGGAGCACTTTCTGTCAAATCCACATTCCTCCAGTCACGCACAAACCCTGTACCTGACCTAGGCAAACCAACATTTTTTCTTGCCCCCTAAGAGGCATCCTCCTCCCCAAAATAATCATCTCCCTCCTCCTCCTCTTCTTCCTGAACCTCGTCCAGGACAGTTCCCTGAGCAGACAATGCCTGTCTGTCATCAAGGCTTCGCTCCTCCTCCTCCGCTACAGACGCCTGATCCTTAATGTGCATCAAAGTTTGCATGAGCAGACACATAAGTGGGATGCTCATGCTTATGATGGCGTCGTCTGCGCTTACCAGCCGTGTGCATTCCTCAAAACACTGAAGGACTTTACAGAGGTCTTTCAGCTTTGACCACTGCACACCCGACAACTCGATGTCTGCCCTCAAACTGCCTGCCTGTGTATCCTCCCACAAATTCATTACAGCCTGCCTCTGTTCGCACAGCCTCTCAAACATGTGCATGGTGGAGTTCCACCTTGTTGCAACGTCTATGATTAGGCGGTGCTTGGGGAGGTGGAGCAATCGCTGCAGCCTCTGCATGCGACTGGAGTCTACGGGCGAGCGACGGATGTGCGAGTACAGTCTTCGCACCTTATGGAGTAGGGGTGTTAACTCCGGATAATTATTTAGGAAGCACTGCACCACCAGGTTAAATGTTGTGAATGGGCTTGAGATGAGTTCTGAGCAGAGGCTCCCTCTGGTGGTTACAAGCGGTACTGGTCTGTTCAGTGAAGATTGTGAGGACTGGGAATCAGGTGTTACTGACTGGTCTTATATAAGGGAGTCACCTTCCCATCAGGGTTGCCGGTGATCAATTGTTCGGGTCTCAATCCTTGATTCCTGTTTCCCTTGTAGCCTGCTGTGTCGTGTCTGCATCTCCTGCTAACAGATAAGACATTTTCTTCTTTTTTTTTTGTGCTTGATTTTTGCATTTTGTCCTGCACTTCTGTGGGGGCCTTCTGGGTCCCCTCCGGGGGCTTTTGCCCTCTCAGTTTAGTTCAGCCACTGATGTTTGTACTTTTGCTTTTTCCAGTTTTTTCAGTGGCTGCTGTTTTGATTTTGTTACACCAGAGAACTAATTTAGGTGGTAGAGGTCGTGTGATCTCAGGTGTTTTTGAAATTAGTAGAGTTGGTGCTTTCAGGGTTTTTTTTTGGGATTGCAGTAAGTACCCTTCCTATCCTTTTCTATTTAGATTAGTTTGGGCCCCAACGTTTGCTCATACTATTTTCTGTCTGTGTCAGTATTTCGTCTTGTCTAACCGCCATTACATGTTTGGGGGCTTGCTATTATCTTTGGGGTTCTGCTCCGGGGCAGATAGCTTTCCTATTTCTATCTTTAGGTGTAGTTAGTTTCTCAGGCTGTGACGAGGCGTCTAGGACCAACGTAGGAACGATCCATGGCTGCCTCTAGTTGTGGTGGTTAGTCAGGGTACTGCAATCTCATAGATTCCAATGCTCTGGTGTATTGCCTTTTTGCCTGCAATCCTCAGCTACCGAAACATAACAGTATCACCGGCCTAAATTTAAAATTGTATGGTACTCACAGAAGGGAAAAATATTGTGAAAGAAAAAACGGTTGTCAGAGTTGTCAGAGATATTTTTCTGTTTGTTGCATTTTTTTTTTCCCTCTGTATCTCTGGGTGCTGGGGAGGATTTTTTCTCTCAATGGAGTTTGCACAGTTGTCTGGCCGTGTGGATCAGCTTGAAACTGAGGTTCAGAGTATTGCTGCATATCTTGCTAGGTTGCCTGTTGGAACCTAGGATTCCCATGCCAGATTTGTTTTTAGGGGATCGAGCTAAGTTTCAGAATTTCAAAAATAATTGTAAATTGTTTTTTGCCTTAAAATCTAAGTCCTCAGGAAACGCAGCGCAGCAGGTTCAAATTGTCATCTCTCTCCTGCGCGGCGATCCTCAGCATTGGGCTTTTTCCCTGACACCTGGGGATCCTGTTTTGAGTGATGTTGATGCATTTTTTCAGGCTTTGGGGTTATTGTACGATGAGCCTAATGTCACTGATCAAGCTGAAAAAGCCTTGTTGGCATTAAATCAGGGGCTTGATGACGCTGAGTTATACTGTCAGAGATTCCGTAGGTGGGCAGTCCTGACCAAGTGGAATGACGACGCTTTGGCTGCCCTTTTTCGGAAGGGGCTGTCAGATAATGTAAAGGATGTTATGGTGGGATTCCCTGTCCCCTCTGGTCTCAATGATTCTATGTCATTAGCGATTCAAATTGACAGACGTTTGCGTGAGCGGAGAAGTATGCGTGGAATAGTGTTGCCTCGTGAACCTGCTTCTGAATCCATGCAGTGTGATAGAGTGGTGTCTGGGGCACAGCGTCATGAGTTTCGAAAGCGCAATGGGTTATGTTTTTACTGTGGTGATGCCTCTCATGCTATTTCAGTCTGCCCTAAGCGGGGAAGACGTTTTGCACGCTCAGTTGTCTTGGGTAGTGTTCAGACTAAGTTTTTACTAACTGTCACTCTGATATGCTCTCTGTCCTCATTTTCTGCTCAGGCTTTCGTTGATTCTGGAGCAGCTATTAACCTGATGGATTATGATTTTGCTAAACGTTGCTAAACAGTTGTGGGTTTCCCCACAGAAGTCTATTCCCCTTCTGGGGATCGATTCTACCCCTTTGGCTGAGAATAAACCTCAGTTCTCTACTCAGGTGATAATGAGGGTTGAACCTGATCATCAAGAGTGCTGCAAATTTTTGGTTCTGTATAATCTGCATGATATTATCGTACTGGGTTTCCCTTGGTTACAGTCTCATAATCCTGTTTTGGATTGGAAATCTGTGTCTGTAACCAGTTGGGGCTGCCAATGTGTTAATACCAAACATCCTGTTTTTTCTGCCCCCCCAGGCTCAGGATGTTCCTGACTTTTTGATTGATTTTTCTGATGTGTTTAGCGAAAGTAAATCTGCATCCTTGCCTCCCCATTGGAGCTATGACTGCGCTATTGAATTAGTGCCTGGTAGTAAATTCCCTAAAGGTCGCCTTTTTAACTTGTCTGTACCTGAACATGACGCTATGCGGTCTTATATCAAGGAGTCATTGGAGAAGGGTCATATCAGACCATCCTCTTCACCCTTAGGTGCCGGTTTTTTCTTTGTGGCCAAAAAGGATGGTTCATTAAGGCCGTGTATTGATTATCGTCTTTTGAACAATATTACTGTGAAATATCAATACCCGTTACCCTTGATTTCTGACCTGTTTTCCAGGGTGAAAAACGCTACTTGGTTTACCAAGCTTGACCTCAGGGGGCATATAACCTTATTCGCATTAAGCACGGGGATGAATGGAAGACGGCATTCAATACCCCGGAGGGGCATTTTGAGTACCTTGTGATGCCCTTTGGGCTCACTAATGCTCCTTCTGTCTTCCAGTCCTTCATGAATGACATTTTCAGGGATTTTGTGGATAAATTTCTGATTGTTTATTTGGATGATATCTTGATTTTTTCTAATGACTGGGACTCTCATGTGACACATGTTCGAACTGTATTCCAGATTTTGAGAGAGAATGCTCTGTTTGTGAAGGGATCAAAGTGTCTTTTTGGCGTACAGAGGATCTCATTTCTGGGATTCATTTTGTCCCCATCTGTTATTGAAATGGACCCGGTCAAGGTTCAGGCCATCTGTGATTGGGTCCAACCTACTTCATTAAAGGCTCTTCAAAGATTTTTGGGTTTTGCCAATTTTTATCGTAAATTTATTGGTAATTTCTCGGTTATTGTTAAACCATTAACTGATTTGACCAAAAAGGGTTCTGATGTGGTGAATTGGCCTCCTGAGGCAGTCTCTGCATTTCAGGAACTTAAGCAGAGATTCACTTCTGCTCCTGTTCTACGGCAGCTTGATGTTTCTCTGCCATTTCTGGTGGTGGTTGATGCCTCTGAAATTGGGGCAGGTGCCGTTTTGTCCCAAAAAGATCCAGAGACCTCTAAAAGTAACCCTTGTGCCTTTTTCTCTCGAAAATTTTCTCCTACTGAACGTAATTATGACGTGGGTAATCGGGAGTTATTGGCCATGAAGTGGGCTTTTGAAGAGTGGAGACATTGGCTGGAGGGAGCCAAACATCGGGTGGTGGTCCTTACGGACCATAAGAATCTGGTTTATCTGGAATCTGCCAAGCGACTCAATCCTAGACAGGCCAGGTGGGCCTTGTTTTTCACACGTTTTAATTTTGTGGTTTCCTTTCTTCCTGGCACTAAGAATGTTAAGGCGGATGCCCTCTCGAGGAGTTTCCTTGCGAACTCTCCTGAGTTATCTGATCCTTCTGTTATTTTGAAAGAGGGTGTAGTTCTTTCCGCCATCTCACCCAATTTGAGACTTGCTCTGGAGGAGTGTCAGGAGGATAGGCCCGAGCGCTGCCCTGTTGGAAAATTGTTTGTCCCGGACCAGTGGAAAAAGAGTGTGATGTCTGAGATTCATTGTTCCGCGTTGGCTGGGCATCCCGGAATTTTTGGTACCAGAGACTTGGTTAGTCGGTCCTTTTGGTGGCCTACCTTGTCTCGTGATGTCAGGGAATTTGTGCAGTCCTGCGGGACTTGCTCTCGCTCCAAGCCTTGCTCTCGCTCTAGTGGTTTGTTGATGCCATTGCCTGTGCCCAAGAGACCATGGACCCATATCTCTATGGATTTCATTTCCGACCTTCCTGTTTCTCAGAGAATGACCACCATCTGGGTGATTTGTGATAGGTTTTCCAAGATGATACATCTTGTGCCATTGCCTAAGTTGCCTTCCTCCTCTGAATTGGTGCCGTTGTTCCTTCAGCACGTGGTTCGTTTACACGGCATTCCTGAGAACATTGTGTCTGACAGAGGAGTCCAGTTTGTTTCCAGATTTTGGAGGACTTTTTGTTCTAAACTGGGTGTTCAATTGTCTTTCTCCTCGGCATTTCATCCTCAGACCAATGGTCAAACTGAGAGAACAAACCAGACATTGGAGACTTATCTAAATGCTTTGTGTCTGCTGATCAGGATGACTGGGTCTCTTTTTTGCCTTTGGCTGAGTTTGCTCTTAATAATAGGGCTAGCTCTGCCACTTTGATGTCTCCATTTTTCTGTAATTCTGGGTTTCAGCCTCAATTTTCTTCAGGACAGACGGAGGCTTCAATGTTAATCATAAAGTGTTTGAGCGTGTGTATGCGTGCGGGGAGGGGATGTGGTGGTGGGAGGAGTGGAGTTGGCGGAGGTGTGAGAGTGGGGTCGTGTGTGTGGGAGGCTAGATGAATAGCTGGGGTGGAGGCGGTGGGTCGTGCGAAGCGCTGGGGGGACAGTTGATGAAGATGGGGTTGTCGGGTGTTACGGAGGTATTGCGATGGTGTTGCTTTGGAGTGGGAGGGTGTGGAGAGGGAGACAGTGGAGGAGGGATTCGGTGGGGTGTGCGTGAAGGGGTGTAGGGGAAGGTGGTTAGTGAATGCGCAAGGGTAGGACGGCACGGTGGGAGAGGGGTGTGCTAGATTGAAGCAGGGTTGTGTGGGGTGTGGGGATTGAGAGGTGTTTTGGTTGGAGTGATCGCGGGTGTAGTTGTGCCCGAAATTTACAGAAGGGTGAGCGTTGGATGGTGGTGGGGGGTGTGGCTGGATAGAAGGGGGTGAATTGGATGGGTCAGAGTAGGGTGATTTGTCGTATTCTTTGACAAATGTGGGGGAGGTCGGGAAGGGTGTGGTGAGGGGGGTGTGGAGGTGTCCGTAGTTAGAGTCAGTTAGTGGAGGGGTGAGCGTGAGAAGGCGTTCGGGACTCTTGACGAGAAAGGGATTAGCAGGGAAAGATGGCGGGGGGGGGGTTTTGAGCATCTGTGGGCTGGGGGATATATGGGCGGGTGGGAGCGTAAATGAGGGTGTAAAGTGAAAGGGTCTGGTAGTTATAGGCGGTCTCGTTTCTGATCAGGTGTTGGTGGGCTGTTAGAGTGTGGGGAAGAAGGTCTGGGGTGCGGTGTGTGGGTGAGCTGGTGCATGAGGTTGGTGAGGTGGCAATGTTGAATAGAGGTGGGTCTGGGGGGGTAAACGGGTGGTGCGGTTTGAGGTGATTTGTCGTAGGTGGGTTGAGGTGGTGGGTATTGTGGGGGCGAGTGAGTTCCGGTGTCGTTTGTGGGTTCTTTGTTGCAGCTAATAAGCATGGGTTAGAGTCGAACAGGAGTGGGTGCTTGTCGGTCAAGGTGTGATGTGGAAAGTGGAGTTAGGTTGGGGAGGGTGGGGAGAAGGGGAGGTGGTGTGGAGGGGGAACCCGGGTATGGTATTAGTGGGGCGGGGATTGATAAGAGGAGGGCGGGGGAGGGGGGTAGCGAGTGGGCATTGTAGCGTCGGGGGTGAGTGTGTTGCAGGGCGGGATGGTGTTCGAGGCGGTGGTTGGTGTGAGGGGGAGGGGCTGGAGTGAGTGGTTGTGTAGGGATGTGTTCTGCGTTGGATTGTGTGCTGAGCTTCCGTAACGGAGGGCTGTGATGGAGCGGATAGGGATTGGTTGGTGGGGGAGGGGGGAGATGAAAGTGACGAGAGGTGGTCGTAGAGGTGTTTAGGATCTCTGTAGTAGATTTGAAGTTGTTTCGTTAGGGGCTGGGTGGGGGTGGGGTTGGAAGTTTGTTAGTGATGTGGCTGGGGGTTGTATGTGAATCTGTGAGCTTGTAGGTGTAGTGGGGAAAGTGTGAGAAGGTGGTCGGAGGGGAGGGTTGAGGGGGAATGGATAGAGGCGCGGCAAGTGTGATGTGGACGAGGGTGAGCTGGTGTGGGGGGGAGCGGGTTATGCGTGAGGGTCGGGTGTGGGAGGTATGGGGTTTGGGAGGTGTGTGTTGGTCGATTTAGTGTAGATATGGGGGGTGGAGGATGTGTGGGCTGTCAGGCAGATGGTTGTGCGTGGTGTGTGTAGGGGGGGTGAGGGGTTTGATGATAGTTTGATTGGGTTTTTAGGGGGGTGTCATCGCGAGCGGGGGGTTCGGAGTGCTTGCGGAACAGTGTGTGGTGTTTTGGGCGGTGCTTGTCGTGGGGTGGGCTCGTTTGATCGTTTGGGGCGAGCGGGTCGATGGGGGGAGAGTAGGAGTGTGTGCGGTGGGGGTTCTTTGCGAGGGGGCGGGTTGGGGGTGTTGGAGTTTGATGGGGTGTTGTTTGTGGTGGTGGATGGGATGGGTGAATGATGGGTGAGGGGAGTGGTGTTAGAGTGAGTGAGGTGTGATAGATGGTTGAGTGGGGCTGGTGGGTAGGAGTGTCATCGAGGGTAACGAGGAGGGCGGGAGGATTGGTGAGGCGATTAGTGGGTGACGTGTGTTTTGTGCGATGATTGGGGTGGTGTCGGGTTTGGGGTGAGCGTGGGTCTGGATGTTTTTTTGGGTGTGATGTGGGGAGTGGAAGGACGGGGGTGGGATATGCTGTGGCTGGAAGGAGTGGTGTATGTGTCGGGTTAGTGTAGGACAGGTACTCAGTAATGATGTTGCTTGATATTCAGTGGGTGGTACGGGATTTTAGGTAGTGTGTGTGGATAGTGGCTTGGGGGGCGCTGTGAGTTGTGGTGTGGAAGGTGGGTGTTCGCAGGGACGGGGGCGGGGGAAGGGAAAGTTGAGAGGTTTCGAGATGTTTGCTTGTAGTAACGGGGTAGAGGAGGGGTGTTCGGGTGGAGGGGTGGGGTGGAGAAGAGGGGGGGGGTGGTTGAGTGTGTTATGGGTAGGGAGAGGTGTGGTTTTCTTGTCGGGTTAGGGGGCGGGGTGGGGGGAGTATGGGTTGAGTGAAGGGGTTTGGGTGTGGGTGGGGAGAGGTGGGTGAGGAAGGATGATGGGGGCGGGGAGGGAGCTTGCTTAGCGACAGGGTGTGGTCTTGGATGAAGTACTAATGGGGGGGTGGGGTGGTGGGGGTTTTGTGGGGGGGTGTGGGGAATGGAGTTGGGCGTGGTAGTGGTTTACTGGGGGTTGAGAGTATGTCCGCGAGTCGGAATGGGGGTGAGTGTGGCCGTTATAAGTGAGGGTGTGTGTGGGGGGGATGGTGAGGGTGGGGTGTGTTGGGTATGAAGGTCGGGGGGGTCGGTGTTTGAGTTAGCGGGGTTGAGAGCACAGAGGTGGGGTTGCATGGTCGTTGAGGTGGTATGGGGGATGTGTGGGGTGATGAGGGGAGGGTGTGTTGGTTTGGGTGGCGGGTGTGGGGATGTCTTGAGAACGGGTTGGTATGGCGTAATGGAACGGAATGGTTGGGGTTGTAAGGGTGGCGGGTAGCTTAGGTTTTGAGTTAGTGTAGTGTGTGAGGAGGTTGGGGGAAGAGGGTAGGGGTGGGTCACGAGATGTTGGGTGCTGGTGGGCTAGGTTAGGAGCGTTTTTCATGGTGTCCGTTAATGTTTGATACTGTGGTGGGGCAGACTGCGAGTGTTGGTGGGGCTGAGGTGTGGGGTGAGGGTAGGAGTGATTGGTCGTATCTGTTGTTGGGGGATTGCGTCTGTGGATTTTGCTGGCTGGGGTGGGTGGCGAGGGTGTCCGCTGGAATGGACGGTTAGCGGCTGGATTGTGGCTGGATGTAGCGGTTATGGGGATAGTGGAATCGGTTCTGGAAGGTGTGTATGATTTGTGGGGGTGGGGGCGTTTTTTGTGGTTTGTGTGGAGTTTGGGAGTTGTGTGTGTTGGGAGAGTTCTGGGTACGGGAAGAGGTGTGATGTATTACGTTGAGGGTGTGATGGGGTGGAGATGGTGTCTGGGGCAGGTTGCGGTTAGGGATTATTAGTTGAGGGGGATGTTGTTAGAGGGTGGGGGAGTTTGTGTGCGGATGGGTTGGTTGAAAAGTGATGTTGGGCGGGTTATTGGGGTGGATAGTAGTGAAGGGTATAATAGGGGAACCGGGCGGTGAGGTGGTGGGGGATGTATGTCGGCATTAGGGAAGGTTTGTACGGGTGTAGGCTGTGGTGGGTAGTTTCACTTCGGTTGTGGGTTGTTTGATGTCGGGAGTGTGGAGGTTGTGCGTATCGTTATAAGGTGGGGAGAGAGTAGTAGGGGTGGTTGGTTGTGAGGGTGGTGAGATTTTCTGGAATAAGGTAAATTGGGGTGGCAGGGGGGGTGGTTGTTTTAACAGTGAAGGCGGGGGATTGAAGGGGGAGTGCAGGGGTGGGTGGTGTGGGAAGGTGATAGGTGGGGTTCGGTGTCGGGGTGATGGGGATTTGGAATGTGGTGTTTGTGTTGGAGAGGGGTTGTTGGTTGGGTGGGTATCATGTTGTGGGGGATGTGTGATGGGAGGAATGTGTGGAAGGGGGAGGTGGAGGTGAGTGGGAGTAGCTGACGGGGTGGGTTTGTGAGGTGTGCGGGCGGGATGGCGTGCGGTCGATGTGATGTTGGATGGAGGATGTGGATGGATAAGTGGTTGTGGATAGAGTGGGGTGCTGTCGGTTGGGTGGATGGTGTTGGTTGGGAGTCGGAGGGGGGGGGAGGTGCAAGCTGAGTTGGGTGTGCGGGAGTGGAGTGGGAGTTGGGTGTGTTGGGGAGGGGATAAAGGGGTCGTAGTGAGGGGTGGGTGATGGTTGGGTGTTGGCTTGCTGTATTTGGAGGAGTTGTGGCGTACGTGGGGTCGTAAGGTGAATTCGGCGTGTTTGGAGCAGTGGGGGGTGAGTATGGTAGGGTCTATCTGTGGGAGGGGGTGGGGATGTGGTGGTGGAATTTTGGGTCGTATTGGTTGTTGGGTGTGGGGTGGGATGGGTATGGGGAGTAAGAGAGGTTAGTGTGGTGTGTTGGGACGTGTGAGTTTGAGTGATGGTGGTGGAGACGGTAGGGGTTGGGGTGTGTTGGGAAGGTGTGTGATGTGGTGGTAATCGTGGTAGCGGGACGGTGGAGTGAGGAGCTTGGGTATTATGAAGGGTGGTTGTGGTATGTAGTGTGGGTGTGGTGGGGGATGTGTGGTGGAGAAGTGGTGTGGGTGTTGTGTGGAGGGGTTGGTGGTGGTATGTTATTGGGCGGGGGGGTGGGTGTTGGTGGTGGGGGGAGCCAAGGATGTGTGAAGGGTGACACGAGGGTTGGGAACGGGGATGTTTTTTGTGGGGGGTCGTGAGAGTGGGTGGTGCCGTGATGTGGGGCGTTTTAGTGAGGGTGATCTTAGGCTGGTGGTGTAGTGGTTGGTTGCGGAAGGGGGTTGGTAGAATGGGCGGGGGGGGGTCAGGGTTTTCTTTGTGTTGGTGTTGGGTGAGTGGGTTATGGGATTTTGGGATGGTATTTTAGGTGGTGAGGGGAGATATGTGGAGTGTGGGTGGAGGGGAAAGTATTGTTGCAGTAGGGTCGGTGGGGGAATGAGATGTTGATGTATGTTAATGTGATGTGTGTGGGTTTGTAGATAGTTGGGTGTTTTCGGGTTGAGATGATGTGATTGGGGGGTTATGGTGGGAGGGGGATGTGGGTGTGGTGGAAACGGGTGTTATGTAGTGGTGTGTTATGGTGAACGTGGATAGGTGGCGGAGAGTGGGTGGATATTTTCGGGGCTTTATGCGGTTTTTAATGCTTAATTCGATGGGGGTTAATGTTTTATATTCGTTGAGCGGTACATTAATCGAATTTTTATCTTTTTTTGCGCTGTTATATTGAATAGATATCTAATTTCATGTATTATTCCTTTAGTTTTATTCGTTATTTATCATATAATATGTATTTCGTCTTTATATGTAGGCTTATAGCATTTAATTTTATTCGTAGTTAAGTGATTGTATTGGCGATTACGACTTTTGGTTTCTGTAATTCATTATTTATAATTAGTTTTAGTAGGTCATATGTTACTTAATTTCTCCGGTCAAATTGTTTATACTATTACGTAATTTATATTATTCTGTGTTTAGAGATTTATTTATCTTTTCGCTAATATTTATCATAGTTTGTTGATGAGGTTTGTTGAGCCAGTGGTTCCTGATGTGTGCCTCCTTGACCTGTTTGGTTGAGGGCAATCTGGAGTATGTGGTTGAGAAAATATTAGATTCTCGTTTTTCTAGACGGAAACTCCAGTATTTGGTTAAGTGGAGAGGTTATGGTCAGGAAGACAATTCTTGGGTGTTTGCTTCGGACATCCATGCTAGGAGACTCATCCATGCGTATCATAGAACTCATCCTGACTGACCTGGTTGCTCAAATGAGGGTTCGGTGACCCCTCCTCAAGCGGGGGGTACTGTTGTGAATGGGCTTGAGATGAGTTCTGAGCAGAAGCTCCCTCTGGTGGTTACAAGCGGTACTGGTCTGTTCAGTGAAGATTGTGAGGACTGGGAATCAGGTGTTACTGACTGGTCTTATATAAGGGAGTCACCTTCCCATCAGGGTTGCCGGTGATCAATTGTTCGGGTCTCAATCCTTGATTCCTGTTTCCCTTATAGCCTGCTGTGTCGTGTCTGCATCTCCTGCTAACAGATAAGACATTTTCTTCTTTTTGTTTTTGTGCTTGATTTTTGCATTTTGTCCTGCACTTCTGTGGGGGCCTTCTGGGTCCCCTCCAGGGGCTTTTGCCCTCTCAGTTTAGTTCAGCCACTGATGTTTGTACTTTTGCTTTTTCCAGGTTTTTCAGTGGCTGCTGTTTTGATTTTGTTACACCAGAGAACTAATTTAGGTGGTAGAGGTCGTGTGATCTCAGGTGTTTTTGAAATTAGTAGAGTTGGTGCTTTCAGGGTTTTTTTTTGGGATTGCAGTAAGTACCCTTCCTATCCTTTTCTATTTAGATTAGTTTGGGCCCCAACGTTTGCTCATACTATTTTCTGTCTGTGTCAGTATTTCGTCTTGTCTAACCGCCATTACATGTTTGGGGGCTTGCTATTATCTTTGGGGTTCTGCTCCGGGGTAGATAGCTTTCCTATTTCTATCTTTAGGTGTAGTTAGTTTCTCAGGCTGTGACGAGGCGTCTAGGACCAACGTATGAACGCTCCACGGCTGCCTCTAGTTGTGGTGGTTAGTCAGGGTACTGCAATCTCATAGATTCCAACTGCTCTGGTGTATTGCCTTTTTGCCTGCACTCCTCAGCTACCGAAATATAACAGTTAAAGGTGTGAGCCAGGCAAGGTATGTGCCTGAGTTTTGCCAGGGCTATGGCCGTCACAAAATTATGGCCGTTATCACTGACTACCTGGCTCAAGATGTTGAGTGCCCAGCCATGACTCAGTTTCTCGCTGCAAGTAGTTGGCCAGTACCTCCGCAATGTGTCTGTTGTTGTCCAAATACATCATCCTTAAAACAGCCTGCTGACACTTACCACTAGCTGTTCGATAGTGAGACACCTCGTGTGCAGCATTGGCAGCACCTTTCCACTCACTGATTGTTTCAGTGCATGGACAATGCAGTCTTTCAAATGCAGGTGGAGGTCAGGGATGGCTTTTCTAGAACAGAAGTGTCGACTGGGTAGGTCATAGCGTGGGACAGCGTAGGCCATGAGGTCTCTGAATGCTGCGCTTTCAACCAAACGGAAGGGCATCATCTCTAATGAGATCAGTTTGGCAATGCAGGTGTTCAAAGCCAGTGTATGCGGATGAGAGGATGAGTACTTTCTTGTCCTACTCAGTTTGTCTGTTAGGGTGAGCTGGACTTGAGAGCTGAATATAGGCTAACTAGCGGTGGACATGACGGACTGAGAGGGGGTTGGAGGTGGTGATGGTGGTGGTGGTGATGGCCTAGATTCAGTCTTTCGTTGCAAAAACATTGTGATTTCCTGACTGCTTTGATCTTGCGATGGCACCTCAACTTTTCTTTCTGGTGGTGTGCTAACCGGTGGGCTTACAGTGGGGTTAAGCAATGTAGCGTTGTTGGCTACCTTTGGTCGGAGCAGGTGCACATGTGCTACCTGAGGTATTGTAGTCCGTCCACACTTGCAAGTGTATGGTGTTTAAATGTCTAAGCATGCAACTGGTATTCAATTTTCGGAGATTTTTCCCTCGGCTAAAGGTCCTTCCGCACTTCTTACAGATAATCTTTGCCGTCATCAATGGAATTTTGGTCAAAAAAGTGCCTCACTGCACTCTTCCTACTATGGTACAACTTTTCAGAGCTTGCACGCTGTGCTAACTTGACCGTCTGGCCAAGCTGTCCTGCAACTCTTTTTGTTTTTTTAACACGCTTTTGGACTGCTACGGGCCTGCCAGATAACCGCAGCTGTGATGTCGATGCCTGCTGTGGATCCTCCTCCTGTTCTGAGCACCCTGTTCCCTCAATGGATGCCAATCCGGGTCAATAACTGGGTCATCCATCACCTCCTCCTTAATTTCATGTGCACCTTCCTCTGTGTCACCGTGTAAGGTGGTAGAGTATACGGGAAGGGGCACCTGAGTTTCATCAGGGTCAGATTCTGGCTCAGTAGACTGCGAGGGCAATGTAGTGCTGTGGGTGAATTTACCAGCAGAATCATCTAGCAGTGGCTGTGCATCAGTGCACTCCAAGTCAGATTCATCTTGGACTGGGGAATTCAGGATTTGACTTGATAACCCAGGCATGGTATGTGAATAGAGCTCTATGGAGTAATCAAAAGTGTGGCCTGCCGCATCCTTCACTTTTGGTGGGGATTAAGGACACAAGGAAAGGTGTTGTTCCTGACCAGGAACCTGCACTGACGACTCAGTGCTTGCATTTTTTGAAACTTCAGAAGAGGAGGCGATAGAGCTGGAGGCTGTTTCGGCAATGTAAGACAAAACCTGTTCCTGATGCTCCGGCTTTAAAAGCAGTTTATCTACTTCAAGAAAAGGGAGCCTTCCAGGCCTTCTTGAGCAAGACGATGACGCTGGCTCAACACCTCCTGCCTTAGGTGCTATTGTGCTTTTGGCACTTCCAGCAAATGCACCACCACCATCATCAGTACCAGCTGGCCCCCCACGCCCAAGTCCACGGCCTCTTCCACCATACTGCCTCATTTTTGGGAAAATGTACCCAAAATACCAGCAGATATATGGTACTATATCAGAAGCGTACAGCTGTATACAGTCTAGGGATAATTGTAAATCTCCGTTTATATTTCAGGAGTCAGACAGAGACGCTCTCAGGCTCAGTATGGATAAGACAAGAATATAAAAAGCTGAAAAAGGGTAATGTATCAGAAGCGTACAGCTGTATACAGTGTTGGGGTAATTGTAAATCTCTGTATATATTTTTGGAGAAACACAGAGGCGCTCACAGGCTCAGTATGGATGACACCAGAATATAAAAAGCTGAAAAAGGGTAATGTATCAGAAGCGTACAGCTGTATACATTGTTGGTGTAATTGTAAATCTCTGTATATATTTTTGGAGAAACACAGAGGCGCTCACAGGCTCAGTATGGATGACACCAGAATATAAAAAGCTTAAAAAGGGTAATGTATCAGAAGCGTACAGCTGTATACAGTGTTGGGGTAATTGTAAATCTCTGTATATATTTTTGGAGAAACACAGAGGCGCTCACAGGCTCAGTATGGATGACACCAGAATATAAAAAGTAGAAAAAGGGTAATGTATTAGAAGCGTACAGTTGTATACAGTGTTGGGGTAATTTTAAATCACCATATATATTTAAAAATATTTAGACTTGAGAGTCCTCAGTGGTTGATACCTTTTAATGGCTAACTGAAAAGATGGTAACAAATTGCAAGCTTTCGAGACTACTCCGGTCTCTTCATCAGGCAAAGACTAAAACAAAAACTGAAGAATCACATATATATATATATATACACAAGAGGACACAGGAATAGTGCAATAGGTAAGACAAGTGACGTGAAGCAGAACTGTCATTATGGCAGAGGAATGAACATAAATATTGGAACAGATCATAGATAAGGAGAGAGTTTTATTGCCCTCTGATTGGGGTCTGGTGTTGTGTTTTGATGCCCCTAGAAGGTCAGAGACGCAGATTCCTTAATTGATATAGAATGACATGAATCCATGTGACATGTTCATTCCAGCACTAAGAGTGTCAAAGGTCATCATAAGTTTGTATTCCCAAACCTTTCTATCTTTCTCAGATTTGAAGTTAGATTTTAATACCAGTAATTCCATATCCATTATGCTATGACCGGGCATACAAAATGTGGTGTACCTAATTATATGTACTAAATGTCCAACTGGGGGTCTGTATGTGGGGGAGACCGGGCAAAAACTGAGAACAAGGATGAATTCTCATCGCCACACGATAAGAGAAAAAAGAATGGATTTACCTGTGGCAAAACACTTTTGTATGCCCGGTCATAGCATAATGGATATGGAATTATCTCTGACCTTCTAGGGGCATCAAAACACAACACCAGACCCCAATCAGAGGGCAATAAAACTCTCTCCTTATCTATGATCTGTTCCAATATTTATGTTCATTCCTCTGCCATAATGACAGTTCTGCTTCACGTCACTTGTCTTACCTATTGCACTATTCCTGTGTCCTCTTGTGTATATATATATATATGTGATTCTTCAGTTTTTGTTTTAGTCTTTGCCTGATGAAGAGACCGGAGTAGTCTCGAAAGCTTGCAATTTGTTACCATCTTTTCAGTTAGCCATTAAAAGGTATCAACCACTGAGGACTCTCAAGTCTAAATATTTTTCTATCTACTGGCTAACACGGTACGAAGATACACATCTTTCCTATATCATATATATTTACGGAGTAACAGACAGACGCTCACAGGCTCAGTATGGATTAGACTAAAATTTATAAAAAGCAGATCCGCAAGACATGATCATACATGTGGGCCAATGTTCCAGGAGTCAATGATGCACTTACAGTGGTGGGTGGAGGAGGATTTTCTGCCAAAAAGGGTACTGTATCACAAGCGTACAGCTGTATACAGTCTAGGGGTAATTGTAAATCTCCTTATATACAGTATTTCAGGAGTCACACACAGACGCTCACAGGCTCAGTATGGATCACACCAAAATATAAAAAGTAGAAAAAGGGTAATGTATTAGAAGCGTACAGTTGTATACAGTGTTGGAGTAATTTTAAATCTCCGTATATATTTCTGGAGTAAGAGACAGACGCTCACTGGCTCAGTATGGATTAGACAAAAATATATAAAATGCATATCCGCAAGACATAATTACACATGTGGGCTAATGTTCCAGGTGTCAATGATGTACTTACAGTGGTGGGTGGAGGAGGATTTTCTGCCAAAAAGGGTACTGTATCACAAGCGTACAGCTGTATACAGTCTAGGGGTAATTGTAAATCTCCGTATATATTTCTGGAGTAACACACAGACGCTCACAGGCTTATTATGGATCACACCAGAATATAAAAAGTAGAAAAAGGGTAATGTATTAGAAGCGTACAGTTTTATACAGTGTTGGGGTAATTTTAAATATCTTTATATATTTCCGGAGTAACAGACAGATGCTCACAGGCTCAGTATGGATTAGACTAAAATATATAAAAAGCAGATCCGCAAGACATAATCACACATGTGGGCCAATGTTCCAGGTATCAATGATGCACTTACAGTGGTGGGTGGAGGAGGACTTTCTGCCAAAAAGGGTACTGTATCACAAGCGTACAGCTATATACAGTCTAGGGGTAATTGTAAATCTCCGTATATATTTCAGGAGTCACACACAGATGCTCACAGGCTCAGTATGGATTACACCAGAATATAAAAAGTAGAAAAAGGGTAATGTACTAGAAGCGTACAGCTGTATACAATGGTGGGGTAATTGCAAATCTCCGTATATATTTCCGGAGTAACACACAGACGCTCACAGGCTCAGTATGGATCACACCAGAATATAAAAAGTAGAAAAATGGTAATGTATTTGAAGCGTACAGTTGTATACAGTGTTGGGGTAATTTTAAATCTCCATATATATTTACGGAGTAACAGACAGACGCTCACAGGCTCAGTATGGATTAGACTAAAATTAATAAAAAGCAGATCCGCAAGACATGATCACACATGTGGGCTAATGTTCCAGGTGTCAATGATGTACTTACAGTGGTGGGTGGAGGAGGATTTTCTGCCAAAAAGGGTACTGTATCACAAGCGTACAGCTATATACAGTCTAGGGGTAATTGTAAATCTCCGTATATATTTCAGGAGTCACACACAGACGCTCACAGGCTCAGTATGGATTACACCAGAATATAAAAAGTAGAAAAAGGGTAATGTATTAGAAGCGTACAGCTGTATACAATGGTGGAGTAATTGCAAATCTCCGTATATATTTCCGGAGTAACACACAGACGCTCACAGGCTCAGTATGGATCACACCAGAATATAAAAAGTAGAAAAATGGTAATGTATTTGAAGCGTACAGTTGTATACAGTGTTGGGGTAATTTTAAATCTCCGTATATATTTCAAGGAGTAACACACAGACGCTCTCTCAGTATGGATTTGACCATAATATAGAAGGCAGAAAAACGGTACTGTATCAGAAGATATCAGCTGTATACAGTTTTGGGAAAAATTTAAATCTCGGTATATATTTCCAGAGTAACAGATAGGCGCTCACAGGCTCAGTGTTTATTAGACCAGAATATGAAAAGCAGAAAAAGTGTACTTATCAGAAGCGTACAGCTGTATATAGTGTTGGGGTAATTTTAAATCTCGGTATATATTTCAGGAGACACACACAGATGCTCACAGGCTCAGTATGGATTACACCAGAATATAAAAAGTAGAAAAAGGGTAATGTATTAGAAGCGTACAGCTGTATACAATTTTGGGGTAATTGCAAATCTCTGTATATATTTCCGGAGTAACACACAGAAGCTCACAGGCTCAGTATGGATCACACCAGAATATAAAAAGTAGAAAAAGGGTAATGTATTAGAAGCGTACAGTTGCATACAGTGTTGGGGTAATTGTAAATCACTGTATATATTTCCGGAGTAACACCCAGACGCGCTCTCAGTATGGATTTGACCATAATACAGAAGGCAGCAAAACGGTACTGTATCAGAAGATACCAGCTGTATATGGTTTTGGGGAAAATTGAAATCTCCTTATATATTTCCGGAGTCACACTCAGATAGTCAGCATGTATTTATCCGTGATACCAGCCGGTACACGGTAGTGTGTGAGGAGCGTACAGCTCTATACGGTGTGTGAAAAAATGAACGCTTGGTAACTATGCAGAAAAAAAGAGTAAAAGTATTTGTTCTGTGTAAAAAGCAGTCTGCACAGCAGTGTACACACAGCAATACAGCTAGCAGGCAGCCTATTAACCAGCTCTGTTGCTGCACAAAAGAAATTCCTCCCCTGTCACTGGCAGGCAGCCTAATAACCAGCGCTGCTGAACACAACAAAATCCTCCCCTGTCACTGCAAACTAACTGTACAGCACAATGTGTTGTGAATGTGTTAGAAATGAATTCTGAGCAGAAGCTCCCTCTGGTGGTTACAAACAGTACTGAACCATTCAATGAGGATTGGCAATCAGGAATTACAGACTGGCTGGATATAAGGGAGGTTCCCTCCCATCATGGTTGCCAGTGACCAATTGTTCTTGTCTCAACGTTGTTTCCTGGTTCACTTGGAAGCTTGCTGAGTCCTGCTCTCAGATAAGATATTTTCTGTTTTTTGTTTTTGTGCTTACCATTTGCATATTTGTCTGCAATTCTGTGAGGTTAGCCAGGTTTTCCCCCCCGGGGGCTTGGGCTCCTCTCAGTTCCTCTGGAGCCACTGCTATTTGTTCATTTGCCTTTTCCAGTTTTTTCAGTGGCTGTGGCTTAGTTTTGTTACACCAGAGAACTAATTTAGGTGGTAGAGGTCGTGTGATCTCAGGTGTTTTTGCAATTAGTAACGTTGGTATTTTTTAGGGTTTTTTTGGATTGCAGTAAATATCCTTCCTATCCTTTTCTGTCTAGGCAGATTGGGCCCCAACGTTTGCTCATACTATTTTCTGTCTGTGTTTGTATTTCCTCTTGTCTAACCGCCATTACATGTTTTGGGGCTTCCTATGTTCTTTGGGGATCTGCTCCGGGGCAGATAGCTTTCCTCTTTCTATCTTTAGGTGTAGTTAACCTCTCAGCCTGTGACGAGGCGTCTAGGACCAACGTAGGAACGCTCCACGGCTGCCTTTAGTTGTGGTGGTTAGTCAGAGTACTGCAATCCAGTAGATTCCAACCTCTCTGGTGTATTGCCGTTTTTGACTGCTCTCCTCAGCTACCAAATCATAACAGTATCACCGGCCAAACTGAAAATTATATGGTACTCACAGAAGGGAAAAATAGTAAAAAGGAAAAAAAAAGGGGAGTTGTCAGAATTTTTTATTTTTTTTTCTCTCTGTTTGTTGCATTTTTCCCTCTTTTTCTCTGGGTGCTGAGTAGGAATTTTTTTTTTCTCTCAATGGAGTTTGCACAGTTATCTGGCCATGTGGATCAGCTTGCCACTGAAGTTCGGAGTATTGCTACCTATCTTGCAGGGTTGCCGGTTGTGGAACCTAGGATCCCCATGCCAGATTTATTTTTGGGGATCGAGCTAAATTTCTGAATTTCAAAAATAACTGTAAGTTGTTTTTTGCCTTAAAACCTAAGTCCTCAGGGAACGCAGCACAGCAGGTTCAAATTGTCATCTCTCTCCTGCGTGGCGATCCTCAAGATTGGGCTTTTTCCCTGACACCTGGGGACCCTGTTTTGAGTAATGTTGATGCATTTTTTCTGGCTCTGGGGTTATTGTACGATGAACCTAATGTCACTGATCAAGCTGAAAAAACCTTGTTGGCATTAAATCAGGGGCTTGAGGATGCTGAGTTGTACTGTCAGAAATTCCAAAAGTGGGCAGTCCTGTCCAAATGGAATGATGATGCTTTGGCAGCCCTTTTTCGGAAGGGTCTGTCAGAGAATGTAAAAGATGTTATGGTGGGTTTCCCTGCTCCCTCTGATCTCAATGATTCTATGTCATTAGCGATTCAAATTGACAGACGTTTGCGTGAGCATAGAGATATGCGTGGAATAGTGTTGCCTTGTGAACCAGCTTCTGAACCCATGCAGTGTGATAGAGTGGCTTCTGGGGCACAGCGTCATGAGTTTCGAAAACGCAATGGGTTATGTTTCTACTGTGGTGATGCCTCTCATGCTATTTCAGTCTGCCCTAAGCGGGGAAGACGTTTTGCACGCTCATTTGTCTTGGGTAGTGTTCATACTAAATTTCTGTTGACTGTTACCCTGATTTGCTCCCTGTCCACATTTTCTGCTCAGGATTTTGTTGATTCGGGAGCAGCTATTAACCTGATGGATTTTGATTTTGCTAAACGTTGTGGGTTTCCCTTGATACCCCTACGGAAGTCTATTCCCCTACTGGGGATTGATTCTACCCCTTTGGCTGAGAATAAACCCCAGTTCTCTACTCAGGTGATAATGAGGGTTGAACCTGATCATCAGGAGAGTTGCAAATTTTTGGTGCTGTATAATCTGCATACATTATTGTACTAGGTTTCCCTTGGTTACAGTCTCATAATCCTGTTTTGGATTGGAAATCTGTGTCTGTAACCAGTTGGGGCTGCCAATGTGTTAATGCTAGTGTTGAGCGATACTGCTCGATATCTAAAAATATCGTATCGAAATGGTATCGCCGATATCACTAAATATCGTCGATATCCGATTCCGATACCGGAAGTCCAATGTAAGTCTATGGGAACAAAATATCGCAACTAAAAAAAACCTTTATTTCCTTGTAAACACTAAATATACACACATAGAATACATATATATATATATACATGTCATTGTGACATATATATATATATACATATATGTATAGTTTATACACTTCTACATAGTAAAATATCCTCTGATTCAATTGCTGGGTAAAGCCGGCTTCTGTGAAAAGACAGAAGCACCCGACATGAAATGACACTTGGTGCACATAGAGTTAACCATGTCTTTTCATGTCGTTTGCAATCTGATTTGCACAAACAATTACATCAGTCTATGTGTGCAAAATTTCACACCTGTAGGGGTTAATTAAAGGTGTAAATTCGTTGTAAAAAAAACGGACTTTTTTGCTACGAATTTACACCTTTAATTAACCCCTACAGGTGTGAAATTTTGCACACTTACACTCATGTAATTGTTTGTGCAAATCAGATATCAAACTACATGAAAAGACATGGTTAACTCTATGTAAACCAAGTGTCATTTCATGTCGGGTTCTGCATTTTCACAAAAGCCGCAATTGAATTAGCGGCTATTATACTATGTAGAAGTGTATGAACTATAAATATAAATATATATATATATATATATGTGTCCACAAATTTAATGACATGTATATATATATATGAGGTGTAAAATTGCTGGAAAAAAAATGCGTGGGCTCCCGCCCTATTTTCGCAACCAGACAGACAAAGCCAGTGAGTGGGGGCAGATAATAATAGCCCAGAGAGGGACCATTATTTTTGCCCCCCCCGGCTACTAACATCTGCCCCCAGACACCCCAGAAAGGGCAAATCTCTAATTAGATTTGCCCTTTCTGGCACTTTGCCCGTCTATTCCCATTGCCCTGTAGCGGTGGCGAATGGGTTAATAAGGGGTTAAAATGACCTTGCAATTGAAAGGTCACTTTAAGCCAGGTTAATAATTGAGAGCTGTCAATTAGACAACTATCAATTATTAATCCTATTGTATGAAAGAAAAATCAAACACACACACTTTAATAAAAAAGAAGTTTAACCCCTTCACCCCCAAGGGTGGTTTGCACGTTAATGACCGGGCCAATTTATACAATTCTGACCACTGTCTCTTTATGAGGTTATAACTCTGGAACGCTTCAACGGATATTCGCGATTCTGAGATTGTTATCTCGTGACATATTGTACTTCACGTTAGTGGTAAAATTTCTTCCATATACCTTGCGTTTATTTTTGAAAAAAACGCAAATATGGCGAAAATTTTGAAAATTTTGCAATTTTCAAACTTTGAATTTTTATTCCCTTAAAACAGAGAAATATGTCACACAAAATAGTTAAGAAATAACATTTCTAACATGTCTGCTTTACATCAGCACAATTTTGGAAACAACATTTTTATTTGTTAGGAAGTTATAAGGGTTAAAAGTTGACCAGCGATTTCACATTTTTACAACAAAATTTACAAAGCCATTTTTTTTAGGGACCACCTCACATTTGAAGTCACTTTGAGGGATCTATATGGTAGAAAATGCCCAAAAGTGACACCATTCTAAAAACTGCACCCCTCAAGGTACTCAAAACCACAATCAAGAAGATTATTAACCCTTCAGGTGCTTCACAGGAGCTAAAGCAATGTGAAAGGAAAAAATGAACATTTTACTTTTTAGTCACAAAAATGATCTATTACAAACATTTTTTTTATTTTCACAAGGGAAAAAGGAGAAAATGGACTGATAAAGTTGTTGTGCCATTTCTCCTGAGTACGCCAATACCCTATATGTGGGGGAAAACCACTGTTTGGGTGCACGGAAGGGCTTAGAATGGAAGGAGCGCCGTTTGACTTTCCCAAACTAAAATTGGTGGAATTGAGATTGGACGCCATGTCGCGTTTGGAGATTCCCTGATGTGCCTAAACAGTGGAAACCCCCCACATGTGACCCCATTTTGGAAACTAGACCCCTAAGGAACTTATCTAGATGTGTGGTGAGCACTTTGAACCCCCAAGTGCTTCACGCAAGTTTATAATGTAGAGCCGTGAAGAAAAAAAATCATATTTTTTTCCACAAGCATGATGTTTTAGTCCCCAATTTGTTATTTTCCCAAGTTTAAGAGGAGAAATTGGAACACAAAAGTTGTTGCCCAACTTGTCCTGAGTACGCCGATACCCAATATGTGGGGGGAACCACTGTTTGGGCGCACGGCAGGGCTCGAAATGGAATGAGCGCCATTTGACTTTTCCAAACCAAAATTGGCTGGAATTGAGAAAGGACGCCATGTTGCGTTTGGAGAGCCACTGATGTGCCTAAACAGTGGAAACCCCCCACATGTGACCCCATTTTGGAAACTAAACCCCCTAAGGAACTTATCTAGATGTGTGGTGAGCACTTTGAACCCCAAAATGCCTCACGCAAGTTTATAATGTAGAGCCGTGAAGAAAAAAAATCATATTTTTTCCACAACCATGATGTTTTAGTCCCCAATTTGTTATTTTCCCAAGGGTAAGAGGAGAAATTGGACCACAAAAGTTGTTGTCCAACTTGTCCTGAGTACGCTGATACCCCATATGGGGGGGGAACCACTGTTTGGGCGCACGGCAGGGCTCGAAATGGAAGGAGCGCCATTTGACTTTTCCAAACTAAAATTGGCTGGAATTGAGAAAGGACGCCATGTTGCGTTTGGAGAGCCACTGATGTGCCTAAACAGTGTAAACCCCCCACATGTGACCCCATTTTGGAAACTAGACCCCCTAAGGAACTTATCTAGATGTGTGATGAGCACTTTAACCCCCAAGTGCTTCACGCAAGTTTATAATGTAGAGCCGTGAAGAAAAAAAATATTTTTTCCACAAGCATGATGTTTTAGTCCCCAATTTGTTATTTTCCCAAGGGTAAGAGGAGAAATTGGACCACAAAAGTTGTTGTCCAACTTGTCCTGAGTACACTGATACCCCATATGTGGGGGGTAACCATTGTTTGGGCACACGGCAGGGCTCAACAAGGAAGGAGTGCCGTTTGACTATTCCAAACCAAAATTGCTGGAATTGAGAACGGACGCCATGTCGCTTTTGTGGAGCCCCTGATGTGCCTAAACAGTGGAAACCCCCACAAGTGACCCCATTTTGGAAACTAGACCCCCTAAGGAACTTATCTAGGTGTGTGGTGAGCATTTGAACCCCCAAGTGTTTCACTAAAGTTTATAAAGCCCTGGCGTGAATAAAAAAAAAAAAAATTCCACAAATATGATGTTTTAGTCCCCAATTTTTTATTTTCCCAAGGGTAACAGGAGAAATTGGACCACAAAAGTTGTTGTCCAATTTGTCCTGAGTACTCTGATACCCCATATGTTGGAGGGAACCACTGTTTGGGTGCATGGCAGGGCGCAGAAGGGAAGTAGTGACGTTTTGGAACGCAGACTTTGATGGAATGGTCTGCGGGCGTCATGTTCCGTTAGCAGAGCCCCTCATGTGCCTAAACAGTGGAAACCCCCACAAGTGACCCCATTTTGGAAACTAGACCCCCTAAGGAACTTATCTAGGTGTGTGGTGAGCATTTTGAACCCCCAAGTGTTTCACTAAAGTTTATAATGCCCTGGCGTGAATAAAAAAAAAAAAAAAAATTTCCACAAATATGATGTTTTAGTCCCCAATTTTTTATTTTCCCAAGGGTAACAGGAGAACTTGGACCACAAAAGTTGTTGTCCAATTTGTCCTGATTACGCTGATACCCCATATGTTGGGGGGAACCACTGTTTGGGCGCATGGCAGGGCGCAGAAGGGAAGCAGTGACGTTTTGGAATGCAGACTTTGATGGAATGGTCTGAGGGCGTCATGTTCCGTTAGCAGAGCCCCTCATGTGCCTAAACAGTGGAAACCCCCACAAGTGACCCCATTTTGGAAACTAGACCCCCTAATGAACTTATCTAGGTGTGTGGTGAGCATTTTGAACCCCCAAGTGTTTCACTAAAGTTTATAATGCCCTGGCGTGAATAAAAAAAAAAAAAAAATTTCCACAAATATGATGTTTTAGTCCCCAATTTTTTATTTTCCCAAGGGTAACAGGAGAAATTGGACCACAAAAGTTGTTGTCCAATTTGTCCTGAGTACGCTGATACCCCATATGTTGGGGGAACCACTGTTTGGGCGCATGGCAGGGCGCAGAAGGGAAGCAGTGACGTTTTGGAATGCAGACTTTGATGGAATGGTCTGCGGGCGTCATGTTCCGTTAGCAGAGCCCCTCATGTGCCTAAACAGTGGAAACCCCCACAAGTGACCCCATTTTGGAAACTAGACCCCCTAAGGAACTTACCTAGGTGTGTGGTGAGCATTTTGAACCCCAAGTGTTTCACTAAAGTTTATAATGCCCAGGTGTAAAAATAAAAAATTCTACTTTTATCCTCACAAAAATGATGTTTAGTCCCCAATTTTTTATTTTCCCAAGGGTAAGAGGAGAAATTGGACACCAAAAATTGTTGTCCAATTTGTCCTGAGTACACTGGTGCCCCATATGTGGGAAAAAACTGTTTGGGCACAAGTCGGGGCTCAGAAGGGAAGTCGTGACGTTTTGGAATGCAGACTGATGGAATGGTCTGCGGGCGTCATGTTCCGTTTGCAGAGCTCCTGATGTGCCTAAACAGTAAAAAAAACCCACAAGTGACATAATTTTGGAAAGTAGACTCCCAAGGAACTTTTCTAAATGTGCCCCCCTTCTGGAACTAATCTTTCCTGTAAAGTAAATTAGTAGTGCATTGAGGTGTGGTACAATTTGAAACAATCCTTCATACACAGGCCAGGTTTTTCGGGGCAGGTGTCGCATTGGTAAGTGGTGTCCTTGCGTATTCCCCTTTTGTAACACACTCGGCACCTTTTTTGCGGCTTACCTTTGCTTCCAGTTGGCGGGACCACCCCCGGGAAATGCTGACCTGGTATGATACGAGCACCTTCAGTTCCAGAAGTATTGGGGCCCGCTCTTTCCTGATCGCCAAACATCAGGGCCTTAACCACTACCTCCTGAAACTGAAGGTACGTCGTATCGCTGTTGCGTGCACATCGTGACAGCAGGAAAGCGTTGAGCATTGCCATTTGGACGATGTGCACGGACAGCTTCTTGTACCACACCTTGGCCTTTCTCAAAGCACTGTACGGTTGGAGGAGTTGATCAGAGAGATCAACACCCCCCATGTATTTATTGTACCCCAGTACACAGTCCGGTTTGCGGACCTGTGTAGAGGTACCCCGTACAGTGCTGAGGGCGCTGCCATCACCATGTATGGTGGTCAAGAGAAGGACATCCCTCTTGTCCTTGTACTTGACCACCAACAGGTGGTCGCTACATTGGGCTCTGCTCTCACCCTTTCTGAGCATCTGCCCAAGTAGCGTCTTCGGGAGGCCTCTCTGATTTTTGCGGACGGTACCGCAAGCTGCGGTACCTCGCGCAGAGAGGGATTGTTAGAGTGGGACGCTGGAATAAAAGTTATCGGTGTAAAGGTGATAACCTTTATCCAGCAGTGGGTGCACCAAATCCCACACAATTTTCCCACTCACTCCCAGGACGGGGGGACACTCAGGGGGTTCAATCCTGGTGTCCTTTCCTTCGTAAACTCTAAAGCTGTGCGTGTACCCTGAGGTACTCTCGCACAGCTTGTAGAGTTTAATTCCGTACCTTGCCCTCTTGCTGGGCAGGTACTGGCGGAATCTGAGCCGTCCCTTAAAATGAACCAAGGACTCATCCACGCAGATGTCCCTTTGGGGCACGTACACTTCAGCAAACTTTTTGCTGAAGTGTTCGATGACCGGCCGAACTTTGAACAGACGGTCAAAGTTGGGGTTATTTTGTGGGGGACACTGTGCATTATCATTATAATGCAGGAATTTGTGGATGGCCTCAAAACGCGTCCGGGCCATGACCATTCGGAACAGTGGAGTGTTGTATAAAATATCAACACTCCAATATTGCCGAAGTTCTGGCTTCTTCAGGATCCCCATATGGAGGACCAGGCCCCAAAACTGCATCATTTCACCTGCGTCTACAGGAGACCAGTTGGAAAATGATGACACTGGGTTTTGCGCCAAAAATTGCCGAGCGTACAAATTAGTTTGCTCCACCACGAGGTTAATAAAATCCTCAGAGAAAAAGACTTTGAAAAAGTCTATTTCTCTGAGGCCCGTGGTGTCAAACTTGATTCCTGATTCTGCCACAAAATCAGGAATCAGTGGCTCGTAATTTTCGGGGGGCGGGGTCCATATGGGGTCCGAAGAGGGGTGCGCTGGTTCATTTTCAGGGGTGGGCGCTGCCTCATCTTCTGTCCTGGGGCGTCTGCGTGGCGTTCTCGCAGGACCCGAGGAGGAAGATGAGGAAGAGGAGGAAGAAGAAGAAGAGGATGAAGAATCTGAAAAGTAAAGAAATGTGGGCTCCTCTCCCTCGCTATCAGTGTCGGAGGCAAGGAAAGCGTATGCCTCCTCCACTGAATAGCGCTGTTGGGAAGAACGTGACGAGCGGGACATTTTTTTTTGTGAATGTGGTGCTTTGTGTGAACTTTATTTATAACTGTGTGTGTGTGGGGGGGGGGATAGTGGTTGGTGCAAACTATGCTGAAAGGAAAAAGCTAAAAGAAAAGAAAGAGAATAGGGAAAAAAATGCCTGTGAAAAAAAGTCTAAACCAGCAGGCACGAGCTCTGATAAGTGACCGGTGTCACTTATCAAAGTTCCGCGGCTGCCGGATGTGCGCACAGGAGTGGCGGAAAGGGAAGTGAAAAAAAAAAAAAAAACCGGCAGGAACGAGCTCTGATAAGTGACCGGTGTCACTTATCAAAGTTCCGCGGCTGCCGGATGTGCGCACAGGAGTGACGGAAAGGGAAGTGAAAAAAAAAAAAAAAACGGCAGGAACGAGCTCTGATAAGTGACCGGTGTCACTTATCAAAGTTCCGCGGCTGCCGGATGTGCGCACAGGAGTGGCGGAAAGGGAAGTAAAAAAAAAAAAAACGGCAGGAACGAGCTCTGATAAGTGACCGGTGTCACTTATCAAAGTTCGCGGCTGCTGGATGTGCGCACAGGAGTGGCGGAAAGGGGAGTGAAAAAAAAAAACAAAAACGGCAGGAACAGCTCTGATAAGTGACCGGTGTCACTTATCAAAGTTCCGCGGCTGCTAGATGTGCGCACGGGAGTGGCAGAAAGTGGTGTGAAAAAAAAAAAACTGCAGGAACGAGCTCTGATAAGTGACTGGTGTCACTTATCAAAGTTCCGCGGCTGCTAGATGTGCGCACGGGAGTGGCGGAAAGTGGGGTGAAAAAAAAAAAAAAACTGCAGGAACGAGCTCTGATAAGTGACCGGTGTCACTTATCAAAGTTCCGCGCTGCCGGATGTGCGCACAGGAGTGGCGGAAAGGGAAGTGAAAAAAAAAAAAAACGGCAGGAACGAGCTCTGATAAGTGACCGGTGTCACTTATCAAAGTTCCGCGGCTGCTGGATGTGCGCACAGGAGTGGCGGAAAGGGGAGTGAAAAAAAAAAACAAAAACGGCAGGAACGAGCTCTGATAAGTGACCGGTGTCACTTATCAAAGTTCCGCGGCTGCTAGATGTGCGCACGGGAGTGGCGGAAAGTGGTGTGAAAAAAAAAAACTGCAGGAACGAGCTCTGATAAGTGACTGGTGTCACTTATCAAAGTTCCGCGGCTGCTAGATGTGCGCACGGGAGTTGCGGAAAGTGGGGTGAAAAAAAAAAAAAACTGCAGGAACGAGCTCTGATAAGTGACTGGTGTCACTTATCAAAGTTCCGCGGCTGCTGGAAGTGCGCACAGGAGTGGCGGAAAGGGGAGTGAAAAAAAAAAAAAACTGCAGGAACGAGCTCTGATAAGTGACCGGTGTCACTTATCAAAGTTCCGCGGCTGCTAGATGTGCGCACGGGAGTGGCGGAAAGTGGGGTGAAAAAAAAAAAAAAACTGCAGGAACGAGCTCTGATAAGTGACTGGTGTCACTTATCAAAGTTCCGCGGCTGCTGGAAGTGCGCACAGGAGTGGCGGAAAGGGGAGTGAAAAAAAAAACAAAAACGGCAGGAACGAGCTCTGATAAGTGACCGGTGTCACTTATCAAAGTTCCCGGCTGCTAGATGTGCGCACGGGAGTGGCGGAAAGTGGTGTGAAAAAAAAAACTGCAGGAACGAGCTCTGATAAGTGACTGGTGTCACTTATCAAAGTTCTTACTTGGGAGGATGGGTGTGCACTACAGGTCACACTACAGCGACCATTTCTATATAGCTGCTTCTTCTTCTTTATGGGAACTAATGACTGTTCTTCTTTCTTCATCAAACTAGCCTCCGATCAGGCCTAGACAAACCTGATGATGCAGGTAATTAATCATGGCGCTTGTCTTCAACCCAATATCATTGGGAAAGGCTGCTATATATTCCATTCATGTGTCCCATCTTTTTCAGAGCTGCATAATCATTACTACTACCTCAATTGCATTACTGTGACAAGTGCCCATATTTCTTATTACCCATCATTCAGGTATCTCCTTTTTCCTTTTGTGTGCTCTTGCAGAGTAGGAGAGATTTATTTTCACTACTAGAAACATTTTTACTCTATACATCTAGATTATTAGTATTATGACAGACCCTTTCTATATAACATATCTCTGGTATATTCTCCTATACTTAGGTTTACCTATTTATGTATATACTGTATATATTGTATATTGTGTTGTATTTTATTCTACATATACCTTTGTTGTTTTGTTGTAAATACTTACCCTCTTGTCTTTTTCATTTCTTCTAGTACCCCATGATTAAGACTCATGTAGAGTCGAAACGTCGGGTATACGTGAATGTAGGGGTATCTTTGTTATTTTTACACGGCACTTCACTCAGCATTGTGGAACACAATAAACTATCATTTTGCAAAATTAAAAATCAATAGTGTGTGCGGTGAATTTCATATCTTGACTTATCAAAGTTCCGCGGCTGCTAGATGTGCGCACGGGAGTGGCGGAAAGTGGGGTGAAAAAAAAAAAAAAACTGCAGGAACGAGCTCTGATAAGTGACTGGTGTCACTTATCAAAGTTCCGCGGCTGCTGGAAGTGCGCACAGGAGTGGCGGAAAGGGGAGTGAAAAAAAAAAAAAAAACTGCAGGAACGAGCTCTGATAAGTGACTGGTGTCACTTATCAAAGTTCCGCGGCTGCTAGATGTGCGCACGGAGGGGGGTGCAAAAGAAAAACGAGCACGAGTGTTGATCGGTGAACTGCGTCACCAATCAACGCTCGGCGGCTGCTAAATGTGCGCAAAGGGGGGGGTAAAAAGAGGGGGAAAGGGAAGGGGGGAGGGGGGAATGGGGGGATTGGGGTGGAACGGGCAGGGATCGGGGCTCAAAAACTCACGTTTGTAGTCTCTCTTCTTTCTTCTCTCTTTCTTTCTTTCTTCTCTCTTCTTTCTTCAGCAGGAGTTGTGGTGTCACAGGCTACTGTGGCACCACAAGGCCCAGCACAGGAGGAGATCTGGCGTGTGACCGCACTGCAGGAATCCTCAGCAAGTGTGAGGACCCCTGCAGTGCGGTCACACAGATCACAGACAGTTTGCAGACAGGTCACAGAGCGTCACATCGCTGCTGTGACCTGTCATTGGTGGGATCGATGATCACATCGATCCCACCAATCAGAGGAGACCCTTGTTTTGCCGGTTGCTAGGCACCGGCCTAGTAATCGGAGCTCACTGCTCCGATTCCTAGGCAGGTCACCGGCAGGTCAGGAAGCAGGGCACAGAGCGGTCACACCGCTGCTGTGCCCTGTGATTGGCGCGATCGTCGATGACATCGATCGGCCAATCAGCAGCTGCAGGCCCTACTGGGCCTGTCCTAGGCTCCGGCCTAGGATCGGTGCTATTACTGCACCGATCCAGGCAGGTACAGGCAGGGCGCGATCGATGTGATAGGCGATCGCGCCAATCCAGGGGGGGTCTGCTCCTTTCTATGCCCAGGCCTAGGATCGAGTACATCGGTACTCGATTCTAGCCTGGGATCTCACTGTTTCAGCCCATCGGATTGGCTGAAACAGTGAGAAAGGCTGCGATTGGCTGTTCAGAATTGAACAGCCAATCACAGCGATCGGGAGTGAGGGTGGGCGGTGACAGACCCCGGGATGCCGGCGCCATCTCTCCTGAGGTAAGATGGCGTCAGAATTTTAATGCGATCATTGCGACTTAAGTCGCAATGTCGCATTAAAGGGCTGGACGTACTATCCCGTCCCGGTCATACGGGCCCAGGTACCATGGACGGGATAGTACGTCCGATGGCAGTAAGGGGTTAATGAAATAATCACACAGTTTTTGACCATATTTTATTTTCCTGCTAAAACCATTTCCTGTAATAAAAATAAAATAATAAAGCAAAATTATTCTTACCAATCCGATGTACAGTCAGGTCCCACGGTGTAATCCTTCAGAAAGGGTTAATGTTTACTGCAGGGACCGCAGCTAATGCTGCAGCCTCACAGTAAACCCCCAAATGAATGAGTTCCTCTCCTGGCTGACAGGAGAGGAAGTGGAAAGCTTAATTGATTGCTTTCCACTTTCACTTCAGGTCAGCCAGGGACACAATCAGTGACGTCAGAGGGAACTGGTTAACAAGAATAGGGGATCCCCTCAAAAAAAATTGGCGTGGGGTCCCCCCTATTTTTGTTAACCAGCCAGATGAAGCAGACCGCTGAGGCCTGGATTTTCAGGCTGTTAAGGAGCCAAGATCCATGGACCTTGCCAGCCTGATAATACCAGGCCACAGCAGTCTGCATATCTTGGCTGATTAACAAAAATAGGGGATCCCCTCGAAAAAAATTGTTGTGGGGTCCCCCCTATTTTTGTTAACCAGCCAGATGAAGCAGACCGCTGAGGCCTGGTTTTTCAGGCTGGTAAGGATCCAATATCCATGGACCTTGCAAGCCTGATAATACCAGGCCACAGCAGTCTGCTCAGCTTGGCTGGTTAACAAAAATAGGGGATCCCCTCGAAAAAAAACCGGCGTAGGGGTCCCCCTATTTTTGTTAACCAGCCAAGTAAAATGCAGACTGCTGCGGCCTGGTATTAAAAGACTGTCAAGGCCCATGGATTTTGGCCCTCAACAGCCTGATAATACCAGGCTACAGCAGCCCCACATTTGGCGCATCAAAAGATGTGCCAATTGTGGCACTTTACCCGGCTCTTCCCACTTGCCCTGTAGCGGTGGCAAGCGGGGTAATAAGGGGTTAATGTCACCGTTGATTGCACGGTGACAATAAGCCCGGTTAATAATGGAGAGGCGTCAATAAGACACCGATCCATTATTAATCCCAAAGTTATTAAATGATAAAAAAAAGACAAAGCAAGAAAAAAGTCTTTTACTGAAATAAAAGAGACAACACAGTTTTCATTTCTTTTATTATACTCTCATTCCTGCGACGCCATCGATCTCCTGTAAAAAAAGAAAAAAAACAAACCAACAGTATACCACCTGTCCGACGCAGTCCATAGTAACGACAGTCCCACGACGATCCAGCTCTGCTACATCGCAATGACAGGCAGAGCCTGTCATCCCGGCGCAGCACAGCTGATTACCTGCTTCCCCGGCGGTGACGTCATCGGACTGACTGCTTTACGGCCGGGATTACCCAGCAGTCACTGCAGTTATCGCGAGAAACTGCATGTGACCGCCGGGGAGAAGAGGATGGCGGCCATGAAGCAGTCCAGGCCGTGACCGCCGGAGATCTTCTGCCAGGTAAGTGCCGCTGACTCCTGACAGACCCGACCGACGGACACTGACAGTGAAAGACCCGACCGACGGACACAGACAGTGTGTAATGTATGTAGTACAGTTCATATAGCGTCTTGTGCTTGGGTGCGATGAAAACACAGGAGTCACAGGTTTGATATAGAAAAGTCCTGTATTACTTCATACAAGTTGGCAGAAATAGTCACACAGTTTGCAGACACAGAAACAGGAGACACAGCAGGCCAGAGTAATCCAAGCTCAGCAATCACTCTCCAATACAGATTCAGGATCTTCTTCTCTGTTACCGTAAGTCTATGCAAACGTGGGTCTTTCAAAGAGCAGGGTTCAGAGTCCACAAGTGCTTCAGAGTTCCTCAGTAGGAATAGCTGGAGTACAAGGTCCAAGGCTTACAGGAGTCAAGTCACAGGTTCACTGCAGGCTAGATTCTGAAGCACTGATTGCTCAGCTGTGGCTGCTTAAGAAGCAAAGGAGAGAATCAGGGCGGGAACATGCAAGCTGGAAACTCCATTTTGACTGAGGGCAAGATAGCTGCAGCAAGACAGAAAGTAAAATGGCTGACGAACAAACTGAGTTTCAGGAATATATACATAGAACCTTACACAGTGACAGTGACAAATCCGATTCCGGTATTCGATATGACGAAAATATCGGTATTCGGAATCGAAAGGCCGATACAGCTAATATCGGCGATATCCGATATTTGCAGTATCGTATCGCTCAACACTAGTTAATGCCAACACTCCTGTTTTTTCTGCCTCTTCTCAGGCTCAGGATGTTCCTGACTTTTTGACTGATTTTTCTGATTTGTTTAGCGAAAGTAAATCTGCATCCTTGCCCCCCCATAGGAGCTATGACTGCGCTATTGAATTAGTGCCTGGTAGTAAATTCCCTAAAGGTCTCCTTTTTAACTTGTCAGTACCTGAACATGACTCTATGCGGTCTTATATCAAGGAGTCATTGGAGAAGGGTCATATCAGACCATCCTCTTCACCCTTTTTTCTTTGTGGCCAAAAAGGATGGTTCATTAAGGCCGTGTATTGATTATCGTCTCTTGAACAATATAACTGTGAAATATCAATATCCGTTACCCTTGATTTCTGACCTGTTTTCCAGGGTGAAAAGTGCTACTTGGTTTACCAACCTTGACCTCAGGGGGGCGTATAACCTTATTCGCATTAAGCACGGGGATGAATGGAAGACGGCGTTTAATACCCCAGAGGGGCATTTTGAGTACCTAGTGATGCCCTTTGGGCTCACTAATGCTCCTTCCGTCTTCCAGTCCTTCATGAATGACATTTTCAGGGATTTTGTGGATAAATTTCTGATTGTTTATTTGGATGATATCTTGATTTTTTCCAATGACTGGCACTCTCATGTGAAACATGTTCGGACTGTGTTCCAGATTTTGAGAGAGAATGCTCTGTATGTGAAGGGATCAAAGTGTTTTTTTGGCATACAGAGGATCTCATTTCTGAGATTCATTTTGTCCCCATCTGTTATTGAAATGGACCCGGTCAAGGTTCAGGCCATCTGTGATTAGGTCCAACCTACTTCATTAAAGGATCTTCAGAGATTCTTGGGTTTTTCCAATTTTTATCGTAAATTTATTGGTAATTTCTCTGTTATTGTTAAACCATTGACTGATTTGACCAAAAAGGGTTCTGATGTGGTGAATTGGCCTCCTGAGGCAGTCTCTGCGTTTCAGGAACTTAAGCAGAGATTCACTTCTGCCCCTGTTCTACGGCAGCCTGATGTTTCTCTGCCATTTCAGGTGGAGGTTGATGCCTCTGAAATTGGGGCAGGTGCCGTTTTGTCCCAAAGAGATCCTGAGACCTCTAAGAGTAACCCTTGTGCCTTTTTCTCTCGAAAATTTTCTCCAACTGAACGTAATTATGACGTGGGTAATCGGGAGTTATTGGCCATGAAGTGGGCTTTTGAAGAGTGGAGACATTGGCTGGAGGGAGCCAAACATCAGGTGGTGGTCCTCACGGACCATAAGAATCTGGTATATCTGGAATCAGCCAAGCGACTTAATCCTAGACAGGCCAGGTGGGCCTTGTTTTTCACACGTTTTAATTTTGTGGTTTCCTTTCTTCCTGGCACTAAGAATGTTAAGGCGGATGCCCTCTCGAGGAGTTTCCTTGCGGACTCTCCTGAGTTATCTGATCCTGCTGTTATTTTGAAAGAGGGTGTAGTTCTTTCCGCCATCTCGCCCAATTTGAGACTGGTCTGGAAGGGTGTCAGGAGGATAAACCCGAGCGCTGCCCTATTGGAAAATTGTTTGTCCCAGACCGGTGGAAAAAGAGTGTGATGTCTGAGATTCATTGTTCCGCGTTGGCCGGTCATCCCGGAGTTTTTGGTACCAGAGACTTGGTTAGTCGGTCCTTTTGGTGGCCTACTTTGTCTCGTGACATCAGGGAATTTGTGCAGTCCTGCGGGACTCGCTCTCGCTCCAAGCCTTGCTCTCGCTCTAGTGGTTTGTTGATGCCATTGCCTGTGCCCAAGAACCATGGACCCATATCTCTATGGATTTTATTTCCGACCTCCCTGTTTCTCAGAGAATGACCGTTATCTGGGTGATTTGTGATAGGTTTTCCAAGATGATACATCTTGTGCCATTACCTAAGTTGCCTTCCTCCTCTGAATTGGTGCCGTTGTTCCTTCAGCACGTGGTTCGGTTACACGGCATTCCTGAGAACATTGTGTCTGACAGAGGAGTCCAGTTTGTTTCCAGATTTTGGAGGACTTTTTGTTCTAAACTTGGTGTTCAATTGTCTTTCTTCTCGGCTTTTTATCCTCAGACCAATGGACAAACTGAGAGAACAAACCAGACATTGGAGACTTATCTGAGATGCTTTTGTCTGCTGATCAGGATGACTGGGTCTCTTTTTTGCCTTTGGCTGAGTTTGCTCTTAATAACAGGGCTAGCTCTGCCACTTTGATGTCTCCATTTTTCTGCAATTTTGGGTTTCACCCTCGATTTTCTTCGGGACAGACGGAGGCTTCTGTCTGTCCAGGTGTTGACTCTGTTGTGGAGCGTATGCAGCAGATTTGGGACCAGGTAGTGGAGAGGTTGTCCCTCTCTCAGGAGAGGGCCCAGCGGTTTGCCAACCGGCATAGGACTGATGGTCCTCGGTTTGAAATGGGGGACTTGGTCTGGTTGTCCTCAAGAAATATCCCTATAAGAGTTGCATCTCCTAAGTTTAAGCCTAGGTTCATTGGACCTTATAAGATCATGGAGATTCTTAATCCTGTTTCCTTTTGTTTACTTCTTCCAGGGACATTTAAGATCCATAACGTGTTCCACAAGTCCTTATTGAAGAGGTTTGTCGAGCCAGTGGTTCCTATGGCTGCGCCTCCTGACCCTGTTTTGGTTGAGGGCAATCTGGAGTATGTGGTTGAGAAAATATTGGATTCTCGTTTTTCTAGATGGAAACTCCAGTATTTGGTTAAGTGGAGAGGTTATGGTCAGGAGGACAATTCTTGGGTGTTTGCTTCGGACATCCATGCTAGGAGACTGATCCGTGCGTATCACAGAGCTCATCCTGACTGACCTGGTTGCACAAATGAGGGTTCGGTGACCCCTCCTCAAGGGGGGGTACTGTTGTGAATGTGTTAGAAATTAATTCTGAGCAGAAGCTACCTCTGGTGGTTACAAACTGTACTGAACCATTCAATGAGGATTGGCAATCAGGAATTACAGACTGGCTGGATATAAGGGAGGTTCCCTCCCATCATGGTTGCAGGTGACCAATTGTTCTTGTCTCAACGTTGTTTCCTGGTTCACTTGGAAGCTTGCTGAGTCTTGCCTCTTCTCCTGCTCTCAGATATGATATTTTCTGTTTTTTGTTTTTTTGCTTACCATTTGCATATTTCTCTGCAATTTTGTGAGGTTAGCCAGGTTTTCCCCCCCGGGGGGCTTGGGCTCCTCTCAGTGCCTCTGGAGCCACTGCTATTTGTTCATTTGCCTTTTCCAGTTTTTTCAGTGGCTGCGGCTTACTTTTGTTACACCAGAGAACTAATTTAGGTGGTAGAGGTCATGTGATCTCAGGTGTTTTTGCAATTAGAGTTGGTATTTTTTAGGGTATTTTTTGGATTGCAGTAAGTATCCTACCTATCCTTTTCTGTCTAGGCAGATTGGGCCCCAACGTTTGCTCATACTACTTTCTGTCTGTGTCTGTATTTCCTCTTGTCTAACCGCCATTACATGTTTGGGGCTTCCTATGTTCTTTGGGGATCTGCTCCGGGGCATATACCTTTCCTCTTTCTATCTTTAGGTGTAGTTAACCTCTCAGGCTGTGACGAGGCGTCTAGGACCAACGTAGGAATGCTCCATGGCTGCCTTTAGTTGTGGTGGTTAGTCAGGGTACTGCAATCCAGTAGATTCCAACCTCTCTGGTGTATTGCCGTTTTTGCCTGCTCTCCTCAGCTACCAAATCATAACTACAATCGCTATCAGCACAAGCACAGAATAACTTTTTTTTTCCTGCCTAACTCCCTAATGAGAAACAGCGGCAGCAACCTCTCCCTACGCTAAGATCGGCAGAAGTAAAATGGCGGTCGGCGGTCAGGGCTTTTATAGCCACTGTGATGCCACACAAAGCAAACCAATCACTGCAATGCCCTTCACTAAGATGGTGGTGGCCGCTGCCCGTGTCATCGCGTTGCCCACAGTGTGCGTCCTTGCTCATTGGCTGAGAAAAGGCGCCTGCAAGCATTCTGAGAAAACCGACTTTGGCGCTTGGGTCGACGACCGCATGGCCGACCTCACGTTATGGTTGGGTTTCGCTCGGCGAAACCCGACTTTGGCGAAAGTCGGTGATTTTTGAATCTGACCGACCTGTTTCGCTCAACTCTACTCAGGAGAAATTGCACAACAACTTTTTTCTGGCCATTTTCTCCTTTCACCCTTGTTAAAATAAAAATTTTTTGTAAAAGATCATTTTTGTGACTTCAAAGTTAAATGTTCATTTTTTCCTTCTAAGTTGCTTCAGCTCCTGTGAAGCACCTACAAGGTTAATAAACTTCTTGAATGTGTTTTTGAGTACCTTGAGGGGTGCAGTTTTAGAATGGTGCCACTTTTGTTTTTTTCTGCCATATAGACCCCTCAAAATGACTTCAAATGTGAGGTGTTCCCTAAAAAAATGGTTTTGTACAATTTGTTGTAAAAATGAGAAATCGCTAGTCAACTTTTAACCCTTATAACTTCATAAGAAAAAAAAAATTTTGTTCCACATATTGTGCTGATGTAAAGTAAGACATGTGGGAAATTTATTTAGCAACTATTTTGTGTGACATATTTCTCTGTTTAAGGGAATAAAAATTCAAAATTTGAAAATTGCTAATTTTCCAAATTTTCACCATATTTCCATTTTTTTTCATAAATAACCACAAGTTATATCGAAGAAATTTTACCACTAACATAAAGTACAATATGTCACGAGAAAACGTCTCAGAATCGCTTATATCCATTGAAGCATGTTCCAGAGTTATAAACCTCATAAAGAGACAGAGGTCAGAATTGTAAAAGTTGGCCGGGTTATAAACATGCAAACCACCCTTGGGGTTAAGGGGTTAAATACATTGTGAGACCTGCTGATAGGCAGCACAAAAAGGGTTACTCTTCTCTGCGGCTTGATTAGGTGACCCAGCTCTGTTTTAATAATCAGAAGGTTTGAAAAAACGCCTCAGGGCAGTCAGCCAATAACTGCAACTCTACAGTCACATACAAGGTGCGGAGCCAAGTCCTGGGGGAGAGTTTTAAATTTGAAGTATCAGTTGGTGGTCAACATCTTGAGAAGAGGAAGCCATTTTGTTGGTGAAGGATTTACCAACTTTCTCCCTCCGGCTTTGCTTAAAAAGGGACTGGCACGAAAAGGGATTTAATAGTCTTCAAATGAGGAAGACTACCATTGCACCTCTAGAAGGAAGAATTACCTCAGGGCAGAAACAGCACAGTGCTGAAGAAGAGATATTCAACTTAATAAAACCACAGGTTTCTAAGATCTGTCTGTCTGCAGGTACACAGCAATCATCAGCCGTGAGTGTAATCCTGTACCTCAGTTTACCGCTGTTTGTAAACAATAATTTGTCCCATTACCTGCGCAGAAAGACTTCTGTTTCAAATTCTTACTGCTGCTTCATGACTGGGGCTCAAATGCACCAACTATTACCACCATCATCATTTTCTGCCCAGAGCAGTTACTGCGCAGATAGAAAGTCTGAGTAGTAGCGGGTGAAAGTTTGGTGGTTTTGTACTCTGTCAGTGGATATACGAAGGTGAAAGCTTCTAGATTAAATCATGACTGGAAGAGCCAGAGCAGGAGCATGTGGAAGAGCACAGGGCCAGGACTTGCAACTACCCAAGCGTGGTGTTCCTGGCCGGATTCTGACAACCATCACCAACTAATACTGAACTTGTTGGACGAGGACGTCAAAAAGGAGCCCCTGCAGTTGCTAGACCAGAAGCTAGAGATTTTGACATTTCGGCTGGATTTCAAGATATGTCAATTGGAGAGCGTGGTGTTCGTAGACGTGACTTCCATGATATGGGTGTTTCCACTAGACAATCCATCCAACATGTCATAGAATCAAAATCTGTTTTTCCTGCAACTATTCAGCTGTGCACAAATTATGTCAAATTGATTGCTATACCCCAGTGGGTCTTGTACCAGTACCATGTTGACTACAGTCCACAGATGGAATCTAGATCCCTGAGGTCAGCTCTACTTTAGGACCATGATGAATTAATAGGAAAACACATTGTTTTGATGGAGCTGTTCTTTTCTTGCAAAGAAACTAAATAAGATCAATTAGGTGGTTAGCTGCACATGCAATGGAGAAATAGTAAAGATTACAATTACTATTGACAAATGAGTTACCACCAACTTCACCAACCTGCTTTCGCTTTCACAACATTATATTCAAAAGTCTTCTGAAGATGATGAATATGAAGCAAATAGATCTGAATTTTCACCCAAATGATGTTACAGAAGTCAGAACACACAACCTTTTTGTGTGGCAAGGATTTACCACCTCAATTTTGCAGTAGGAGACTAGTATCATGTTGTGCATTGATGTGAGCCACAAAGTACTTTGAAGTGAAACTGTTCTGAATGTAATGTACATATTTCTACTCAAAATTGGATCACATGCCTTCTATGATGCTTAATTAAAATACATACTAGACACAACAATAGATGTTAACCAAATAAGGATATGCAGGAGCATCTCACAAAATTAGAATATCATTAAAAAGTTAATTTATTTCAGTTCTTCAAAACAAAAAGTGAAACTAATATATTTTACAGAGTCATTACAGAGTGATCTATTTCAAGTGTTTATTTCTGTTAATTTTGATGATTATGGCTTACAGCAATGAAAAACCAAAAGTCATTATCTCAGTAAATTAGAATACTTTATAACACCAGCTTGAAAAAATGATTTTAAAGTCTGAAATGTTGGCCTACTGAAATGTATGTTCAGTTAATGCACTCAATACTTGGTCGGGGCTCCTTTTGCATCAATTGCTGCATTAATGCCATGTGCATGGAGGTGATCAGTCTGTTGCACTGCTGAGGTGTTATGGAAGCCTTGGTTGCTTTGATAGCAGTCTTCAGCTCATCTGCATTGCTGGGTTTGGTGTCTTCATCTTCCTCTTGACAATACCCCATAGATTCTCTTTGGTAGTTAAGTTCAGGCAAGTTTGCTGGCCAATCAAGCACAGTGATACTGTTGTTTTTAAACCAGGTATTGGTACTTTTGGCAGTGTGGACAGGTGCTAAGTCCAGCATGAAAATGAAATTTCCATCTCCAAAAGCTTGTCCGCAAAGGGAAGCATGAAGTGCTCTAAAATTTCCTGGTAGACGGCTACGCTGACTTTGGTCTTGATAAAACACAGTGGACCCTACACCAGCAGATGACATGGCTCCCGAAACCATCATCGATTGTGGATACTCACATTAGACTTTGGAAATCAAGGTCCCAGAGTCTGGAGGAAGAGTAGAGAGACAGAGAATCCAAACTGCTTGAGGTCTAGAGTGAAGTTTCCACAATCAATGATGGTTTGGTGGAGCCATGTAATCTGCTGGTGTAGTAACATCCCCTGACGAAGGAGTAACATCCGAAACTCGCATCAGGTTGGGAGCCATGTAATCTGCTGGTGTAGTAACATTCCCTGACGAAGGAGTAACATCCGAAACTCGCATCAGGGCGTGCTCCGCATTCAGAGACCACCACCATCAGGTAATCCATTCAATGTTTTCAGCACTCTGCCTACAATTGCATTATTAGTCCCAATTTTAATAGCACAGATATACAGCACTAATTGTGTGTTTTAGCATTTTTTATCACATTTTTGCACTTCACCACAGGCATTTTTGCATACCATGTGACTTTATCTTTTCTTACTTTTAAGCCTTTTAGTCACTATTGCCATTATGATATAACATATTTCTTCTGCTATATTTGGAGTACTATTTTGGCATACCTTGATCCTATCATATTATGAGTACGGATATTTTATTTTGTAATTTTTAATTATTACCATTTTTTACCTGGTAGGGTGGTCTTCTATTTATATGATATGGTATAATTTTATTATTATGTATATTATGTGGTATTATTTATGCGGGCACTTATTGTGTTTATAGTGCTACATACCATGATTAACCCCTTAATGTCCACTGACGTGCAGAGTCCGTCATGGCAAGGTGTCAGTTCCGGCACCAGGACGGACTCTGCACGTCATGGCTTTGATCTACCACTGCGTGTAAACACGCAGTGGTAGATCAGTGCCGACAGCTGTCACAGACAGCTGACAGGCACGGCAAGCGGTGCGGGGACCTTTGCCGTCGGTCCCCGCACTACAGCGCTGTGTTGGTCAGTCAATCTGACTGACCAAACACAGCAGCGATCGTGCAGGAGAAGCTGAAATTTCAGCTTCTCCAGCGCGATCAGTGCAGGAGCCGGCGCTGCAGTGGCCAGGCTTCCTGCACTGACAGCCAGGAGCGGAGCCCCCACCGCCCCTGGCTGTTAACCCCCTGACTGCTGCGATCGAGCGCGATCGCAGAGCTCAGGGGGGGAGGCAGAGGGTCGGGAGCTCCCTCTGCCTCAGATCGGCACCCTGCAATGTATTTGCAGGGGCCGATCTCTGCCTTGATGACCCGGGGGTTGTCATGACAACCTCCGGGTCATTTAGCTACGGGAAGCTGCTGTGATCATTGTCACAGCAGCTTCCACTATAGTTGCAATGCATTGTAATGCCAGAGCATTGCAATGCATTGTAACTGCAATAAAAAGTAAAAAAAGTGAAAGTCCCATAAAGGGACAAGTTAAAAAAAATAATTTTTTTAAAAAAATTGTAAAAAAAATATAAAAAAATAATTTAAAAAAAATCCCCTAAAAAATACACATTTTTATGTAATAAAAAAAATAAAAAACAAAAAACATACACATGTTAGGTATCGCCACGTCCGTAAAAATCCCATCTATAAAAGCGTAACCCTAGTTAACCCCTTCAGTGAAAGCCGTAAAAAAAAACACAAAAAAGTAGTAAATTATACAATAACACGCGATCAAAAAGTCAGATATAAATAATCATGGTACTGCTAAAAACATCATCTTGTCCCGCAAAAAACAAGCCGCTATATAGTATCATCAGCGAAAAAATAAAAAGTTATAGCTCGCGGAATAAACTGATGCAAAAATAATTATTTTTTCTATAAAATTTTTTATTGTGTAAAAAATGCCAAAACATAAAAAAAATATATAAATGAGGAATCGCCGTAACCGTAGTAACCCGAAGAATAAAGCTGCTTTATCAATTTTACCACACACGGAACGGAGGAAAAAAAAAAAAAAAAACAATTCCTGAATTGCTGGTTTTTGTTCATTCTGATTCCACAAAAATCGGAATAGGAAACGATTAAAAAACGTTATGTGCCTGTATATGGTACCAATAAAAACGTCAGCTCGTCCCGCAAAAAATAAGCCCACAGATAACTCTGTCAGCCGAAATATGGAAAAATTATAGCTCTCAAAATACGGCGATGCAAAAATTTCTTACAAAAAATTATTCCAAGAAAAAGCATCTTTTAGTGTGTGACAGAAGCTAAATATGAAAAAAGGGTGTAAATCTGGTATCGCTGTAATCGCACCGATCCGAGGAATAAAGTCGCCTAATCACTAATACCGCACGAGGAACGGCGTAAAAAAGAAAACCAATTCTTCACCTTTTGTGGATTTGTTCATTGTGCCTCCCAAAGATCGCAGTAAGGCGATCACAGTGGTTCCCCCCCACATATGGGGTATCAGCGTACTCAGGACAAAATGCACAATAGCTTTTGGGGTCCTATTTCTCCTGTTACCCTTAGAAAAATAAAAATTTGGGGCAAAAAGGTAATTTTTGTGGAAAAAAATATGATTTTTTTATTTTCACGGCTCTACATTATAAACTTCTGTGAAGCCCTTGGGGGTTCAAAGTGCTGACCACACATCTAGATAAGTTCCTTGGGGGGTCTAGTTTGCAAAATGGGGTCATTTGTGGGGGTTTCTACTGTTTAGGCACATCAGGGGCTCTCCAAGCGCGACATGACACCCGCAGACCATTCCATCAAAGTCTGCATTTAAAAACGGTGCTCGTTCCCTTCCGAGCTCTGCCATGCGTCAAAATAGTGTTTCCCCCCACATATGGGATATCAGCGTACTCAGGACAAATTGCACAATAGCTTTTGGGGTCCTATTTCTCCTGTTACCCTTATAAAAATAAAAATTTGGGGGCAAAAAGATTATTTTTGTGGAAAAAAATATGATATTTTTATTTTCACGGCTCTACGTTATAACTTCTGTGAAGCACTTGGGGGTTCAAAGTGCTCACCACACATCTAGATAAGTTCCTTGGGGGTCTAGTTTCCAAAATGGAGTCACTTGTGGGGGGTTTCTACTGTTTAGGCACATCAGGGGCTCTCCAAACGTGACATGACACCCGCAGACCATTCCATCAAAATCTGCATTTGAAAAAGGCGCTCCTTCCGTTTCCAGCTCTGCCATGCGTCAAAATAGTGGTTTACCCCCACATATGGGGTATCAGCATACTCAGGACAACTTGCACAATAACTTTTGGGGTCCTGTTACCCTTTGGAAGATAACAATTGGGGGTGGAAAGATCATTTTTGTGGAAAAGATATGATTTTTTAATTTTACTGCTCTACGTTATAACCTTCTGTGAAGCCCTTGGGGGTTCAAAGCTTTCACCACACATCTAGATAAGTTCCTTGGGGGGGTCTAGTTTCCAAAATGGGGTCACTTGTGGGGGGTTTCCACTGTTTAGGCACACAGGGACTCTCCAAATGCGACATGGCGTCCAATCTCAATTCCAGCCAAAAAAGTCAAATGGCGCTGCTTCCCTTCCAAGCTCTGCCATGCGCCCAAATAGTGGTTTACCCCCACATATGGGGTATCAGCGTACTCAGGACAAATTGCACAATAACTTTTGGGGTCCTTTTACCCTTTCGGAAATAAAAATTGGGGGTGGAAAGATCATTTTAGTGAAAAAACATGATTTTTTAATTTTACGGCTCCACGTTATAACCTTCTGTGAAGCCCTTGGGGGTTCAAAGCTCTCACTACACATTTAGATAAGTTACTTGGGGGGTCTAGTTTCCAAAATGGGGTCACTTGTGGGGGGTTTCCACTGTTTAGGCACACAGGGACTCTCCAAATGCGACATGGCGTCCAATCTCAATTCCAGCCAAAAAAGTCAAATGGCGCTGCTTCCCTTCCGAGCTCTGCCATGCACCCAAATAGTGGTTTACCCCCACATATCGGGTATCAGCGTACTCAGGACTAATTGCACAATAACTTTTGGGGTCCTTTTATCCTTTGGAAAATAAAAATTGGGATGTAAAGATCATTTTTGTGGAAAAAACATGATTTTTTAATTTTACGGCTCTACGTTATAACCTTCTGTGAAGCCCTTGGGGGTTAAAAGCTCTCACAACACATTTAGATAAGTTACTTGGGGGGTCTAGTTTCCAAAATGGGGTCACTTGTGGGGGGTTTCCACTGTTTAGGCACACAGGGACTCTCCAAATGCGACATGGCGTCCAATCTCAATTCCAGCCAAAAAAGTCAAATGGCGCTGCTTCCCTTCCAAGCTCTGCCATGTGCCCAAATAGTGGTTTACCCCCACACATGGGGTATCGATGTACTCAGGAGAAATTGTACAACAAATATTGTGGTTCATTTTCTACTGATACCCTTGACAAAATTTTAAAAAATTGTGTCGAAAGAAAAATTTTGGGAAAAAAAGTTAAATGTTAATTTTTTCCTTCCACATTGCTTCAATGCTTGTGAAGTACCTAAAGGGTTAATAAACTTCTTGAATGTGGCTTTGAACACGTTGAGGGGTGCAGTTTTTAGAATGGTGTCACTTTTGGGTATTTTCTGTCATATTGACCCCTCAAATTCACTTCAAATGTGAGGTGGCCCCTAAAAAAAATGATTTTGTAAATTTTGTTGGAAAAATGAGAAATTGCTGGTCAACTTTTAACACTTATAACTTCCTAACAAAAAAAAATGATGGTTCCAAAATTGTGCTGATGTAAAGTAGACATGTGGGAAATGTTATTTATTAACTAATTTTTGTGACATATCTCTCTGATTTAATGGCATAAAAATTAAAAGTTTGAAAATTGCAAAATTTTCAAAATTTTTGCCATATTTCTGTTTTTTTCATAAATAAACGCAAGTTATATTGAAGAAATTTTACCACTATCATGAAGTACAATATGTCTCGAGAAAACAGTCTCAGAATCGCCAAGATCCGTTGAAGCGTTCCAGAGTTATAACCTCATAAAGAGACAGTGGTCAGAAATGTAAAAATTGGCCTGGTCTTTAACCTACAAAATGGCTTGGTCGTTAAGGGGTTAATAAAGGTATTTTAACTCATATACACTGCTCAAAAAAATAAAGGGAACACTCAAATAACACATCCTAGATCTAAATGAATGAAATATTCTCCTTGAATACTTTGTTGTGTACAAAGTTGAATGTGCTGTCAACATACTCACAAAAATCATCAATGGAAATCAAATTTTTGAATCAATGGAGGTCTGGATTTGGAGAGACCCCCAAAATGAAATTGGAAACAAGTCAAAATGAAAATCAAAACAAGACAAAATTAATGTGGAAACAAGTCAAAATGATGTTCAGTATTTTGTGTGGCCTCAACGTGCCTATATGACCTCCCTACAATGCCTGGGCATGCTCCTGATGAGGTTGCAGATGTTCTCCCGAGGGATCTGCTCCCAGACCTGGACTAAAGCATCCGTCAACTCCTGGACAGTCTGTGGTGCAATGTGATGTTGGTGGATGGAGCGAGACATGCTGTCCCAGATGTGCTCAATTGGATTCAGGTCTGGGGAACGGGCAGGCGAGTCCATAGCTTCAATGCCTTCATTTTGCAGGAACTGCTGACACACTCCAGTTACATGAGGTCTGGCATTGTCCAGCATTAGGAGGAATCCAGGGCCAACCGCACCAGCATACGTCTTCATAAGGGGTCTGAGGATCTTATCTCGGTACCTAATGGCAGTCAGGCTACCTCTGGTGAGCACATGGAGGGCTGTGTGGCCCTCCAAAGAAATGCCACCCCCCACCATTAGTGACCAACTGCCAAACCGATCATGCTAAAGGATGTTGCAGGCAGTAGATCACTCTACACGGCGTTTCCAGACTCTGTCACGTCTGTCACATGTGCTGAGTGTGAACCTGCTGCCTGCAACATCCTTCAACATGACCGGTTTGGCAGTGGGTCAGTAATGATGTGGGGTGGCATTTCTTTGGAGGGCTACACAGCCCTCCATGTGCTCGCCAGAGGTATCCTAACTGCCATTAGGTACCGAGATGAGATCCTCAGGCCCCTTGTGAGACCATATGCTGGTGCGGTTGGCCCTGGGTTCCTCCTAATGCAGGACAATGCCAGACCTCATGTGGCTGGAATGTGTCAGCAGTTCCTGCAAGATGAAGGCATTGAAGCTATTTAGCAGCTACCTCCATAGACAATACACCAAAAAAGGTTGCACTCTATTGTGCCAAAGCATGTCAATGTGAAATATGAAACATGAATAGCAATATGGCTTTTGAATTTTAGGGAAAAATTGAATGAGACGCTTTGCACAAAATTTGGCCAAATAATCCCTGCCCATATACCATCGTCAAGGTGGTCTCAAAACGTATGGGTCCCTGCCTATGTGAACATACCTCTATTAGGCTGATATCTGAATTCCTGGGTGAATGTGGACCCCTCTGTTAGTAAAGCTTGCCTTTGCTATTGCTATTCATGCTTCATATTTCACATTGACTTGCTTTGGCACGATAGAGTGCAACCTTTTTTTGTATATTGTCTATGGAGGTAGCTGCTCCTGGTATGCACCTAATTCACACTAGTTTGGATGTGCCAGTCAGTTTTCTCTTATTTCTATGTTAGGCTACTGACCGAGCACTCCACCCATCACCATGTGATGATTTTAATTACAGCAGGTTCCTGCTTACCCATAAAAGGCAAGCTTTACTGACAGAGGTGTCCACATTCACCCAGGAATTCAGATATCAGCCTAACAGAGGTATGTTCACATAGGCAGGGACCCATACATTTTGAGACCACCTTGACGATGGTGTATGGGCAGGCATTATTTGGCCAAATTTTGTGCAAAGCGTCTCATTCAATTTTTCCCTAATATTCAAAAGTCATATTGCTATTCATGTTTCATATTTCACATTGACATGCTTTGGCATGATAGAGTGCAACCTTGTTTTGTATCTTGTCTATGGAGGTAGCTGCTCCTGGTATGCACCTAATTCACACTAGTTTGGATGTGCCAGTCAGTTTTCTCTTATTTCTATGTTAGCCTACTGACCGAGCACTCCACCCTTCACCATGTTGTAATTTTAATTACAGCAGGTTCCTGCTTACCCATAAAATGCAAGCTTTACTGACAGAGGTGTCCACATTCACCCAGGAATTCAGATATCAGCCTAATAAAGTGCAACCTTTTTATGATTGGACAGATAGTTCTTACCAAATACAACAATCGTACATATCGTATTGATGATATCAACTGGGATTTAACTCCGGAGTCTACTTTCAAGCAGTCAGATGGATGTGAAATCAGTTTTATTGATTATTACAAAAATCAATATAACAAGCAGATCACAGACCTGAAACAGCCTGCTCTCATACACAATCCCAAAAAAGCAAGAGGTCCAGGAAAAATGCCAACAGGGTCTATTATTCTGATTCCAGAATTCTGCAATTTAACAGGTTTAACTGATAGAATGAGAGCTGATAATTCTGTAATGCAATAGCTAGCAAATCACACTCGACTAGTACCAGAACAGAGAGAAAAACAAGTGGGAACATTTTTGGACCATATTCACAGAGATGACAATGTACATAAAGAACTTTGGGACTGTGGACTAAGTTTTGACAGTAAACTTCTGTCCTTCACTGGAGTTTACTGCTGTTTGTAAATAATAATTAGCCCCATTATCTTCAGTAAAAAGACTTCTGTTTCAAATTCTTACTGCTGCTTCATGACTGAGGCTCAAATGCACCAACTACTACCAACATCATTATCTTCTGCCTAAAGGCAGTTACTGTGCAAACATTGTATTGTGGAGTTTTCTGTGTGTGTAATTTGATAAGGAACGACTCTTCTCCTGAAAGAAAGCTTGGAAACCGTAAGATACATCATACCCTGTCAGGAGTACAACCCTCAGGCTTACACCACATGAGAACGCCACACTACCCTAGTTAGTGACACTATTTTGCTGTAAAAAATAAAAATACAGGCCACATATTTTACAGAGTGGTATCTCCGTTACACGCCTCACCTATCTGTAGGCTAAAAAGTGTGGCATTTCAGGCCTATATTGCACTGTTTTTGCTGTGTCTTTGGCTAGTTAGTGACACTATTTTTCTGTTTTTTAAAAAAAATACCGGCCAGATAATTTAAAGTCTAGTATCTCCGTCACATGACTCACCTATCTGTTGTCTAAAAATTGTGGCATTTCAGGCCTACGTTGAACTTTTTTTGCTGTGTCTTAGCCTAGTTATTGACACAATTTTGCTGTGAAAAAAAAAAATGGGCATACATTTGAAAGTGGGGTATCTTCATCATATGGCTCATCTCTCTGTGGACTAAAAATTGTGCCATTTGAGGGCTCCATTGAATTTAGTTTGCTGTGTCTTAGCCTACTTATTGAAACAATTTTGTTGTAAAACAAAAAAAATTTAGGACGGATAATTTAAAGTCTGGTATCTCCGTCACACGACTCACCTATCTGTGGGCTAAAAATTGTGGCATTTTTGTTGCTCCATTGATCTGCTTTTGCTGAATCTTAGCCTAGTTGTAGGCACTATTTAGTTGTTTTACAACAAAATACAGGCCAGATATTTTAAAGTGTGGTATCTCTGTTACACGCCTCACCTATCTGTGGGCTAAAATTGTGTCATTTGACGGCTCCACCAAGATGGTGAGAGGCGATGATGCCATAATTAGCATCACCAGCCCACTTCTCTGTGCTCGGAAATGCTCTCTGCTCACAGTCAAAGAGGATGCATTGCAGGCGGAGATTGATGAGACGGAGCAAGGAACCATACAGGGTAATTACACACAGCCCAGCCTCATCTCATCCCAACATGGATTGGGTGACAATGAGGAAGAGGAGGAGGAGAACAAGAGCTACTTTCATGCGCTCTAGACGGTACTACAAGCACAACTGTCATACTGTCTGTTCAGCGTGGATGGCCTGAGGACAGGGAGAAGGAGAGCATGGTCAGTTGTCCTCTTGGTGATGACACAGAAGTCTTTGCCTGTTAGCACTCTGGCACATATGGCTGAGTATATGTTACGCTGCCTTTCCCATGACCCTCGTGTTCTCAAAATTTCGGGTGTCAGTTATTACTGGTTGGTGACACTTCTAGACCCACTCTACAAGGAGAACTTTCTATCTCTTATTCCAGAGGCAAACAGCTCTACTGAAATGGTGCAGTACCAGAGGGCCCTTGTTGCGAAATTATTAAAAAGTTCACATCTGATTACACTGGCGGGAGAGGTCACAGTTCGTTGGACAACCAAGGAATACAGACGAGAGAGACACAACTCCAATCCAGCAGAGGCAGGGTAACACTGGCAAAGTTCGAGGAGAGTTTTCTCAGACCCTCCCATTGCACAGGCCCTGAGGTGCGGGGTGCTCTCACAAGGAAGATGCTTAGTGAGTACCTTGCTGACCGTACCAACGTCCTCTGTGCCTTATAGTTATTGGGTATCCAAGATGGACATGTGGCATGAACTGGCTCTGTATGCCTTGGAGGTCCAGGTCTGCCCTGCCACTAGCATTTTGTCAGAGCAGGTATTTAGTGCTGCTGGTGTAATTCTAACTGTTAAAAGCATCCGCCTGTCAACTAAAATGCTGACAGGCTGACTCTTATAAAAATGAACAAGGGCTGGATTGTGCCAGACTTCTGTACACCACCGAATGATAGCAGCGAAACATAAACTGTAATCCAGTGTCTTTTTTTGGGAACTCTATTACCATGCACCTTTTCACATCCACACATGGGTATACGATTCCTGATTTCGCCTATTTGCTGTTATCGTCCATCTCCTTCTCCTCATCTTCATCATCCAGCACCGCTAGATCACCATGATTACCATGGTCCGTGATGCAAGAGCTACGTTATTGTGTTAAAAGGTGTTTTTGATGTCAGTAAAAAAATGTTTACACATTATGTTGATGTGTACCCCCAGGGGTAAATGTTTGTCAGCCCATACACTTAGTGTATGGGCATTACAAGTATAGGAGACCCGCTCCTTTAAATTGGGCAAAGAATTTTATGAGGCTATCGTCCACGTCTCTTTAGACACCACCACTAGATCATCAGGGTGAACGTGTTCCGTGATGCAACAGCCACGTTATTGTTTGCAAATGGGTGTTTTGGCCTCAGCAGAGTTCACCTATCATTTCTTGTGTCTCCCCCCCTCCAGTGAGGACTCCAAATAAATATAAATTTTAAAAAAATTATAGGGTTGTACAGGAAGAGCAAATAGATAGCCGTGGTATGGCGCTGCGCCTGTCAACACTAGTTATTTTTTTAATTACCAGTATTAAATAAAAATTTTTAAATGCAGATGAAGTTGATAGAAAACCACAATCTGTGTCCTATTAGCATTCCTCTGTACACATCTCAGTATTTATATCACTATTAGTGTGATCTATTTCCCTTCAACATTTCTCTGTATTCAGATCACAGATATCACAACATGCTGCAGCCGCAGGGCAATAAGTATTGCCTACAATAGAACAGTTCTGGATGACTTTTTTATAGTGTGAAACATTAATTAGGCCTAAAAAATGTATGTGTCTAGATTACAGTAGGGGACACTTACTAATCCCCCCTATTTACTGGAATATGAAGGTCTTGAGATACATTTGTAGGAATCCAGATATTAAAACTACAAAACAACAAAGATTATCTTTTAAGTACAGATTATTGAAGAAATTTAAACAAGTTATTCAACATTTATTTAGCCTTCCTTGACAGAAGAGTAGAACATAATTGTGCAGTATCGGAATACTAGAGCAAGGGGAAAACAGAAATTCTTGATGCAATAACGCAACTGCCACACAATCAAGGTGAACTGTACTACAATGCTGGGAACATGATTAATTGTTCAATGTCTGATGCCAGACTCCTTCAAACATCAACTACCTGCTGGTGACCATCAGCGCTAAATAAAAACCAAGAAGAAAATGAAGGTTTTTTTTAAAGGAGTCTCTGAGCCCATATGTGAATTGTGAATCTCTCTTATTACAGTCTCCAATCTGTGTTGGTGTCATCAAAGCTTAATCTTAAATGCAGGTGGTTGGATGACTGCTGATAACCCTAAGGATTTAAAGAGTGATTTTAAGATAGTATCAGGATCAACTTCAGCTGTAGGATTTTAAGCAACACTGGAGGAGGAGGAGGTTTTGTTTATTTCTTTATTCTAGATACACTGTCATGTATAGTGTACAGTTCCTATAGCGTCTTGTGCTTGGGTGCGAGGAAAACACATGAGACATAGGTTGAAATGAAATGACTTGTATTACTTCATACAAGCATGCTGAAAAGTTCACACAGTTTGCAGGAACAGCGACAGGAGACACAGCAGGCCAGAGTAACTTCAAGCACTACAATAAATCTCCAAAGCAGGTTCAGGATCTCTTCTCTGTACCGTAATTCCTCTGCAAACATGGATTCACCAAACAGCAGGTTTCCAGAGTCCAAAAGTGTTCCAAGGTTCCTCAGTAGGGAATAGCTGGAGTACAAGTCTTGATTCAGGAGCACTGATTGTTCAGCTGAGGCTGCTTAAGAAGCAAGAGGGAAGAATCAGGGCGGGAACATGAAAACTGGAAACTCCATATTAACTGAGGGCAAGAGCTGCAGAAAGACAGAAAGCAAAATGGCCGACGGAAAACTGAGTTTCAAGGAACATGTCAACAGAGACAAAGAACCTTACATACACCTTCCTTCTTTGATGGGGTGTCACTTAATCTTAGAAGTATGGGCTGGTCTGATGTTATCACAGTACAATTCAAAGGAAGATTGCATTTCATTGGTTGTCCATCTAGGTATCTATTGTATTTTTTGTAGGCACCAAATGTATCTTCCTTTCTTACAAACACAACCTCTGCAACTGAAAAAGCAGGTGCGCTTCAAGAACCGCTTACACAGAAAAGCTCCATGATATCTTCCTCTGTGACTCTTGTATGCAAATTATTAATGGTAATTTTTGTGCCTTCTAAAGGGCTAAAGACAGACTCTTTTGGAGTGGGCCCTACTCATGAACTGGCCTCCTTTGTGACAAGTGTCCATGACACGTTGGTTAGAGCCTTTGTGTGCAATAAAGGTGGTGAAGTCTCGTGCTGAGTAGACATGGGAGCTATGTATGCATCATTCTGTACCACTTTAGCAAGAGGTTAAGTTTGCCCAAGACAAAATGAATTTCCAGACATTCCTAGCCTTTTTCGCACAGTGTTGGAAGCTGTGATTTTCATCTTCTTGGTGGGGATGTCGGAAAGTTCCAAGTCATCATCAATTTCATCATCGGCCATATCTTGTAAAGAGGAAATCTGTTGTTTCCCAGGTTTGTGGTTAACTAAGTTTATTGGCATTCTTTAACAGTGTTGGTTATACCTGAAAAAATAGTTCTCGGCTGTGAAATTTGGATGGTCTTGGTAATATATATGGGTGAAGATGAAGAACCTCGTGCTTCGGGTGAGTTAATAGTTACAGCCGGTGCACTCCTCCTTAAGCATCTCATGAGCATCTTGCACTTTATTATTATTATTATTATACATTTATATAGCGCCATTTATTCCATGGCGCTTTACATATGAAAAGGGAAAAATATAGACAGGTACAATAAACATGTGCTGGACAAGGGACACACAAGTACAGAAGGAGAGAGGACCCTGCCCGCGAGGGCTCAAAGTCTGCAGGGATGGGTGAGAATACACTAGGAAAGGGTAGAGCTGGTCGTGCTATGGTTCAGTACACTGAGGATCATTGCAGGTTGTAGGCTTGTCGGAACAGGTGGGTCTTCAGGTTTTTCTTGAAGGTCTCCGTTGTTGGTGAAAGTCTGATGTTTTGCGGCAGGGAGTTCCAGAGTATGGGGGAAGCCCGGGAGAAGTCTTGTATGCGGTTGTGGGAAGAACAGATGAGGGGGGAGTCGAGAAGGAGATCTTGAGAGGATCGAAGGTTGTGTGTAGGTAGGTAGCGGGAGACCATGTCACAGATGTATGGAGGAGAAAGATTGTGGATGGCTTTGTATGTCATGGTTAAGGTTTTGAACTGGAGCCTCTGGGCAATAGGAAGCCAGTGAAGGGCCTGGCTTAGGGGGGAGGCTGGGGAATAGCGGGGAGACAGGTGGATTAGTCGTGCAGCAGAGTGTAGGATAGACTGAAGTGGTGCCAGAGTGCTAGAGGGGAGGCCAGACAGTAGGAGGTTGCAGTAGTCGAGGCGGGAGATGATAAGGGGGTGCACTAGTGTTTTTGTGGTTTCATGGTTGAGGAATGAGCGGATCCGGGAAACATTTTTGAGTTTGAGGCGGCAGGAGGTGGCGAGGGCTTGGATATGTGGTTTGAAAGAGAGGGCAGAGTCGATGATCACCCCAAGGCACCGAGCATGTGGGACTGGGGAAAGCGAGCAGCCATTGACATTGATGGATAGGTCTGGTGCAGGGGTAGAATGAGGTGGGGGAAAGATGATGAATTCTGTTTTGTCCATGTTCAGTTTGAGAAAGCGAGCAGAAAAGAAGGCTGAGATAGCAGACAGACACTGTGGGATTTTGGTCAGTAGGGAGGTGAGGTCAGCTCCAGATAGGTAGATCTGCGTGTCATCGGCGTAGAGGTGATACTGCAAGCCGTGGGATTCTGTGAGTTGTCCCAGGCCGAGGGTGTAGATGGAGAAGAGTAGGGGTCCTAGGACTGAGCCTTGAGGAACACCGACAGACAGCGGGCGAGGTGAGGAGGTGGTGTGTGAGAGGGAGACACTAAATGTTCGGTCTGTTAGGTATGATGAGATCCAGGATAGGGCCAAGTCTGTGATGCCAAGAGATGAGAGAATCTGTAGCAGGAGGGAATGGTCCACGGTGTCAAAGGTAGAAGACAGGTCCAGGAGAAAGAGGACAGAGTAGTGTCGCTTGCTCTTGGCTGTTAGCAGGTCGTTAGTGACTTTAGTTAGGGCAGTTTCAGTTAAGTGATGCGGTCGAAAGCCTGATTGTAACCGGTCAAAGAGGGAACAGGAGGAAAGGTGGGAGGACAGTTCAAGATATATATGCTGTTCCAGTAGTTTTGAGGCGTAGGGGAGAAGAGATATCGGGCGATAGCTAGACGCAGAGGATGGGTCGAGGGAGGGCTTTTTGAGGATCGGTGTGATTGAAGCATGTTTGAAGGATGAAGGAAAGACACCATTTGTAAGTGAAAGGTTGAAGAGGTGTGTGAGAGTAGGGATGAAGACTGTGGCAAAGTTAGGGATGAGGTGGGACGGGAGTGGGTCAAGCGCGCAAGTGGTGAGGTGTGATCTTGACAGGAGAGTAGAGAGCTGATCTTCTGTCTTGGTGGTGAAGCTGGTTTTGGAAGAACAGGGCTGAGTGGCTAAGAGGGGCATTGGGGGCTGCGGGCCAAAGCCTTCTCTGATAGTATCAATCTTACCCTTTATATGGACCCATGCGTCTTTGGCAACCAATTTCTCATGGGCATCTTTTATGCTGAGCTTCAGACGCGCATCTGTTACACCTATCTTCTGACAGGCATCAAATGCATTTTGGTAATTGGTGGTGGGTAGCCCACCCTGTTATTAATCCTGAATGTTCTCATTCCTGCCATCACCATACCCCTTTTCCTGATCACTTCATCCAACGACTCGTCCGACATATTTCTGCTAAAAACCTGCACCTTCCCAGCAGCAACTGTGTAGGAAACCACGTTATTGTTTTCAAGGGTGTTTATGATGCCCGTGAAAAAAAAATTTACACAGTATGTTGATGTGTAGCCCACAGGGGGAAATGTTTGTCAGCCCATACACTTAGTGTATGAGCATTACCAGTATAGGAGACCTGCTCCTTTGTAATGGGAAAATTTTTTTATGAGGCCGTCCGCCACATTTCTTCCAAGGGGGATTAGGGTGCATGCAAATTTGGGGCAGGGCTTGCATTCACTGCATAGCCAAACAGTATGGGAGACCCAGTTCATAATAACACTTTTTAACACAATTTTTGTTCCTGGCTTCCAAGTGTAAAAGACTATGGAAAAACGACTACATTCAGCACAAACTTTGATTTTATGACCACAGGCCAGAAGAATGTCGTATTTATTGTGTCAATAAAAGGAAATTATTACATTTTCGTTCATGCAGGCTGATAAAAAAAACAACACTTACATGGTAAATAGACAAAGACAGTCAAAAATCACTCAAAAAGGTTCAGAAATGAGTAGTTTTTCTAGATTTGCGAGTGTACTGCAAATTGCTTTCTCGAAGAAGCCCCCAAATGTAGTCCCCATCATGTTTTCGTTATAATGTCCTTGGTAACGATGTTCAAAGTCCAATATATCTTGATGAAAGCGCTCGCCTTCCTCCTCTGAGTAAGCTCCCATGTTCTCCTTGAACTTGTCAAGATGAGCGTCAAGGATATGGACTTTGAAAGACATTCTGCATCCCATTATGGCGTAATTCTTTATGAGAGTCTGAACCAACTGCACATAGTTTTCAGCCTTGTGATTACCCAGGAAGCCATGAACCACTGCAACGAACCTGTTCCAAGCCGCTTTCTCCATCCTGTTTAGCAGCTTTACGAACTCGTCACATTCTATGATCTTCTTGATCTGCGGTCCGACGAAGATACCAGCCTTGACCTTTGCCTCGGACAGTTTTGGAAATAGATCTTGGAGGTACTTGAAAGTTGCTGACTCCTTGTCAAGAGCCCCCTTGACAAATTGCTTGATAAGGCCTAACTTGATTTGCAGTGGTGGCATCAGCATCTTCAGAGGTTTTTCCATCAATATGGCCATGTGAGAGCTTATTTTTTGCAGGACTAGTTGTACTTTTGAATGACACCGTTGGTTTTAGCATGTCAGGTACTCGAAAACAGGAAAAAAATTCCAAGTCGGTGAAATTGCAAAAAAAGTGCAATCCCATACTTGTTTTTTGTTTGACTTTTTTGCTAGGTTCGCTAAATGCTAAAACTGACCTGCCATTCTGATTCTCCAGGTCATAAAGAATTCACAGAGACCAAACATGTCTAGGTTCTCTTTATCTAAGTGGTGAAAAAAATTCCAAAGTTTGCTAAAAAAAAAAAAAATTGCTTTATTTTCCAAGACCCGTAGCTTCTCCATTTTTGTGATCTTGGGTTCGGTGAGGGCTTATTTTTTGTATGCCGAGCTGACTTTTTTAATTATACCACTTTTGTGCAGATACATTCTTTTGATTGCCCGTTATTGCATTTTAATGCCATGTCGTGGCGACCAAAAAAATGTAATTCTGGCATTTTGACTTATTTTGTCGCTACGTCGTTTAGCGATTAGGTTAATCCTTTTTTTATTGAAAGATCGGGCAATTCTGAATGCGGCGATACCAAATATGTGTATGTTTGATTATTTTTATTGTTTTATTTACATGTTTTCCCGAAAACAGACAAATTTCAAAATTTCATTGTCCTGATCACAAAAGCAAAGTTTTTGTGGAACAACTATTTTCTATTTGTTTTAGGCATAATGGGTTAGGAAAACACACTTTGGACCCAGGAACAAAAAATAAATAAAAATGTGTTACATAGTGTAATGGGAACTGTAGGGGTTGGTCAGCGATTTCAATAATGCAATTCTCAACTTTTGGGTCTTCATCCTCAACACTGAGATTCTGCACTGCAGGTTCTTCATCTTCAACATCAAAATTCTCCATTGCAGGTTCTTCATCCAAAACAATGCAATTCTCCACTGCAGTTTCTTGAGCCTCAACACTGCAATTCTACACTTCCAGGTGTTCTTGAGCCTCACCACTGCAATTCACCTATGCAGGTTCTTCAGCCTCAACACTGCAATTCTCCACTGCCAGGTATTCTTTAGCCTCACCACTGCAATTCACCAATGCAGTTTCTTTAGCCTCAACACTGCAATTCTCCACTTAAGGTTCTTCAGGCTCACAACTGCAATTTTCCACTGCTGGCTCTTCATCCTCAACACTGCAATTTCCACTGCAGTTACTTCATCTTCAGGCTTAACACTGCAATTCACTGCATAGTCAAACAGTATGGTACTATAAACTTCCTAATAATTAGAAGCTTGGTTTCATGTTTGCTCTATTCCTCTTTGGTCAGACCTCATCTGGAATACTTTGTCCAGTTCTGGGCACCTCATTTTAAAAAAGACTTGAACAAAATTGAGTAAATTCCGAGAATAGCGACCAGAGTGGTGACTGGTCTGCAAACAATGTCCTATGAGGAACGATTAGAGGATTTGGAAATGTTTAGCTTGCAAAAGAGAAGACTGAGAGGAGACTAATAGCTATTTACAAATATCTCAAGGGCTGTCACACTGTAGAGGGATCAGCTTTATTCTCATTTTCACAAAGAAAGACTAGAAGCAATAGGATGAAACTTAATGAAAGGACACACAGATTTGATATTAGTTAAAACTTTTTGATAGTGAGGGTTATCAACCACTGGAACAGGTTGCCATGAGAAATTGTGAGGTCTCCTTCAATGGAAGTCTTCAAACAGAGGCTAGACAGTAGTCTGTCTGGGATGATTTAGTGAATCCTGCATTGAGAAGAGGGTTGGACCAGAATACCCAGGCGGTCCCTTCCAAATCTACCATTCTATGATTCTATGACTAAGCCATACACTCAATAGAGGTGGCGTTTATTTAAGAGTGGGCAGAAAAAAGCTTTTTCTTACACACAAAAATTGTAAGTCTCATTTTGAGTTTGCCAAAAACCATGTGGAGAATCTCCAAATGTATGGAGGAAGATACTTTGGTCAGATGAGACCAAAATTTAACTTTTTGGCAACAAAGGTAAATGCTATATCTGGCACCAAACCAACACAGCTCATCACCCCAAGAACACGATCCTCACAGTGAAACATGGTGGTGGCAATATCATGCCATGGGATTGATTTTCAGCATCAGGGGCAGGGCAAATGGTCTGAGTCGAGGGGATGATGGATGGTGTGAAATGCAGATATTTTCTTTAGCAAAACCTGTTTCAGGCTGCTGGTGATTTGAGACTGTTACGAAGGTTCACCTTCCAACAAAACAATATCCCAAAGCCTACTGCTAAAGCAATAATGGTTTAAGGGGAAATGTGTAAATTTTTGGAGTGGTCTAGTTAATGGGAACCTGTCAGCAGGATTGTGCACAGTAACCTACAGTGTCAGGTTGGTGCCGTTATACTGATTAAAATGATACCTTGGTTGATAAAATCTGTCTTGTGGTTGTTGTTTTTTTCTTTATTTTCAGTTTTGATAATGATATATTCATGCTTCAGGGGGGCCTTTGGGCTGGGTTCTTCATGAGATGCTCTAATTAGCTATTCATAATGAAGACTGCTGACATGTCACTGATCCCTCATTGACCTGCCCCCTAGTTAGCATAAGGAATATGATATATACATACTAAATAAAAAAAACCCTTCTGCAAGAAGGCACCAGCCGTGGCACCTGCACTGCAGCATAATCGCGTGTGTAATGTGCATATAATTATTATAGTTGAGGTTATCCTGAAATTTTTTTAAAAAATTATTTGAAAATGGCTCTCACCACACTTGTGCAGTAGTAGCTATAGGTGTATATAGAAGTGATCCAACAGCTGCTACTGCACATGCGCCAGCGGCGCCATCTTGCCAGAGAAGAAAAAATATTTCCTCCTCCAAGATGGCGCCACCAAGCCTTTGCTGTAGCAGTTATTGGTGATTGCCAATAGCTGTTATTGCGCAGGCACCATCTTGCTAGAGAAGAAAAAAAAATTTCCTCCTCCAAGGAGGAATTTTTTTTCTCTAGCAAGATGGCGCCATAGGCGCATGCGCAGTAGCAGCTATCGGATCACCTCTATATAAAACGATAGCTGCTACTGTGCATATGCAGTAGGCACCATTTTCAAATGGTTTTTCTTTTTTAAATATCACTTTAACCTCAACCATAATAATTATATGCAATTTACACATGCGATTATGCTGGCTGGCGCCTGCCTGCAGAGGTTTTTTTTTTAGTATGTATATATAATATTCATTATGTTAACTAGGGAGCAGGTCAGTGACAGATTGCTGTTGCTTCAGACTTGGAAGATTCACCAGAGTAAACCATCTAAGGCACCTTTCACACGTCTGTGTCTCCGGTACATGTAGTGACAGTTTTCTTATGTACTGGAGACACTGACACATGTAGACCCATTCAAATGAATGGGTCTATGTAGATGTCATTGTGTTTTCATGGACCATGTGTCCGTGTGCAAAACACAGAGATGTCGATTTTTCTCCGGCAGCACGGTCTGCAAAATTGCGGCACACGTGCATAGGGAGAACAGTTCACACTGTCCTCCATGCGCATGGACGGCCGCCGGGGAAGTAGTGCTACTGTAAGCGCTGTTCCCCTGCTTGTGGTGCTGAAGCCAGCTGTCATTATTCTCCCTGCTCTGCCAGCAATAGCGTGAGCAGGGAGAATAAATGAAAAACAAACCGACTTGGGGTCCCCCTTATTTTTTGAGACAACCCGGCAAACTATACAGCTGGGGGCTGCTATTCTCAGGCTGTAAAGGGGCCATGAATATGGCCTAAAAACATCAGCCCGCAGCTGCTCAGAAAAGGCGCAACTATCAGTGCTGAGGTCACAGGAGTTCAGCTGTCAGCAAGCACAGACTCAGTGACATCACCGCTTGTCACTGAGCCTGTGCGCACTGCTCCCATTCATTCCCCAGTAGTTTACAGTCGGAGCGGTTACATTAGCAGTGCTCTGGCTGTAAACTGATTAACCCCTGAGATGGATTGCACCATGGGACTTGACTGTATGGCGGACAGGTATGGGTTTATTGTTGCTTTTTTATTTTGTTTTTTTGCAAGGAGAAAAATGGCTTTGATATGGGATTTCTTCTTATTGTGTGTGTTTATTTAACCCTTTACTTACTATAGGATTAGTAATAAATAGATGTCTTATTGACAACTCTTCATTACTAAGCCGGGCTTAATGTTACTTTACAATAGAAAGGTGACATTAACCCCTTATTCACCCCACTTGCCACCGCTAAAGGGCAAATGGGAAGAACCCAACAAAGCTCCAGAATAGGTGCATCTAATAGATGCGCCTTTTCTGGGCACCTGTGGGCTGCTGTTTTAGGGCTGGGGGCCCATATTCATGGCCCCATTCCAGCCTGAGAATAGCAGCCCGCGCCTGTATAGTTTTGCCGGGTTGGTTCAAAAACAGAGGGGGACCCCACGTCGGGTTTTCTTTCATTCATTCTTCCTTCTCGCTGTTGCTGGCATAGCAGGAGAGAATAATGACAGTCAGGTTCAGCACCACAAGCAGGGGAACAGTGCTTACTGTAGCACTTCTTCCCCGGTGGCCGTCCGTGTGGTCCTGATGCGGCACACGTGCGGCACATGGTTGCCACATGTGTGCCACATGGATGTACCACGTATACACACGGACACTGAAATATCTGTACATGTGAAACCGGCCTAACTATAAAGAGCTGGAGCAGTTTTACCTTGAGGAATGGGCAAAAATCCCAGTGGCAAGATATGGAAAGCTCATAGAGACTAATCCAAGGCGACTTGTAGCTGCAGCTGCTGCAAAGGTAGACTCTACAAAGTACTGACTTTAGGGCGGTGAATAGTTATGCACACTGAAGTTTTCAGTAATTTTGTCCTATTTGTTGTTTGCTTCACAAGAAAAAAAATCACAGTTGTAGGCAATCAAGTTCATTACATTCAGCTCCATCAACAAAAAGTAAAAATAATTTGGGTCTCGGAAAATGGCAACACAACAACATTTTTTTTTTCACAACATTCTGAATTTTTTTTTACATAACTTAAATAGAAAAAATTGATGCAAGTTTGGTATCGTCGTAATTGGACAGTCCTGAACAATCATGTTTCCAGGTCGTTTTTATCGCAGAATGAATGCTATAGAAACAAAGCCTCCCCAAAAAGACTGAATCGTATTTTTTCTCATAATTTCATCTCACTAGGAAATTGTTTTCCCATTTTTCAGTACATTGTATGACTTAATGAGTGGTGACATTCAAAATCACAGCTTGTCCCACAAAAAAACAAGCCCTGGCATGACTATGTAGTAGAAAAAATTCGAAAGTTATGTCTCTTGGAAGAAGGTGAGAAGAAAAACGAATGAGTAAAAATGAAAATGAAAAATGTCCCGGTCCTTAAGGGCTTAAACTAAACAATAAGTGATTTTTATAATGAAATGAGGTGGACTCATATACTCAAATAAAGTTATATTATTTTGTTTTAAAAACTATATAATCTAATTGGAGTAATTTATTTCAAATCATTAGCTAGAATAGTTACTATTATCCCCTGATGCTGTTTATAATGAAGACATTTGCTTTATTTCTTTTTGCTGTAGAATTGCTTAGGTATAATAGAAAACCTGCTCAATTTAACCATCTTTGAGTTTCCACTGCACAGAAATCACCTATAAAAAAGATGGATGGGACCTGCAAAGACTCTTGATTATCTTTAAATACTTATTTTATTAGTTAGACTGTATCATGTCATCATTTAGCTCGAATCCGTATCAGCGTGGAAGACTTATTAATATTCATGTAATCACTTTGTTTTTCTCTACGGTGTGACACGTTTAACCTTCCGAGACAAGGAGATGTTTTTTTATAGGTGTAGTTTGTCATTTTACTTTTTCTAACAATGTGCAATCTGTATTAGATAAAGTCTGCTTTATTGCATTAGGGTTTTATATTATAGATGCAAAGTTACAATTAATTTTTGTTAGAACAACTCCGAAATGTTATTCTGAAAATGCAGATGTAAATTGGGAACATACTATTTAAATACTTGATTACTGAATCTATATATAGCTGTACACCAAACTAGATTCAATGAAATAAATATTCAGCACTAGAGATGTAACTTCAGCATTTCAATATTCACTCAGTATGTAGGAAATGTACTTATCCTCCAATGGCAGCTTATGAAACAATTTCTATTTACTTATAGATGAGAACAAAGCAATAGCATTTTACTTTTACACTTTTATAGTATTTTTATTGCATTTTTGAAAAAGGGAATGAAGTACGTGGCACAACAGAATAATGTAAGCAGGTCCATGTGGGCAGTATTGGACTCTGGTTCCCAAGGTCCACCACAGGAAGGTATTTTGAGCCAGCCCACATCGATACATTACACATCTACTTTTAGTGGCGTCATATATATACAATAGCACTGAAAAATACATGAAAAGGTCTAATAGGTTGTATGAATCAACCAATAAGAGATAGTGGGAAGAAATACACTCTAAAGTCTGGTCCCAGTTGTTTTCTGTTCTGCTGGACCATTTAGGATGATTTCTATGTCCAAGCATGGTCCAACTGGAAGAACCAAATATGATAGGCCATTTATGTTGCAGATTTTCAGTGTGATATTCTCATGTTTTGTTATGACAGGATAACAGCCAATTTTGGCCAATAGAACTTGTGTTTATTTCTAAAAATATCACAAATTCGACAAAATGTTGAAAAATTCAGTTTTCAAACTTTGAATTTCTATTCCCTTAAAACAAATAATCATACCAAAAACATAGATAAAAAACATTTTTTTCTCATGCCTACTATGTACATCAACATCATTCTTGGAACCGCTTTTTCTTTTTTTTAGGATGTAAGGGTTAAAGTTTAACAGAAACTTCTCAATGACATTTGCAAAACCTATATATTTAGGGACCACAGAAACTAAAAATTGATAGTGTTGGTCCCCTTAAAAATAGTCTGGGTGCAATAGTGGATGAGGATGAGGAAAAAGCCAATATGCTAAATGACTTTTTTTCAACTGTATTTACACAAGAAAATCCCATGACAGATAACATGATCAGTGATAAAAAATTTTCTCCATTAAATGTCACCTGCTTAACCCAGCAGGAGGTACGGCGGCGTCTAAAAATCACTAAAATTGACAAATCCCCGGGCCCGGATGGGATACACCCCCGAGTACTGCAGGAATTAAGTACAGTTATAGATAGACCATTATTTTTAATCTTTAAAGATTCCATAATAACGGGGTCTGTACCACAGGACTGGCGTATAGCAAATGTGGTGCCATTATTCAAAAAGGGGGAAAAAACTGAACCTGGAAATTATAGGCCAGTGAGCTTAACATCTACTGTGGGTAAAATCCTGGAGGGTTTTTTAAGGGATACTATATTGGAGTATCTGAGGCTGAATAACCTCATGACACAGTATCAGCATGGGTTTACGAGGGACCGTTCTTGTCAGACTAATCTGATAAGCTTTAATGAAAGGGTAAGTTCCGGACTGGACCAAGGGAATGCAGTGGATGTGGTGTTCATGGACTTCTCAAAAGCTTTTGATACAGTGCCACACAAAAGGTTGATACATAAAATGAGAACAATGGGGATAGGGGAAAATATGTGTAAGTGGGTTAAGAACTGGCTCATGGATAGAAAACAAGGGGTGGTTATTAATGGAGCACACTCGGACTGGGTCACAGTTAGCAGTGGGTACCACAGGGGTCAGTATTGTGGCCGATTCTTTTTAATATATTTATTAATGACCTTGTAGGGGCATAAAGAGTAGTATTTCAATATTTGCAGATGACACTAAATTCTGCAGGGTAATAAATACAGATTAGGATAATTTTATATTACAGGAGAATTTATGTAAACTAGAAGCTTGGGCTGATAAATGGCAAATGAGCTTTAATGGGGATAAATGTAAGGTCATGCACTTGGGTAGAACAAACAAGATGTATAACTATGTGCTTAATTGTAAAACACTGGGAAAAACTGTCACTGGAAAAAGACCTGGGTGTATGGGTGGACGACAAACTCACATTTAGTGGCCAATGTCAGGCAGCTGCTGCCAAGGCAAATAAAATAATGGGATGCATTAAAAGAGGCATAGATGCTCATGAGGAGAACATAAATTTACCTCTATACAAGTCACTGGTGCGACCACACTTAGAATACTGTGTACAGTTCTGGTCTCCGGTGTATAAGAAAGACATAGCTGAACTGGAGTGGGTGCAGAGAAGAGCGATCAAGGTTATTAGAGAACTAGAGGGTCTGCAATACCAAGACAGGTTATTACACTTGGGGTTATTTAGTTTGGAAAAATGAAGGCTTAGGGGTGATCTTATTACAATGTATGAATACAGGGGACAGTACAAAGACCTTTCTAATGATCTTTTTACTCTTAGACCTGTGACGGGGACAAGGGGTCATCCTCTACGTCTGGGGGAAAGAAGGTTTAGTCATATTCACAGATGCAGATTCTTTACTGTAAGAGCAGTGAGACTATGGAACTCTGCCATCTAATGTTGTAATGAGTGAATCCCTACTAAAATTTAAGAAGGGACTGGATGCCTTTCTTGAAAAGTATAATATTACAGGCTATATTCACTAGTTTCCTAGATACTGCTTTGATCCAGGGAGCTAGTCTGATTGCCGTATGTGGAGTCGTATGTGGAGTCGGGAAGGAATTTTTTTCCCCAATGTGAAGCTTACTGTTTGCCACTTGGGTTTTTTTTTGCCTTCCTCTGGAACAACATGTTAGGGCAGGTTAGGATAGGATATGGGTTGAACTAGATGGACTTAAAGTCTTCCTTCAACCTTAATAACTATGTTACTATGTTACTTCACTTTTGAAGGGACTTACAGAGGCCGACATTTCAGAAAACCCACAAATAAGACCATATTTTATTTGCACACCCCCTCAACATATTTAAAACCATAATCATATAGTTCATTAATCCAAAATTACATTTTTTATAATAAAATGTTACTTTAGATTCAATTTTTTTTCATTTTTACAAGGAAAAAAAAGGAAAATAGACACCATATTTTGATGTGCAATTTCCCCAACGTATACCGATACCCCAGATGTTCCTTCTGACCAGTCCACATTCAGGTCTTACTCCTCTGCTATTTTTTGCCTTATTATTCTTGCAGCCACTTGTGGCATAACCTCCTGTCATTTGCCTCACTTGTTGAATATCTCCATACTCCACATATTTAACGTTTACTATGTTGCACTTTTTTGCAAGCAAACCTCTTGGTCTTATTTTTGATAAATAGTCCTTTTATCTATTTTACTTGCCTTATCATTTTGGAAGCTGGCCATTTGGTATTTCTTTACCATAACAATCATGATTTACTGAGTTTCCTTTGGAGTATTTTACATTTTTGCCGCATTGCTAAATCTAAAAACTCTGATTGTGTCAGAACAGTAGCACCCTATAAACTAAATGATACATCACTGGATTCAGGGTCTCTTTGCCAATATCATGCCGCTCTCAGGTGAGGTAGCAAAAATCTTCTGACAGATTCCCTTTAAGAACTTTATACAAATAATTAGCTGCTTATTATTAAATTATTAAAGGGGTTTTCCGGTCTAAAAATACAAGTCTGCAGTCACTCTATGTGACTGCAGACTTGTGAATCCTCTTATCACGTGCATTGTGAGGATGCTCAGGTGCTGGGAGCAAGTGAGTATGTAAAGGTCGGCCAGGGCTGTAGTCATGACCGAGGATACTGCAGCACCTGAACCCTGGCCTCCCTTCACAGAAATACTCCTTATTCTGTGGAGCATACTTGCCTCTTCATACAGGGGACTGTAAGGCTCCTTAAATGAATGGTTAGATGCAGAGTCACTGTAAAACTTGAAATGTAACAATTTAATATTCAAACTTCTCAGAACATCCAAATGCAGCACAGCGTTAATATCAGCCTGCAAATCACATATCAACTTTTCCTTTCTTTCCCTGCTTGACCTGTCACACGGTTCTACAATGGGTCATACCACTCAGTACGCATCACTGGTATGTTCCCTGTGCAGACTGGCTTCTTTCGGGAGTTCCTTCCACTGTTTCGCCAAAGCTAGAAAGGCGTCTGCCCGCGCTAAGTACTGCTACATGCTGAATATCCACCCGCTTGATCCTGCTCTCACATTTCTCTTAAGAAACGTTCCTGTCAGCTCCTCTGACTCTATTTGTAGCTCCAGCTACCTGTTTACACTTGTGGTGTGTACTGCTGCTGCTTGGGGAAATGATGCTGCTATCCCCACTGTCTGGATGCCTGGGCACTGTCTTCTTGCCAAACGTTGCAGGGTATCTAGCTTGCCTGGGCCAGAAGCCACCCGAGCAAACAGGGCGTACTTGCCCCACTCACTACAAACAGGAAGACTTGATCCTATTATCTACGTGACCCCTCCTACATTAACTATGTACATGAAGAGTTGTACTAGTGAGGTCAATGCCCCATCTAGTGGCCCCTAATACCCACTTCATTTTCCTAATGCTTACATATTGAGGTAGACTGAACATATGTACACTTTGCGCATGTAGCAGTGACATTTAGTTAAAACACATAATAGCGAAACAAGGACATGACATAAATACATATACATGACAGGAGGATTTAAATAGGTTAAAACCCCAACCCCTTACATTCCCCCTCTCTTAAATCATTGTCACTCTTGACAATGCCTTAAAATCAAATAAACAGTTTACAAACGATACTCCACGCAGGGAGAACATATATATATATATATATATATATATATAATACTAGCTCAATGTAAGCCAAGTCCATTTAAAATATATAAGACGTATAAATAGCCCTTTTTGCAGGGTCAACAGTTCTTCAGGAGACCCCCTTTCTTTTAGGGTAGCACTAACAATATGTACACACGGGTGCGCAGGAGCCGTCCGTCGTTAAGCCCAGTCAGTCCATAATTTAACATATCTACAATTAGCAAGGTCCTTAAAGGGGAGGTCATCCCCCTTCCTTTGCGGTCAGCACTGTCTCGTGCTTTGTAAACAAAGGCCCGGTCCACAAGTTCATTGATCCACAGTTCCTTTAAGGCCCAGTCCTGCTATTCAGCAGAGGGGGCACAACAGGTGCAACAAAACAACAAACAAAAAAAGAAACAATACTTCGTCTCAACGTTTCTATTAGGCCGCAATGGCCGTAATGCTCTTCAAGTGCAGAGCGTAGCAGGGCTCCCTGCCCTGTGGGGACGCGGAGCAGTCCCTGTTCAGTACAGTGCAACAGGCACTAAGTTCAGTTACTTTCAGCATCTTATCAACAGCACACTTACCGTGCCTCCTTCTCCAGGTGATCCCATGCCCTGGTATGAGCTGATGAGGATTCTGCAGCCGCAGAGTCCCGGTGCTGCCAAGCAGTGGCAGAGCCGAAGGTATAAGTCCCGCGTGGGACCGACTGTTCAGAACGAGGACCTGCATCTGTAACAGGGCTGCCATCATTGTGGCACAGTGTCACGGCAACGGCGTAGTAGCCCCGGGGACAGTGCTCTCTTATAAAAGAGACCCAGGCCCCCATCTGTAGAGGTCTACCGAGTTTAACCGAGGCGGCATTTATATACACTTTCACGTCCATGCCAGCCTCTCAAATAAAGCCAAATCCGCGATCTGCATTAGTGAATACTAACGGTCCATGCAAGCAGTGCCTGGCCATAGCGCCCTCCCTGTATCGGTGCAGGCAGGCCCAAACTTCTTTTTCTCTTGCCTTCTTTTGCGCAATTATATCCGCTATCCAAGTGGATGATCTGGGACCCGAATTCCTCTTAGTGTACTGGAACTCATAAGTTGGCAGGGCTACAGGTGACACGGGACCAGGGTTGATGTGACCAGACCTGGGAGGATAGGGCTTGCTTACAGGCTGATGGGGAGATGACACACTCACCGGCCTTGTTGTCACTTCAGGTCGCGTGGCTCCGTTAGATCTCCTCCCACTGAGGCTGGTCCTGACCTCTGTTAGCAACTGCTGCACGCTGCCCGCCAGATGATCTGAAGATGCAGCCGCAGTTGTTCCGCCGGCATCAGATTCCGCCGTGGGCACAGTTGCACCCCCGATCTCCTGTTGAAGAAGTTCCAGCGTGGCCTGTTCTTCCGGCTGGGGCTCCTCGTAGGTGGATGCTGTATCTTCCGGTCCCCGTGGAAGTGAAATGGACCCTGAGGACGAAGGTTTCGCCATCCATTCAGGTTCCCGCTCTGCTTCTGAATGCTGCAAAAACTGAACCTGTTCTTCCCATGACTCCGGTAGGGCACACTTCCTCATCGGACGGTCCTCGAGAGTGTCCACGGGCTCCAGCGGAGGGAATACAAGGCTCCGCACTCTGGAGTCGTGGAGGCTCGGGCATCGGCAGCCGCCAAGGATCCTGTTCTTTGGGTAAGTCAACCTTCGGCAGTTTGTCCCAGAGGCACATGGGTCGGATACTCTCATTCTCCTTATGCCAACTCCATTCCATCCGCCCAACTCCCCAGCAGTGGAGAACGCAGCAGTGATGCATCGCCGCCTTAATATCATCCTAGACTGGCGTCAGGCAGCTGCACATGGAACCTCCTACTGGACCCCACTGGGGTGGGGGTCATTTCTGGGCTCTCCACCCATTTCCTAGGGACTTGATGTAACGGGCATGTTCCCCTTCTAAATCGGCATTCCCACCAGGGGCGGGTGTGGGATGGCTGACAGCAGACTTCTGATGCCATTTCTGTGCCGTCATTCCCACTAAGGGTGTCATAATAGTCCTTTTTGGCACTAAAGTCCTCCATCTTCATGGCCGCCATCTTTTCTCTCACAGTCTCAGTCACATACATATCTTTTCAGATTCGGTAGTTTACTCACAGCTTGCTCATTTTCAACCCACAGTCCTCAGGTCAAACTTGTTATGTCCAGTAGTATATCGGCATCCTTTTCCATTTTCTTTGCTGTAGACGTCAGCTTCTTCATCTTTTGAGGTTTCACCGCCAATTGTAAAGGTCAGCCAGGGCTGTAATCATGACTGAGGGTACTGCAGCACGTGAACCCTGGCCTCCCTTCACAGAAACACTCAGTATTGTGTGGAGCATATTTGCCTCTTTATACCGGGGACTGTAAGATACCTTAAGTGAATGAGTATGTAAAAGGAGGACAGGACTGTAGTCGTGACCTGTATTCTGGTGGCAGCTGTGTCCTTCCCCTACATGAAACAATACAATTCTTCTCAGCATACCTGCATCTCCAGATTCAGTTTCACCCGGGCCTTTCCCAGGCAGCGATGGTCCCTTTTTCAGGCGACCCTCAGTAATGGAGACACAGTCCAGGATAACTTGAACATTCTCTTTACTTAACATTTCACACGTTAAATCCACAGTTGGCACATCATGGGTTCCACTTGTTTCCTTTTCTTTCCCTGCTTTGCTGTCTCTCCTGTGCAGTACATGCCCGGAACGGACTATCCTAGACTGCTCCCCAGTTCCTTCCTGACCTTGCTATAATGACATTTCCTTCAGCCTGTTTCGCCCCAGACATGAATTCATCATGGTGACCCCTGGTGAAGCATCCGGCCCATCTGTACCGATCCAGTCTGTACCGATTCAACTCCTTTCATCTCCTTAGTCCAGCCAACTTCTGCCATAAAAACATTGGCCCAGGCGGTAAGACGCCATATCTTTCCTCTCTGTACAGACCCACTGATGGGATACACAGTGGCCGTGGGTAACGTGGGCTGCAGCATTTAAACGTTGTGTGGCTGCCAGCTGTCTGGGCCTATAGCCCATGTGGACATTTGGGCATGCTGGCCCTGTCTGAGCTAACTACCTCAAAACCCCTCACTACTATCGGGCAGCTAACTAACAAGGCCCCACTAGTATGCCCCATCTAGTGGCCCACCACAGAACTACACTTACCCAATATATGAGAACTATATATTAAGGTGCGCTCCTCTAGTGTTCCCAGAAGAAAGCACCTAACTTTCCCTAATGTGTACAAGAGCATTAATACACATCACATACATTATATACAGTTTTATACTGAAAGAATACAATGCAATACACTATTATAGACATAATGGTAGCACAAGAGAAGATGTGGCAATACCATTTCTATGTGTGGTAATACATGTTCCATGTAGCAATACCACTGAATATTTATAACAACACAGTAATTAGCACATATATACAGTACATTAAGAACACTTAAGGGGTAGGGCAAAGTAGTGATACGCCTTCACCCCCTTACACTCCCCCTTTCCTTGAACTTGGTTGTCCTCGACCAACGTACAATACAAAAACATAATAATAGAAAAAAATGCAAGAAAACCGACAGTCAATTGACTTAAAATAAGCCGCATCAGTACGCACCGCAGTCCATGGTGCACAAATAACATTCCTTGTTCCCAGTCCTCCAGGGGTTAGAGACCTTCATGATAAAACGTATTTACATTTCCACAGGTGGGACAGCAGTTCATAGAGAGGAGCTGCCCCTTCCTTTGAGTGGAGTACAGTCCCTCCAGTAGTCTCCGGTCACAAGGACAGTTTCTCCGTTTTCCAGCAGAATGGGTGCAACAGGCGCAACAAAAACAAAAGAGTCCATGGGCTCCAGATAATTTTGCCTAGCTCACTGTCCTCTAGTCTGAATCATATAAACTGCAAAGGAAGCTTTTCCTTCAGTGTTGCCAGAGGCCGAATTTTACCCACCACTGTCCGTGGGTGTGGTTTCCTTTAAGAGCCCTAGTGCCTGCAGGGATGTAGAACAGTCCCATGACAATTTCAGAGGGCGCCATGTGTGCAACATCCTCTACATAAACAAAAAAAATATTGTTCAACAGCACGCACCACATGTTGCTCCTTCCTCATCGGATTGATTTGCCGGGTCGTGAGCGGAGGTCATCTCTGCAGCCGCAGAGGATGTGGAGGGTGCCACTGCAGCACCGTCAGACCTCCAGGTACCAGCCGATGATGGGGTTTGTGCCTATTCTGGGAAGAGGCCCGTGTCGCCTTTACTCTATCCTGATTTCCACGCCTTGGTACAGGCCGAAGATGATTTTGCAGCCATGGATTCCATGGCCCTTCTGGGCAGGGCAGCAGCATCAGCACGAAACAGGGATTGGAACGGAAGCAGGTGCTCTCCTGTCCGGGCAGAACAGGGAACGTCCACTTGCACACTTGTGTCGACCTGGGTTGCTGCCCTCCGCGCCCGGAGACTGGGTGACACATCCTGGGGAGCACTTTTGCAAGTAAACGAGGATGGGGCGGACCGGACCCTGCAAGGCAAGAGCTGGGGTGCACTCAGCACCTCCCTATAGAGCATCTTGCACACCCCAGTCCCAGGCCATGATCTTCCGCACCGGTGGTCATGTGCCACGACTCCAGGAGTCACAGCACCATAACTTTTGGTTTCAGGGATTGAGAGTACGCAGACTCTACCAGAGCAAGCTCTGTACTCCACTGGCTGACTGGTTCCCACTTCTCCATCACGTCATCCCTCTGCAGCCAATCCCAGCAGGCGCAGCCACACATTACATGTCCCTTCCGTCCCCACCCGCTTCCAGGTGGGTCCGCATCCAGATGTTCCACCCATTCCTTGTTGGGCTGTGGAGGGGGGCGAGGTCTCCTCCTCTTCATCCGCACCCACCAGGGGTGGACAGGGGCATATTGACAGGCAGGTTTTGGCACCAAGAAACAACGGAAATGCCCACGAAGGATGCAGTTTTCATTGTTGTTTGCATCTTCTTCTCCATATCCCGCAATTCTTACCATTGCCATCTTGGTCACAGTAATGGTGTCGAACTTCTTTGCCACAAAAGCCAAGTCCAACTCAGTAGTCAAGTCCGGTGTGGTCACAAAATCGGTAGTAGACAAATCCAGTGTTTTGCTCACAAACTTTTCTCCAGTTACAGCAGCTACTGGCTCTTTCTCCCGGTCATCTTCCAGGGGCACAGCAGTCGCACATACATTTTCATCATTTTTAACAGCAGATTCTTCACATGGCAAGTCAACCGCATCCTGCCAAACTTCATCTTTCTCAAGCTCATCACTTACAGTGTTCCCTCGCTGCACGGTGTCGGCATCCTGCTGACTACGCCAAGTGTAACGGATGACAGGACTGTAGTCGTGACTAGTGTTGACCATTCCGATACCGCAAGTATCGGGTATCGGCCGATATTCGCTGTATCGGAATTCCGATACTTAGTTCCGATATTTTCCATATATCGTATACCGGAATCGGAAGTTCCCATAATTCTTTGAGAGGCAATGTGATTTTAGTCAGCCAATGAGGAATCCTAAGAAGTGTGGGCACATCCTGTACTGCTGCGGTCATGTTAACTAATGGCATGGCTGTGATTGGATGCTGAAATGATGTCAGAATGCACTATAAAAGGCGCCGCCGCCATTTTAGCGTCACTGTGCTGTGAACTCAGTTAGGGAAAGAACGCTGCTCTGCTGACACTGAGGGACAGTTAGAGATTGCGATTTAGTGTACTGTGCTTTAGGCAGGCTAGTTTACCACCGGCTGTGTAAAGCTTCCTTTTGCCTGCAGTGTTGTTTTAACAGCTCTGCAAGGTGTGTGTGAGTGCAGGTGACGCTGCAGTTTGCTCTGTATGCAACGCTGTCTGTAGGCATCTGCACGTGTCACTGACAGACTCTTTTTTTTTTCTTCAGTGTAATTCTTGCTGCTCCATGCAATTGAAATAATAGTGTGACGTGCTTCCATCCGTATACAATACCTTGGTTGCAAACACTATAGAAGTCTACAAAGGAGCCTTTCACAGCAAGTGAACAGTTGTGTTTCAGTGTTCACTGCAGTCTGTGATTTTTTTTTTTGAGTGCAGATCACGCTCCAGTTACTTCAACTAATGCTGCGTGTACTCTGCTGAGCGTCTGTCACTGGCTCAATCTTGTAATTTTTCAAAAATTGCTGCTGCTTTCTTCTATTTTAAATTTACAAAAATCTATTAGTGTGACGCTCTTCCATCAAAATACAATACATTGCTTGCAAACATAATAGAAGTCCACAAAAAGGCCTTTCACAGCAAGTGAACAGTTGTGTTTCAGTGTTCACTCTAGTCTGAGGTTTAATTTTTTTTTAGGAGTGTAGATCTCGCTCCACTTACTTCAACCACCGCAGCGTGTACTCTGCTGAGTGTCTGTCACTGGCTCATCCTTGTAATTTTTCAAAAATTGCTGCTGCTTTATTCTATTTTAAATTTACAAAAATCTATTAGTGTGACGCTCTTCCATCAAAATACAATACATTGCTTGCAAACATAATAGAAGTCCACAAAAAGGCCTTTCACAGCAAGTGAACAGTTGTGTTTCAGTGTTCACTCTAGTCTGAGGTTTAATTTTTTTGTAGGAGTGTAGATCCCGCTCCACTTACTTCAACCACCGCAGCGTGTACTCTGCTGAGTGTCTGTCACTGGCTCATCCTTGTAATTTTTCAAAAATTGCTGCTGCTTTCTTCTATTTTAAATTTACAAAAATATATTAGTGTGACGCTCTTCCATCAAAATACAATACATTGCTTGCAAACATAATAGAAGTCCACAAAAAGGCCTTTCACAGCAAGTGAACAGTTGTGTTTCAGTGTTCACTCTAGTCTGAGGTTTAATTTTTTTGTAGGAGTGTAGATCCCGCTCCACTTACTTCAACCACCGCAGCGTGTACTCTGCTGAGTGTCTGTCACTGGCTCATCCTTGTAATTTTTCAAAAATTGCTGCTGCTTTCTTCTATTTTAAATTTACAAAAATCTATTAGTGTGACGCTCTTCCATCAAAATACAATACATTGCTTGCAAACATAATAGAAGTCCACAAAAAGGCCTTTCACAGCAAGTGAACAGTTGTGTTTCAGTGTTCACTCTAGTCTGAGGTTTAATTTTTTTGTAGGAGTGTAGATCCCGCTCCACTTACTTCAACCACCGCAGCGTGTACTCTGCTGAGTGTCTGTCACTGGCTCATCCTTGTAATTTTTCAAAAATTGCTGCTGCTTTATTCTATTTTAAATTTACAAAAATCTATTAGTGTGACGCTCTTCCATCAAAATACAATACATTGCTTGCAAACATAATAGAAGTCCACAAAAAGGCCTTTCACAGCAAGTGAACAGTTGTGTTTCAGTGTTCACTCTAGTCTGAGGTTTAATTTTTTTGTAGGAGTGTAGATCCCGCTCCACTTACTTCAACCACCGCAGCGTGTACTCTGCTGAGTGTCTGTCACTGGCTCATCCTTGTAATTTTTCAAAAATTGCTGCTGCTTTATTCTATTTTAAATTTACAAAAATCTATTAGTGTGACGCTCTTCCAGAGGACAGCGTTTGTTGGCCAGTTGTGAGTCCGCAGCACATGGTTGATTTCATGCTGCACTGCCTGAGAAACGACCGCCGCATCGGCCACATTCTCACCACGTCAGATTATTGGGTGTACACCCTCCTAGACCCTCGTTACCGGGACAACTTACAAAGCCTCATCACACCGTTGAACCGGGACCATAAAATGCTGGAGGACCAAGACACACTGTTGAAATCCATAATGTTCTCCATTCCAGCCGAGAGCGCTGCTGCTGCTACTGCTTTACAAAAAAGCTCTGTGCGTCGAGGCATTGTAGACACCTCTGCAACAAGAGGGAGCACAAGCAGCGCCTCTGCACAGGGCAAGAGCTGTATGTTACAAATGTGGCGAAGTTTTGTGACAGCGCCACCAAGGTGTACACCATAGTGATGGGAAATCTAGTTAATTTTGGTGATTAGTTCACCATGAACTAGTTCACTGAAAAGATTAGTTCAAAAGATTAGTTCATTTAGTTCATTTAGTTCAGTTTTTCTCCACCCTATCCTGTGAGGAGCTGATAGGAAATGCATCATGTGACCTCTGAACTAAATGAACTAGATGAACTGCTGAACAAAATGTTCTATTGAGAATGACTCAGGACAGCCTAGTTCAATCTATGCCTCTGACTGAGCCCAGCAGTGCCACATAATGATTGTGTATGAGGGGGCTGAGAAGCAGTTCAGCATCCACCATTTTAAGAACAGAACAGGGGTCAGTGTTAAAGATTTTAGCAAGACTGATCTTCTAGGCTAGAGGCATGAACTACACAAGAAACACTCTCTCATACACACATATGAGCTGTGTCTGTGTACTGTGTGTGCAATTTCATTTTTTATTAATAATATTATTATTACTGTTATATTTGTATTTGATGTGTGGTATGCCTTGGAGGTGCTGGCTTGCCCTGCTGCCAGTGTATTATCTGAGCGCGTCTTTAGTGCTGCAGGTGGTGTACTAACAGACCGTCGCATGCGACTATCCTCAGACAATGTAGACCGGCTTATTTTTCTGAAAATGAACAAGGCATGGATCTCACCTGAATTTGCCTGTCCGTTTTCAGATTAAATAACTGTTTGCCAAAGTTTTCCAAGTCTCCTGTTATGTTCATCTTTCTACCACCTGAACTCTACTCCCTGGGCTACAACACTGCCAGTCACAGGGGAATGATCATTTACAAAACAAAATGTTATCCCCAACAAATAGTAGCGCAACGACTCCAGTGCCCACTTTATCGCTAGGCACTCTCTCTCTACAATGCTGTCTCTGTTTTTTGATGGAGTAAGTTTTCGACTCAGGAAACTAATGGGATGCTCCTCCCCGTTAAGCTCCAGTCCTGAGACAACACGGCACCCAGACCTACATCTGACGCATCAGTCTGGACAATGAATTCTCTTTTGAACTCGGGTGTGCTCAAAACTGGTGACCCACACAGTGCCCCTTTTATTGCCCCTGTTGATGACCCCTTGCTGATTTATTAACCGGCTCCACCAGATCCATGGGTATTCTCTCAAACTGGACCTCTAAAATTTTTAATGGCACCAAGGGACTCACTAAATGAGGCTGAAGACTGTGTACCTGGCGCATGCGACAAGAGTTACAATACCGTTTAACTTCTTGATAGACCCCCAGCCAGTAAAACTGTTGTATAATTCTGTGTAGGGTTTTCTTTTGGCACAAATGTCACCCTAGTACATGCGCATGCGCTAAGTCCATTACCAACCTCCGATATGACTGCGGTAGCAGCAATTGCTAAAAAATTTCAACATGTATTTTATAAACCTGATACAGCAAATCTTGGTTCAGCTCTAATTGTTTAAATACTGTAGCTGCCCCGGGGTGTTGGGGTTCCCCATTGACAACCAGTAAATTTTCACGGGCTAGACTCAACGTAGGGGCCGCGGAGTTGCGCCTTAACAAATTTGTCACCTGTCACATTTAAGTATTACAATTCAGGTCCGGTGTCAAATCTTCCATCTCCCCAACTAACACTTCGATAGGAGAGGGGTTTTCCTACTCCACCGAAGGCAAAGGTAATACTGCCCACTGCACACATGTGTTATGCATAGTGAGACTGATAGTAGCCAACAAAGTAGCTAACAAAGGCCACTTGTGATCGCCCTATCAGCGTAGGAACAATGCTACTCAAAAGATCTGCCATGATCCTGGACAAAATCTTGATATAATGGTCAATGAGTGAGAATGTACGATAGGATCCAGGCAGATGTGAAGGTTTGTTTGGTTTAGTAGCAACTTCATGTGTGACATGTTTGAATGGCTGGGCAACCCTCCATATGATTGAAGGTGCGTACCAATGTGGACGGGATATCCTCACTCAATATTTTAAATAATTTGGCTGTAAACCCGTCAGGTCCTGGAGCTTTCCCGTATTTAAAGTAACTTATCGCCGCTGTCACTTCCGTCACCTCAATTTGTTTTTTTAAAAGGAGAAGCTGATAGTTTGTGATGGATGGTAACCGTATTCCATCTACAAAGGTGTTACCCTCCGCACTATCCGTATGTTCCACCTTATATAAGTCTGAGTAGTATTCTTGTAGAATGGTGTTTATGGTTCGAGGGTCTGTGTTCATGATCCCATGTTTATTCGTTAACGCTGTAATATGTTGATGACGAATGTGATTTCCTTTCGCTAGTCGTGCTAATAGTCTCCCTCATTTGCTACCATAACGATATACATCGGCTCTATAATTGTTATTACTGCTTCTCTCTCGTCGATATACCCATACGTGTAAGTCAGCCTTAGCCTGCTTACATCTATTTTTAACCTGTGTTGATGAACTTGTCTTGTTTGCCGTGTACCTATCGCGTAATATCCTGCTAGCCTGCGAGTAGTTTGTCGCGATCTTCTTTTTTAGCGTTGTCTGATAACCTATTAGTTTCCCGCGCATTACTCCCTTCCCTGCTGCCCATAAAAGTTCCGGCCTATCCCTAGTATCTCCATTATCCCTTACATATTAAAAACAACATTGCTTCACGTGATGTCGAAACTTCTCATCCATTAACAAATAGGTTGGGAAGCGCCAAGTTTGGTTTGGCCCCATCTGCACCATATCTGGCAGGGTCACTGATACGGGCGCGTGGTTATATATAGCTACGTTGTGCACATCTGCCTCTTCCACTCCCCTTAATAGCTCCTGTGCTAGCAATATATAATCTATTCTGGACCAAGAGTCATGTGGCGCCGAATAGAATGAATATTTACTGCCATCTGGGTTCAGGTGTGTCCAAATGTCTACAAAGTTACTCGTGTCTAGCAAGGGTTATTATAAACGTGTGTCATGTGATCGCACATTCATTCGCATCGACCTACAGTTCTTCACTGGTTCGATTCACCATATTTAAGTCACCACCGTGGGTGGTTTTAATGCTCTCCTATCGGCCTGATATGCTTGGATACCTGGGATAAATTCAGGAGCGTCTCCAAACTCCCTACTCACATGTCAGCGCAGGAACCGTAAGAGGGAACGTGCTTGTTTTGTTGCGCATAGGTGGAGTTTTATACAGTAAATGATTACTGCTGTCTTATTTTTTGCATCCCAAGGGCAAAATAAGTCTGCGTAACGTTACATTTTACAGACACTCATATAATAGACACACGCTACCCTAACCGTGACACAAGGAAGGTATTGTTGCAGGAAAAAGCCGCCATTTTAGCGTCACTGTGCTGTAATTCAGTTTGGGACAGAACGCTGCTCTGCTGACTCTGAGGGACAGTTAGAGATTGCGATTTTGTGTACTGTGCTTTAGGCAGGCTACTTTACCAACCGCTGTGTACATCTTCCTTTTGCCTTGCAGTGTTTTTTTCACAGCTCTGCAAGGTGTGTGTGAGTGCAGGTGATGCGCTGCAGTTTGCTCGGCATACAACGCTGTATGTAGGCATCTGCACATGTCACTCTCACACTCTTTTTTTTTTTTTTTCTTTAGTGTAATTCTTGCTGCTCCATTCAATTGAAATTATAGTGTGACGTGCTTCCATCCGTATCCAATACATTGGTTGAAAACACTGTAGAAGGACACAAAAAGCCCTTTCACAGCTAAGAGTTGTGTTCACTGTAGTCTGAGATTTTAATTTATTCAATTTTGATCACGCTCAAGTTACTTCTTCAAGCAATGCTGCTTGTACTCTGCTGAGCGTGTCTTACTGCCTCATCCTTGTCATTTTTCTCGAATTGGTGTACATCTACATCAAAGTAGTCTTCATTTTGATCGAAATCCAAGCAGGTACCCGGACACTCTATGGCTGCTTTTATACGGTGGACTGGCTCCAACATTCAATAAGACTTAAGATGCAATCGGGCACCTTGTCAAGGCCCAATCCTCTTCTCCCTCTGATATAATAATAATAATCTTTATTTTTTATAGCGCCAACATATTCCGCAGCGCTTTACACTTTAACAGTTTCAAAACACAAGTCATAGGTAACAACGTTAACAATACAATAATTAAAGCAAAATCAGCCGACCCTGCTCGTGAGAGCTTACAATCTACAATGAGGTGGGGAGATACAAAGTACAGGTGTGTATATATAATGGTGCATTTCCAATGATGGTCCAGCCATCTTGAGGGAGTGAGGCATAAATGGAGATAGTGAATGGGCTCCACATACACACTTAAACATAGAACGACTTTGGTTATTGAATGTGATAGGCCACTCTGAACAAATGTGTTTTGAGGGAGCGCCTGAAACCAGGCAAATTGTGGATAGTCCTAATTTCTTGTGGTAGAGCATTCCAGAGGATTTGCGCAGCGGGGAGAAGTCTTGGAGTCGGGAGTGGGAGGTACGGATTACTGCAGAGGTTAGTCGAAAGTCATTTGCAGAGCGCAGCAGTCGGTTAGGCCGATAGATAGAAATGAGGGAGGAGATGTAGGGGGGTGCTGCACTGTGGAGAGCTTTGTGGGTGAGAACCAGTACTTTGAATTGAATCCTATAATGAATGGGCAGCCAGTGTAAGGACTGGCGAAGAGCGGACGCGTCCGAGTACCGATTAGCCAGATGGATGACCCTGGCTGCTGCATTAAGGATGGACTGGAGAGGGGATAGTCGAGTAATGGGAAGGCCAAGTAATAGAGCATTGCAGTAGTCCAGGCGGGAGTGGATCAATGCTACAGTGAGGGTTTTTGTTGTTTCCATGGTGAGAAAAGGGCGGATTCTAGAGATGTTCTTTAGGTGTAGACGGCAAATATCTAACAAACAGGTCATGCTGGAGAGACTTGCACCTACTGCCACTCAGGGTCTTCAGCTCCTTTGTGAGAAACTAATGTTTGGCCAGCCAGTATATCAAATAAAGTTCATGAGAAATGGGAACTGTGGTTGGCTTCACTTTTGGTACTGGGTGCTAATACCAAACCATGGTGTGCCATTCAATGGATATTCCTGGCTGGTTGGAGACAAGCTCATTCCCACAGAAAAGTACCAGAAAGCTAAGGAGATGGTGGCCTTCTCTCAACAATGAAGGAGTTTGTTTCGTTGTCTAGGAGACCGACCACCCCTGCTGTGTACCTTGTCAACGTTGTGTTGAAGCTTGCAAGGATTAAGAGGTTACAGTGGTAAGTCTGGTTTTTACTAAAGATCCTGCTGTGTATTATAGTTTTTATGTTTTAAAAAAAATTTATCTTAGGAATGTTAAATAACTTTTTTTTTTTTTTTTTAAATACAATGTATCTTATGAATGTTAAATAATTTTTTTTTTTTTTAATGTATTAAAATTAAATGTATGTCTTATGAATGTTAAATAACTTTTTTTTTTTTTTTCAGGTATTTGATCTACCGTAGCTAGTTGCTGATCGTTGACTCTACACCCCTCTCCCCAGAATGTTACTCGGGTTATGGGGAGAAAATCACCGCTATTCCAGACTGATTTAATGTTAATGTGTCTGGCTCTTACACAGCACACAGCACTTGATGTTAGTTTATCTTTTTCCTAAATTATTTGTTACACTGCCCTTCTCACATTTTATTTGCACTTTTTTTTTTAAGCACAAGTTTTTTTACACTTCCTTGTTCTGTAAGTAGGCTTAATGGTTAAATGTTTTATACTAGATGTAAATATGTAACATGTAAATTTTATATTAAGATTTTGCAAATTATTAGGTCCACACCATCAGGCTCTTTCGTCCCCTCTCCCTCAGAGTAGCGGTAATATATTGGACCCAGGCTCGCCCACACAGTTCCTTGACCACTTCTCTGCCTGGCTGCCGCACTTTCATGTCCTCAGAAGTACCAACCCTTATCCTTGGAGACTTCAACATCCCCATTAACAGCCCTACTTCCACAGTCAAAACACATTTGTTCAGAGCGGCCTATCACATTCACTAATCAAAGTCATTCTATGTGTAACTGTGTGTGTGTAGCCCATTCACTATCTCCATCCATCCTCACTCCCTGAGAATGGCTGACCATCATTGTAAATACACCATTGTATATAAACAACTGTACTTTGTAGCTCCCCCTCCTCATTGTAGATTGTAAGGTCTCACGAGCAGGGGCGGCTTATATTGCTTTAATTATTGTATTGTTAACGTTGTCACTTATGACTTGTGTTATGAAACTGTTAAACTGTACAGCGCTGCGGAATCTGTTAGCGCTATATAAATAAAGATTATTATTATAGAGGCCCACTCAGTAGTGGTGAAGTGAACGGCGCAAATTGCGAGTTGATTGCGACTGATGCAGCTGATACTCCATTACTGCTGGCTGCTGCTCACACAACCGCTCCAACATATGTAACGTGGAATTCCACCTGGTGGGTACGTCACATATGATGCGATGTTCAGGAAGGCAAAATCTGCGTTGCAGAGCTGCAATGCGCGATCTGGCCATGGTGGAACGTCGCAAGTTAGCGCACTGTAGGCGGACCTTGTGCAGCAGTGCATCAAGATCCGGATAGTGCCTCAAAAAAACTCTGGACGACCAAGTTTAGCACATGTGCCAGACATGGTATGTGAGTGACGTTGCCTAGGCCCAGACCTGCCACCAGATTTCGGCCATTGTCACACACTACCAAGCCTGGCTGGAGATTCGCTGGCAAAATACACATGTCGCTTCTTGCTTTATGGCATTCCAGAGCTCCAGCGCTGTGTGGCTTTGATTCCCCATGGAAATTAATTTCAGGACGGCCTGTTGACGTTTGGCCACGTCTGTGCTCATATCGGTCAACAGGCTCGCTGTCTGGGTGTTATGTTTGACACCAATCTCTCCTTCACCTCCCATATACAATCTGTTGCCCGCTATTGCCGCCTACACCTAAAGAACATCTCTCCCGAATCCAAGACTTCTCCCGCGTTGCGCCAATACTGTGGAATGCTGTACCCCAAGAAATTAGAACTATCCACAATTTGCATGTTTTCGGGCGCTCACTCAAAACAATTTCTTCATAGCGGCCTATCACATTCACTAATCAAAGTAATTCTATGTGTAAGTGTGTGTGCGTAGCCCATTCACTATCTCCATCCATCCCTCACTCCCTCAAAATGGCTGGGCCATCATTCTAAATACACCATTGTATATAAACACCTGTACTTTGTATCTCCCCCACATATTTGTAAATTGTAAGCTCTCACGAGCATGTGGGATTATATTGCTTTCATTATTGTATTGGTAACGTTGTTACTTATGACTTGTGTTCGGAAACTGTTAAACTGTAAAGCGCTGCGTAATCTGTTGGCGCTATATAACTAAAGATTCTTATTAAGCGTTCACGGGTCCATGTGGAGGTAGACCGTGACGGCTCCTGCAACGATGTTTCTGAGGAACTGGAGAAGGAGAAGTCAATGTGTACAGACTTGATTCCCGCAATCCTTGTAGTTGCCTGAACACGTACAGCGCCACTCGCAAGATCTGTACCCGGCTCCACAACATTGACCCAATGGGCAGTAAGGGAAAGGTATCGTCCCTGGCCATGGGTACTGGTCCACGCAGCGGTGGTCAGGTGGACATTGCTACTGACGGAGTTTAGTAGCGCATGTTTAATTTTAACCTCAACAACATGCTTTTGCAGACCAGGGACGGCTTGCCTGCTGAAATAAAATCAGCTTGGCACATTGTATTGTGGGACTGCCAATGCCATTAAGTTCCGTAAACTGTCAGTCTCCACCAGCCTGAATGACAGCATTTCAAGGGACAGGAGTTTTGCAATGCCAGCATTCAGAGCCTGTGCTCGTGGATGGTTTGCCGAGATTGGGCCTACACCCGATACGCCACAACCTGACACCCACAGATAAACAAGCCATAAAATCTCTGAAAGATAACCCCAACATTATTATTAAACCAGCAGATAAGGGGGGTGCTATCGTTATTATGAATAAGACCCAATCTATTGCCGAAATTCATAGACAACTGTCAGTTAACCTAACCTACAGACAACTCAATTGTGACCCTACATTTTACATCTGTCAAAAAATTGATCGTATCCTGACAAAACATCTTTAATTGATCACCATAGACTGTAAGACTATGACATTCCTTAATATTCAATACCCCATCACCCCTGTTTTCTACACACTCCCAAAAATCAACAAAAAACTACATTATCCACCCGCATACCCTAGAGGGATAATTCTCCGTGTTCTACAGTATCACCCAAATGTTTAACATGTTGCCTAATTCCTATGTATATATATTCTTCACCCTATGTATATATTGTATATATTGTATATATTATACATTGTCATTGACTGTAAATTTTCTATCTCTTCCAGCGACTATTTGATAAAGCCACTGCGTTGCCAAACGTCAGATATCTCATAGCTATTTTCTTTTTTCACATCAAGTGTGCAATAAAAATTTCAAATTTAACCATGACATATGCAGTTAAACTTGTGCAGTGATTCTCTATAGACTGTACATCTTCAGTGTGTCTTTGTAACTCAACTACGTGTTTTCTCGCACATGTTTACACATATTTGTGGTATTGAGGTTACTGACACTTTACCTCTTTTTACTTTTTGATTACACAGCTTGCATTTGACATAGCAAATATCATCTGCAAGTGTGTGAAAAAAGGACCACGCAGTGCAAGTCCTGGGAGCGTCCGTTTAGACTTTTGGAAGAGAAATCCGAACAGGTGCCAAAATGGAGGCTACAGGCAACAGAGTATGCAGCCTAACTCTCCCTCCTGTTTGTACCGTTGGGGCAATCGCTTCCTCAGAGCTGCTACCACCACCTTCCTGTTCCTCACGCCATGTTGGGTCTTGGACCTCATCATCTCCACTAACCTCTTCCAACACCTGCTGCTGTTGGGTGGTCTGGCCACCACCATGCTCAACAGAAACTGGCACCTGAGTCTCATCATCATCAGATGCGTTCTGCGGTGTGCTGACCATCGGCACTGTCTCACCTGCCTATTCAGATTCAGAGAGACACAGCTGTTGCGCATCACTGCATACTCCCTCTTCTTCACATTCCAGAATGCTGCTTGGCTGTGCCCCTGTTTGCAAACCAACAGATTCTGAGAACAGAAGCAGGGACTCAGCTGGCTCCTGTACAGAACTCTCTGACTGACTGGGCAATTTGGCAGGCGGTGAAGAGACAGATGGTTGATCAACAGTGCTGTGTTCCTGAGAGGAGGTGGAAGCAATTGAAGTCGATGCATTGGACCCTGGGCTCCAACACCGCCAGTTGTTGCCTGTAAGTGCTGTTAGCACAGTCAACACTTGCTCCTGTGTTACTGGGGTTGAGTAATGGCAGCTGTTCCCCTGCTGTGTGTACGACAAAAAGTCATGCTGCCTCCACCCTGTCCTCCTCTCATCCCTGGGCTCCAACACCGCCAGTTGTTGCTCGGAAGTAATTGGCACGGGTACTGACTCATGCCCACCCTGGTTACAGCACCACAGCTGTTTCCTGGCAGTGTCAACGTAAATTAGCCTCCAATAAGTTGTCCTGTCATGTTGCATTCCGGTTATCCGACTCTATGGTGCCTGCAGTTTAGGTGATTCCTATGTGTGCTGTGGGATATGTAAATAAAGGCTCTTTCCGTTGTGAAAATAGGACAAGCACCCACTGTAGGACTGTGTGATTTGGTAACTGCAGACGGCTTGCGGCCTGTCAACTTACATTTTCATGGGTGCCTTATGGTACCCGTCCGAGTTCCAGTACCGTCAGCTGGTTCTCCACAATGCCTTTGGCCTAGGTGCCTCCATCTCGGTATCCGAGTTCCTGCAATGTCTGCTTGTCCTTGGTAGTGCTTTGGAGCACAGGTACCTCCTGCTTAGTAACCGTGTCCCAGTAACGTCAGCTGGTCCTCGGTTGTGCCATTGGCTCTTTTCCTTCTGCTGCCCCTCCGGGTTCCAGCACAGTCAGCTGGTCCTCGTTACTTGGATTGGCTCTTGTACCTTCTGCTACCCGTCGGGGTTCCAGTGCCGTCAACTGGTTCTCCGCAGTGCCTTTGGCCTAGGTGCCTCCATCTCGGTATCCGAGTTCCTGCAATGTCTGCTTGTCCTTGGTAGTGCTTTGGAGCACAGGTACCTCCTGCTTAGTAACCGTGTCCCAGTAACGTCAGCTGGTCCTCGGTTGTGCCATTGGCTCTTTTCCTTCTGCTGCCCCTCCGGGTTCCAGCACAGTCAGCTGGTCCTCGTTACTTGCATTGGCTCTTGTACCTTCTGCTACCCGTCCGGGTTCCAGTACCGTCAACTGGTTCTCCGCAGTGTCTTTGGCCTAGGTGCCTCCATCTCGGTATCCGAGTTCCAGCAACGTCTGCTGGTCCTTGGTAGTGCTTTGGAGCACAGGTACCTCCTGCTTAGTAACCGTGTCCCAGTAACATCAGCTGGTACAAGGTTGTGCTACAAATACAAGATACAGAACAAGAGACACAAGAACAATAAGCAGAAGATCTAAAAGCAGAAGAACATGAAGTATAAGACCAAAATGAAGAGCAAAATATATGCTCTAAATTATAAGCAGAAGAAGACTAAGCAGTGTATGGGGGTGAGTCCGTTCCTCCTCGTGGTGCCCCTGGTAAATGCCTGATGCTGCAGGCTAAACTGAACACAGACAAATACTGTTGTAATTTAAATCTTTTGTGGCAGCAAGAACGGAACGATGAAAAAATCATACTTTTACAGATTACAAGTACAGGAATCTATGTCACAAATAAGAATATGATGAAGAAGATGAAGGACTATAATATGAAGAAGAATAATAGTTTAAAAAGAACAATATGAGTAATGTTAACAAAAAGATGAAAAGCAAGAAGTTTTAGAAGAAGATAAAGAAGGTGAAGATGAAGAATAATTTGATGACAAAGATGATGCTGCTGAAGATTATGAAGGAGAAAGTGTGGCAAAAGTTAAAAAGGTGAAGAGCATGGAAGTTGTGAAACATACATATTTGCCAAAATAGAAAAAAGGTTAACAACATTGTCAATTTCTTCGTCAATCCGAACGTATTTCCTAAAAAAAAAAAATTAATGCTATTCCATTGGATTGGGTTAAACATCTATGCCTTTAATGTCTCCTCAACCTCCAAAATACATTCTACATTACTTTTGTTGTTTTCCTTCATGTACAATTAACCTACAAGGCAAGAATGTTTTTTTTTTTATTTCAATATTTTGTTCCCATAGACTTACATTGGACTTCCGGTATCGGTATCGGGTATCGCCGATATTTTTTGGGTATCGGCGATACCATTCCGATTCCGATACTTTTGGATATCGGAAAGTATCGCTCAACTCTAGTCGTGACCTGTATTCTGGTGGCAGCTGTGTCCATTCCTTCCCCTACAAAACACAGTACAATTCTTCTCTGCATACCTGCATCTCCAGATTCAGCTTCACCTGGGCCCTTTCCAGGCAGCGATGGTTCCTCTTTCAAGCGACCCCAGTAATGGAGACACAGTCCAGGATAACTTGAACATTCTCGTTACTTAACACTTCACACGTTACTTCCACAGTTGGCACATCATGGGTTCTACTTGTTTCCTTTTCTGTCCCTGTTTTGCTGTCACTTCTGTGCAGCACACGCCCGGACCAGACCATCTTAGACTGCTCCTCTGACCTCGCTATAATGACATTTCCTTCAGCCTGTTTCGTCCCAGACATGAATTCATCAATCATTTGGTGACCCCTTGTGAAGCATCCGGCCCGTCTGTACCGAACCGGTTGAAGTTCCAACTCCTTTAATCTCCTTAGTCCAGCCAACTTCTGCCATAAAAACATTGGCCCAGGCGGTAAGATGCCACATCTTTCCTCTCTGTACAGGCCCACTGATGGGATACACAGTGGCCTTGGGTAACGTGGGCTGCAGCATTTAATCGCTGCATGGCGCCTGCCGTCCAGGCCTATAGCCCATGTAGACACTTGGGCACGCTGGCCCTGTCTGAGCTAACTACCTCAAAACTCCTCACTACTATCGGGCAGCCCCTCCTACACTTAACTCTCTATGAACTTCCTAACAGCTATACCTAACAAGGCCCAACTAGCATGCCCCCCATCTAATGGCCCACCACAGAACTACACTTACCCAATATATGAGAACTATATACTAAGGTGCGCTCCTCTAGTGTTCGCAGAAGAAAGCACCTAACTTTCCCTAAAGTGTAGAAGAGCATTATTACACATCACATACATTATATACAGTATCATGTTGAAAGAACACAATGCAATACAATATTATACACATAAAGATAACACAAGAGAAGATATGGCAATACCATTGGTATGTGTGGTAATACATGTTCCATGTAGCAATACCACCGAATATTTATAACAACACAGTAATTAGTACACATATATACATTAAGAGCACTTAAGGGGTAGGGTGAAGAAATGATACTTCTTCACCCCCTTACAAGTAGACGCACTGTCACTTGTAAAACTGAAATATAACACTTTAATATCCAAACTTCTCAGAACATCCAAATGCAGCACAGCGTTAATAGCAGCCTGCAAATCACATATCAACTCTTACTTTCTTTCCCTGCTTGACCTGTCACACGGTTCTACAACGGGTCATACCACTCAGTACGCATCACTGGTATGCTCCCTGTGCAGACTGGCTTCTTTTGGGAGTTCCTTCCACTGTTTCACCCCAGCTAGAAAGGCGTCTGCCCGCACTAAGTACTACTATATGCTGATCATCCGCCTGTTTGATCCTGCTCTGACACTTCTCTTAAGAAATGTTCCTGTCAGCTCCTTGGACTCTATTTGTAGCTCCAGCTACCTGTTTACACTTGTGGCGTGTGCTGCTGCTGCTCGGGGAGATGATGCTGTTACCCCCACTGTCTGGATGCCTGGGCACTGCCTTCTTGCCAAACGTTGCACAGTATCTAGCTTGCCCGAGCCAGAGGCCACCCGAGCACACAGGGCGTACTTGCCCCACTCACTACAAACAGGAAGACCTGATACTATTATCTACGTGACCCCTCCTACATTAACTATGTGCATGAAGAGTTGTACTAGTGAGCTCAATGCCCCATCTAGTGGCCCCTAATGCCCACTTCACTTTCAATATGCTTACATATTGGGGTAGACTGAACATATGTACACTTTGTGCAAGTAGCAGCAACATTTAGTTGAAACACATAATAACGAAGCAACGGCATGACATAAATACATATAAATGACAGGAGGATCTAAAAGGATTTTATACCCTCAATCCATTACAGGTACTTGACCACAAGTATGTGATTTACATACTCCTGGCCTCTATTCCAACTTGACAGTTTGCGGCCTCTATCAACACTATTTCATTGAGCAAGGCTGTGCCGATCTAGTCAGCACGTGCCCGGGAGCATGCATAGCACATACTTGTGGTCACGTACCTGCCTGCTCCTAGCACTGGTGAATCCTCACAGCACACAGTGCATGGGATGGGGGGATTCACAAGTCTGCAGTCACATAGAGTCACTGCAGACTCATACCCTAAGGCCAGAATACCCCTTTAAATACAGTGCAGCTCATGCCATTGTTAGTGTACAGTATAAAGGCTGGAGCTTATAATAAGACCCAGGCTGTAAGTATAATAAGCCTCCTACCTCCCCATCTCTACCCTCTGCAGACAGCAACTATGACATGAGATTGTATATAATCTCATAACTAGAGTTGAGCGATACTTTCCGATATCCAAAAGTATCGGAATCGGAATGGTATCGCCGATATCACTAAAATATCGGCGATACCCGATACCGATACCGGAAGTCCCATGTAAGTCTATGGGAACAAAATATCGCAACTAAAAAAACCTCTTTCTTTCCTTTAAACACTAAATATACACACATAGAATACATATATATATATATATATATATATATACATGTCATTGTGACATATATATATACATATATGTATAGTTTATACACTTCTACATAGTAAAATATCCTCTGATTCAATTGCCGGGTAAAGCCGGCTTCTGTGAAAAGACAGAAGCACCCGACATGAAATGACACTTGGTGTACATAGGGTTAACCATGTCTTTTCATGTCCTTTGCTATCTGATTTGCACAAACAATTACATCAGTCTATGTGTGCAAAATTTCACACCTGTAGGGGTTAATTAAAGGTGTAAATTCGTTGTGAAAAAAAACGGACTTTTTTGCTACGAATTTACACCTTTAATTAACCCCTACAGGTGTGAAATTTTGCACACTTACACTCATGTAATTGTTTGTGCAAATCAGATATCAAACTACATGAAAAGACATGGTTAACCCTATGTACACCAAGTGTCATTTCATGTCGGGTTCTGCATTTTCACAAAAGCCGGCAATTGAATTAGCGGCTATTATACTATGTAGAAGTGTATGAACTATAAATATAAATATATATATATATATGTGTCACAAATTCAATGACATGTATATATATATATGAGGTGTAAAATTGCTGAAAAAAAATGCGTGGGCTCCGCCCTATTTTCGCAACCAGACAGACAAAGCCAGTGAGTGGGGGCAGATAATAGCCCAGAGAGGGACCATTTTTTTGGCCCCCCCCGGCTACTTAACATCTGCCCCCAGACACCCCAGAAAGGGCAAATCTCTAATTAGATTTGCCCTTTCTGGCACTTTGCCGTCTATTCCCATTGCCCTGTAGCGGTTGCGAATGGGTTAATAAGGGGTTAAAATGACCTTGCAATTGAAAGGTCACTTTAAGCCAGGTTAATAATTGAGAGCTGTCAATTAGACAACTATCAATTATTAATCCTATTGTATGAAAGAAAAATCAAACACACACACTTTAATAAAAAAGAAGTTTAATGAAATAATCACACAGTTTTTGACCATATTTTATTTACCTGCTAAAACCATTTCCTGTAATAAAAATAAATAATAAAGCAAAATTATTCTTACCAATCCGATGCACAGTCAGGTCCCACGGTGTAATCCTTCAGAAAGGGTTAATGTTTACTGCAGGGACCGCAGCTAATGCTGCAGCCTCACAGTAAACCCCCAAATGAATGAGCTCCTCTCCTGGCTACAGGAGAGGAAGTGGAAAGCTTAATTGATTGCTTTCCACTTTCACTTCAGGTCAGCCAGGGACACCATCAGTGACGTCAGAGGGAACTGATTAACAAAAATAGGGGTTCCCTTCGAAAAAAAAATGGCGTGGGGTCCCCCCTATTTTTGTTAACCAGCCAGATGAAGCAGACCGCTGAGGCCTGGATTTTCAGGCTGTTAAGGAGCCAAGATCCATGGACCTTGCCAGCCTGACAATACCAGGCCACAGCAGTCTGCATATCTTGGCTGATTAACAAAAATAGGGGATCCCCTCGAAAAAAATTGGCGTGGGGTCCCCCCTATTTTTGTTAACCAGCCAGATGAAGCAGACCGCTGAGGCCTGGATTTTCAGGCTGTTAAGGAGCCAAGATCCATGGACCTTGCCAGCCTGATAATACCAGGCCACAGCAGTCTGCATATCTTGGCTGATTAACAAAAATAGGGGATCCCTCGAAAAAAATTGGCGTGGGGTCCCCCCTATTTTTGTTAACCAGCCAGATGAAGCAGACCGCTGAGGCCTGGTTTTTCAGGCTGGTAAGGATCCAATATGATGGACCTTGCCAGCCTGATAATACCAGGCCACAGCAGTCTGCTTAGCTTGGCTGGTTAACAAAAATAGGGGATCCCCTCGAAAAAAAAACGGCGTAGGGGTCCCCCTATTTTTGTTAACCAGCCAAGTAAAATGCAGACTGCTGCGGCCTGGTATTAAAAGACTGTCAAGGCCCATGGATTTTGGCCCTCAACAGCCTGATAATACCAGGCTACAGCAGCCCCACATTTGGCGCATCAAAAGATGTGCCAATTGTGGCACTTTACCCGGCTCTTCCCACTTGCCCTGTAGCGGTGGCAAGCGGGGTAATAAGGGGTTAATGTCACCGTTGATTGCACGGTGACAATAAGCCCGGTTAATAATGGAGAGGTGTCAATAAGACACCGATCCATTATTAATCCCAAAGTTTTTAAATGTGTAAAAAAAAGACACAGCAAGAAAAAAGTCTTTTAATGAAATAAAAGAGACAACACAGTTTTCATTTTTTTTATTACTCTCTCATTCCTGCGACGCCATAGATCTCCTGTAAAAAATAAAAAAAAACAAACCAACAGTATACCACCTGTCCGACGCAGTCCATAACGACAGTCCCACGACGATCCAGCTCTGCTACATCGGAATGACAGGCAGAGCCTGACATCCCGGCGCAGCACAGCTGCTTACCAGCTTCCCCGGCGGTGACGTCATCTGACTGCTTTACGGCCGCGATTACCCAGCAGTCACTGCAGTTATCGCGAGAAACTGCATGTGACTGCCGGGGAGAAGAGGATGGCGGCCATTAAGCAGTCCGGGATGTGACCGCCGGAGATCTTCTGCCGGGTAAGTGCCGCTGACTCCTGACAGACCCGACTGACGGACACTGACAGTGACAGTGACAATTCCGATTCCGGTATCCGATATGACGAAAATATCGGTACTCTGAATCGGAATTCCGATACAGCCAATATCGGCCGATACCCGATATTTGCAGTATCGGAATGCTCAACCCTACTCATAACACTAAGCATTATAATAATAAAGTCCCCAGCGCCAAACCCAGTATCGCCCTAAGCTCTCCCCCTTCCAATTTCCTCTCACATTCACCCCATTACTACAGTAACCATGATTGAATTTAATAAACATAATAATAAGTCCATCAGCCCTTACAGATAAAGTTTGCAGACAGTCTTAATGGATGGCAATTTCTCATACAACTAGTGGTGGGCAGCGGTCACAAAGACTATAGAATAAAGTCAGGACCAGGCAGTGTTTTTACTTAACATAAAGTGGGCAATAGGACCAAGAGGAAGTCCAGCGTGTTTGTATCAATCAGAGCACGCACATTGGGGAGCAACTTTTAACTCTTATAACTTCCTAACAAAAACAATGTTGGTTCCAAAATTGTGCTGATGTAAAGTAGACATATGGGAAATGTTACTTATTAAGTATTATGTGTGACATATCTCTGTGAGTAAAGGGTATGAAAATTCAAAGTTGTTAAATTGTGAAATTTTCAAAATTTTAGCCAAATGTCTGGGTTTTTTTTTCACAAATAAACGCAAATCATATCAAAGAAATGTTACCATGAAGTTCATTATGTCACGAAAATTTTTTCTCAGAATCACCAAGATCCCGTGAAGCATCCTAGAGTTATAACCACCTAAAATTACAGTGGTCAGAATTGTAAAAATTGGCCCGGTCATTAACGTGCAAACCACCTTTGGGGTAAAGGGATTAAAATGTATGATATTTAGCCCTAGGAAGGGCTATTGTTGTACTTAACAGAAATATAAATGTGATTGAATACTTAGCTAATACACAGCTACAATTCTGTCCTCTCAACAGCACCTCTCTCTATGCTGACTGTGTTCAAGGAACAGAGTTCTGAGTGAGCATTGCATCATGGGTCTATATAGCCTGATGATGCTATGCGCCAGCCAGTCACAGAATGCCACAATCTAGATGCTACGGCATTACAGTGACTGTCAGACAATCCCCACATGTTCATTGGCATGTCTAAAAAATGCCAAACATGCAAGACAGACATTGAGCTCTCGATTGGCATTCAAAAATAGCGAGTAGTGACGAGTACGCTTGCTCATCATTAGTGCTGTACTGCAGATCTAGCACCTTTTTTCACTTGAATCTTTTTAGAATTATTCACATTTTAAAAAAGAGAAAAATTCAAATCACCTTCCTTCCCTCTCCATTTAAAATTAAAAAAGGAATGAAGAAGGAAGAAAATAATAAAAAAAAATCAGATGTTGCCTCATCAGTTAAATTTTTTATTTCAAAAGATAAAATTAATTAGCCCATACAGTAAGCACTGTGAAGAGAAAAAAAAGTAAAATAGAAGAATTATGTTTTTTTGGTCACCTCACCTTCCTAAAAGAATGCCATAAAATAGTGATCAAAAATTGTATGCTCCCCATATTAATATAAAAAACATTAGCATACCAGCCTATAATCAAGCTTTCATTCCGCTCCATTAACAGAAGAATAGCAATGTTACAGGTTTTGCAAAATCTTGACACAAAGCTAAACTTTTTTTGTACAAAATTTTTAATTTGTTTCATCACTTTTATATTCATATTCTAAAGTTATTAAATTAATTTAGGTAGGTAGACAGCAGGAAAATAAACAAGTTTGCAATCAACTTGCTTTTTCTATCTGTTTTCATTCTCCTGAAGGGAGAGCTTTTCTCTTACAATGTGTACAGCTGGATTCCATAGACATTGGCCACTACTAGTACCTGGCCAAAGTCTGGCCATCCTGCTTGGAATTTGTTTCTCATTTTTCAATACATTATTTGGTAAAATGAATGGTGTCATTCAAAATTACAGATAGTCTATCATAAAAAACAAGCACCAACGTCTATGTTAATGACAAAATAAATAAAAGTTATCACAAAAACAAAAAAAATCTCTGTCCTTAACCCTTCATGACCGGAGGTATTTTTGTTTTTGTGTTTTTGTTTTTTGCTCCTCTTATTTCCAGAACCAAAACTTTTTCATTTTTCGGTCAAAATGGCCATGTAAGGGTTTGTTTTCTATGGGACAAGTTGTGCTTTTGAACAACATTATTGCTTTTAACAAATCGTGTGCTGGAAAACGGGAAAAAATTCCAAGTGCGGTGAAATTGGAAAAAAGTGCAATTCCACAGTTGTTTTCTTTTTCCCATGTTCACTAAATGCTAAAACTGATCTGCCATTATGATTCTCCAGGTCATTACGAGTTCATAGACACCAAACATGTCATAATATATTTATAGTTCATACACTTCTACATAGTAAAATAGCCTCTGATTCAATTGCCGGGCAATGCCGGCTTTTGTGAAAATACAGAACCACCCGACATGAAATGACACATGGTTTACATAGAGTTAACCATGTCATTTCATGTAGTTTGATATATGGTTTTCACTAACAATTACATGAGTGTATGTGTGCAAAATTTGACACATGTAGGGGTTAATTAAAGGTGTAAATTCGTTGTAAAAAAACACATTTTTTGCTACTAATTTACACCTTTAATTAACTCCTACATGTGTCAAATTTTGCACACATACACTCATGTAATTGTTAGTGAAAACCATATATCAAACTACATGAAATGACATGGTTAACTTTATGTAAACCATGTGTCATTTCATGTCAGGTCTGTAATTTCACAAAAGCCGGCAATTGAATTAGTGGCTATTATGCTATGTAGAAATGTATGTACTATAAATATATATATATGTCACGAATTCAATGACATGTATATATATATACATATATATAATGTATATATATATATTATATATATATATGAGGTGTAAAATTGTGGCTCCCGCCCTATTTTCTGAACCAGACAGACAAAGCCAGAGAGTGGGGGCAGATAATAATAGCCCAGAGAGGGACCATTATTTTTGGCCCCCCCCTGGCTACTAACATCTGCCCCCAGACACCCCAGAAAAGGCAAATGTATAATTAGATTCGCCTTTTCTGGCACTTTGCCCGTCTATTCCCATTGCCCTGTAGCGGTGGCGAATAGGTTAATAAGGGGTTAAAGCCACCTTGCTATTGAAAGGTGACTTTAAGCCAGGTTAATAATTGAGAGCTGTCAATTAGACAACTATCAATTATTAATCCTATTGTATGAAATAAAAATAAAACATACACACTTTAATTAAAAATAATTTTAATGAAATAAACACACAGTTTTTGACCATATTTTATTTTACTGCCATTCCTTGCGAAGCCCTTGTTCACCTGTAATAAAAATAAAATAATAAAGCAACATTATTCTTACCTATCCGATGTTCAGTCAGGTCTCCCGATGTAATCTTTCTGAAAGGGTTAATGTTTACTGCAGGGACCGCAGCTAATGCTGACAGCCTCACAGTAAACCCCCGACTGAATCATCTCCTCTCCTGGCTGACAGGAGAGGAAGTGGTTAGCATAATTGATTGCTTCCCACTTTCACTTCAGGTCAGCCAGGGACACCGCACAGCATCAGTGACGTCAGAGGGAATCCCAGCTGACATGAAGTGAACTGATTAACAAAAATAGGGATCCCCTCGGAAAAAAAAATGGCGTGGGGTCCCCCCTATTTTTGTTAACCAGCCAGATAAAGCAGACTACTCAGGCCTGGTTTTTCAGGCTGTTAAGGAGCCAATATCCATGGACCTTGCAAGCCTGATAATACCAGGCCACAGTAGTCTGCTTATTTTGGCCGGTTACCAAATTTAGGGGATCCCCTCGAAAAAAATGGCGTGGGGTACCCCCTATTTTTGTTAACCAGCCAGATGAAGTAGACTGCTGAGGCCTGGTTTTTCAGGCGGGTAAGGATCCAATATCCATGAACCTTGCAAGCCTGATAATACCAGGCCACAGCAGTCTACTTAGCATCCAAAGATGCGCCAATTGTGGCACTTTACCCGGCTCCTCCCACTTGCCCTGTAGTGGTGGCAAGTGGGGTAATAAGGGGTTAATGTCACCTTTGATTGAACGGTGACAATAAGCCCGGTTAATAATGGAGAGGCATCAATAAGACTCCGATCCATTATTAATCATAAAGTTTGTAAATTTGTAAAAAAAGACACAGCCAGAAAAAAGTATTTTAATGAGATAAAACACAACACAGTTTTCATTATTATTGTTATTGTACGTTCATCCTGCGACGCCATCGTTCTCCTGTAAAAAAACAAAAATAACAAACCAACACAAATACTACCTGTCCGACGCAGTCCAAAATCACGAGTGTTCCACGACAAGTCCAGCTCTGCTACATCTGCATGCCAGGCTGAGCCTGACATCCACATAGAGCAGAGCAGCTTACCAGTGCAGATTCCCCAGCGGTGACGTCATCGGACTGGTTTACGGCCAGCTGTCGCGAGAGTACAGCTAGCCGAGATTACCCAGTACCCGGCAGTCACTGCAGTTATCACGAGAAGCTGCACGTGACCGCCAGGAAGAGGGTAATGGCCGGCCTGGATGGATGGATGGACGTGACCGCCGGGGATCTTCTGCCATGTAAGTGCTGCTGACACCTGACAGACCCGACCGACACTGACAGTGACACTTTCGGGAAGTTCCTGTGTCACGTACTTCGTTCTGTGACACAGGAACTTCCCATAAACTTTAGAGGAAAACTCAGATTTCCGATATGACAAAAATATCGGATCTCAGTATCGGAATTCCGATACAGCGAATATTGGCCGATACTCGATATTTGCAGTATCGGAATGCTCAACATTAATCCCGAACAAATTTTTGTTGGTCTACCTGACCGTGGTTTTGTCTTTACAGAGCCCCTGATTTTCCATCTGTTAGTCACAGTTTGAACCTGCTGACTGGCATTATCAATTACCTGAAATATCTCTTACTATCCCTTTCCTGTTTTATACAGTTCAACTACCTTTTCCCATAGATAAGTTGACAATTCTTTGCTTTCCCCATGACTCACAATCCAGAAACATCAGTGGCTGGATGAAACATGCAAGAGTCTGTCTGGATCCCAGAAACTCACTCAGTTTTTATGCACACGCACTGATTACAAGCAAAAAGGTCACAGGTGAGGATTATGGGCGGACATACCACATGTGCAGCCTGTGGGGCTCGGAGGTGGAGGTGGCCCCCACAGGGCGGATAATAATGAGGGCAATCTGGCCTGTTTATCCACCCCGAGGATCCGGGGACCACTGACCAGATTGCCCTCGTGTGTGGAGGGCAGTGAGCGATCTCTGCAGTTCTCCACTGCCTAACAAGAGAAGATAGCAGAAGAACTGCAGTGATCCGTCCTGCTTTTTGGTTGCGGCTAGAACAGAGTTGATTTCTTGTGGTGGGTAGCGACTAGAATGCTAGAATGGAGTCTGTATGAGGAGCTCAAGGAATTAACTTCGATACAGTCAGTTCAGCACTGAACCGTCTACATCGGAGTTGGTAAAATGAGGTCCCTCAAAAAAAACAACTCCGATCTAGTCACTGCAGTACTGAACCATCTAGATCAGAGTTGGTAAAATGAGGTCCCTCAAAAAAACAACTCCGATCTAGTCACTTCAGTACTGAACCGTCTAGATCGGACTGGCTAAAATGAGGATCACAAAAAATCAACTCCGATCTAGATGCAAGTCATTATTCAGCAGCTGGCTGTGCTAGTGCAAGGAAGCAGCCGGCGACGGGATGCTGCAGCTGCGGGAGAGCATGTGGACAGGTGAGAGGTGTTGTGTGTGTGTGTGTTTTTGTATGTACAGTGGGTTCGGAAAGTATTCAAACCCTTCTACCTTTTCCACTCTTTGTTTCATTGCACCTATTTAGTAAATGCAAAAAATTTCATTTTTTTTATCTCACTAATGTACACTCTGCAGCCCATCTTTACAGAAAAAAAACAGAAAAGTAGATATTTTTGCAAATTTATTAAAAAAGAAAAACTGAAATATCACATGGTCATAAGTATTCAGACCCTTTGCTCAGTATTGAGTAGAAGCACCCTTTTGAGCTAGTACAGCCATGAGTCTTCTTGGGAATGATGCAACCAGTTTTTCACACCTGTATTTGGGGATCCTCTGCCATTCTTCCTTGCAGATCCTCTCGAGTTTGTCAGGTTGGATGGTGAACATTGGTGAACAGCTATTTTCAAGTCTCTCCAGAGATGCTCAATTGGGTTTAGGTCAGGGCTTGGCTAAGCCAGTCAAGAATGCTCACAGAGTTGTTCTGAAGCTGTGAGCTTAGGGTCATTGTCTTGTTGGAAGGTGAACCTTGGGCAAAGTCTGAGGTCCAGAGCACCCTGGAAGAGGTTTTCATCCTGGATATCTCTGTACTTGGCCGCTTTCATGTTTGCTTCAATTGCAACCAGTCATCCTGTCCCTGCAGCTGAAAAACACACCTATAGAATGATCCTGCCACCACCATGTTTCACTGTTGGGATTGTATTGGGCAGGTGATGAGCAGTGCCTGGTTTTCTTCACACATACCGCTTAGAATTATCACCAAAAAGTACTATCTTTTTCTAATCAGACCAGAGAATCTTATTTCTCATAGTCTGGGAGTCCTTCATGTGTTTTTTTTAACAAACTCTATGCAGGCTTTCATATGTCTTGCTCTGAGGAAAGGCTTCCGTCGGGCCGCTCTGCCATAACTGACTGGTGGAGGGTCACAGTGATAGTTGACTTTGTGGAACTTTCTCCCATCTCTCTACTGCATCTCTGGAGCTCAGCCACAATATCTTGGGGTTCTTCTTTACCTCTCTCACCAAGGCTCTTCTCCCATGATTGCTCATATTGGCTGGAAGGCCAGGTCCAGGAAGACTTCTGGTGGTCCCAAACTTCTTCCATTTAAGGATTATGGAGGCCACTGTGCTCTTAGGAACCTTGAGTACCACAGAAATTCTTTTGTAATCTTGGCCAGATGTGTGCCTTGCCACAATTCTGTTTCTGACTGTTTCTGAGCTTCTTGGCTAGTTCCTTTGACCTCATGATTCTCATTTGGTCTGACATGCACTGTGAGCTATGAGGTCTTATATAGACAGGGGTGTGCCTTTACAAATCAAGTCCTATCAGTTTAACTAAACACAGCTGAACTCCAATGAAGGAGTAGAACCATCTCAAGGTCTATCACAAGGAAATGGACAGCATGTGACGTAAATATGAGTGTCTGAGCAAAGGGTCTGAATACTTATGACCATGTGATATTTCAGTTTTTCATTTTTAATAAGTTTGCAAAAATTTCTATATTTCTGGTTTTTATCAGTCAAGATGGTGTGCAGAGTGTACATTAATGAGAAAAAAATGAACTTTTTTGAATTTACCAAATGGCTGCAATGAAACAAAGAGTAAAAAATTTAAAGGGGTCTGAATACTTTCCGAACCCACTATACATGTGTTGTGTGTGTGTGGAGATGAGTGATGGCGTGTGTGTGTGGTTGCATGCGTAGCGCTGCGGGGGAATGTGCAGGGAGGTGAATGGTGCTGTGTGTGTCTGTGTAGTTGGAGGAGAGGGAAAAGATGGGGTGATGGGGAGAAGGCAATGATGGGGTGATAGAGAGGGCAATGATAGGGATGGTGGGGAGGAGGAAATGATGGAAGTGGTGGAATGGTCAAGGATGGAGATGGTGGGGAGGAGGAAATGATGGAGGTTGTGGAATGGGCAATGATGGTGGTGGGGAGAAGGCAATAATGAAGGTGGTGGAATGGGCAAGGATGGTGGTGGTGGAAAGGGCAATGATGGGGATGGTAGGGGAGGAGGAAATGATGAAGGTGGTGGAAAGGGCAATGATGGGGATGGTGGAGGATGAGGAAATGATGGAGGTGGTGGAATGGACAATGATGGGGATGGTGGAGGAGGAGGAAATGATGGAGGTGGTGGAAAGGGCAATGATGAAGGTGGGGAGAAGGCAATGATGGTGGTAGTGAAAAGACAATGATGGGAGTGGTGGGGAAGGAGGCAATGATGGGGTGGAGAAGGAGAAGGCAATGATGGAAGTGGTGGAAAGGGCAATGTGGGGGTGATGGAGAGGGAAATTATAGGTGTTAGGGCAGAAAGCAATGATGGTGGTGGTGGAAAGGACAATGATAGTGGTGGTGGTGGAAAGGGCATTAATGGGAGTGGTGAGGAAAAGACAATGATGGGTGGTGGCAGAGGAGGTAATGATGGAGGTGGAGGAATGGGCAATGATGGGAGTGGTGGGGAAAAGACAATGATGGGGTGGTGGGGGAAAAGGCAATGATGTAGGTGGTGAAGAGGGCAATGATGAGGTGGGGGAGAGAACAATAATGGGATGTGGGGGGAGGAGGACCATGAGGGGTGTGGGGTGATTGGGATGGGAGGAAGGGGGACTTATGATGGACTTGGGAACAGGGGGAAATGGAGGAAGACATTATTGCTTATTATGTCTAATACAGTCCCTTAGTATATAGTGTACTCACTAATTCAGTATGACACCATCCTTAGTTACATAGTTTCCCCTTTTATTATGTATAACACCGTCTCTTATTACGTACCATCCTCTCTAGTTATATTGGTGCCGTCCCTTATTATATAACTTCCTCTGCTGTTATGAACAGTGCTGTTTCTTACCTAGTTTATTTTTATTTTTGTTATTCACAGCACCCTTTTTTATTACATAGTCCCCTCTTTTGTTAGATATAAAATGATCAGCTCCTCCATTACAAAAGAAGCTTTCTCATGCTCCATCAGCCATCATTGCATTATACAGCTAACAAGACAGGATGGTATGTAATAAAAAACAGGGCTCTATATAACCCAATATGTAAGGGACGGTACTGTACAGAACAAGAGAGGGCACTGTATAATAGAGGATGGCAATATACATAATAAAGGGACTATACAATATATATACATGTATGTGTGTGTGGCTATATATATATGTAGCTCTGTCGCCATAAAAGGAAGGGGGCCCAGACACATTTCTTGCACAGGGGCCCCAAGCTGTCAGTGTTCGCCCCTGGTGAGGATGTTACCTTTAGTAGCCATTCAAACCCATTTGTGTTGACTTCTGTGCATGTTATCAGGCCAAAATCACCAGGGTAAGTAAACTTTTGATCAGGGTCATTTGGATGTTTTGAGTTGTCATTATGATTTAAAGAGAAAACAGTAAATTGACAATAAATGGCTTCACCCACTAACCATGAGTGGAGAAAAAGTTTTGGTGTTATCATTCATATTTTCTGAAAAAAGGTCAAGAAAGCAAAAATTCTGCCGGGGTATGTAAACTTTTGAGCACATCTGTGTGATCTTTTGATCACCCGTTATTGCATTTTAGTGCAATGTTGCGGTGACAAAAAACATAATTCTGGCATTTAAATTTTTTTCCCATTACGCCGTTTAGCCATCGGGTTAATTTTTTTATACTACTAGATCGAGCGATTCTGAACACGGCGATGCCAAATATGTGTACATTTGATTTTTTTATTGTTTATTTTGAATGGGGCGAATGGGGATGATTTGAACTTTTATTTTTTTTTTTAATTTTTTAAATATTTTTAAAAACATTTTTTTTACTTCTCGCATGCTTCTATAGTCTCCATTGGAAACTAAAAGCTGCCGATGATCAGATCGCTTGTGTGTAGCAGAAATGCACACTTGCTATGAGCGCCAACCACTGGGCGGCGCTCATAGCAATCTTGCAATAACAACCATAGAGGTCTGCTTAAGACCTCTGGTTGTCATGCCAACCCATCGGTGACCCACGATCACGTAATGGGGTCTCGGATGGGCGTGATTTCCGTAGCGCTTTCTGTAAGCGCAAGTTAAATGCCATTGTCAGAGATAGTTAACAGCCGCGGGTGGATCGCTGTTCAAAACAGCTGACACTGCTGCTGGAAAGATGTGGGCTCAGCGCCAGTGCCAACATCAATGGAGGAATTCCGACGTAGGTGTAATATTACGCCCAACGTCGGAAAGGGGTTAAAGGGTAAGGAAGCAGCGGCATTGTACACTCATAGTGCCTCCTTAGAAAAACTCCTGTGCAACCGTAAATCTCCACCTAACACATGAGCGAGCTGCTGTCTGTGTATTTTTTGCTCAGTCCTCAGTTAGTGAGCAGAATATATCGGGAGGATGTCTGCAGCAATTCTAGTCCTACAGCTGCTGTTTTTTTTCCCCAACAACCAGCTACTCCACTTAAAGCAATTCTGTCAGCACAGAATGGACTGTTCAAACAAGTAAAGGTGCTCCATGATGTGGCCATCATTTAATACGCCTTTCCACCTGCTTGTTTTCTATCTATCTCAGCCCTTCTCTGGCTCTATGAAGCCAGAGTTGTCAGTCAAATAAAGGAGTGGTGGAGGTAGTGGTGATTGGCACTGCTGTGAGGCATCACGTGGCAGGAATGGGTTTGAACAGTCATTCTGTGCTGACAGAGTCCCTTTCAATCCTTAATAGCCCCTTGACAGATGTATAGTTGAGCCCACTACACATGCAGCAGCATATGCATTTAACAGCCAGCCAGGGCATCAGAACAAGATGGTACAGAGTGGTGCTTTATAGGCTAGTACCCCGCCTCTTTCTCTAAGCAGTTGTAGAAAGATCTCTCTCGATCCACCAATGTTAGACTTAGTGCATACTGCATATTATTGTTAGTAAAATAAGAGCTGATGCAATTTAATGCATGATATGTTAACTTATGTCCCTCCATGTATTTCAATTATAGATTATTTTGACATCTGTAATTTCCGTCTCTCTAATATTTATATATAATTTGTATACCGAAAAAAATGAGACCTATACAGGATTGATTGTGTTTATCACTAAAGTGTCTTGACAAGGGATGGCCCATAAATCCTTTTTTGATGTTATTAAGATGAGGATCAAACATGTCTCCTCGTACCCTCCACTCATCATACAGCACCACTATCCTAGTCAAAGTCATAAGAAAAGCATTAGTGGAAACACAATGATTTACTGAACTGTAACAGAATTCAAATTTTCTACGTTTTAGGGTTCAAGTTCCCGCTGCTGCACAAGGGGAGTCTCGAAACCAGTCCTGCTGCGGTCTCCCATCCATCTCCGTCCGCAGTGGAGCCTGCTCAGCAGAGACATCGGTCCCAGCGTCTTGCCCATTCCAATACTGTGCAGAGACTTGCTGCTGCCTCTCCTGGATCTGCTATTATAGCCAGTACTGGAGCTGACGTCTTTGGGACGAAGTCCTGCGTTTCCCCTTCTGAGCATGCCCAGGGTAAGATCTCTCATTGGAGATCAGGGGTCACATGTTCAGGTACTGCAGCAGCTCCTATTGGTCCGCCAGGAAGGCCCTGAAACTACATGTGTTTTGGAACAGTTTCTCATTGGTCCTTGTTTCTGGCAGGTCCTGTAGCTGTTACTATAAAAGGGTGGCATGGTTGGGCCGCCTTGCGCTAGTATCAATTGCATTATGTGCTTTGCGCCAGTGTGATCATGCACGCATGTGGTTAGGGCTCGGCTGAAATAAGCCCCTAGAATACCGGCACCTCCGGTGAGGAGATTTGAGTGCAAGTTGGTTAGGGCTTGGCTGAAATAAGCCCCTAGAATACCGGCTTCTCCGGTGAGGAGATTGCTTGATTGCGTTGCTGTCTGCATGATCACGGACTGCTATCTGCACAGCAGTTATCTGTGTATCCCTGTGAGTCTAACAGGACACAGTCTTTTTCTCAGCGGCTCTGTGACGCAACAGGGTTCGCTTTATAACGCTGGTTCAGTGCCTAGCGTTTTACTTTGCGGCTCACTGAAGTTAAGTGAGTTCGCACTTATCGCCATATAGCGCTGTGGCATTCCCGTTAGCGGCTCTGGGGATTAGCAGAGTTCGTACTAACTGCCACAGCGCGCTACAGTGTTTATTTTAGCGACTCTGCGGGATAACAGAGTTCGCTACTTTCGCCATCTTACTAGCAGCGGGCTTCGCCTGCACGGTGGACCCCGGGCTGCGAACGCACCTCTCAACAATATCTATTAGGTGAGTTCCGCAGACCCTAACATAATACTAGCGCCAGGGTCTGGCTAGTAAAATGGAGGACAACCAGCGTCTACAGCAGTACATCCAGCATCTGGAGGGTAGGTTGGCGGTCCTTGAGCGCACAACCTCAGCTGTGGAAGTTACCGCAGTCGCTGTTCAGGCTGCTAGCGTAGCTGCAGCCAGTTTGTCAACCGCTACCTATGCTCCGACATTATCCCACCTCCCACTTCCAGACAAGTTTACGGGTGACAGTAAACATTGTCGGGGATTCGTGAGTCAGTGCTTTATACAGCTTGAGCTCCTGGCAACACGTTTCCCACGGAACGGGCACAAGTGGCTTTTATTGTGTCTCTTCTGTCAGGCAGAGCATTGGAGTGGGCAACGCCGCTGTGGGAGTGCGACAATTGTGTGGTGCGGAGTGCTCCTCGGTTTTTTGAGGCTCTGAAAAAGGTCTTTTTAGGACCTCAGGTCACGCATGATACGGCACTCCAACTGCTGGTAATGTCGCAGGCCTTGTCCATGGTCAGCCAGTTCTCAGTCCAATTTCGGACTTTGGCCTCTGAATTAGAGTGGCCAGATAAAGTTCTTATTCCAGTGTTCTGGAGAGGACTGGCAGACCATGCAAAGGACGCTTTGGCTACCAGGGAAATTCCTGCCACACTGGAGAAACTCATTTTTATATCTACCCGTATCGACCTCCGTTTTCACGAGCGGAGGTTAGAGCGGACCCAGTGTAGGCAGAGGTTTCGGCTGGCACCCACCTTTGCCAAACTTCTTGAATTTCCCGTTCGGGCGTCCGACTTACCAGAGACCGTGGAGACTACTCGAGTGAGATCTAAGTCTCGGACCACTCGAGTATCCATGGTCTGTAGAGTGTGTCAGCAGCCAGGACATTATGCCAACCGATGTCCTCAGCGAATGAGTAAACGGTCATGTTCCGTGACCATGGGTGCAGGGTCATTAGACGCGAGGGATTTTGCTCCGAAAGTGCTCCTTAAAGGGTTAATCTCTCTAGATTCAGCCACTGATCCCGCCAAGCTTTGTGTGGACTTTGGGGCAGAGGGCAATTTTATGTCCTCCTCCTTTGCCTCTCGCCATTCCATACCGCTGGTGACGCTCGCCGAGCCAATATCGGTGAGAGTATTGAATGGAGAAATCCTGCCCTCACAAATTACCCACCAGACTGTCTCACTACTCTGTCAATGTCCCCTTCTCATCAGGAGAATATATCCCTTTTTGTTCTTCCTGAGGGAATGGATGAGGTTTTTTTGGGATTACCCTGGCTTCGCCACCACTCTCCCCATATTGAGTGGTCCTCTGGGAGAATACTGGGTTGGGGTGATCATTGCAGAGACAGATGTCTCAGAAAGGACGTTCAGGTTTCCACCACGGAGATACCTATAGACCTTGCTTCTCTCCCCAAGGTTTATCAGTCATACGCAGACGTATTCTCCAAAAAGGCAGCGGAGACTCTTCCGCCTCATCGCCCCTATGACTGTCCTATAGACCTCTTGCCTGGAACGGAGCCCCCTCGGGGAAGAGTGTATCCTCTCTCTCTTCCTGAGATGGAGGCCATGTCACAATACATCCAGGAAAATTCTGGCAAGAGGGTTTATTAGGAAGTCAGTGTCACCAGCAGGGGAAGGATTTTTCCTTGTGCACAAGAAGAATGGAGAATTACGACCGTGTATAGACTATAGGGGTCTTAACGCCATTACCGTTAAGAACAAATATCCTTTGCTCCTAATATCTGAGCTCTTTGATAGGCTCCGGAGAGCAAGGGTATTTACTAAGCTAGATCTTCGTGGTGCCTATAACCTGATCCGCATCCGTGAGGGGGACGAATGGAAGACAGCGTTCAATACCAGAGATGGACATTACGAATACCTAGTGATGCCGTTTGGACTCTGTAATGCTCCAGCAATCTTCCAAGATTTCGTAAATGACATCTTCCGGGACATGCTTGCCATCTCTGTGGTAGTCTATCTGGATGACATTCTCATCTTTTCTCCAGATATGGACACCCACCGGAGAGATGTTTGCAGGGTTTTCGACCTCTTGCGGGCGAATTCCTTATATGCAAAGTTGGAGAAGTGTGTGCAATTCCTGGGCTATATCATCTCCACTCAGGGATTGGCTGTGAATCCTGCCAAACTACAGGCTGTAATTGATTGGCAAGAACCCCACTCTCTTAAAGCGGTGCAGCGCTTTATGGGGTTCATTAATTACTATCGCCAATTCATTACCCACTTCTCTACGTTGGTTGCTTCCTTGGTAGCCCTCACCAAGAAGGTAGCCAATCCCAAATTGTGGTCAGAGGAGGTCTCCAAGGCCTTTACTTCAATCAAGTCCCATTTTGCTAGCGCTCCTATATTACATCGTCCCGAAGTTGATAAACCTTTTATATTGGAGGTAGATGCCTCATCCATTGGTGCTGGAGCAGTCCTTTTCCAAAAGGATGCTCAAGGTCGTAAACATCCTTGCTTCTTCTTCTCCAAGACCTTCACACCAGCAGAGAGGAATTATTCCATTGGGGATAGGGAGTTGCTAGCCATGAAGTTGGCCTTTTCCGAGTGGAGACATCTCCTGGAGGGGGCTCGCTTTCCCTTTCAAGTGTTTACTGACCACAAAAATTTGGTCTATTTACAGACCGCCCAGCGGCTAAATTCCCGTCAGGTCAGATGGTCCCTGTTCTTCTCACGGTTCCATTTCACCCTCCATTTTCTCTCCGGGGAGAAGAATATTCGTGCGGATAGTCTGTCTCGCTCCGTGGTGTCCTCTGAGGAGGTGGAGGAGGAGCCTCGGCTGATTGTCCCACAGAGAGCCTAAGAACTGTGGCCCCGGTTTCGCTCTAGTCTGTGCCTCCAGGCAAGACTTTTGTGCCCATCAATTTGCGACCGGAGGTACTCTCTTGGGCACACTCGTCCAGGGTGGGTGGACATTTTGGGGCAAAGAGGACATCTGAATTGCTGGCGAGGACATACTGGTGGCCACATATGGTCCGTGACGTCAGGGAATACGTTCAGGCGTGCGTCTCCTGCGCCAAGAATAAGTCCCCTCGACAACGGCCAGCTGGGTTACTTTTCCCTTTGCCGGTGGAAGACAGGCCCTGGGGGGTGGTTGGGATGGATTTTGTGGTGGGCTTACCCAAGTTTCGGGGCTGCACCATCATCTGGGTGATACCACTTCTCCAAAATGGTGCACTTGGTGCCGTTACCATGGTTACCGTCTGCACGGGCCTTGGCAGCATTATTCATTAGGCATATTTTCCCCTACACGGTATGCCAGACAAGATTGTTAGTGATTGAGGTCCCCAGTTTGGTCTCGGTTCTGGAGAGAGCTGTGTCGTTTACTCAGCATTGAGTTGAATCTCTCCTCTGCATACCATCCCGAGACGAATGGGTTGGTAGAGAGGGCCAACCAGACCTTGGTCACATACTTGCGACATTTTGTCTCTGCCAGGCAGGATGACTGGGCATCCTTGCTACCGTGGGCTGAGTTCGCTCTAAATAATACTGTGGCTGACTCCACCGGACAGACCCCATTCCTCCTGAACTACGGTCAGCATCCGCGGGTACCAGTGCCCATGCCCGTGTCTTCTGCCGATTCCAGGGTGGCAGACTGGGCTGTGGAGGCACGGGACATTTGGGACTGCACCCAGGATGCCATTCAGGCCTCCAAAGAGAGGATGAGATCTTCGGCCGATGCCCATCGGAGCCCTGCTCCTACATTTGCCCCTGGTAACCTAGTGTGGCTCTCTGCCCGAAACATCAGGCTATGTGTAGAGTCCACCAAGTTGGCACCTTGCTTTTTGGGTCCCTTTAAAGTTCTTGAGAAGGTGAACCCGGTGGTTTACCGCCTAGCCCTTCCGCCTCGCCTTGGTATCACCGACACCTTTCACGTTTCCCCTCCTGAAACCCGTGGCCATGTCCCGGTTTTCCGAATCATCTGCCGGGACCCGTCAAGGTCATCATACCGATTGATTCAACCGAGATGATGAACGCGAAACTGGGTGGTTGTGGGTTGCAAGGCGTCGGGTGGCGTAGAGGCAAAATATTTTTAATTTGGTGTGGTGATTGTGCCAGTGGGTTTTTTTTTTTTTGGCATGCCAGAATGGATAGGCACATGGAGCAGCATTTGCCCAAGGGCATGTTTCATTTACCGCTCAGCTGTAGCCTTTGAGCGCGCAGCAAGGCCCAAAGGTTTTAGGGGGGCCCTGAGGAGTGTGGTCAAGTGGTTGGGGTATCCGTTTCGGAGTTCACCGCTGCATGATCACACGAGGAGAGTGTATCTGAACCAGTCTTTTCAGCTCTGTGCTCCTATACTTCATCCCTACCGGGTCACGATTTGCCACTATCAACTGCCGCACAGCCTACGCTACGGCGTCGGTTTTTTTAGCGACTCTGCGGGATAACAGAGTTCGCTACTTTCACCATCTTACTAGCAGCGGGCTTCGCCTGCACGGTGGACCCTCGGCTGCAAACGCACCTCTCAACAATATCTATTAGGTGCGTTCCGCAGACCCAAACACTACGTTTGTGCCAAATTTGAAATTGGCGAATGTTTTCCAAACAAGTTCACTCATCTCTAGTCTGGAGTACATTTCCTTGGTATATAACCCTCAAAAGTGCATAACATTTATGAGTCTAGTACCAATACATGACAATTTCAACAGAATGTGTAAGAGGCCCTCCTTTATATCTAATACAGGCGGTATCTGAGTCCTTTATTTCTGGCAGTTCTTTCTTCCTTCATAAATTACACTTAAATTTCCTATTTTTTTTAATAAAAAAAACAGTTTTGGTTTACTTAAATAATATATATTTTTTAACATTTTTTAAATTTTACCTTATATACAAGTAAAAATGTTTCTTAACATTTTTTTCTTGTAAAATTAAATTTCTCGTGAGTTTGGAATGCTTTGTTGTCACTCCTTAAAGTGGAGTAAAAGTGTGACACCATTGTTCTCAGCAGTGATCTGCGATTCAGAGATGCTTTCAGGGTTGTTCCCCATGCTGTTCTCCTTCCATTCAGCACTTGTCCCATCCATACCAACATTTTCACTGTCCCTTCCCAGACCTCTTTGTAGGGTCTGCCAGAAAAAGTGTGACTCCCAGTATACTCGTTACTCAAAACAAGCATGTGAGTATTAGGAATTACTTGGTTTGAGCAACAAGCACCTGAGCATTTTAGTGGTCGTGAATCCCTAATCATAATCTGACTTTGCTTGCAAGAAGCTTTGGTAGAGGCAGCTTTAGTTAAAGATTAGCTAGTGCATTTGTTTTCATTAGAGATGAGCCACTTTGCCTTTTTTCGGGTCGAGTCGGATTTCGGATCACCCGACTTTCGCAAAAGTCGAGTCAACGAGATCGGCCGACTAGCTCGAGGCAAAAGTCGGAGGTTGACAAAAAAACGAAACCCGACCCCAATGCAAGTCAATGGGGAATAACAGCTGGCCAACCCCGCCCACGTCCTCTTCCACCATATTTTCTCATGTTTGGGAAAATGTACCCAAAATACCAGTAGATATATGGTACTGTATCAGTAGCGTTTCAGCTGTATATAGTGTTTGGGTAATTTTAAATCTTTGTATATATTTCCGGAGTAACATACAGACGCTCACTCAGTATGGATTTGACCAGAATATAAAAAGCAGAAAAAGGGTACTGTATCAGAAGCGTACTGCTGTATACAGTGTAGGGGAAATTGTAAATCTCCGTATATATTTCCAGAGTAACACACAGATAGTCAGCATGTATTTGTCCGTAAGACCAGCCGGTACACGGTAGTGTGTGAGGAGCGTACAGCTCTATACGGTGTGGAAAAAATTAACGCTCAGTAACTGTGCAGAAAAAAGAATAAAAGTATGAGTGCTGTGTAAAAAGCAGTCTGCACAGCAGTGTACACACAGCAATACAGCTATCAGGCAGCCTAATAACCAGCGCTGCTGCACACAAGAAAATCCTCCCCTGTCACTGGCAGGCAGCCTAATAACCATCACTGCTGCATACAAGAAAATCCTCCCTTGTCACTGCACACTAACTGTACAGCACAATTGCTATCAGCACAAGCACAGAGAACTTCTCTTTCCAGCCCTAACTCTCTCCCTACTGATGAACAGCGTCAGCAACCTCTCCCTACTGTTAAGATCGGCAGAAGTAAAATGGTGGTCGGCAGTCAGGGCTTTTATAGAACTATGATGCCCCCCAAAGCAAGCCAATCACTGCAATTCTCTAAGATGGTGGTGGATGCTGCCCATGTCATCTCGTTGCCCACAGTGTACGTCCTTGCTCATTGGCTGAAAAATGGCGCCTGAAAGAATTCTGGGAAACTCGACTTTGGCGCTCGTTTCGACAACCGCATGGCCGACCGCACGCTATGGTCGTGTTTCGGCCAATGAAACCCGACTTTGGCGAAAGTCGGCGACTTTTGAATCTGACCGACCTGTTTCGCCCAACTCTAGTTTTCATCTATAGCTATAGGTCACCTTACTGAACATCATTGGTATGATAATTTAATGGGATTTAATACTTCAGGAAATCAGATAGTGAATTATCTTTTCCAATCATTAGTATTGTTGTTCATTTTTTTTATTGTTATAATAGTTTTTAAATGTGTTCTCTTTTGTAAATTCATGGCTGAGAGAAGAAAGAGTGTTGTGAGTTTGAAAAAAAAACGATATTATCTGATGTCTGAAAACCGGTGAAAAGTTACGTACACAGAAACATTTTCGATCTTCAAGAATCACAAAAGGAGGGAATTGTGGGAAATCAGGATCTATTTTGATTTCATAGTCCCCATTTCATGCTTTAAATCTAGATGACTTCCCCTACACATTCCAAGTCCCTGAGATTCTGGATCGAACCAAACACTTAGACACAACTATCTCTGAATCCCACAAAACAGTTAGTTACTTGCTTGTTGGCATAAAGCCCTTTCTACCAGGGGTGTATGTAAACCCAATCCGCATTTAGTTAAAGTGGAATTTTATGCTGGACACTAAGTGTGCGTGTACTGTATTGATTCCCGAGCTCGTTCATCACAACACCTGTAATCTGGCCTTGCACATGAACTCTGATGCGTCCTAAAAGGAAATTGAAGGCACTCCAGGGATGGAAAAATAAAAAAAGTTTATTTGGCAAATCAAGCCATATTAAAAACAAGAAGTCTGACGCATTTCGAGTGCATAAAAACACTCTTCATCATTGCTCCCATAGTATATTGTCAGATTCAGATTTAAACGCAATCTCATCACTGCAATTTCTATTCGTATGTATAAACTCACCCACAGGAATTGATTTTATCGTGTGGATTGAATGAATTCTTGTAGTGGGCAAAATTGTGTTTCCTGCTGTTTTTCTTATGAAAAGTTTCTGTGGAAATAATGTTAATACCAGTGCCAATAAGAGATAGATCCAGAAAAGTAATTTAAGAAGAATCAGTTTAATACTGTATGTAAAATTAAAATTAAAGCCATTATCATTGATGTAATCAATAAACAGTGGTATATCAGATGCACTTCTGCAGCAAATAAATAGCAAATTGTGAATGTTTATGCTATACTACTGTATGCTGTCACAGAAGGGATTGTTGTTGGTATAGGTCATCTGTTCTTCCCACATGGCTATAACAAGACTGGTTAAATAAGGTGAAAATTTCACCCCGATGGACACACCTCTAGTTTGCAAATAATATTTGTTGTTAATTAAGAAATAGCTGTGTGACCTTAAAAAAAAAATCTATTGCAAAACATGTTTGGTATCACAGGGATATGAACTATAAAAGCCCATATAGAATTCAATCACCCTGACTGCTATGTCCAAAGCTGCCAGGGGAGTGATGTCCCGCATGGACATCACTCCCCTGGCAGTAATGGATGTATGTAGTTCCCTCTGACCCGACACATAGACAGAATCTAAATAAAGAATTGGCTCAACATGCTGATTACTTCTAAGTTATGTACTTTTGGATATATTTATTTCTCTATTCAAAATGTAGTATGTTTTCCTAATGAACAGAGGGGAAACAAGTCAAGAATGATACATACTTCAGTTTGATATTATATGCTAATATAGTACCACTGGTTTTACATCATATACGATAAGAGTGGATTATCCTTGATAATTAACTTTTTATAGTGTTAGGTTGCTTAACACCTTAAAGGGAATCTGTCACCTAAATTGGCGGATATTAAATGATGGCAGTCAGGTCAGATGGCGTGTTTTGGTACTTGCCTTAACATGTTGTTCGCCGCTGTCTCCATTATTTCTGGGAATTGTAGTCATTGCCTCCGTATAACGTGCCTGACATTGCAATTTGAATTGCACACGCGCAGTATGCTTTGCACGCAGATTGCAATGCACAGGTGCGTTATATGGAGGGCAACGACTACAATTCCCAGAAATAATGGAGACAGCGGCGAACAACATTTTAAGGCAAGTACCCAAAACACCGCCCATCTGACCTGACTGCCATCATTTAAATATCCCGCCAATTTAGGGTGACAGATTCCCTTTAACAACCAGAGGTATTTTTGTTTTTGCATTTTCGTCTTTTGCTCCCCTTCTTCCCAGAGCCATAACTTTTTTTATTTTTTGGTTAAAATGGCCATGAGAGGGCTTGTTTTTACAGGACGAGTTGTACTTTTGAACGACACCATGGGTTTTAACATATCATGTACTGGAAAATGGGAAAAAAATTCCAAGTGAAGTGAAATTGCAAAAAAAGTGCAATCCCACAGTTGTTTCTTGTCTTTTTTTTACCATGTTCACTAAATGGTAAAACTGTCATTATGATTCTCCAGGTCATTACGAGTTCATAGACACCAAACATGTATATGTTCTTTTTTGTTTAAGTGGTGAAAAAAATTCCAAAATTTGTTAAAAAAAAATTGCGTCATTTTCCGAGACCCGTAGTGGCTAAATTTTTCGTGATCTGGGGTTGAGTGAGGGCTTATTTTTTGCGTACCGAGCTGACGTTTTTAATTATATAATTTTGGTGCAGATACAATCTTTTGATCACCCGCTATTGCATTTCAATGCAATGTTGCAGCGACCAGCGACTAAAAAAACGTAATTCTGGCGTTTTTACTTTTTTTCTCATAACGCTGTTTAACGTTAATCAGGTTAATTCTTTTTAATGGTATTTAGTCCATTTCAACTTCTGCATAGATCCTGCATGTGTCTAGTCATCTCTATTCATGTCAGCAAGCATATGTAATGTATGTAATGGTATTTCAGCTTATTCACCTAACTTTGCTTGTCACATAACGCTGTTAAGTCATATAACTTTTTTAAAGTGGTTTATGACCCATGTAGGCCTGCATACTTGTTTATCTGTTCACTACATTTATTGTGTCCTGCTGTCTTAACTTAGTTTGATTGATTGCTAACAAGGTAAAATAGTGAGAGATCTTAGAGCCAGCCTCCTATATATTGAGACATAGCTTGGGGAAGCGTTTATTCCGTGTGTGCATTTATGTACATTTTATCAAAGTACTTGGCAGTTATACCATGGCAGTTGGGCAGGAGACGGTTAAGACAATTAAACAAACCTATTCCCTGTACATCTGGATTACAACCATTATTTACCATATGCATTTGTATAATCTGTTTCCTGGCTGCTGCATTCACTCACATCCACCGTCCTTGCATTAACTCTTTACACTCTATCCATATCGGCCCCTCAGTCCTCTCCTCTCCTATGTATAGCACTAATGCTATTTTCACATTGCTAAACAGCACAGATCCATTCAATCCCACCATCCAACACAAGAGACGCTCTCACAAATCACTTAACCATCTGCTCACTCTTTCTATCCTCCATCTCCTAGTCACAGGAGATATCTCTCCCAACCATGGACCCCACGTTATAGTAAGTCACATCCCTCTACTGCTACACTCAGAAGCCCCTCAACTCTTATTAACATTCCCTGCATGCCTGCTGTCTCTTTTAATTGTGCCATATGGAACTCTTGCTCAGTGTGTAATAAACTCTCCTTCATCCATGACTTCTTCCTTTCTGATTCTCTCAGTCTTCTGGCTCTTATTTGGATCCAGCAGTCAGACACCACCGCTGCTGCTCTTTCATATGGTGGACTACAATTCTCTCATACCCCAAGATCAGACAACAGAGCAGATGAAGGCGTTGGTCTGCTCCTATCACCTAAATGTTCCTTTCAGGTTATCCGTCAAATACCCTCACTTGTCTTTCCTTCTTTTGAGGTCCATGCTGTCGGCCTCTACCTTCCCTTCTCCATGCGAGTGGAGGTAGTGTATCATCCTCTGGGCCCCTCCCATCAGTTCCTGGATCACTTTGCCACCTGGCTTCCATATTTTCTCTCCTGTGATATCCCCACCCTCATCATGGTAGTGCAAACTGTAGGAAAAAAAAGCGCAAATAGGATCTTATTCCACTTTATAATGTGCAATTTTGACCAAAAACTGCTCACCTGGTGGTGTAAAGACAAAGCTTATATGTCAGCTGCGCAAGATCCACAGGTCGGCTAATGACCTAATAGGAACTATCACCAAGGAAGATTGTGGACTATTTTTGCGCTGCCAGACAATTTAGGATGCAAAATAAGGTTAAAAATTTAAATTTAATAAGTCTTTGTGGTATTTCCTGAGGAATTTTTAACCTTATTTTGCATCCTAAATTGTCTGGCAGCTCGGATATAGTCCACAATCTTCCTTGATGACAGCACCCTCATCATGGGTGATTTCAACATCCCCATTGCTTTTCCCCTCTCCCCATCTCTTAATCACCTTTTATCTCTAACCTCCTCTTTTGGCCTTACGCAGCTTACTAACTCTCCTACGTGCCAAGACAGAAACTCCTTCGACTTGGTCTTCTCCCGGCTTTGCTGAGTGTCTGATTTCACAAACTCCCCTCTCCTGCTCTCTGACCATTACCTTCTTTCATTCTCTATCAAGAACTGCCATCCCGCTCAGGTCACCCCCATTTAACAAACATATAGAAATATACGGGCCATTAACACCCAGAAACTTTTGGATAACGTGCAATCATCATTGGCCCCTATTTCCTCCCTCTCATGTCCTGATTCTGCACTGAAACATTACAATGAAACACTGCAAAGTGCCCTGGATCAAACTGCACCTCCTATACATTGAACAACTCTGCACCGATGGCGACAACCTGGCACATGCTGCAAAAACGTTTCATACAGCGGTGTTCCAGGTGCGCCAAACAACTGTGGAGAAAATCCAATCTACCCGAAGATTTCATCCATTATAAGTTTATGCTTAAAACATACAAAACTGCCCTTCACCTCTCCAAACAAACCTATTTCAATACCCTCATCACCTTACTGTTAGAACTCTCCTGTTAGGTTTTTTCTATCTTGCTGGTCACATGACCTTTTTTGCCTATTTAATCCTGCTCCGCCCTTCTGGCTTTGCTGGACTTCATTGTAATTTCTACTCTTAAGCTAGCCAGGTGCTTTGTTACCTTACTCAATTAGTTTTGCTTGGTCTTCGGACCTCTATGTTCTATGTTGTTTGTTTGTCTTTTACTGCTACAACTTCTGTTAGGAGGTGTCCATCTTCCTCCCAGTCCCTAGATCTTGTAGGGATCCCTCCCTCGCATCTATAGGTCTTCGTACAGACTAGCTGAGGACTTTAGCGGGTCTGATCGCAGGATCAGGTTCCCCGTTACATCGTAGGGATCTAGCTTAGTTCTATCGTAGGGACAGATTTCCCTTCTTTCCTTAGTGCTTGTAGCAGAACATAACACTTACTATCCAATAGCCCTAAACGTCTCTTTGACACTTTTCATTCCCTACTCAACCCAAGAGTGCAGGCCCCAACCATGGATCTCAGCGCTGACAATCTGGCCAATTACTTCAAAGAAAAAATTGACCATATGCGACAGGAAATTTTCTCCCAATCCCCCATACCATGCACTGTCCTCCCTTCCCCACTGCATCTAGCTCACTCTCTGATTTTGAACCAGTCAAAGAAGAAGTAATCAGCTACTTGCATCTCTTCGCATCTTCTCACTCTACTACTTGCATCAGTGACCCTATTCAGTCACATCTCCTCCAGTCCCTTTCCCCTGCTGTCATCACTCACCTAATGAAAATAATCAACCTCTCTCTCTCTTTCCGGTATCTTTCCCTCCTCATTTTAGCATGTCATCATACATCTATTACTTAAAAAACCATCCCTCGACCAAAACTGTGCTGCTATCTATAGACCTGTCTCTAATCTTCCTTTCATCTCTAAACTCCTGGAATGCCTGGTCCACTCCCGCCTTATCCGCTATCTCTCAGATAACTCTCTTCTCGACCCTCTACAATCCTGTTTCCGCTCTTTACACTCTACTGAAACTGCCCTCACCAAAGTCTGTAATGATCTGCTTACAGCTAAATCTAATGGTCACTACTCAATGCTAATTCTCCTGGATCTCTCTGCAGCCTTTGACACTGTGGATCATCAGGCCCTCCTCACTATTCTCTACTCCATCGGCTCAAATACACCATTCTCTCCTGGTTCTCCTCCTATCTCTCTGACAGCTCCTTCACTGTATCTTTTGCTGGCTCCTCCTCCTCTCATCTTCCCCTTACTGTAGGGGTTCCTCAAAGATCAGTCCCAGGCCCCCTCCTCTTCTCTTTGTATATTGCCCCTATTGGACAATCAGTAGATTTAGTTTCCAGTACCATCTCTATGCTGATGACACCCAATTATACACTTCTTCTCCTGATATCATGCCTGCCTTTTTAGAAAACACCAGTGATTGTCTTACCACTATCTCTAACATCATGTCCTCTCTCTATCTTGAACTGAACCTGTCAAAAACTGAACTCCTTGTGTTTCCTCCCTCTACTAACCTACCTATGCCTGACACTGCCATTTCCGTGTGTGGTTCCACTATCACTCCCCAGCAACATGCCCACTGTCTTGGGGTCATACTTTATTCCGAGCTTTCATTCACTCCCCCACATCCGATCACTGGCTCGCTCTTGTTATATGCACCACAAAAACATTTCTAGAATTCGACCCTTTCTTACTTTCAACTTTGCAAAAACTCTTACTGTTTGTCTTATTCATTCTTATCTGGACTATTGTAACTCTCTACTAATCAATCTCCCTCTTACCAAACTCTCCCCTCTCCAATCTGTTTTGAACACTGCAGCCAGGATCATATTCCTCACCAGTTGTTACACCGACGCCTCTACCTTGTGCCAGACATTACACTGGTTATCCATTAACTCCAGAATCCAGTTTAAACTTATGACCCTCACCCACGATGCACTCCATGGCTCAAGACCACCCTACATCTCCTCCCTTGTCTCAGTTTACCATCCGACTCGTGCCCTCCATTCTGCTAATTACCTGAGGCTAACATCCTCAATAATCAGAACCTCTACTCCCGTCTCCAAGACTTTTCACGTGCTGCTCCAATATTTTGGAATGTACTAACCAAGTTAATTCGATTAATTCCCAAAACCCACAGTTTTCTGCGTGCCCAAAAAATGCATTTCTTTAGTCTGGTCTATCGCCTCAGTGCATTAACCTAATTTTTACCATAATCAGGTTCCTCGAATCATGTTTTCACATGCTTTATGTATTTAATAGCCCTCTGTGTCTGTATTGTTACATACTTAGACCGATAACCAGTTCATGCAGCATTACATGAACACCCGATTCTTACACTATGGCCGGTCCGAGCAATGAGAGCAATTGTTTTTCCTCTTTATTGTAAGCTTGCGAGCAGGGCCCTCATTCCTCTTGGCATCTGTTTTGATCTCTGTGTTTATTGTTATGCTGTAATGTCTATTGCCTGTACAAGTCCCCTTTAAAATGTAAAGTGCTGCGGAATATGTTGGCGCTATAGAAATAAAATTATTATTATTATTATTTTTTTATTGATAGATCGGGCGATTCTGAACGCGGCGATACCAAATATGTGTATATTTGATTTATTGTTTTATTTTAAATGAGGAGAAAGGGGGGTGATTTGAACTTTTATATTTTTTATTTTTTTAATATTTTTAAAAACTTTTTTTTACTTTTTGCATACGTCAAGAGTCTCCATGGGAGACTAGAAGCTGCATTACTTTGATCGGCTCTGCTACATACAGGCAATGATCAGATCGCTTGTTTGTAGCAGAAATGCTCACTTGCTATGAGCACTGACCACCGGGCGGCGCTCATAGCAATCCCTTTATGACAACCATAGCCGGGGTCACCGATGGGCGGGGTTAGTGACACGCTTCCGGTCACTAGTTAATAGCCGATTCCACCCGCAGCTGTTGCGGTCACATGTCAGCTGTATATATCAGCTGTCATGTGCCCAGAAAGGTGCTGGCTCAGCGCCGTAGCCCGCATCAAACAGGGGGAGTCCGACATCAGCATACTATTACTCCCAATGTCAGAAAGGGGTTAAAGACAGTTGGTGCACTACATCATTGGAAAACTTCTGGCGATATATATATGGGATATATTGATTCTGAATTTGTTATATCATATCTAGAGGAAGGATTCCATGTTTGGATTCCGTGAGTCTGAACCGCTCTATTTAGCCTTGGTATATTTTAATCCCCGATTCTTGACCTTAACCATTGACTGATAACTTACCCGCAATCCCCTGTTACAGCTTTATCTGGCTCAGTAGGGTGAGCCTATGGTGAGCTCAGGTTTCACCATTTGAATTTATGTACCTCTGTGGTTTGGTAGGGACACAATAGGCTGATATTAGGGCTACCTACCTCCCAGTGTCTACTGGTTATTATTTTTTCAGGCATATCTTATTTCCTGGCCAGATATGTTTTCATTTTAATTCACTTTGGACATATTTTAAATAAGATATTATTTAATCCTTTCCCGCAAACCACAGTACATGTATGACACAGCGCTTGCTGGGGCTCAAGTGAGCACCGCCACGATGGAGTGTGGATGTCAGCTCTATGTGAGAGCTGACACCCTGCAGCAGTGCCCACGATCAGTGCTAGCGGGTGTTTAACCCCTGTGATGCTGCTGTCAATACTGACAGTGATATCGAGGAGCATTGCACAGAGAGTGGGCTCCCTTTGTGCTTCCATCAGCACAATGCAATCAGACTGCTGAGTTCTTCAGTGTCCTGCAGGGAAGGTGACTTGTCAGTGCCTGCTAAGAGCAGGAGCTGATATGCCTACTCCCCTGCCTGTCAGACGCTGCTCTGATGCTATGCAATGCAGAAACATTGCAGAGTATCAGATCAGCGATCTTGTCACTGTACAGTGAATTAGAAAAAGTTACTAAAAAGTGTAAAAATATTTTTTTACAAATCCTCAAATAAAAAAAATAAAAAAACTAGGCAAAAAACAATGCTTTATCATCATAATGCCAAACAAAAACTGCAATAAAATGTAATAAAAAAACAAATGTAAATAAAAATGGTACTGTTGAAAACAGCATCTTGTCACCCATAAAACAAGCCACAAGAAAGCTCCGACAGCAGAAAATTAAAAAAGTTATAGCTCTCAGAATAAATCACTGCAAAAATATATATTTTTTTCTATAAAATAGTTTTTATTGCATAAAAGCGGCAAAACATTAAAAAAATATAAATGGGGTGTTAGGGTGAGTTTCCACGATCAGTAAACGCTGCGTGTTTGGCGCTGTGCGCTGGCGCAGCGCCAAACACGCAGCGTCCAGATGTTACAGCATAGTGGAGGGGATTTCAAGAAATCCCGTCTCCACTATGCGTAACAACACGCAGGTGGCAGACCTGCGTAAACGGACATGTGGCGCGTCTTTTCAGACCGCAGCATGTCCTCGCGTGTTGCGGCGACGGTGCGTCGCCGCAACAGAATTTCACACAGGGCTATGTAGCCCTGCGTTCTTTCCGGAGGTGTTCCGGAGGTGTCCTGAACACCTCCGGAAAGATCGCGCGTCAGAAAGGGGGCGGGGCTTAGACGGAGCGGAATTTCCGCTCCGTCCAAAGCGCTGTGGTTCCGGACCGTGGAACCACAGCCTCACTGTAATCATACTTACCTGACGAATAAAGCTCTTAACAAGTTTACCACACGCGGAATGGCATATAGAAAAAAAAATCCTGAATTGCGGGTTTTTGTTCATTTTCCCTCTCAAAAATGAGAATAGAAAGCGATAAAAAATGTCATGTACCTGAAAATGGTACCAATAAAAACGTAAAGTTGACCCTCAAAAAATAGGCCCTCACATGACTATATCAGCAAAAATATGGAAAAATTATAGCTCTCAACAGATGGTGATGCGTTTTTGCAATAAAAAGTGTCTTTTAGTGTGTGACAGCCTCTCAGCATATAACCTCATCATAAATCTGTAATCGCTGTAATTTCACCAACCTGAAGAATAAAAATGCCGTATCACTTATACCACACGAGGAATGGCGTAAAAAATAAATATAGCAAATTCTTCACTGCTGTTGATTTTTTCATTCTACCTCGGCTCACATTTAACCTGCGCTCTGCGCTGAGCGCTTACACCATGGTTTCCAAGTAAATCTCTGAAACACGTGATTCAATCAGAACCCCCGGCGGAAGATTCCCTATAATGAGGCAGAAGGAGGCACTGTGGACCCATTTGGCCTGTGATACAGCAGAGCCTGTCTTTTCAGGCGTGCATAGAAGAGTGTTCGACCACAGTTTTGTGCACTTCTGAAAAGAAGGACAACGCTGGACAGAGGCCAGACAGAGTCCAGAGTAACTCTGCTGCCTCATTATAGTGAATGGATTCATCTTGGGTTTCATCTGAATCACATCACTTAGATGCCGGATCGGACTGGCCCACCAGAGAAACGGAGAATTCTCCGGTGGGCCCAGGTACTGAAACCTGTTGGCATACTGGCCAGCAGCTGCCTAGGGCTCCCACTGATCTAGGGGTCCCCAGCCAGTGGCGTGTCGCTAATAGCGGCACACTCAGCTGCTATGGGGCCCCTGAGTCAGGGGGTCCATCCTGATGCCAGCAGATCAACAGCTGGAGACAGGAGCCGGTCCTCGCTGCCAAAGAGAAATGAATATTCACGCTTCCCGACGCCCCCATGGGCATAGAGAGGAGTGAATACCATTTCACGTTAATAGTGGGCAGTGTTAGCAGCAGGCTGAGGCTAACACTGCCCACATATATACCTACAAAAATGTCACTGTGGCTAGCGGGACTAATCCCCCAGCCTAAACTAGAAACCAAACAAAAAATGGCAAGATATGGATGTAACCAATACCAAACTGATAGTAAGATATATCATATCAGAATTCAATAAGTTCTAAATAATAATATAAAAATCCAAAAACCACAAGGGGGATTAATTAGAAATTTATGAAATGTATTAAATATAAATAATAATATCAATACAAAAGATAAAGTACAAATGGAAAGGAAAGAAACCAGCTAAAGAGTTAATGTGCTGTAAGATGTGAGTTCAGCACACTGAGAAACGAGCGACTCCCAGCAGGTCTACTAATTAATAAGTAACAAAACATGATGCTTCCCAGATGCAAACAACCGATAAATGAAGTAATATTAAATTGTGTGCACATCAAAAATAGCCTAACCTAAAGAGTCAGCAAGTTAAATCATGTATAATAGTAAGCAGGTATACACACAATAAACGGTAGTTGCATCGGTATGTTACAAATGGAATAAATGAAGCACACGGAGGTCACATGAAAATCATCATGGCAGCCACATGAGTGCTTATCTGGGTATAATACCTTGAGTCATGAGGACACCGTAGACCAGGAGGCTGGCAGGACACACTGGAGCCTCGACGCGCGTTTCATTGCCTAGGGCTTCGTCAGGAGGCGTGGCACAGAGGTGGGCCCCTGGAGGGCGGCTAACCCTGAGAGCATTCATCAGGCAGGGAGCGATCTCTGCAGCTTGGCCGCTGAGCGGAGCTGCAGGGATCCGATGCCGTCCTGCTTCCTGCCCGGAACTTCCTGTCTGACACAGCGCAGCTAGATGATGTCATCATTCAGAAAGCTGCCGGGATGTGCTGTGGCTGTGGGGAACGTGTGGAGAGGTGAGTGGTGCTGTGTGTGTCTGTCTGCCTGCATGCATTTGTGTGTATGTGGTGCGGTGCAGTGCTTTGTGTCTGTGTGTGTGTGAAGGAGTGGTGCAGTGCTGTGTATGTGGTGCTGTGTGTGTGATAGTAGTGCTGCGTGTGTATTGGAGATTGGCAATGATGTGGGTGATGGAGAGAGCAGTGATGGGGTGGTGGGGAGAAGGCAATGTTGTTGGTGGTAAAAGGATGATGGGGTGGTGGGGGGAGAAAGCAATGATGGCGGTGGTGGAATGGGCAATGATGGGGTGGTGGGCGAGAAGGCCATGATGGTGGTGGTGGAAAGGACAATGATGGTAGTGGCAGGGGGAGGCAATGATGGAGGTGTTAGAATGGGCAATGATGGGTGGTGGGGGAGAAGGCAATGATGGTTGTGGTGGAAAGGACAATGATGGTAGTGGGAGGCAATGATGGAGGTATTGCAATGGGCAATGATGTGGTGGTTGGGGAGAAAGCAATGATTGTTTTGGTTGGAAAGGACTATGATGGTAGTGGTGGAAAGGACAATGGTGGTGGGGGAGTAGGCAATGATGGAGGAGGTGGAATGGGCAATGATGGAGGTGGTGGAAAGGGGAATGATGGGGTGGTGGGTGAGAAGGCAATGATGGAGGTGGTGATGAGGACAATGATGGGTTGGAGGGGGAGAACAATGATGGAGGTGGAGGGGGCTGCATTATACCCCATGAGGGGGGCTGCATTATACCCTATGAGGGGTTTGCATTATACTTTATGAAGGGGCTACATTATATTCTGTGGGGTGCTGCATTATATTCTGTGTGGGGCTGCATTATTCTCTCAGGGGGCTACATCATACTATATGAGGGGGGCTGCATTATTTCCTATGAGGGGGCTAAAGTATATTTTATGGGGGGCTGCCTTATGAGAGGGTTGTATTATACTCTGAGGGGGCTACATTATATTCTGTGGAGGGGCTGTATTATACCACATGAGGGTGCTACATTATATTCTATGGGGGCTGCATTTTACCTTATGAGGGGGTTGCATTGTAGTTTGTGGGGTGCTGCATTATACCCTATGAGGTGGGCTGCATTATATTCTATGAGGGGGCTGCATTATATTCCATGAGGGAGGCTACATTATATTCTTTGAGGGGGGCTACTTTATAGTCAATGAGGGGGCTACATTATATTCTATGAGGGGGCTACTTTATATTCTATGAGGGGGCTACCCCAACCCTGCTTCATAATTAAGACATGTACTATCTTATATTATACCCTGATATTAGTGTGTTTTGCCACACAATTGATGATCTTGTATTTATTTCTATGTAGCTACATAGTAGGCCCCAAGAGTGATTTTCTCTGGTGGGCCCAAGGTGCTCCAGTCCGACGCTACTCAGATGGAAACCCCAAAGTAAATGCTCAGGGTAGAGATCCGGAAAAATGTGTTCCTGAATGTTATGTAAAATGTTCCTCACAAAAGCTTCAATTCAATCTACAAAAAAGCAAGTCCCCACTCAGGTCCATCATCTGTTAATGGAAATATTCTTCCACATTACTGGTAGCACAAAGGCTCTGGAAAAGCGAAATTGCTCCTCGCCCCTCAAAAGAAATTCAGGAAATTCTGAGCTCCCAAATCCAAATGTCCCCTCCCTTCTGAGCCCCAGTGTGTCTAAACTACATTTAGCATCCACGTTTGCCATTTCTGTAGCAATGAAAGCCTGCCAAATTTATGGGTGCTTGCCTCCAGAAGCATGAGCTGGGCATAAAGTATTGCTTACTATAAGGTAGTGTTCACTGCATCGTACTGGTCAATACAATGGCAGTTTGCAATTTTCACACAGCAACATCCACTACTGCTTGTTTCAGGAAAATACCAATGGCATGGAGTCAAAATTGTCACTACACCTGTAGATAAATATCCTAAGGTGTATAATTCCCAAAATATGATCACTTGAGGTGAGATTCTGCTTTTCTAGCACTTAGGGTATGTGCCCACAATCAGTAACCGGCTGCACTTTGGATGCAGCACATGTCCGCTCATTCCAAGAGCTGCCGGATTTTGAGCACAGGTGATTCTGCATGTGTTCATTGATCCATGTGGAATCACCACATCCCCTTACATTGTAAGGGTGACTTTATCTTGCAGAGACTGAGCGTCTCTGCAAAATAAATAGACATGCTGCGGTCGTTAAAGACTCGCCGCATGTGCATCTTTGCAGAGAATCCAGAGGCATCCCTGCACGATAGTGGAGATGGGATTTCATGAAATCCATCCACTATGCTGTAACATCTGGCCTCTGCGGGTTGGAGGCTACGGATGTACACAATGTCAGACTGGCAGCGTTTACTGACCGTGGGAACATACCCTTAGGGGCTCTGTATATGGAGTCCACAAACCAGTGTAGGAAAATCTGCTCTCAAGGAGTCTGCAGAGTCTCACCGTGTGGTTATGCAGTACTGTACAGCCACATGTGGGGTATTGCCACTTTCAGTAGAAATTGAGGGTACAATTGTGGTTCCATTTTTACCCACTTCTTGTGTGAAAATGTAAAATCTGGGGCAAAAATAAAATTTTGGTGTTAAAAATGTAATTTTGTTATCTTCACTGCACAATGGTATAAAATTCTATGACCCACCTGCTGTGTCAATATGATCACTGCACCTCTACATGAATTCAATGAGAAGTGTAGTTTGTAAAATGGGGTCACTTATGAGGGGTTCTAATGTTCTGCCAATGTGACATGGTACCCTTAAACCAGTGCAGCAATACCTGCACCATAATATGGTGCTTCTTCCCTTCTGAGCTTTGCACTGTGCCTCAAAAGTAGTTTTTGACCACATGTGGGGTATCAGTGAAGTAAGGAGAAACTGCACAACAAATTTTGGGGTCCATTTTCTCCTGTTGCCCTTGTGAAAATACAAAATTTATGGCTAAAAATCTTTTTTTAGGGATAAAATAGATTTTTTAAATTATTCCAGCAAATTTTACTTTCAAAAAGTCAAATGGCACTCCTTCCCTTCCAAGCCCTGCCGTGCGCTCAAACAGTGGTTTTCCCTCACATATGGGGTATGGGCATGCTCAGGAGAAATTGGTCAACAAATTGTATTGTGCAATTACTCCTGTTTCCCTTCTGCAAAATTTGGAGCAAAAAACATTTTTGTGGGAAAAATGTGATTTTTTTTATTTTCACGGCTCAATGGTGTAAACTTCCGGGAAGCACGTGGGGGTTTATGGTGCTCAAAACAATTTAGATAAGTTCCGTGTTGTTTCCAAAATGGTGTCACTTGTGGGGGGTTCCGACTGTTTAGGCACATCAAGGGCTCTCCAAACGCGACATGGCGTTCACTAATTATTTCAGCAAATTTTACATTCAAAAAGCGAAATGCCACTTCTTCTATTCCGAGCTCTGCCGTGTGCCCAAACAGTAGTTTTCCAATTTGGAGTACATACAAAGTTATAATAGCTTTTCATTGCATTTTTTAGGGAGGCGAGATGGCAAAAAAATGCAATTCTGACATTTTGATATTTTTTTCTCTTTGTGGAATTTTAGTGTTCGGTTTTATGTACCTTATATAATATAACATTTTGATAGATTAGACTTTTAGGGATGCAGTGATAACAAATGTTTTTTGTTCATTATATTTAACAAAAGAAAAAGGAGGTGATTCAAATTTTTATATATTTTTGTTCTGTTTTTAATAAGTTTTTTATTTTTTTTTAGCCCTATAGTAGACTTGAACTTGCAGTCATCTGATCACATGTACTACGTATTGTAATATCACAGTATTATAGTATATAGATCAAATAACAGTGACTGGGCTTCACAGGATGTGAACGAATTGCAGTAACTAGGATCTTCAGTAGGTTTCCAGTTGCCATATTAATGCATTGGTACTTTGATGGGAACCGATGCACATGTGCACTAGTTTCCGCTCCATTTAAATGTTACTGTCAGAGATTAGCAGCATGTAATTGGTTAACCCCTTCACGACATATGACGTTCATTTACTTGCAAGTCTACATCTTTCTCAGCAGATAATGGCTGAATTAATCAGCCATCATGTGCCTTTAATAGCCACTAGTGGTGCAGAACTTCTCTTGTGGATCGTAACCTGTTAAATGCCGCTGCCAATCTCTGGCAGAGTGGCGTGTCATTCCCTGCGCCCATTGACGCCCCGTCACGTGATCGCAGGGCGCCAATGAGTTGCCATGAAAGCCAGAGGTCAGTTGAAGATCTTTGTGCTTGTTATGACAATCCCTCTGTGAAAGCCAATATATAGCTAGTGTTTATAGGAGACCATGATATTAGCTGTATAAAGCAGTGCTGATGCATTGCTATATATATATAGCACAAGTAATCAGATTATCTCAGCTTCAAATTCCCTAAGGGAACTAATAAATACAGAAAAAAGTAAAAAAAATGCTTTTAAAATTATGAAAAAAATCATACTAAAGTTCAAATCTCCCTCTTTTGCCCCATGAAAAATAAAACAAATAAAGCAAAATATACACATATTTGGAATCATAGAAAAACTGGGAAAGAAATGTACTAAACTGAAAACATCAAAAAGTTGAAAATAGAGATGTATTACAAATTAGAAAGCTTTATTGATACACATAAAAACATTTTATATAATGTAATTCTGTATAAGTAGGTCATACCAAATAATAAAACAAAGTAAAAAAACGAAAGCATAATGATCCCCAAAAGGTTATATAAATGCAGACAATGATCGCTATGCTTAGGATGAGAATGCAAAAAAGTGTGCATCAAAATGATGCATGATATACAGCATAGACAGATCAAAACTTGTATATAAAGAGATGGTGTAAATCAAATATGCTCGTCCTGCTACTACCAAATAGACAACAATAGATAAAGTATGAAGAGAGTAATTTATGCAATATCAACTATTATGTAGAGAAGGAGTAAAAAGATCGACATGCAGATCACTGAGTATAAAAGAAGTATACTGAAATGTACACACGTGGTCAAGATTGTTGGTACCCCTCTTTTAATGACAGAAAAACTCACAATGGTCCACAGAATTATAAAAAAAAGTAAAACTCATGAAATAGGCCTGGACAGAAATGATGGTACCCTTGAAAATAATGTGACAAAAGGGACATGTTAAAAAAGGTGTGTCCACTAATTAGCATCACAGGTGTCTACAATCTTGGAATAAAAAGAGAGTGGGCCTGTATAGAGGGCTACAGATACTCACTGTCCTGTTTGGTGATATGGTGTGCATCATACTCAACATAGACCAGAGGAAGGGAAGGAAAAAGTTGTCTCAGGAGACTAGAAAGAAAATTATAGACAAACATGTTAAAGGTAAAAGTTATGCCTTGCGACACCATTGGACTGGACCGCATCAGACCGCCCCCAGGTGAGTATAATATAACTCATTTTTCTTATCTTTCAGGTTATATCGGGGGCTTATCTACAGCATTACAGAATTCTGTAGATAAGCCCCTGGATCAGGAATAAATCATTTCTGTGTCTCTCTGTGCAGCATCTACACTAGGCTGCTTCTCTCATACACAGACACAGGAAAACAGGAAATACAGTCACATACTCTCCCTGTGTGAGCCTCTGGGAGTTTTTTTTCAAATTTATATACAGCATATAACACTCATACTAAGCACTCATAGACAGGAATGGAGTTGTTGCACCAAACATATTCCAATAAATATAGATACATGGATCAACCATGCAGTGGTATATCAATAAAGATGTAAGTGCAGGTTTGTAAGAGCAAAAATGTACAGAGTCAAACCATTCATTCAAATTGAGGATCATTTTGATTTTGTTTTTTACTTGTGTTATTATTTGGTATGACCTCCTTACAGAATTACACATAAAAATATTTTATATCATGTATCAAAATATTTTTATTAATTTTTTAAATAAAAACCAGGAATTGGGAATAGGAAAGGGGAAATATAGCAGGGAGGAATGGGGAAAGGAAATGGAAAGGGTTACAATAAAAAAATTAGGGAACCAAATGTAATAGTCCTTGGCCCCCTTCTCTTCTCTCTCTACACGGCCCCAATTGGACAGACCATCAGCACATTTGGCTTTCAGTACCATCTTTATGCTTATGACACACAACTATACATGTCATCCCCCGACCTTACCCCCGCTGTACTACAGAACGGACACCGACTGTCTGTCTGCAGTCTCCAACATCATGTCCGCTCTCTATCTGAAACTCAACCTCTCCAAAACTGAACTTCTTCTGCTCCGCTGTCTACTAACCTCCCTAAATTTGACATTTCCCTCTCCGTGGGCGGCACCATAATAACACCCCGGCAGCAGGCTCACTGTCTGGGTGTTATGTTTGACACCAATCTCTCCTTCGCCTCCCATATACAATCTCTTGCCCGATCTTGCCGCCTACACTTAAGGAACATTTCTAGAATCCGCCCTTTTCTCACCATGGAAACAACAAAAACCCTCACTGTAGCATTGATCCACTCCCGCCTGGACTACTGCAACGCTCTATTACTTGGCCTCCCCATTACTCGACTATCCCCTCTCCAGTCCATCCTTAATGCTGCAGCCAGGGTCATCCATCTGGCTAATCGGTACTCGGACGCGTCCGCTCTTCGCCAGTCCTTACACTGGCTGCCCATTCATTATAGGATCCAATTCAAAGTACTTGTTCTCACCCACAAAGCTCTCCACAGTGCAGTACCCCCCTACATCTCCTCACTAATTTCTATCTATCGGCCTAACCAACTGCTGCGCTCTGCAAACGACTTTCGACTAACCTCTGCACTAATCCGTACCTCCCACTCCCGACTCCAAGACTTCTCCCGCGCTGCGCCAATCCTCTGAAATGCTCTACCGCAAGAAATTAGGACAATCCACAATTTGCATGGTTTCAGGCGCTCCCTCAAAACACATTTGTTCAGAGCAGCCTATCACATTCACTAATCAAAATCATTCTATGTGTAAGTGTGTATGTGTGTGTAGCCCATTCACTATCTCCATTCATCCCTCACTCCCTCAAGATGGCTGGACCATCATTGTAAATGCACCATTGTATATACACACCTGTACTTTGTATCTCCCCACCTCATTGTAGATTGTAAGCTCTCACGAGCAGGGTCGTCTTATTTTGCTTTAATTATTGTATTGTTAACGTTGTTACTTATGACTTGTGTTTTGAAACTGTTAAACTGTAAAGCGCTGCGGAATATGTTGGTGCTATATAAATAAAGATTATTATTATTAATACAATAATTCATCAGTAACAAAAACACATAAATGCATTTAAATGAATGCGATATTTTGGAAGGACAAGTAAGTTACAATTATTTCTTTTATTTGAAAATCTATCAGGAGGTTAAGGAGTATAGAACTTATCAACCCAATTCTTCCATTTTTTCAAGAAATTTTTAATACCACTACTATTTACAGCGAATCTCCACTCCAAAAAATTGTGTTGGTGAATTTGATCTATAATGTCTTCAAATTTAAGGAGATCTGGCTTATTCCAACAAATCGCTAACATATATTTGACAGCAAAAAATAAATGAATGATAATGAATTTAACCTGAGGGTCAATTATTTCCATGTCCAGGGAAAAAAAGCTCTTTGTGGTGTAATCACAAAATTATCAGTGAATGAATTAATATTATTAGAAACTTTTGACCATAGACGTTTTACCCTCGGGCAGCTACATAAAAGATGATTGAAGTTACCTTGGTGGCCGCATTTCCTCCAGCATGTTGGGGAATAATCCAGAATTACCGTATTTTTCGGACTATGAGACGCACCGGACCATAAGACGCACCCCAAATTTTCAGAAGGAAAATAGGGAAAAAAAAATAATGTGTCAAATGGGGGTCTGTCTTACAGTCCGAATTCAGCTTACCAGCGAAGGGATCAGCACAGGTGGAGGATTGGTCACAGGGGTTGTTCGGTGGTCCAGGCTGGTGCGGTGGTGGTGCTCTGTGTTGCAGGGGTGCTCTGTGGGGTGGCTGTGCTCTGTGCGGTGGCTGTGCTCTGTGCAGTGGCTGTGTTCTGTGGGGTGGCTGTGCTCTGTGGGGTGGTTGTGCTCTGTGGGGTAGTTGTGCTCTGTGGAATGGTTGTGCACTGTGGGGTGGCTATGCTCTGTGGGGTCGCAATATACTTACAAATCCTGTGGCGACGGTCCTGTGGTGGCGGTCCCAATGCAGCCTCCTGTGCTCTGTGGTGCGGTGGTGTCGGGGCTCTGTAGTGTGGCTGCAGCGGGGCTCTGTGCTGCGTGGGGGGCTCCGCCGGCATTTCGTCAAAGCCCGAAAGCCCCCCGCAGCTCTGTTGCTGCGACACGGAGGCCTCCTGAAAGATGGCCGCCAGGGGCCTCCGGAAAGATGGCCGCTGGAGGCGGCGCATGCTCAGATTCAGATCTCCGCAACGAGATTTTGTGTTAAAATTGATAAGGCAGTTTTATTCTTTGGGTCAGTAAGATTACCTCATTTATATCATTTTTTATGTTTTGGCGCTTTTATACAATAAAAGCTATTTTATAGAAAAAAATGATTATTTTTGCATTGCTTCATTCTGACAGCTATAACTTTTTTTTTTCGCTGATGGTGCTGTATGGCAGCTTACTTTTTGTGGGACAAGATGAAATTTTCAGTGGTAACATGTTTATTTACATCCATTTTTTTGATCGCGTGTTATTCCACTTTTTGCTCGGCGGTATGATGATAAAGCATTATTTTTTGCTTTGTTTTTTTATGGTGTTCACTAAATTGGTTAACTAATTGGACAGTTTTATAGGGCGGGTCATTACGGACGCGACAATACCAAATATGTGTACTTTCATTGTTTAGATTTTTTTTAATTAAAATATTTATTTATTCCTGGAATAAATATTGATTTTTTTTATTATTATGTTTTATTATTTTTTAAAATACTTTTACAGTAATTTAATTTTTTTTAAATTTAATTCTTATTTTTACACTTTGTCCCACTATGGGACACTCATTTTGTGCAGGGTGATCGCTTCTATAGCATGCAGATCTGCATGCTATAGAAGCTGTTAGCACTGCAGCTCCTATAGCACTGACCTGAGAGACTTCCTGTTCATCCATGTGCATGACAGGAAGTCCCTCATGCACGACATCGGGTGTCCATGGCAGAGATCTAGACCCCGCGGCATGCTGCGCGGTCTCCGATCCAAAATCAGAGGGGCTGTCAGCCCTTCTGCAGCCGCCGGAACACTGCAATCATCTTTGAAAATCAGCTGACACCTGGCTGTGATCGACCGTGCTCCCCCCGTGAGAAAGGGGTTAAAATAGGACTCATGTAGAGCTAACGAAATGGTGGATTTATAAGTGGTCTTAATAGCGCTGTCTCAATTCTCAGTCCGAAAGGATTTATTGAGGTCAGATTCCCACCTCTTTAAGTTAACCAACACCATCTTTAATTTAATATCATTAAATGGCTCTTGGAAGGACCCTCTTTTGATGATTTTAAGGATCTTTTCTTTTGTCTCAAAAAAATGTAACCTGAGGATGACATCTCTAGGTTTATCCCTGGGAATCTCCTGAGGATGAGGAAGACGATGTATGCGATCTATACTTAACTCTAAATCAGTAAGGTTTGGGATCAGTTGTTTAAACAAATTTTTAGAGTATCCCAAAAGATCTTGCTGGAGAATATTTTCAGATACACCTCTCAATTTTCAAATTATTTCTTCTATTCCGATCCTCAAAATCAGTTAGTTTATTCTTGAGGGATAAAATTTTGGTTTGGAGAGAAGCATTCTGCTTAGAAAGAGAAGGGGTGTCTTTTTCTATAAGGGTAATTCGTTTTTCGTTTTTCTCGAATCTTAGGTTAAAGCTGGTACAAGTTTCTTTGAGGGTTTTGTTTTCTCAAATCCTATCCTCATGAATTCACTAAAAGACTTAAAAAGAGTGGCAAGAAAACACTCAGTAGCTTGCCTGTTAGAATTAATGTAATCGTCTAAATTAATAGCTGGAGGCGAAATCTTTATTGGTAAATGAGGTTCTGTATGATCTTTCTGGACGACTCCAGTTGAAAACAATTACACTTGTAAAGAATTGGAGTACAAATTCTATTTTGCGGGTTTAGAGATGAATGTAACCCAAGCCTGTGCCCAGGTAATAATCTTATTTCCGTAGTCGCAGTAGTAAGTCACTGAAAGTTCTAATAGATTATTTAATAGTTTCCAGGAAAGAGTCCACACAAAAAAGAAAAACAAAAAAAGAAAATAGATGAATATCACCACCTGATCCAAGTCTCAGTTCTTCTTCTGCGGGTGTTGCTGAATGCCTTTATATTAATAAAGATGCAGTTACAAACCTTTTTCCTGAGGAGGCCAACAAATCCCTGTAAAAAAAATTGATAAGGCAGATGGTTGTGAAGATAGGTTTTCCGTAATCCTCCCTCGCTCAGAGGTGCAGTCTGCTTGTTAATGGAGCGTCTATGGAGATGAGAAGCGGCCGGAACTTCTTTACAAGCGCTGTCAATGGTATCAATGTGCCCGTTCCCCGCCTGAGGTAACTTTCAAAACAGCGTTGTGCCCTTATTTAATTTAACTTTGACAGTGCGAAATAGGTCGGGCAACCAAGGCTGTGACCTCCGCAAATAAAAAACACCTGTACCTGCCTCCAAATTGTTATGTTAATATGTAAATAGGGAGACACAAAACCGGGACTACTTTTCCACACATGCGGTAATCCACTAACCATTAACATTATGACATATTGTGTAGTAACACCATACTATTGAAATATGTTTCCAGTGACATGTAGATTCATATTGTCAGGTCAGCTTTACTGTGTAGTGAACATAGTAAATAAAAAAAGCCACAAAAATTGTGAAATTGCCTTTTTTGTGGCAATTTCACTTGTAGCTCTTGGAAGAAGAGGAAAAAACGAAAACCAAAAAAATAAAATCACCTGAGGGTGAAAGGGTTAAAAATAGCATTCAGGGCATAGCTCAAGCTGCTAATGATTAGAGACTGGGGCCACTCAGTACATCTTCACTATCTCTTCCGAGTTAGCAAGATGATGAACATTGTGCTCAGTGTTTAATTACCATCTGTAACCTCAGAAAACTGCCTTAGAAGAAATGCCATAAAGCAGAAGCGGCCTTGAAAGGGTACCAGAAAAAAGAGATTAAATTTTCCTCCTAAACAAGCAGGTACATATTTGATCAAGTAAACATTTAAATTATTTGCTTGCAGCTGCTCCATATTACTTGTGTTCTGCTATTGTTTACAAGGCTAGAGAACTACAATACATGTCTTAGACCACTTGCCCCATAAAGTACATCTTCCTTTTTCATTTCTACCTAGTTTTTCCAGAAAGTCAACTCATGAACCACCAATTTCTCATATTCTAGGGAACAGCAAAAGTTAACCTATTAGCAGAAATGATTTGTCCATTTAGTTTGTATACTTAGCATCAGAAAGTATCACTGTTCTCACATCACCACTGAAACACATCATATTAAGCCACTTTGGGCATAGAAGTAGTAAAGACAGGTGTTTCAGTCGCACCAAGGCCTGTGAGCCTTGGGACCCCCAAAAGGTTTCTTAGGACATTTTAGACAAAACACAAGAATACTATTAAAGATCCAAGATAGTTGGGGTCCCCGTTCAAGTTACGCCATGTTAAACAACTGTATTTTGACCTTTTCACTTTTTGCAATTCTTGGGGGCCGAGAGTGACTAAGGGTTATCTAATCATAGAGATCTGTGGCTTATTTCTAGCATATGCCCTAAATGATCACTAGAAAGAAGTCAAAATGGAAAAACATGCAACTTTCCATTCTGTTCGGCTTTTTCTTGGCTGTCACATAAATGGACGTTATAAGCAACGACTATCAATGTGTCTGTCTAATGTCTATGATGTAAAAAACCTTTAATAGCTAATTTCTTGCTATGAAAAACTATTACTCCTAGCAGTAATTTACCAGTATGAATATGTCATGAATGTTTTGAATTTCTTATTAGTACAACACATTAATGGGACCTCTCTTTTTACAACTTGTAACACTTCATGAGTTGCCTCAGGGCCTTTTCATGACCTAAAAACTTCAGCTTCAATTACATGGTTTATATTTTGCATCACATTTTCAGCAACCTTTCTCCTATTGTGCATTTTTGTTATAATTTGACTTCTTTTTATAGCAATACCCATTTATGGAAAATATATTTCCACAGTTTAAGACTAGTTTTCTCAAATATTATTTTACTAAAATGGTAAATCAATTAGTGTTAATAAAATGCTCACGGTATAAATGGGAAATGCTGATGTATAATATGGTAATGCACTTTATCTATAGTAGTCTGTGTATAAATTATACCCATTAAATCCTTTATGGCAGTGCTAGCTTATATTGAATATCTTGCCTAAAATTATGATTCTGTTACTTTTACCTTCAATTTGAAATATTGCTTCACTTAGCAGTCTGGCAGAAAAGATTGTAAGGCAGAAAAGGGATCATTGCCAGATTGAAACAATTCAATTCATTGTTATATAAAGATAAGAATGACAATTTTAACCCTAGGCTTTACTGCCTCAGTACAATAACTTTGCAGCAATAATTTTTCTGCATTTAGTTTACTTGGAGTTTTGGAGTTAACCTGTTCCTTCATGGATAGAATGGAGAACGTATTAGTATACACCGTACATATGTATATGTATATATATATCTACCTACCGTATATACTCGAGTATAAGCCGACCCGAGTATAAGCCGAGGCCCCTAATTTTGCCACGAAAACTGGGTAAGCTTATTGACTCGAGTATAAGCCGGGTGTATAAACCGCCGTCCTGCTGTGCTCCCTCCGTCCTGCTCCGTGCTCCCCCATCCAGCTCTATGCTCCCCCATTCTCCTCTGTGCTCCCCCTTCCTGCTCCGTCCTCCGCTGTGCTCCCCCCTTCCTGCTCCGTCCTCCTCTGTGCTCCCCCCTTCTGCTCCGTCCTCTTCTGTGCTACCCGCTTCCTGCTCCGTCCTCCTGTGCCCCCCGTCCTGCTCCGTGCTCCTCTGTGCTTTCCATCCTCCCCCTCGTCCTGCTCCATGCTCCTCTGTGCTCTCCATCCTCCCCCGTCCTGCTCCGTGCTCCTCTGTGCTTTCCATCCTCCCCCTGTCCTGCTCCGTGCTCTCCATCCTCCCCCGTCCTGCTCCGTGCTCCTCTGTGCCCTCCATCCTCCCCCGTCCTGCTCCGTGCTCCTCTGTGCTCTCCATCCTCCCACCCGTCCTGCTCCGTGCTCCCTGTGCTTTCCATCCTCCCCTCGTCCTGCTCCGTGCTCTCCATCCTCCCCCCGTCCTGCTCCGTGCTCCTCTGTGCTTTCCATCCTCCCCTTGTCCTGCTCCTTGCTCTCCATCCTCCCCCATCCTGCTCCATGCTCCTCTGTGCTTTCCGTCCTCCCCCTCGTCCTGCTCCGTGCTCTCCATACTCCCCCTGTCCTGCTCCGTGCTCCTCTGTGCTCTCCATCCTCCCCGTCCTGCTCCGTGCTCCTCTGTGCTCTCCATCCTCCCCCGTCCTGCTCCGTGCTCCTCTGTGCTTTCCACCCTCCCCTCATCCTGTTCTGTGCTCCTCTGTGCTTTCCATCCTCCCCTCATCCTGCTCCGTGCTCTCCATCCTCCCCCCGTCCTGCTCCGTACTCCTTGTCCTCCTCCATGCTCCCCCCATGCTCCTCCATCATACTCACCCTCCCCGTGCCATCGCCTATGGGAGTGGCGTCGCATCCATATTCATGGCCTTAATGAGCAGTATTACGTCACTGCTCAGCACAGGAGAGCTGCAGGAAGCCGGGTACAACTGAGGATTGCCGGGACGTTCAGCGATGGCATGGGGAGGGTGAGTATGATGTCCCAGCCACCGGCTCCTGCCGCGGCACCCCCTCCCCCGCTGGTTTCTGCCCAATGACTCGTGTATAGTGTTGAGCATTCCGATACTGCAAATATCGGGTATCGGCCGATATTTGCTGTATCGGAATTCCGATTCCGAGTTCCGATATTTTCGTCATATCGGATACCGGAATCGGAATGTTCCTGTCACTGTCAGTATCCGTCGGTCGGGTCTGTCAGGAGTCAGCGGCACTTACCTGGCAGAAGATCCCCAGTGGTCACGTCCTGGACTGCTTGATAGCCGCCATCATCTTCTCCCTGGTGGTCACGTGCAGTTTCTCACGATAACTGCACGTGCTGCCGGGTAATCGCGGCCGTAAAGCAGTCCGATGACGTCACCGCCGGGGAAGCTGGTAAGCAGCTGTGCTGCCTGACATTCTGATGTAGCAGAGCTGGATCGTCGTGCGACACTCGTTACTATGGACTGCGTCGGACAGGTGGTATACTGTTGGTTTGTTTTTTTTTCTTTTTTTCCAGGAGATCGATGGCGTTGCAGGATGAGCGTGTAATAAAATTAATGAAAACTGTGTTGTCTCTTTTATTTCATTAAAATACTTTTTTCTTGCTGTGTCTTTTTTTTAAACATTTAAAACTTTGGGATTAATAATGGATCGGTGTCTTATTGACGCCTCTCCATTATTAACCGGGCTTATTGTCACCGTGCAATCAACGGTGACATTAACCCCTTATTACCGCGCTTGCCACCGCTACAGGGCAAGTGGGAAGAGCCGGGTAAAGTGCCACAATTGGCACATCTTTTGATGCTCCAAATGTGGGGCTGCTGTAGCCTGGTATTATCAGGCTGTTGAGGGCCAAAATCCATGGGCCTTGACAGTCTTTTAATACCAGGCCACAGCAGTCTGCATTGTATTATCAGGCTTGCAAGGTCCATGGATATTGGATCCTTACCAGCCTGAAAAACCAGGCCTCAGCAGTCTGCTTCATCTGGCTAGTTAACAAAAATAGGGGGATCCCCACGCCATTTTTTTTCGAGGGGATCCCATATTTTTGTTAACCAGCCAAGATAAGCAGACTGCTGTGGCCTGGTATTATCAGGCTTGCAAGGTCCATGGATCTTGGCTCCTTAACAGCCTGAAAATCCAGGCCTCAGCAGTCTGCTTCATCAGGCTGGTTAAAAAAAATAGGGGGGACCCCAAGCCATTTTTTTTTTCGAGGGGATCCCCTATTTTTGTTAATCTGTTGCTTTCCACTTTCTCTCCTGTCAGCCAGGAGAGGAGAAGATTCATTTGGGGGTTTACTGTGAGGCTGCAGCATTAGCTGCGGTCCCTGCAGTAAACATTAACCCTTTCTGATGGATTACACCGTGGGACCTGACTGTGCATCGGATAGGTAAGAATAATTTTGCTTTTTTATTTTTATTACAGGAAATGGTTTTTGCAGTAAATAAAGATGGTCAAAAACATGTGTCTTTATTTCATTAAAATGATTTTTAATTAAAGTGTGTGTGTTTTATTTTTATTTCATGCAATAGGATTAATAATTGATAGTTGTCTAATTGACAGCTCTCAATTATTAACCTGCTTAAGGTCACCTTTCAATAGCAAGGTGGCTTTAACCCCTTATTAACCCATTCGCCACCGCTACAGGGCAATGGGAATAGACGGGCAAAGTGCCAGAAAGGGCGAATCTAATTAGAGATTTGCCTTTTCTGGGGTGTCTGGGGCAGATGTTAGTAGCCAGGGGGGGGCAAAAATAATGGTCCCTCTCTGGGCTATTATTATCTGCCCCCACTCGCTGGCTTTGTCTGTCTGGTTGAGAAAGTAGGGCGGGAGCCCACGCATTTTTTTTCAACAATTTTACACCTCATATATATATATATACATGTCATTGAATTTGTGACACATATATATATATATATATATATATATATATTTATATTTATAGTTCATACACTTCTACATAGTATAATAGCCGCTAATTCAATTGCCGGCTTTTGTGAAAATACAGAAGCCGACATGAAATGACACATGGTTTACATAGAGTTAACCATGTCATTTCAAGTTGTTTGATATATTGTTTTCACTAACAATTACATGAGTGTATGTGTGCAAAATTTGACACATGTAGGGGTTAATTAAAGGTGTAAATTAAAACAAAAAAGTCCAGTTTTTTTTACAACGAATTTACACCTTTAATTAACCCCTACAGGTGTGAAATTTTGCACACATACACTCATGTAATTGTTTGTGAAAACCAGATATCAAACTACATGAAAAGACATGGTTAACTCTATGTAAACCATGTGTCATTTCATGTCGGGTGCTTCTGTATTTTCACAAAAGCCGGCATTAAAAAAATAGTCTGGGTGAAATGGTGGATGAGGATGAGGAAAAAGTCAATATGCTAAATGACTTTTTTTCAACTGTATTTACACAAGAAAATCCCATGACAGATAACATGATCAGTGATAAAAAAATTTCTCCATTAAATGTCACCTGCTTAACCCAGCAGGAAGTACGGCAGCGTCTAAAAATCACTAAAATTGACAAATCCCCGGGCCCGGATGGGATACACCCCCGAGTACTGCAGGAATTAGGTACAGTTATAGATAGACCATTATTTTTAATCTTTAAAGATTCCATAATAACGGGGTCTGTACCACAGGACTGGCGTATAGCAAATGTGGTGCCAATATTCAAAAAGGGGGCAAAAACTGAACCTGGAAATTATAGGCCAGTGAGCTTAACATCTACTGTGGGTAAAATCCTGGAGGGTTTTTTAAGGGATACTATATTGGAGTATCTGAGGCTGAATAACCTCATGACACAGTATCAGCATGGGTTTACGAGGGACCGTTCTTGTCAGACTAATCTGATAAGCTTTTATGAAGGGGTAAGTTCAGGACTGGACCAAGGGAATGCAGTGGACATGGTGTTCATGGACTTCTCAAAAGCTTTTGATACAGTGCCACACAAAAGGTTGATACATAAAATGAGAACAATGGGGATAGGGGAAAATATGTGTAAGTGGGTTAAGAACTGGCTCATGGATAGAAAACAAAGGGTGGTTATTAATGGTGCACACTCAGACTGGGTCACGGTTAGCAGTGGGGTACCACAGGGGTCAGTATTGGGGCCGCTTCTCTTTAACATATTTATTAATGACCTTGTAGGGGGCATAAAGAGTAATATTTCAATATTTGCAGATGACACTAAACTCTGCAGGGTAATAAATACAGAGGAGGATAATTTTATATTACAGGAAGATTTATGTAAACTAGAAGCTTGGGCTGATAAATGGCAAATGAGTAGAGTTGAGCATTCCGATACCGCAAGTATCGGGTATCGGCGATATTCGCTGATCGGAATTCTGATACTTAGTTCCGATATTTTTCATATATCGTATACCAGAATCGGAAGTTCCCATAATTCTTTGAGAGGCAATGTGATTTTAGACAGCCAATGAGGAATCCAAGGAAGTGTGGGCACATCCTGTAATACTGCGGTCATGTTAACTAATGGCATGGCTGTGATTGGATGCTGAAATGATGTCAGAATGCACTATAAAAGGCGCCGCCGCCATTTTAGCGTCACTGTGCTGTGAATTCAGTTAGGGACAGAACGCTGCTCTGCTGACTCTGAGGGACAGTTACAGATAGCGTTTTTGTGAATTGCTGTGTAGGCAGGCTATTTGAGAAACCGCTCTGTAAATCATCCTTTTTCCTTGCAGTGTTGTTTTCACAGCTCTGTGCAAGGTGTGTGTGTGTGAATGCAGGTGACGCTGCAGTTTGCTCTGCATCCAACGCTGTTTGTAGTCATCTGCACGTGTCACTCACTGACTCTTTTTTTTTTATTTTGTGGAATTGGTGCTGCTCCATTCAATTGAAATTAACAGTGATCTATTAGTGTGATGTGCTTCCATCCGTATACAATACATTGGTTGCAAACACTATAGAAGTACACAAAGGAGCCTTTCACAGCTAGTGAACAGTTGTGTGCAGTTTTCACTGTAGTCTGAGGTTTTCATTTTTGGAGTGCAGATCACGCTCCAGTTAGTTCTTCAACCACTGCTGGTTGTAGTCTGCTGAGCGTGTGTCACTGCCTCATCCTTGACATTTTTCTCTAATTGGTGCTCCATTCTATTTCAAATAACTCAAATCTATTAGTGTGACGCGCTTCCATCCGTATACAATACATTGGTTGCAAACACTATAGAAGTACACAAAGGGCCTTTCACACTAGTGACAGTTGAGTGCAGTGTTCACTGTATTCTGAGGTTTTCATTTTTGGAGTGCAGATCACACTCCAGTTAGTTCTTCAACCACTGCTGGTTGTAGTCTGCTGAGCGTGTGTCACTGCCTCATCCTTGCATTTTTCTCTAATTGGTGCTGCTCCATTCTATTTCAAATAACTCAAAAACTATTAGTGTGACGCGCTTCCATCCGTATACAATACATTGGTTGCAAACACTATAGAAGTACACAAAGGGGCCTTTCACACCTAGTGAACATTGTGTGCAGTGTTCACTGTAGTCTGAGGTTTTCATTTTTGGAGTGCAGATCACGCTCCACTAGTTCTTCAACCACTGCTGGTTGTAGTCTGCTGAGCGTGTGTCACTGCTCATCCTTGAAATTTTTCTCTAATTGGTGCTGCTCCATTCTATTTCAATAACTCAAATCTATTAGTGTGACGCGCTTCCATCCGTATACAATACATTGGTTGCAAACACTATAGAAGTACACAAAGGGGCCTTTCACACCTAGTGAACAGTTGTGTGCAGTGTTCACTGCAGTCTCTGCGGAATAACAACACTTAGGCCTTATAACTTTTCTGACTTTCTTTATCAATCTACCAAGATGAAGAAGGCAGGGAGTAAGGCACGTGGTCGTGGCGTGGAGTTTCAGCAGGGAGAGGGAGTGGGGATTCTGTGGCTGCTGCCGCCCCCAGTGACACAGCATCCACCAGTTTTCCCCGTGAGCGTTCCTTTATGCGCACTTTTGTAGGGCTCAGCGTACCCCCCTGCTGCGGGAAGAACAAATTGAAGCCGTTGTTGGTTGTATGGCAGCCAATGCATCGACTTCAATTGCTTCCACCTCCTCTCAGGACCACAGCACTGTTGAACAACCATCTGTCTCTTCACCGCCTGCCAAATTGCCCAGGCAGTCAGAGAGTTCTGTACAGGAGCCAGCTGAGTCTCTGTTCTGTTCAGAATCTGTTGGCTTGCAAACAGGGGCCCAGCCAAGCAGCATTCTGGAATGTGAAGAAGAGGGAGTATGCAGTGATTGCGCAACAGCTGTGTCTCTCTGAATCAGAAGAGGCGGGTGAGCCAGTACCGATGGTCAGCACACCGCAGAACGCATCTGATGATGATGAGACTCAGGTGCCAGTTTCTGTTGAGCATGGTGCTGGCCAGACCACCCAACAGCAGCGGTGTTGGAAGGAGGGTAGTGGAGATGATGAGTCCAAGACCCAACATGGCATGAGGAACAGGAAGGTGGTGGGAGCAGCTCTGAGGAAGAGATTGCCCCAACGGTCCAAACAGGAGGGAGAGTTAGGCTGCATACTCTGTTGCCTGTAGCCTCCATTTTGGCACTGTTCGGATTTCTCTTCCAAAAGTCTAAACGGACGCTCCAGGACTTGCACTGCGTGGTCCTTTTTTCACACACTTGCAGATGATATTGCTATGTCAAATGCAAGTGTGTAATCAAAAAGTAAAAGAGGTAAAAGTGTCAGTAACCTCAATACCACAATATGTGGAAACATGTGCGGACAAAGCACGTAGTTGAGTTACAAAGACACACTGGGATGTAGGCCAACCTACAGCACCACCTACATCTTCAGGTCGTGTTGGAGCCTCTTCCTCCAGCTCACACACACTGGTTCGGCTTCCTCACAGGATCGCCATGGAAGAACCTTGTCACTGTTGTCCAGAGACAAAAGTGTTATTCCACCCACAGCAGCAAGTTCCCTGTCATCCTCACACTCTCAGGCCACAAAACAGCCATCGGTAGCACAGGCATGGGATAAAAGACGGCCATACTCGGGAAACCATCCACGAGCACAGGCTCTGAATGCTGGCATTGCAAAACTCCTGTCCCCTTGAAATGCTGTCATTCAGGCTGGTGGAGACTGACAGTTTCCGTAACTTAATGGCATTGGCAGTCCACAATACAATGTGCAAGCCGATTTTATTTCAGCAGGCAAGCCGTCCCTGGTCTGCAAAAGCATGTTGAGGGAAAAATTAAACATGCGCTACAAACGCCATCAGTAGCAAGGTCCACCTGACACCGATGCGTGGACCAGTACCCATGGTCAGGAACTATACCTTTCCCTCACTGCCCATTGGTCAATGTTGTGGAGCCGGGTACAGATCTTGTGAGTGGCGCTGTACGTGTTCTGCCAACTCCAAGGATTGCGGAATCAAGTCTGTACACATTGACATCCTCCTCCTACTCCAGTTCCTTCAGAATCATCGCTGCAGGAGCTGTCACGGTCTAACTCCACATGGACCGTGAACGCTTACCTGTTGCGACAATATAAGCACAGCCGTGGCCAAACGTCAACAGGCCATCCTGAAATTAATTTCATGGGGAATCGAAGCCACACAGCGCAGGAGCTCTGGAATGCCATCAAGCAGGAGAGCGACGTGTGGTTTTTGCCAGCGAATCTTCAGCCAGGCTTGGTAGTGTGTGACAATGGCCGAATCTGGTGGCAGCTCTGGGCCTTGCAAACCTCACTCACATACCATGTCTGGCACATGTCTCAACTTGGTCGTGCAGAGTTTTTTGAGGGACTATCCGGATGTTGATGCACTGCTGCACAAGGTCCGCCTAGAGTGCGCTCACTTGCGACGTTCCAGCATGGCCAGATCGCATTGCAGCTCTGCAATGCAGATTTCGCCTTCCTGAACATCGCATCATATGTGACGTAGCCACCAGGTGGAATTCCACGTTACATTTTGTTGGAGCGGTTGTGTGAGCAGCAGCCAGCGTAATGGAGTATCAGCTGCATCAGCGCAATCAACTGGCAATTTGCGCCGTTCACACTTCACCCTACTGAGTGGGCCTCTATGAAGGACATTTTTCTACGATTTGCGTGCGTTTGATGAGTCAACGCAGATGGCCGAGTGCAGATGATGCATAGTCAGCCTGACTGTCCCCCTTATCTGCCTGCTTCAAAAAACACTGCAAGCACTAAGGGATGAGGTTTTGGAAGAGGTGGAGGATGAGGAGTACAAATTCCATCACCTTCTGGACAGTCAGCGCAACGTGGTTCCTCACAAAGGGCTGGGCAGGATTACTTGTGAGGAGGATGAGGAGGAGTCAATGGAGGAGGAAGACATCGCTCCAGAGGGAGGTACACAACGCCCCTAGTCAGTATGTAGAGCGAGGGTGGGGTGAGCAGAGCAGGCAGAGATTACGCCTTTGCAGGGGACTGCGTTTCTTGGCCAGTTGGGAGTCTGCAGCACATGGTTGATTTATGCTGCAGTGCCTGAGAAAGACCCGCCCCATTGCCCCATTTCACCACGTCTGATTATTGGGTGACACCCTCCTGACCCTCGCTAACCGGGCAACTTACAAAGCCTCATTACACCGTTGAACCGGGAGCGAAAATGCGGGGTACCAAGAACACCACTGGTGCATTCCATAATTTCTCCATTCCAGCCGGAGCACGCTGCTGCTACTGCTTTACAAAGGCTCGTGCTCGGGCAGTGGAGACAGCTCTGCAACAACATGGAGCACAAGCAGCGCCTCGCACAGGGAAAAGACCAGTTTTGTTCCCAAAATGTGGCAAAGTTTTGGGGCACGCCACCAATGTGTACACCATCCGGGACGGCTCCAGTCGCAGGAGGCAACGTTTCCGTAAGAGGGTGACGGGACTACATGTTTTCCCCTCTCGTGTACCCCAGATGCTCTTCCGCATTCAAGTTTTGGGTCTCTAAGCTGGATACATGGCCAGAGCTTAGCCAGTATGAAATTGGAGGTCTGGCTTGCCCTGCGCCATGTATTATCGGAGCGGTCTTAAGGCTGCAGGGGGTTTTTACTAAAGCCGTCGAAATGCGATTTCCCTCCGATAATGGTAGCCCGGCTTACTTTTCTGAAATGAAAAAGGGGCAGGGATCTCGCCTGAATTTCCCTGTCCGCTTTCGATTAAAAATGGTTGGCAACGTTATCCATGTTTTCCTTTAGGGTATTCTTTTGTAGGGATCCGCTCTGGTAGGCGGGGGCCGGGCCCAGTAATGGGGTTAAACACACAGGCGTTCAGTTAAAAGGGTCAGTGGTTTTAATGACGAGTTCAACAAAAGTCCAGTTAACAAAATCAAAACAGAACATAATCATCCAGTTTGGGCCCCACTGTTCCCAGACTCCCTTGCTTGGGAGGGCCTTAACTAAGCGGGCTGAGTCGCAGAGACGCCAGTGCCATTTGGGTTGGTTGGTACTGCTTCCTGGTGCACATGACACCTGTAACAAAACACTCTTCCAGCCTGTCTCCAGCCAAAACCCTTTCCCTTCCTTCCCCTCCTCAACTTCCCCCAGCTTCTTTTTTTAAATGGCCTAGTCCACACCCTCAGGGAGGTACACATAGCTGACCTGATCACGTGGGCTATGACCTCATCACAGGTCCTTTGATATGGAAATTCCTGACCAAACTTCAGTCTGCAGAAGAAATAATTCCCATCCGCAAGATCCCCTTTGGTGTACCACATACCTCCCCCTTTTTCAACCTTAGGAAGTGGACATTTTGAATCAGTGAACTCGGACAGTGCATTGCTTTCCATTGTAATTTACCTGCCCGTGTTCTACTGAAAATTTGAAATTTTGCAGGGACATAAACCACCTGGGGACTCGTGATTTCTTCTTTGGCTTGATCATCCCAATCAGGGGGGAAAGATCAGTTACCACCAAAACGTTTTTCCCCCAACAGATAGTAGCGGCAAAGATTCCCCGTGCCCCATTTGATGGCCAGGCACTCTCTCTCTACAAAAGCTGTATCTGGTTTCAGCTGGGGTAAGCTTTTGACTCAGGAAACTAATGGGATGTCCTCCCCGTTAACCCCCGGACAGCACGGCCCCAGACCTCCTCTGGCATCAGTCTGGGGGCAATGAATTCTCTTTTGAAGTCGGGTGTAAACAGAACTGGTGGGCCCAAAACAGTGCCCCTTTTAGTTTTACAAACCTTCTTCAACTGACATCCAGCCAACCATTACTGACTTCCCCTTTCGGCGTCATTAACGGGGGGACAGGGTTTCAAAATTGGGAATAAACCGACGGTAATATCACACTAACCCAAAAACCCTTTCACTTGTTTGTGGTGAGGGACGGGGCCGTTTTGGATTGCCTCCACTTTGGTTATTTGAGGTTTATAACTCCTCTCCCAATCACCTACCCAGGTACCGAGCTTCCTCCAACCCTATGGAACACTTCTTTGGGTTGGCAGTTAGCCCTGCTTGTCGCAGAGAATCATCACCCCCTGTTACCTTGGGGTAAGTGACTTTCCCAGTCTGCACTGTACACCACAATATGTCGAGATAGGCGCGGGATATCGGTGATTGGTCGAAGAAAACATCCATTAACCTCTGAAAGTCGTGGAGCGCCTGCAACCCGAAGGGTAGGACTATATACTGGAACAGTCCCTCGGGTGTTACAAAAGCAGTTTTCCTCTTGCTGCTTTTGTTGGGGGCACCTGCCAATACCCTTTTGTGAGGTCAATGACTAAAAAAATACCGGGCCGGCCCAAACCGCTCTTTTAAACTCTCGACCCGGGGCTTTGGGTAGGCGTCAAATTTAGAAATTTCATTAAGTTTTCTGAAGTTTTTACAGAACCTTAGTGTCCCATCTTGTTTTGGTATTGGACTTTTGGGGCTGGCCCACTCACTCTGGGACTCTTCAATAACCCTAACTGCAGCATCTTCTTTACCTCTTTGAGGGGTTGTCCCCGGGCCTCAGCACCCGATATGGCTTTAACGGATTTTGGCCTGCGGCTCGTGACAATGTCATGTTGGATTAGGGAGTACGGCCAGGGAGCTCTGAAAAAACATGGTATTTCGGCAAACAAACTCTCGGACCTCCTAACTTTTTAAAGGAGAAAGTGGTGCTATTTTGCGGCGGGAGAACTCTCTTCCCTTCCCCCTGAGGCAAGGGAGCCCTCTCTACGGAAAATGCGGGCCCGTGGACAATCCTCCAAGAGGGTCTCTGTTTTCCAAATGGTTTGAGCTGATTCACAGGTATACCTTTTCTGGCTTTCTTCGCCCTGGTTGGTGTACTTTATAGTTTACGGGACCCACCTTTCCATACCGTAGGGTCCCTGCCACCTTGCAAGGAACTTACTATCCACTGTAGGCACAATACCAAACCCGTCCCAGGGTTTAAGGACCTTACCGTGCCTCCCTTATAGACCTGCCCTGTGACCTTTTGTGTTTGCTTTATGTTCTCGGACTATGGTAGGAACGTCCCATTCTCTCTTGCATTTAGGCCACATGTTCTTCAACTTTTGGGGGGAGTTGGTTTTTTTCCAGTCTCTTTAGCTATACGAGTAACCACGGGGATTTTTGCCATAAATAGTCGAAGGGCGAGAACCCCGTAGTGCCTGGGGCCCTCCCCACGCAAAACATCAGGTTGGCACAAGGATCCCAGTCCTTACCATCTTTAGAGACAGTTTTTTTTCAACATATTCTTCAGGGTTTTATTGGAACCTTTCTACCACCCTTTCTGTTTAGGAGATAGCCGTGTGCGCAACTTTTAACCCCTCAACAATGGCAGAGTTCCTTCATGATTTTGACATAAAGGGGGCCCCCTGGTTGTTAAGATTTCTTGGGGGGATTCCCACCCGAGAAAACATACCCATAGTTCTTTTGCGATCAGTTTGGCCAAGGTGTTGTTCGCAGGGGAATAGCCCAGGATACTGGTAGGTAATTAGAACTACGGGAATATGTTGGTGACCCTCGCTGATTTTTAAAAGGCCCCACCAGATCCTGGCATTCTCAAAACGGGACCTCTATATGGTAATGGAAACTAAGGGACTCCGAAAAGAGGCTGCGGCTTTACCTGACACCGGGACAAGAGTTACAATCCCGTTTAAACTTCTTCATAGACCCCTAGCCAGTAAAACCGTTGTAGAATTCGGTCTGGGGTTTTCTTTTGACCAGATGTCCCCCAGAACATGCGCATGCCTGGCCATTCCCAAAACTTACATACGACTGGGTACCCCAACTGCTCGAATTCCCCACGTACTTTTTCAACCCAATACAGCAAATCTTGGTTCAGCCGTTTTTGGGGAAATACTGTAGCTGCCCCGGGTTGTTGGGTTCCCCCTTGACAAACCAGTACATTTTCCCCGGTGAGCCAAAGTAGGGTCCCGGATTTGGCATACCAAAAAAAAAATGTCACCCGTCAATTTAAGTCTGACAATTCCGGCCCTGTGGCAAAAATTCCCTCTCCCAGCTAACATTGTATAGGAGAGGGTTCTCCTCCTCCACCGAAGGCAAAGGTACTCCTACCCCAGAATCTTCCTCTGGGCCACCAGGTTCAGCCCGATTTTTGGAGAATGCAACCTGGTTGCCACGGGGCCGACGACTGTTTCGGGGGGGAGGGGTAATTACACCAAAGCACAGAAAATAAGGAAAAATTTCCCCATTTTACCTCATAATGCAAATTAAAACCACACCCCCACCTCGGGGGGCACCTCCCCCCCCCTGGGTTTGTTTATCACCAGGGGGTTTGGAAAAATTGTTTTTGGTCCCCAGTATACACAAACACCCATTTTTCCGACCGTTATCCGCTGATTTGGGGCGTGGCGGCTGTATTAGGGTTTTCGAACTCCCTGAGTCCAGAAGAGCCACGAGGGTTTCCCTCCCCTCCACTTTACACAAATGGTTCAACTGGGTCCCCCTGGTTTTTCCCACTGCACACATGGGTTGGCTAGTGAGACTGTTTGTCCCTAGTTTGGGCCATGGGTTCGTCAGGTGGGGGCAAATTTTACTCTCACATGTCCTGGTTTTTGCCGCCAACAATTATGGGCCTCTTTCGTCCAAGGGTTTGGGCGGGCCCTTTCCCAGTCTCTGCTCGCCGAACGGGAGGTGAAGGTTTGGGGAATTTACTCATTACCTTCCCGGGGGAGTCTCTCCCTGTATTCCTTGGTAGCCCCATATCTTTCAATGAGGTTAAATTTGGAGACCATCAGTAGGGGTGCCTGTCCCCAACCAGGTTTTGAGGGTGGGGGCAAAGTCCTACAAATTTATCATCATATACGATCCAGCATAGCACCGGGGGACAACACCTCCGGCTGCAACCCCCTTTTCCACAGGTGTTCAAGTCATAATACGGGACCGAGCTGTCTCGGAAGTGGAAAACTTCCACTGGTGTACCCGCTGGGCCGGTAACACATTTACCCCAAGACGGCGGTATCTCACCCTTGACGATCTTATCCTCTGATGCTGGGGGGGGGGGCCCTATAGGCTTTCGCGGGTCCGGACCCAAAACCCGGGAAAGCCCATCTCGGCCCATGGTCCCGGGGCATTTTTTCCCCCCCTTTTTTGCCACCCCCTTTAAAATCCCCCGGTATCCCCCCGACTTTCTCTTTTTGGCTCCATTTTTGGGGGGTCGCGTACCCCCCCCGTTTGGGGGAACCTGGCACCCCCGGGGAAGCCCCCTGCTGTCGCGGCGCTGCGTTCCGCACAGTAGATTTTGGGTTTCCTTTTTCGCTAAATACCCGGTTTTTGCTGTGTACCTTTTTTTTCTGGGGCAAAAGCTCTGCTGCGTCCCCTGGCCCCCCCCAAATTTTTACTGTCCCTTCATCTCCGGAGATTTCCCCCCCGGGGGTTTTGCGTTATTTTTTTCCCCAGGACAGATGTCATGCGGGGAAAAAAAAAAAAAAAAACAAACCACAGCCAAACCTCACTGGTGCCCCCCCTTTTTAAGCACTTTTTTAGGGCCCCCCTTTGGGAAAAAGGGGCCCCGGGGTGAAAAAAAGAGGTAAAACCCCCGGCGTTCGGGTTAAAATTTTTGGGGTTTTTTTAATGACGGGTTAAAAAAAAAGTCCAATAAAAAATAAAACAGAAATAAACACCCGTTTGGAAAAAAACCCCCGGCCCCCCCCCCGATCCCCCCTTTTTTGGGGGGTTTAAAATAAGCGGATGCGGGAGCAGGACCGCCAGGGCCACCCCGGGGGGGTCGGGGGTCTCGTTTTTCCCGGTGCATTGACCACTGTATAAAAAAAACCTTCCCCCCCGTCTCCAGCCAAACCCCTTTTCCTTTTCCCCTTCCCCCCTCCCCCATACCCCACGCTTCTTGTTAAATGGCCCCAACCCCCACCCTAGGGGGGGGTTTTCAACAGCTGCCCCGTCCGTGGTTTATGCCCTCATCACGGGGGCCTTGTAAACATGGAAAACCCTGACCAAACTTCAGTTACTAGAAAAATAATCCCCCCCCCCCAAAAATTCCCCCCTTTTGGTGAAACAAAAATTTCTACCCCCTGAATTTACTCCCGGGGTTTACAACACCCCCGTTGCTGCCAAAGTGTCGTGTCCAAGACCAATACACAAGTATATTTTTTTAGGGGGGTTTTTAAAAACCCCAAAATTTTTTTCCCCGTTTGGGGGAGGGGAAAAAACCCTGCTCCCCCCACCCTCTTCTTTTTTTCATCCCTGGGTTTCCCAACGCCAGTTGTTGCCATGAAGTGTTTTCACATTCAACACTTGTTCTGTGTTACGGGGGGTTTAGTAATTTCGCTGTTCCCCGCTGTGTGACGGCAAAAGGTCCTGTGCCTCCACCCTCTTTCTTTCACCCCCGGGCTCCAACAACGCCAGTTGTTGCTGGGGGGAAAAATTTGGGAGGGGGACTGACTTTTGCCCCGGGGTTACCCCACAACAGTTTTTCCCCGGGGTGTCAATGTCATTCCCCCAAAAAATTGTCCTGTCGTTTTCTTGGGGGGTTTCCCCACTCTATGGTCCCCGATTTAGGTGTTCCATGTGTGCTGGGGGGTATGTAAAAAGGCTTTTTTTCCTTTTTGGGGCAATGGGGAAAACCCCCAAATGTAGGACTGTGGTTGGTAACTGGGGACGGCTTGGGGGCTGTCAACTTACTTTTAAGGGGGGGGCCTTTGGTACCGTCCGGGTTCCAAAACCTCATGGTTCTCCACAGTGGGCCCTTTTGGGCCCAGGGCCTCCTTGGGGACCCCGAGTTCCGAAGTCTGCTGGCCCCTTTGGGAGGCTTTGGAAAAAGGGGTTTTCCCCCGCTTATAACCGTGTTTCCCCAAAAAGTCGTGGTCCTGGGGGTGCCAATTTTGGTTTTTTCCCTTTTGCTGCCCCCCCCGGGGTTTCCCCCGCCCGTGAGTGGTTCCCGTTACTTCCCTTGTCTTTGCCCCTCGATCCCCCTCCGGGTTCCATAACGTAGGGTTTTGGAATTTTGTCACCCCTTTTTGTCCCCTTTGAAATTTTTTAAAAAATTTAAAAAATTTTTTTTAAAATTTTTTTTTTTGGGGAATCACTTGGGGGTCCACAAAGAAAAAGGACGACCCTGATGACCACCCCCAAGAAATGACGAAAACAAGGCGCGAGCTCAAACCCAAACCCCCTAAACACCTCACAAAGAAGAAAAAAAAAGATTACCCCGAAGAAAGGGCCCAACGGACAAAGGGAAGGGTTTTAAGGGCAAAATACAAGAAAGAACAAGAGAAGAAGAAAAAAAAGAGAAGATAAAAAGTAGGGGAAAAAACATGAAATTTTTAAAAAAACCCAAAAAAAAAAAAGGGAAAATTATGTCAAAATTTTAAGGAAAAAAAGGAATACATGTATGGGGGGTGAGTCCCTTCCTCCTCGGGGTGCCCCTGGAAAATGCCCGCTGCGGCCCAAACTTTAAACACGGACAAAAAACTGTTGTAATTTTTCTTTTGGGGCAGCAAGAAAAAAGGGGGAAAAATTCATATTTTACAGATTCCCCAAAAAAAAGGGTCTCTGTCACAAATAAGAATATGAGAAGAAGATGAAATTTTGAGGAAATGAAGAAAATAAAAATTTAAAAGAAATAATAAATGTTAAAAAAAGAGAATAGCAAGGAAGTTTAAGAAGAAGAAAAGAAAGGGGAGTAAGAATAATTTTTGAAAAAGATGATCTGTGAAGATTATGAAGGGAAAAAAATGTGGCCCAAAAATTTTAAAAAAAGGTGAAGAGCAGGGGAATTTTTGAAACTACTATTTGCCAAATAGAAAAAAAAGGGGTTTAAAAAACATTGTCAATTTCTTCTCAATTTGAAATCTTTAAAAAAAAAAATTTTTAAAGCTATTCCCTTTTAGGGTTAAACATCTTATGCCTTTAAATTTCTCCTCAAAACCCCCCCCATCATTTTACATTACTTTTGTTGTTTTTTCCCTTTTTTGTACAATTTTAAAAACAAGGCAAAATGGGGGTTTTTTTTTTTTCCCCCATTTTTTTCCCATAGACTTTCATTGGATTTCCGATGGGGGTTTTTGCGAAACTTTTTGGCTCGGCCCATCCAAAACCGTTTGATATTATTTTATCGGAAAGTATCCTCAACTTACAAATGACTTTAATGGGGGAAAAAGGGGGGGTCCCTTTTTCTTGGGGTTTTGAACAAATAAAATTTATAAAATTTTTTTCCCTTTAATTTTTAAAAAACGGGCAAAAAAATCACTGAAAAAACCTGGGTGTAAAGGGGGGGGCACCCAAAATCACATTTTGTGGCCCCCTAGGGGGGGGTGTACCAAGGCAAATAAAAAAAATGGGGGAAACATTTAAAAAAAGGGGGGAGTGCTCAGAGGAGAACATAAAATTTTTTTTCCCCCATTTTTAAAAACTGGTGCGGGCCAATTAGAATACTGTGTGCAGTTCTTTGGGTTTCCCGGGGGATAAAAAAAACATTTCTGAACTTGGGGGGGGTGCAGAAAAAGAGCGACCAAGGTTTTTTTTGGGGGAAAGGGGGGGCTGCAAACCAAAACAGGGGTTTTTTCCTTGGGGGGTTTTTTAGTTTGGAAAAACGAAAAGGGTTTGGGGGGAAATTTTTTTACAATGTAAAAAAAATATGAAAGGGGGCAGTACAAAAAACCTTTTCCCAAGATCTTT